>OZ018391.1:74107205-74782848 GCA_963969525.1 Ontholestes murinus
CGCTAAAACAATAACAGAGATTTTATAGATGTTGTTAATAAATTTAAAAGTACCTGTTCTAGTTTAAGATTCGACGTATATGTAGGGTGGGTGGGTGGCCACTACACACCCTTTAACCATTAATCATTAACAACGATTTTCTTATGCAAAATATTTAAAAAAAAACGAAGTTTAAATACAAAATCCAGTATAAATATGCTTATGATCAAATGAATATTCAACAAAACACTCGTTTATGATGTATGGATTGGAGGATGAGATAGAGGCCACCCACCCACCCTACATATGTTTTAATACTTTCTCCACTGATACTGCTTTAGTTCGCTAAATCATTAACACAGATTTTGTAGATGTTATTAATAAATTTTAAAGTACTGTTGTAGTTTAAATTCTAATGTATATGTAGGGTGGGTGGGTGGCCACTATCCCACCCTCTAATTTTAAATCATTAACAGCGCTTGTATAATGCAAAATATTTAAAGAAATGAAGTTTGAATACAAAATCCAGTATAAATATGCTTATGATCAAATGGATATTCAACAAAACACTCATTTATGATGTATGGGATGGAGGGTGGGATAGAGGCCACCCACCCACCCTCCATATGTTTTGGTACTTTCGCCACTCTTGCTGTTTTAATTCGTAAAAACAATAACAGAGATTTTATACATGTTGTTAACACATTTAATTTAAAAGTACTGTTGCAGTTTGAGTTTAAAAGTACATATAGGGTGGGTGGCCACTATTCCACCCTCCAATTTAAAATTATAAAAGTGAAAAATATATTTATATAAAGTTTTTTACATACATAACCTACTTTAAATCTGCTTATGATAAATTTATATTCACCAAAACACTCGCATATTATCTAGAGTTTGGAGGGTAGGATATAGGCCACCCACCCATCCTACATATACATTAGTACTTTCGCTACTATCACTGTTTTAATTTATTGAAACATAAACAAAAATAGTGAAAATATTTAAAATTTTATAAGCTCTATTGTAGCTTTAGTTTTCATGTATATGTAGGGTGGGTGGGTGGACACTATCACATCCTCCAAACATTAATCATTAACAACGATTTTCTTATGCAAAATATTTTTTTATAAAATGAAGTTTATATACAAAATCCAGTATAAATATGATTATGATCAAATGAATATTCAAGAAAACACTCGTTTATGGTGTATGGGTTGGAGGGTGGGATAGAGGCCACCCACCCACCATACATATACATTGGTAATTTCGCCATTGTTACTGTTTTAGTTTGTTTAAGCATCAACAGAGATTGTGAAGAAGTTTCCAATTTTATAAGCACTTTTGTAGCATAAGTTTCAATGAATATGTAGGGTGGGTGGGTGGCCACTATTTCACCCTAAAGTTTTAAAACATAAATGACGCTTTTCTTATAAACAATATTTAAATAATGAACTTTACATACAAAATCCAATAAAAATTTGCTAATGATCAAATTTATTTTGAGCAAAACACTCGTTTATGATATATGGGTTGGAGGATGGGATAGAGGCCACCCACCCACCCTACATATGTTTCGGTACTTTCGCCACTGTTACTGCTTTAGTGTACTAAAACATTAACAGAGATTTTATGGTTAATTTTAATAAATTCAAAAGTACTGTTGTAGTTTAAATTGCAATGTATATGTAGGGTGGGTGGGTGGCCACTATTCCATCCTCCAATTTTAAAACATTAACAACGTTTTTCCTATGCAAAATATTTAATAATAGAAGTGAAGTTTAATTACAATATCCAGTATAAATACGCTTATAATCAAATGGATATTTAACAAAACACTCGTTTATGATGTATGGATTGGAGGGTGGGATAGAGGCCACCCACCCACCCTACATATACATTGGTAATTTCACCTCTGTCACTGTTTTAGTTTGCTTAGGCATCAACAGAGATTGTGAAGATGTTTTTAATTTTATAAGCACTTTTGTAGCATAAGTTTCAATGAATATGTAGGGTGGGTGGGTGGCCACTATTTCACCCTGCAGTTTTAAAATATAAACGACGCTTTTCTTATAAACAATATTTAAATAATGAACTTTACATGCAAAATTCAGTATACATCTGCTTATGATCAAACTTATATTAAGTAAAATACTAGTTTGTGATGTATAGGTTGAAGGCTGGGATAGAGGCCACCCACCCACCCTACATATGTTTAAGTACTTTCGCCACTGTTACTGCATTAGTTCACTAAAACATTAACAGAGATTTTGCAGATGTTAATAAATTTAAAAGTACTGTTGTAGTTTAAATTCCAATGTATATGTAGGGTGGGTGGGTGGCCACTATCCCACCCTCCAATTTTAAATCATTAACAGCGCTTGCCTAATGTAAAATATTTAAAGAACTGAAGTTTAAATACAAATTTCAGTATATATATATGCTTATTATCAAATGGATTTTCAAGAAAACACTTGTTTATGATGTATGGATTGGAGGGTGGGATAGAGGCCACCCACCCACCCTACATATGTTTTGGTACTTTCGGCACTGTTACTGCTTTAGTCCGCTAAAACATTAACAGAGATTTTGTGGATAATTTTAATAAATTTAAAAGTTCTGTTGTAGTTTAAATTTCAATGTATATGTAGGGTGGGTGGGTGGCCACTATCCCATCCTCCAATTTTAAAACATTAACAACGCTTTTCTGATGCAAAATATTTAAAGAAATAAAGTTTAAATACAAAATTCAGTATAAATACGTTCATAATCACATGGTTATTCAACAAAACACTCATTCATGATGTATGGATTAGAGGGTGGGATAGAGGCCACCCATCCACCCTACATATACACTGGTTATTTTACCATTGTCTCAGTTTTAGTTTGCTTAGGCTTAGGAGATTGTGAAGATGTTTTCAATTTTATAAGCACTTTTATAGCATAAGTTTCAATGAATATGTAGGGTGGGTGGGTGGCCACTATTTCACTATGAAGTTTTAAAATATAAACGACGCTTTTCTTATAAACAATATTTAAATAATGAACTTTACATACAAAATCTAGTAAAAATTTGCTAATGATCAAATTTATTTTGAGCAAAACACTCGTTTATGATATATGGGTTGTAGGGTGGGATAGAGGCCACCCACCCACCCTACATATGTTTCAGTAATTTCGCCACTGTTACTGTTTCAGTTCGCTAAAACAATAACAGTGATTTTATAGATGTTGTTAATAAATTTAAAAGTAGTGTTGTACTTTAAGTTTCCATGTATATGTAGGGTGGGTGGGTGGCCACTATCCCACCCTCAAATTTTAAAACATTAACAACGCTTTTCTGATGCAAAATATTTAAAGAAATGAAGTGTATGTACTAAATCCAGTATAAATACGTTTATAATCAAATGGTTATTCACCAAAACACTCGTTTATGATGTATGGATTGGAGGGTGGAATAGAGGCCACCCACCCACCCTACATATATACTGGTTATTCCACCATTGTCACTGTTTTAGTTTGTTTAAGCATCAACAAAGATTGTAAAGATGTTACGAATTTTATAAGCACTATTCTAGGATAAGTTTCAATGTATATGTAGGGTGGTTGGGTGGCCACTATTTTACCCTCCAGTTTAAAAACATAAATCGCGCTTTTCTTATAAAAAAAATAATTAAATAATGAACTTTACATGCAAAATTCAGAATAAATCTGCTTATATTCAAATTTATATTAAACAAAATTGTGTATGATCTAAGGGTTGGAAGGTGGGATAGAGGCCACCCACCCACCCTACATATGTTTCGGTACTTTCGCCACTGTTACTGCTTTAGTCTACTAAAACATTAACAGAGATTTTATGGTTAATTTTAATAAATTCAAAAGTACTGTTGTACTTTAAATTGCAATGTATATGTAGGGTGGGTGGGTGGCCACTATCCCACCCTCAAATTTTAAAACATTAACAACGCTTTTCTTTTGCAATATATTTAAAGAAATGCTTATAATCAAATGGTTATTTACCAAAACACTCGTTTATGATGTATGGATTGGAGGGTGGGATAGAGGCCACCCACCCGCCCTACATATACATTGGTAATTTCGCCACTATCACTGTTTTAGTTTGCTAAAACATAAACGGAGATTGTGAAGATGTTAACAATTTTATAAGCACTATTGTAGCTTAAGTTTCAGGATATATGTAGGGTGGGTGGGTGGCCACTATCCCAACCTTAAAATTAAAATTATTAACGACACTTACGTAATGAAAAATATTTTAAAACATAAGCATAAGTTTACATATTAAATCTAGTATATTTTTTTATGAACAAGTTTAAATTCTGCAAAACACGTGTATGATGAATGAGCTGGAGGGTGGAATAGAGGCCACCCACCCACCCTACATATATTTTGGTACTTTCACCACTGTTACTGTTTTAGTCCCCCAAAACAACAACAGAGATTGTATAGATGTTGTTAAGAAATTTATAAGCACTATTGAAGTTTAAATTTCAATATATATGTAGGGTGGGTGGGTGGCCACTATCCCACCCTTCAATTTCAAATTATAATCGGCGCTTTGGTTATGAAAAATATTTAAAAACAAATTATAATTTGCAAAAATCTTTCTGGCCAAGAAAAGCTAAAAGCAAAATGATTTATTAATAAATTCAGTTTGTTTTCAACTTTATTATTTCTTTTGGGGGATTCTGAGTTGGTGAAGAGTTATTAATCAAAGTGTTTAAAATACCTTTTTCTTCACCGTTTTCAACTGATTACATTCTACCATCAATAACATTACGTGTAACATATGTTTTCGAACACTATTTAACACATCGCCTATCGATTTTAATAATAACGCGAAACTTTCCACCCCACGCCGCACGGCCTCGGTATTTTATAAACTACAGTTTAACGGCGCGCCCCTATCCATTCCGACACACCCTCCGACTGTAAATATTAACACCGCCGCGGCGAAAGTTTTGCGCCATACGCTCCGAAAAGTTCCAAGACAAAATCCGATCCGGAGTCCACGCACGCAATCAATCACACCACCGGAACGTACGTATGCAGAAGGGGATGAATTCAACTTTGGACATTATTCATCCTATAGAGTATGTTGTTGTCGTCGTTGTATCGATTACTTACGTATTTTTGTGCGTGATCGAGTTTCACAATTTGCAAAAAAACGAAAAAAGTTTACGAAACTTTTATTCGACGTTTGTTCTTTACGGGATTTCGTGATTTATTAATTAGATTTTGGTTAAAAAAAAAGTTCGCAACCGAAGATCATTTATAATGGAATTTCAATAAGTAAAATCCAAATCCAAAAAAAAATTTCGATCGATGGCGTTTGTAGCTCTTTTGTAAGAAGGGGTTTTAATAAATTAGATTTTTTGTTAAAATTACAGATCCAACTACTTAGTGATATTTTAAGATGAATTTATAGGTATATAAGAGATGTTAGTTGATTTGTTAGCTTCGTGCATTGTTCAAACCATGTTAAACGTTGGTTCGAAGTGAATACCTAGAAGTTTTCCCTTTTACACATATAATTCAATTATAGACATGACAAGTGTCATAATTATAATCATAATATAGGTACATTATAAATATATTTGTATTTGTATTTAATGCTTTGTTTCTCTTACAATAAATAAATTTATTACAAATTGATAGATACAAATATTTACTTATTGTAACTTTGACGTAAGAGATCCGAGAGTTCACTCGGAAGAATGTTCTTCCACTTCAGCCCAATTCTTCATTTGAAGTTCTTTAGTTTGATCCTTCTTGCAGACTACTTCTTATATATTCTTATATATATATTCTTCCATAGAATAGAAGTCTTTTTTAATACTTTCCAAGTTACAACGAAAATGAATTGTGAAATTCGAAACATATGTCAGTAAACTGTAAATAAAAACATGGAACACAACAAGTGCATTAATCCAAACAAACCTATGAAGTCTTTTTTGATTAGAAAAAGGTTTAATTCTTTTTTGAATGCATGTATACTGGAAATGTGTTGAATTATTTTTGGTAGGACATTGAACAACCTCAATTCAATCTTTATAAACTTCATCTAGTTTTCGTGTGCCATTTTTATATTAGGTAAAGTATTGATCAATACTTCCTTAATATTTGATAATGTTTCCCCAAGAGATAAGTGAGAAAATTGTTCAATATAGTATTTTTTTGTTGTAAATTATTAATGTGTCTTGACAGTGTGGTAATGATGATTGAGGTGGGATTCCCACTAGAAAAAAAACCTCATTTATTTCGGTAAATCCCCAGTCCACTGATCGACGTTCATTTATCGCTTGCAATCAATTTACATTCACCAGGGTTGACGTATTTGTCCACGTCCGGACCGGAATTGCGGAAAAGAAAATGAAATCATATTCAAATCCGAGCCCGGTTTCCCGTCATTCATTCATTCATTTTTTCTGTGTGTTATTCTGCTTGCGCCGCCATTATTTCATGTCGCGACCGCTTTGTGTCACACACCAGTTGGCAAGCCTGATGAGAGTATTACGCCGCCGTCGCCCCTTTCGCAATTTTTCTTGCTTTCTTTCAGCCTCGATTCTTTTGCGTAACGGCGAAATCCCATTTTCGATCTTTCTACGGATCTTAGGAGGCCGTGATGAAAATTAGAAGATAAATGAAAATGTTTAACTGTAGAAATTTAAGAGTGATTCTCTACTGGTGAGATTAAAGTGATTAAAACAGGTCTGCTCTTTCTGAATAATGAGTGTTCTTTTAAATATGTAATTATGGAGGCTTTCACTTCGTGATACATTTTAATAATTCAAAATAAATAAACAATTAACTTTGTTAATACCAACAAAGTTAATTGTAATTGACAATTAACTTTGTTAATACCAATAAAGTTAATTGTTTATTTATTTTGAGTTTTCTTTTAGATTAATTTTTTTGTCAGAAGTTTTTTATTAGATAATTTAAGTCTGTAGTTTTCTTGTCAGAAAGTTATTATTGTAAAGAAAATAATGAGGAGAATGATTGCGAACGTTATTACGACTAAATAAATAAATAAAAACAAAAAGCAAATGATTAAATTTCAATTTTCAACTTTGTAAATGAATAAAGAATAATAAAATAATTTAAATAAACTAAACTATGATTCATCAAAGCTGATCAATGCGGAAACCGTTCTACTGTAATAAATTTATTTTCCAGTTTGATTAAAAAATTTGATTATTCACAGGTAAATGTCGGTTTTCTACCGCCTTTTGTTTTTCCGCCTACGTGATGATAATAATAACAGAAAGCGCAGTTTTCCGCTCGTTTCGCTTTTGTTTCCGCGTTGACCGTGCCGGTCTTTATAAGTGCCAACCCTTTCAGACTTGTAAAATATTTCTCCATTACTCTCGCGACCCTTAATTGAAATTTATTTACTGTCGCCGCACACGCCAAACGTAAATCACCGTTTTCACCATCTGCATTCCGCACTGCATTCATAATGGCCGACTAGTAGACTTTATAATTGTTAAGATGTCTCACGTAAGTTTGTTAATTAGGGGAATCACATTAATACCAATGTTCGTAATTAGGGGAATCACATGATCACTAGTGGGATTCCCCCAATTAAAAAAAAACATAATTGACAGATTTACGTAAGATAATCTTAAATCAGTAAAAAAAAAAACATGAATATTAAAATAGAAATTTTAAGTTGTTGATAAAATTGTAATTTGTAACAAAATAATGAATTAATTTTTAGTAACACCCTGGTGGTGTTCATTAAAGCACAATTACAAAACCGGCACGGATTGTTTGGCAAACACCGGCATCCATTTGGCGCACACCCACATCTTGGCCCACTAATCTAGTGAGCTTAGCAAACCGCACGAATTCTAGCGTTTGTTCTCCTCTCGGAGGCGATAAACCGAAATCCTCCCTCCTTCGCTTTCCCGCAGGGGAGGATTTAAGGTGTCCCCTCGCGTTTCATTGTTCCTCCGGCGTTCCAGTTAACTCTGCGATTACTCGAGCGAAAACGGAAAGAGAGACAGAGGGATGGGGAGTGGGGGGACTTCGGTTGGGGGCCAAAAATTCGGCGGAAACTTTTATAATTACGAAATTCCGACTCGCCTGATAAATTACTTACGTAGTCGTAAAAAATGCACAGAAACGTCGAAGCCGTGAATTCTTCCCAGTTTTTTTTCTTCTTCGAGAGGATGTGATAATTGGCGTGTCCTCCGGATGGAAACGAGGTGGTGATCAATGATTATGTTCGGGTATTTAAGTGGTGATTATTCACTTAATTTAATAATGAAGTGCAGAATTATTTATAAACACTAACATAAACAGTACAAGTAACTTTATATACAGAAATACAACTGAACATGTTAGCACACATCCTATTCGCCAGCGCTCCGCACGCTTCTAACGATTACTACTTTCCTACCATTCCTCGTAAAAGAAAACTATTTTTAGTGGTTTGTTCAATTTGTTTCTCGTTTATCACATGGTGAAACATTTTTAATATTAGGGGTTGTTTACAACGAGGCACTTGTTTGGTTCCATAAGTTCAACACAAAATTGTGCCTCATTGTAAACAACCCCTAATCTTTTTAATGAATTAAAAATACGCCCAAAAACTATTAAACGATCATATAATGATGGTTAACCACTAACCATCCTTCAAACCCATAAACAAGGGTTTAAATAAATTATTTAAGCAACTAAATTCATTTTACAAAACATAATACAATAATAATCATTATTTTAGTTTAATTTTTGTGTTACGTGAAGATAAACTTGAATAATTAAAAAAGCTCTATAAACCTTTCTTCACAATTTTATTTAAATTCACAAATATATATTTCGAACACAAAGTGACCATTATTAATGTTTTAATACAATATTCACTCTGTGAATTTATATAAAATTGTGAAGAAAGGTTTTTAGTTATTTTTTTAAATTATTCAATAATCATTATAATTAAAACCCACGTGTTTTTTATTCTCTATTTCAATTCGTATAAACAATGGGATAATAAAACCTCATCATCCAGATAATTACATATTCATGTACTAATAAAAAATCAAACAGGGGGATGAGTTAAAAAGAACGCAACCCCATCGATTAGACTATTTGCACGGACAAATGGAATTTAATCGGAATGGTAATTGAAAATAAATGTGTTTACATTGACAAAAAAAAAAAACTTCTGAACGGAATCGAATTGTTTCATTGTTAATTACAAATAAATAAATGCACGATGTTGAAAAGTGCGTTTTCGGGTTTGATGGGGGTGGATTTAACGCGTGACGGCTCTCGTGAAATTGTCGAGAGGGCGGCAATTAATCAATCGCGGGGGCGATTTAATTAGTCACCCGGGCAATTCGGTTAAATATAAATAATTAAATTATAGTTTCCATCGCTATATAATGGATAGCTGTAATTATTTATAATTAAATGAACTCGAATTTAAAAAAAAAAATTGTTTTCACGATTATTACAAAAAATTACCAATCCAATTTATTTTTCAAAAGGCATTATTAAAAATCAATTTTCTCAGATGTTAATAAATACAGAAATTAAATATTAAATTTCTAGTGTAAAAAATTAGTGCAGAACGCTCGTAGAAGTTAATTTTTCTTATTATTAATTTTATCATTAATAAATACAGTAGAATCAAAAAAAAACTCATCGAGAAGATTTTTTTAAATTGCATCCCAATATTTTTTCATAACGTTAATTTAGTCTATAAAGTAGAAAAATTAAAATCAACCTGAAAAGTTTTGTCAAAACAAATAAAATTTGAACTTGAATTTTAATTTCGATTAAAAATAAATTTTATTTATTTTTTCGAATAATTTGTCGTCAAAATTAATACAGTTTAACTTCGATTATGATCTCAAAAACCAATTCAAATGTCATACACAATATTTCACTATTTTCTAAATTCGATTAATTGTTTAAAATTGCAGTTGTCATTTGTTATTTTTAAAGGTTGTTAAATTAATTTTTTTTTAATTCAAAGAGTTTTAATAAAAAAATTTAAATTACTCTTACTGGATTTGTGATAAAATTACCATTTTTGACAGTTTAATTACATTATATTAATTGTTTAAAATTGCATTATTGTATTTTTAAAATTTGTATGATACTTTCTCAACAGAAAATATAATACATTTTTTTCTCTGTCATCTTTAAATGTTTTCATCAGTTTACGATAGTAGAAATTTTTGAAAATAACCGTAGTAGATTTAAAAACACTACAACTAAATAAATACACGTATAAAAATAGAAAGACACTTTAAATAAAAAAATTCTATTAAAAATACTATAAATTACTTCTCCCAGTTTATAAAGAAACCAGATTCGATCAATTTCAACTCATTACTTCACTAGATCTTGATAAGTATACTATAATTTTAATATCATTCTTCATTTCTTTCACTTTCAATTTTTAAAATAAAGAAAATTTTATTTTAAAAATCATTCTTTATAATTGATTAATGTGATATTAACAAAGTAAACGTTTTTGTTTAATCATTCTTTATAATTAACTAAGTCAGATTTTTTTCTCTACCGTAAAATTTTATTTTATTTCCAGTCTTTGATTTAATTGTCAATTTTCGATTTGAAATATTTAGCAATAATAAAATTTTGTTTTAATAATAATCCTTTTAAATTCAATTTTTTTCTCTAAAATCTTTTTTATGACTTATTGTTTATAATTTCCATTTTTTTTTATAATTTGCAATTATGCTAGAACGTTTTGAATTCAACTGTCAACTGTCAACACTCATTCATTAATTCAACTGTTTTAAAAATTATATTACATTTTTAAGTTTTTTTTTTTAATTCAATTTTCAAAATTCAACTGACCAATTCCAAATTTCAACTGTCTACTCAAATATTCTAAAAGTTATATCAATTTTTTTGTATTTTTTAAGGTTATATTTACGATAGTTTTAAAATAATTTTCTTGTAGTTTCTTCTTCGCTATTTCTGCAAAGTTTTAAAATTCGAAAAGTTTTTTTTAAATAGTTTAGCTGAGTTTGAGATAAAAGCAGTTTGTAGTAGAAAATCTTTTTTTAATTCAAAAAGTTTCTAAGATTAATTTTACTAAATTTGAGACAATAATTTCTCGGCAGTTGTCATTTGTTATTTTTGAAAAAGACAAAATCAATTTAATTTGAATTCAATAAGTTTCTTCTATAACTGGCAAAAATTAATTTGATTGAGTTTGGATACAGATAGTTATCTTTTTTGACAGTTGGCATTTCTGTTCGTGACAGTTGTCATTTGTTACTTTTAAAGATTGTTAAATTTTAAATGAAAATTAATTCAAAAAGTTTGGCCATAATTTTGCTTGAGTCTTGAGATAGTTAGTATTTTTCACAATTGACATTTGTAAGTTTTTGTTCGTGGTAATGTGTTTTTTTCTGTTTTTTTTTTTAAGGTTGTTGTCATTTCTTATTTTTGAAAAAGACAAAATAATTTATTTTAATTTAAAGAGTTTCTATAATTGGCAAAAATTAATTTTATTGAGTTTAGATAAAGATGATTACCATTTTTTGTTCCTGACAGTTGTCATTTATTATTTTTTGTTCGTGGTAAAGTATTTTCTTTTTGTTGTTTATTTTTTTAAGGTTGTTGTCATTTGTTATTTTTGAAAAAGACAAAATATTATTTTTGAATTCAAAGAGTTTCTATAATTGACAAAAATTAATTTTATTGAGTTTGGATAAAGATAGTTACCATTATTGATAGTTGATATTTTGGTTTGTGACGGTTGTCAATTGTTATTTTTAAAGATTGTTAAATTTTTTTAATGAAAATTCAATTCAAAAAGTTTGGCCAAAAAATAGTTTTGCTGAGACTTGAGGTTCTTAATATTTTTGACAATTGATTTTTTTGTTCGTAATAATGGGTTTTTTATGTTATTATTTTTGAAGGTTGTTAATTCAAATTATCTGAATTAAATTCAAAAAGTTTTTAAAATTTCCAAAAAATAATTTTGCTGATTTTGAAATTGGAATAGTTATCATTTTTGACGTTTGACATATATTATTTTTATTTACAGTAATGTCTTGTAAAGTCAATCATTGTTTTTAATTTAAAAGAATTTTTGAAACTGTCAAAAGTTTGTTTTCAGGTAAAAATTGTTTATATTTTTGACAGTTGTCATTTTTTATATTTTAAAGATTGTTAAAACAGACACATTTGTTTTTAATTAGTTTTGCTGTTTTTTAAAGTTGTTTTTTTAAACAGAAAATTTTTATAATTATGCTGATTCTGAGATTTAAATAGTTACCATTTTTGACATTTGACATTTATTATTTTCATTTACAATAATGTCTTGACAGTTGTCATTTGTTATTTTTAAAAGTCAATTATTATTATTTTTAATTTAAAAGAATTTTTGAAACTGCCAAAAATTTGTTTTGAGATAAAAATTGTTTCTATTGTTGACAGTTGACATTTGTCATTTCATTCCTTTTAATATAATGACAGTTGTCATTTTTTATTCTTTTTAAGATTGTTAAATCAAACACATTTGTTTTTAATTAAATTCCTTTAACTTAAAAATGTCAAAAATTAATTTTGCTGTTTTTAAAATAGTTTTTTTTTAATCAGAGAATTTTTATAATTTTGCTGATTATGAGATAAAAATAGTTACTATTTTTGACAATCGACAATTATTATTTTCGTTTACAGTAATATCGTGACAAAAATTGCCAAAAATTTGTTTTGAGATAAAAATTGTTTCAATTTTTGACAGTTGACATCTGTCATTTTATTCGCTCTAATATAATGACAGTTGTCATGTTTTATTTATTTAAGATTGTTAAATCAAACACATTTGTTTTTAATTAAAAGAAAACTATTAAAAATATCAAAAAATAGTTTTCCTGTGTTTTGAAATAGTTTTTTTTTTTAATCAAAGAATTTTTTTAATTTTGCTGATTCTGAGATTACAATAGTTGCCATTTTTGACAATTGACATTTATTATTTTCGTTTACAGTAATGTCGTAACAGTTGTCATTTGTTATTTTTGAAAGGCAATTTTTTTTATTAAAAAAAATAAAACTGCCAAAAATTTGTTTGAGGTAAAAATTGTTTCTATTTTTGACAGTTGACATTTGTCATTGTATTCGTTTTAATATAATGACAGTTGTCATTTTTTAATTGTCAAATCAAAAACTTTTTCTTAATTAAAAGAAAGCTATTAAAAATGTCAAAAATTAGTTTTGCTGTGTTTTAAAATAGTTTTTTTTTTCAGAGAATTTTTATAATTCTGGGATTAAAATTTTTGACAATTGACATTATTATTTTCGTTTACAATAATGTCGTGACAGTGCTCATTCGTTATTTTTGAAAGTCAATTATTATTTTTTTTAAATTCAAAAGATGCCAAAAAAATTTTGAGATAAAACTTGTTTCCATTCTTTGACAGTTGACATTTGTCATTTTATTCGCTCTAATGTAATGACAGTTGTCATGTTTTATTTTTTAAGATTGTTAAATCAAATACATTTGTTTTTAACTAAAAGAAAACTTTTAAAAATATCAAAAATTAGTTTTGCTGTGTTTTGAAATAGTTTTTGTTTTTAATCAGAGAATTTTTATAATTTTGCTGATTCTGAGATTAAAATAGTTACTATTTTTGACAATTGTCATTTATTATTTTCGTCTACGGTAATGACAGTTGTCATTTTTTACTTTTGAAAGTTAATCATTTTTTTAATTTAAAAGAATTTTTGAAACTCCAAAATTTTTTTTTTGAGATAAAAATTGTTTCTATTTTTGATAGTTGACATTTGTCATGTCAAAACTTTTGAAATGTCAAAAATTAGTTTTGCTGTGTTTTGAAATAGTTTTTTTTTAATCAGAGAATTTTTATAATTTTGCTGATTCTGAGATTACAATAGTTACCATTTTTGACAATCGACATTTATTATTTTCGTTTACAGTAAAGTCGTAACAGTTGTCATTTGTTATTTTTGAAAGGCAATTTTTTTTATTTAAAAAAAAATAAAACTGCCAAAAATTTTTTTGAGGTAAAAATTGTTTCTATTTTTGACAGTTGACATTTGTCATTGTATTCGTTTTAATATAATGACAGTTGTCATTTTTTAATTGTCAAATCAAAAACTTTTTCTTAATTAAAAGAAAGCTATTAAAAATGTCAAAAATTAGTTTTGCTGTGTTTTAAAATAGCTTTTTTTTCAGAGAATTTTTATAATTCTGGGATTAAAATTTTTGACAATTGACATTATTATTTTCGTTTACAATAATGTCGTGACAGTGCTCATTCGTTATTTTTGAAAGTCAATTATTTTTTTTTTTAATTTAAAAGATGCCAAAAAAAATTTGAGATAAAACTTGTTTCCATTTTTTGACAGTTGACATTTGTCATTTTATTCCTTTTAATATAATGACAGTTGTCATATTTTATTTTTTTTAAGATTGTTAAATCAAACACATTTGTTTTTAATTAAAAGAAAACTTTAAAAAAGTCAAAAATTGGTTTTGCTGTGTTTTGAAATAGTTTTTTTTTAATCAGAGAATTTTGCTGATTCTGAGATTAAAATAGTTACCATTTTTTACAATAGACATTTATTATTTTCATTTACAGTAATGTGACAGTTGTCATTTGTTATTTTTTAGATTGTTAAATCAAAAATATTTTCATTAATTAAAAGAAAACTATTAAAAATGCTAAAAATTAGTTTTGCTGTTTTGAAATAGTTTTTTTTAATCAGATAATTTTTCAATTTATAAAAATAATGTTTTGTCGAGTTTGAGATGAAAATAACTATTTTATCTTTTTTAACAATTGTCACTTGTTATCTGTGCAAGTGTCATCACGCTTAACATTTGTTATTTTTAAAGGTTGATAAATCAAAAACATTATTTTTTTTAATCCAAAGAGTTTCGAAAATTGGCAAAAATTAATTTTGCCGAGTTTTGAGTTATTTGCCATTTTTGACAGTTATTTGTTATTTTCGTTCTTGGTAATTATATGACAGTTATCATTTGTTCATTTCGAATGTTAATTTTTTGAATTCAAAGAGTTTTTATTCAAAACATTTATTTTTTTTAATTCAACGAGTTTCGAAAATTGGCTAAAATTACTTCTGCCGAGTTTTGGTAATATATTTACCATTTTTGACATTTATTTTTTATTTTCTTTCTTGGTAATGATATGACAGTTGTCATTTGTTCATTTTGAATGTTACATTTCTTGAATTCAAAGAGTTTTTAATCAAAAAACATTTATTTTTTTAATTCAAAGAGTTTCGAAAACTAGCAAAAATTAATTCTGCCGAGTTTTTAGTTATTTACCATTTTTGACAGTTATTTTTTATTTTCATTCTTGATAATGGCATAACAGTTGTCATTTGTTCATTTTGAATGTCAAATTTTTTGAATTCAAAGGGTTTTTAAAAAAAATCAGTTTTGCTAAGTTTAAGGTAAAATTAGTGATCTAGTGATCATTTCTGACAGTTGTCATTAGTTATTCTCTTTATTCCGTGCAAATATCATCACGATTATCGTTTGTTCATTTTTAAAGGTTAACAAATCAAAAACATTAAATTTTTGAATTTAAAGAGTTTCGAAAATTGACAAAAATTAATTTTGCCGAGTTTTGAGTTATTTACCATTGTTGATAGTTATTTGTTATTTTCGCTCTTGGTAATGACATAACAGTTGCCATTTGTTTATTTTGAATGTCAAATTCTTTGAATTCAAAGAGTTTAAAAAAAAATATTTTTGTTTAAGTTTAAAGTAAAATTAGTGATCTAGTGATTACTTCTGACAGTTGTCATTTGTTATCTTTATTCCGTGCAAATGTCATCACGCGTATCGTTTGTTATTTTTAAAGGATAATAAATCAAATACGTTATTTTTTTAAATTCAAAGAGTTTCGAAAATTGGCAAAAATTAGTTTTGCCGAGTTTTGAGTTATTTACCGTTTTTGACAGTTATTTGTTATTTTCATTCTTGGTAATGACATAACAGATGTCATTTGTTATTTTTATTCGTTGTAATGTCATGATGGTTATCATTTACTATTTTTAAAGATTGTTAATTGAAATCCATTTTTTTTTAATTCAAAGATTTTTTTAATGCGCCTAATTTAATATAAAAGTAGTTACCATTTTTGACAGTTGATATTTTTTTTGTAATCGTAAACAATTGTCATTTATGAATGTTTTTTTTAATCAAAGTCAAATCTTTTGAATTCAAAGAATTTTTATTTAGTTTAATAATAAAAATGTATTAAAGTCTTTTACGTTGTAGAAATTTTTTTTAAGTTCAGTTTTGCCGAGTTTCAGTTACAAATAATTGACATTTATTATTTTCGTTCAAGGCAATCTCATGATAATTGTCATTGGTTGTTAAATTAAAATTATTTATTTTTTGAATTCAAAGAATTTTTTAAACTGCAAAAAAATTGTTTGAGATAAAAATTGACCGTTGACATTTGTCATTTTATTCGTTTTAATATAATGATAACTGTCATTTCTTATTGTTTAAGATTGTTAAATCATAAATATTTTTTTAATTAAAAGAAAACTATTAAAAATGCCAAAAATTAGTTTTGCTGTGTTTTGAGAGTTACCATTTTTTAGATAGTTGTCATTTGTTTCTTTTTCTTGTTCATAATATAATGTCATGCCATTTGTTAGTTTTTTCAATCAAAATCAAATGATTTGAGTTTTTAAAATTGCCAAAAATTAATTTTGCTAAAATTTGCAATAGTTGCCATTTTTGACAGTTGAAAATAGTTATCTTTGTTCATGGCAATGTCATTTGATATGTTTTTTTTTTATTGACATTTATTATTTTCGCTCGTGTCAATGACAGCTGCCGTTTGTTATTTTAAAAATTGTTAAATCAATTTGGTTTTGAATGTTTTCAAAATTGCTAAAAAGTAATTTTTCTGGGTTTGAGATAAAAAAATAGATACAATTTTTGACAGTTGTCATTCGTTATTTTCGTTCATGGTAATTTCTTGAGAAATCTCTAGGGAAAAAAAATAAGTTGACAAGAAGCATGAGAAACAAACAAAAAATTAAAATAACAAAACCAGTAGGAAAATATGAAAACTATAGAATCTCTAGAAAAATAAGATGATAAAGCCAAAAATTTTATTCTCTCAAAAATTGAGAAGTTCTTTATAATAGTTAATTGGTTTTAGAGAAAACAAAAAAAATACAAAGAAAAAAGAAAAGAAAGAAAAAAAGATGATAAAGCCAACATTTTTATTCTCTCAAAAATTGGGAGGTTCTTTATTATAGTTAATTGTTTTTAGAGAAAACAAAAGAAGAACTTTGAGTTTAATGTTTGATTTAGAGATTTGTACAATTAGAACCGTTTTAATTTAGAAAAATTGAATGTTTTTTTAATAAATATTTCATTGCTTTTTGTAAAATTGTAATGTACTTCTAAGTATTTTTGCTATCCAAGTTATGAACTGTTTTTTTTAATCACTCGATTCTGCATATGTTTCAAATATAAATGTTTTATTTGTTTTAAATTTTAAAGAAAATTCCCACTGCTATTTTTATTTGCTTTTAATTAAAATCTTTAGATACATTGATCATCAAAATCTTTACGCTTAAAAATTGGTGAACATAAATCATCAACATAAAATTGTACAACATCCCCAACCCTCCTTCGTCCCCTTTAAAAGACAACAAACACATTAATTCCAACATCGAATTTCCGTTCATCAATTCCCCACGTTTTCGCTTTCACATATAAATTTCGAGCAGTTTAATGCAGGAAAAACAGGTTTTTGCATTATTAAATGGCAAAAAAATGAAGAACGCAGGAAACCTATTACGTTTTCAATTATGAATCAAAATTCTCATGGGGGGGAATGGGCAATGGATGCGTTCCGTTTAATTACAGTCGATATTTTCCTTTTCCGGGGGGAAGTCCCGGCGCGGCCCTTTTCGGGACGTGCGAAGCGCCCGAAATGAATAATAAAAGTGAAATAAGGCAATAACAACGGAAAAACGTGTACACTGTAATAATTTTCCGCGCGTTTATTTAATATATCGCGTGCTCGAAATACCGAAACGTTGGGAGGCGAGCAGGAAAAAAAAAGAGAAGAGAACGGACGGGAAAGTATTTCCACCGGGCGGCTCTTATCGTTGATCAAAGGGAATAAGAAAGTGTGCAGAAGAGAAAAAAACTACGGGCATCATTAGGTCGTTGTGTATGGATACGCCTTAACATTTTTCCGGGGTTTGTATGCGTATTCAGATCAAAGGAATACAAATTTTACTTCGGAACTAAATCAACAGCACCTAAATTATTTGTCCAAAATATATCAAAAAAATTCTGATAAAGTAAAATCAAAATAATTCAGCAAAAAATTATATTATATCAAAACATATTTATTGCGATTTAATGTGATGTCAAAAAAGAAAGTGTTTTATTTAAATATTCAAGATGTATTACGAAGTGATTCAATCATCAATTAAAAACATATTTGATACACTTCAAGATAAAAACATTTCGATTTTTCCATTTAATTTTGTTCTCGTAAGGAAAATATTTTATAGTAAAAATCATTTAAAATTATTATTATTATTATTATCTGAAACATCCCCACTTAACCGAATCACCGCGCAAATCCCTAAATCATATACGGAGGGCGCATCAAAAAGGAATTTAACAAAAAAATCTCCGCATTTTTATCGTTTCATCGCACAAACACCGATCCATCCACGCGCACCGACCGGAGCCAATTTGAACAAGGAAAGAAAGAAAGTTGAAAAAAATAACGCACTCCGCAAAAAGGGAGAGTCCCGCATCGTAAATCCGAAGCAGTCGAGAAACATTCCGGCCCTCACTTAAACCGATCCATCGGATCAGCGCGAGGGATCCACGGATACAAAGGGAGTGAAGGGTGTAAGCGGGTAATTCGACTTGACGTGATGGACTTTATTTATTTCCTTAAAATATATATCAAATGAACCAACAGTATTAAAAATTACAATGTATGATTTATTGGATCTGGATATTATTACGTTAATCGGCGCAGTCGGTAGGAATTAAAGTATTTCATTTAAAGCATCCACTTTTTCAGGAATTTTATAAAATGATAAATAAAACTTACTTTATTAATATCACACACACACACACCGTGATTCAAGATATATCACAAAGTTATGGCTTCAAGCATCCACATATCCACTTTTTCATTTTACGATAGCAAAATTACAATTACATGGCGCAGTCGGTAGGATTTTAATATATCTAGGGTTAAAAAAAATGTACATCATTGTTAATGTGTACGTCAAAATTGCGAAATTCCGATGTGTGGCATATTGAAATTTTCCACGTTTCTTCCCTTTCCACTAGCACAAAGGGCCATTCGATCTGATGCACTGCGCTCGAATAACAAGACGCCGAGCGAACTCTATCCGTACACACACATACACACTCACACCGACTGCAATGCCGACATCGAGTCAAAAGCATTCGGCGACAGTTGTTAACGTCGGACGACTTTCGAGTGGATAATTAAGTTAGGGAGGAAGTTGCAGTTGAAGTTGAAGTTCAGTTCCGATTCGAGTCGGTATCAGTTTTCGAATGGGTATAACGAAGGAAGGGTTTACTCCGTCGATTCGATACAAATCGATTGTAATTGTTTCTTTTGATAATTTTCAAGTTTTAAACTATCTACAGCTTACTTTAATCACTAATCGATTTTAAGATTAAGCTTTTAATAGACATCAATATAATAAACCACTGAAGCGTAAAAAAGTGCAATTCTCTAGAAACACAATGTCATATGTCATAATCAACCGTAAAAATACAGTTTTGACACAAATGAAATATCAATAAATGAAACATCAAATGAAATCTATTCAAGATGTTTAAAAAAAATTTAGTCGTCTTTAAAATATGTTACATTAGCTTTAAAATTTCAAATTGCATCTTAAATATCATAAAGATTATCATTCGACTTAAAAACGTGAATTTAACCTCCAAAAATAACGAATAAGAACTACTGCACCATTTCTACAAACAAAAATGTCAACTGTCAAAAATGATAACCATCTCAAATCTCACTAAAACTAATTAACTCTTTTAACTTTTTAAATTCAAACTCTTTGAACGATTTTGATTTAACAACCTACAAAATGCAAATGACCACCTTCACTTCATTAACAAAAACAAAAATAACAATTGTCAAATGTCAAAAAATGGTTAACATCCCAAAATGCGGCAAAATTCATATTCACCAGCTCTTTGAATGATTTTGATTTGACAACCTACAAAAATAACAAAAGACAATTTTCACGTCATTAACAAGAACAGAAGTAACAAATGTCAAATATCAAAAATCATTTGTCATGACATGACCTATAACCTTAGAAAATAACAAATGACAACTGCCATGATATTACCACAAATAATAATAATAAATATTTAATGTCAAAATTATAACCAGTTTAATTATTAATTAGTTGACCTCAAACTCAGTGAAACTAATTTCTTAAATTTAAAAAAAAACAAATGTTAACTGTCAAAAATGGGAACTATTTTTATCTCAAACTGATATTTTGCAATTTAAATTAAAAACTCTTCTAATTCTAATGTATTTATTTTGATTTAATAATCTTTAAAACTAACAAATGACAAGTATCATGATATTACGACGAATAATAATAACAAATGTCAACTGTCAAAAATGATAAACAATTTTCATCAAACTTAAACACTTTGTTTGGCAATTTTATTAAAAACTCTGAATTAAAAAAAAATGAATTTGATTTAACAACATTTAAAAATAACAAATGACATTTGTTATGTTATTACGACAAAGGAAAATAATAAATGTCAACTGTCAAAAATGTGTAACAATTTTAATAAAACTCGTTGAACTCAAAATAAATGTTTTTCATTAAAAAAAAAAAACAACTGAAAAAATAACAATAAGGCAACTATTATGACATTACCATGAATAAAAATAACAAATGTCAACTGTCAAATAGTGGTGATTAATTTTACCTCAAATAAAGCAAAATTATTTGTTTTGAATTATACAATCTCTTTGAATTAAAAAAAAGATATTGAATAAAAAACCTTTAAAAATAACAAATGACAACTGTCATTGACATACTACGAAAATAATAATTGCCAATTCAAAAATATCATGACAACTAATGTCAACCGTTGCATATTTCAGCAAAATTCATTTTTAGCAATTTTAAAAAACTCTTTGAATTCAAATAATTTGATTTTGATTCAACAACCATTAAAAATAACAAATGATATTGTAAGGGATAAAATTAAGAAATGTCAACTGTCAAAGGAATAGTAACTAGCTGAAAATCAGCAAAATTAATTTGTGGTAGTTTTAAAAATTGAAAAAAAAAATATTTCGATTTGACAATCTTCAAAACTAACAAATAATGACTGTCCTTACAATACCATCAACAAAAATAACAAAAATTAAATGTCAAAAATGACTTCAAAAAAACACTGTAAATTTAAAAGATTTTATTTTGATTCAATAACTTTTAAAAACAATCTTAAGATTTTTCATTGTTTATATCTTCTACCTGATTTTTTATCCTAATTTTGGTTTTTTGTTTTGAAGATTTTATAATTTTCATATCTTTTAACCGATTTTCTCGTCTTAACTTTTTTGTTTCTAAAGATTCTGCAGTTCCAAATCTTTCAACTAATTTTATTATCTAAATTTTTGTTCGCTATTGATTTTGGCTAAATTTTTTGTTTTGTTTTTAAATATTCCGCAGTTGTCATATCTTTCAGGTGATTTTATTAACTTAATTTGTTCTTTTTTGCTTCTAAAGATTCTCCAGTTTTTATATCTTTCAACTGATTTTGTTATTTTAATTTTTGAAGATTCTGCAGTTTTTGTATATCTTTCAACTGATTTTGTTATCTTATTTTTCTGTTTCTAAATTTCCTACAGTTTTTATATCTTTCAAACTGAATTTATTATCTTAATTCGTTTGTTTTCTGTAGTTTCATATCTTCCAATTGATTTAGTTATCTTATTTTTATGTGTTTCTAAATATTCTTCAGTTTTTATATTTTTTCATCTGAATTTATTATCTTAAGTTGTTTGTTTCCAAACATTCTGCAGTTTTCATATCTTTCAATTGCTTTTATTATCTTAACTTTTGGTTTGTTTCTAAAGATTTTGCAGTATTCATATCTTCTAACTAATTTTTTCATTTATTTTTGTGTTTCTCTAGAGGTCCTCCAGTTTTCATAGCTTTTAACTGATTCTATTATTTTAATTTTTTTATTTCTTTCTAAAGATTCTGCAGTTTTCGCTTCTTTTAGTTGAATTTATTACTTATTTGGCTTGTTTATTATTCTGCAGTCTTCATATCTTTTAACCGATTTTGTTATCTTAACATTTTTATTTCTAAAGATTCTGCAGTTTTATATCTTTCAACTAAATTTATTACCTTAATTTTTTATTCGCAGTTGATTTTGCCGTATAAATTGTTTTCTTATTCTGCAGCTGTCATATCTTTCAGATGATTTTATTATCTTAATTTCTTCTTTTCTTTTAAAGATTTTACAGTTTGTATATCTTTCAACTAATTTTGTTATCTGATTTTTTGGTTTCTTTCTGAAGATTCTGCAGTTTTTATATATCTTTCAACTGATTTTGTTATCTTATTTTTCTGTTTCTGAAATTTTTGCAGTTTTTATATCTTTCAAACTTATTTCTGCAGTTTCATATCTTCCTACTGATTTTGTTACCTTATTTTTGGTATTTCTAAATTTTCCTCGGTTTTTATATCTTTAACTGAATTTATTATCTTAAGTTATTTGTTTCCAAACAATCTGCAGTTTTCATATCTTTCAATTGCTTTTATTATCGTAATTTTTTGTTTGTTCCTAAAGATTTTGCAGTTTTTTATATCTTATCTTATTTTTGTGTTTCTAAATATTCTTCAGTTTTTATAACTTTTGTAAAGATTTCAACTGATTTTATTATTTAAAGTTTCTGCAGTCTCATATCTTTCAATTAATTTTATTATCTAAATTGTTCGCTATTGACTTTGCCATATACATTTTATTGTTTCTTAATATTCTGCAGTTGTTATATCTTTCAGCAGATTTTGTTATCTTAATTATTTGTTTCTGAAGATTATGCAATTTTCATATATCTTTCAACTGATTTTTTATCTTAATTTTCTGTTTCGAAATTTTCAGTAGTTTTTATATTTTTTTTCAACTAATTCTGTTATCTTAATTATTTGTTTGTTTCTGAAGATTCTACAGTTTTTATTTATCTTAAATCTGCAGTTTAGCCTGAATTTGCTATCTTATTTTTCTGTTTCTAAATTTTCTACAGTTTTTATATCTTTTCAACTGAATTTATTATCTTAATTCGTCTGTTTTCTGCAGTTTTCATATCTTTCAACTGATTTTATTATTTAATTTTTGTGCTTCTAAATATTCTTTAGTGTTTATATCTTTAAACTGAATTTCTTATGATACTTAGGGAAGCTCCATTATGCAATTATTAAATAAAAACACGTCTAAAAATAAAGCAAATCTCTAAACAGTCGCGTTTTTTTTATTATCTTAAGTTGTTTGTTTCCAAAGATTCTAAAGTTTTCATATCTTTCAATTACTTTTATTATCTTAACTTTTGGTTTATTCCCAAGCATTTCGCAGTTTTCATATTTTTCAACTGATTTTGTTATCTTATTTTTGTGTTTCTGAATATTCTTCTTTTTTTTTACATCGTTCAATGAATTTATTATCTGAAATTCTTGTTTTTTTTCCTCTTTTGATATCTTTTAAGTGATTTTGATATTTAAATTCTTTTGTTTCTAAGAATTCTGCAGAGTTAGTATATTGAATTAATTTTGACATATTATTTTTTGTTTCTAAAGATTCTACACTTTTCATCTTTCGTCTGAGTTTTTTTGTCTGATTTTTTTGTTTATTTCTAAATATTCTGCAGTTTTCATATAAATTGATTTTGTTATCTTTTTTTGTTTATAAATATTCTTTAGTTTTTTATAATGTTTCAACTGAATTTATTATTTTAAATTTTTGTTTTTTTCCAAAGATTTTGCTCTTTTGATATCTTTTAATTTTCTGTTCCTAAGAATTCTGCAGATTTTATATCTTTAAACTAATTTTGACATCTTATTTTTTGTTTCTAAAGATTATACAGTTTTCATATCTTTTTTCTAATTTTTTATCTAATTTTTTTGTTTATTTCCTAATATTCTGCAGTTTTTATATCTTTAAACTGATTTTGTTATCTTTTTTGTGTTTCTAACTATTTTTCAGTGTTTTATATCTTTCAAGTGAATTTATTATCTTAAATTTTTTTTTCTAAAAATTTTGCTGTTTTAATATTTTTCAATTGATTTATATATCTAAAAATTTTTGTTTCTAAGAATTCTGCATATCTTTCAACTAATTTAGAAACAAAAAATACGATGTCAAATCTTAGTTTTTTGCTTCTAAAGATTCTGCAGTTTTCAAATCTTTAGTCTAATGTTTTTATCTGAATTTCGTTTTTATGGTTTCCTATCTTTTAATTGATTTTGATATCTAAAATCTTTCTTTTCTAAAAATTGTGCTGATTTCATATCTTTAAACTAATTTTGACATCTTATTTTTTTTATTTTAAAAATTCTACAGTTTTCATATCTTTGAACTGATTTTATTATCTTAATTTTTCGTTTGTTTCTAAAGACTCTGCAATTTTCATATCTTTCAGCTGATTTTATTATCCTAATTTTTTCTCTGCTTCTCGAATGATTAAACTAATTTTGTTATCTTAATGTTTTATTTCTTTGTGAAGATGCTGCAGTTTTTATATCTTTAAAATATATATTGTATATTTCGAAAGATGCTACAATTTTTATGTTTTCAACTGATTTTATTATAGGCAGTAAATTAACTGGTAGTAACGGTCGCAACCATCATGGTGATTTTATTATTTTAAAATTTAGTTTGTTTCTGAAAATGTTGAGGTTTTCATATCTTTTAACTGATTTTATCATTTAATTTATTTTTTGTTTCTATAGATTTTGCAGTTTTCATATCTTTCAACTAATTTTAATATCTTAATTTTTTCGTTTGTTTCTAAAGATTCTGTAGTTTTCATATCTTTCAGCTGATTTTATTATCTTAATTATTTTCTCTGCTTCTCCAGTTATTAAACTAATTTTGTTATCTCGTTTTTTTATTTCTCTGTAGAGATTCTGCAGTTTTTATATCTTTCATCTCATTTTGTTACGTTATTTTTCTGTTTCTAAATTTTCTACAGTTTTTATATCTTTCCGACTGAATTTATTATCTTAATTTTCTGTTTTATTTCCAAAGAAATCGGGAGTTTTTATTTCCTACAACTGAATTTGTTACCTTATTTTTGTGTTTCCTAATATTCTTCAGTTTTTTTATATCTTTCAACTGAATTTATTATCTTAAATTTTTGTTTTACTTTTTAATAAAGATTTTGCTGTTTTGATATCTTTTAATTAATTTTGATATCTAAAATCTTTTGTTCCTAATAATTCTACAGATTTTATATCTTTGAACTAACGTTATTATCTTTTTTTTTAATTTTTGTGTGTTTCTAAAGATCCTATTGTTTTTATATCTTTTAACTGATTTTGTCAATTTATTTTTTTTTGTTTCTCTAGATTTTGTAGTCTTCATATCTTTCAGCTGTTAATATCATCAATATCATTTTTTAGTTTCTACAATGTTCATATCTTTCAACTAATTTAATTACCTTAATTTTTTGTTTTTTCTAGACTTTCCAGACTTTAAATGATTTTAGTATCTTATTTTTTTTTGTCTCTAAATATTCTGCAGTTAAAAAAATCAATGAAAGATATAAAAACTGCAAAAATATTAAAAAACAAACATTTTTTAACTGATAATTAGAAAAAACACGAAAATAATTCGTAAAATCTAAAACATTTCTTAGATAGCAAAATTGGTTTAAAACATTTGAAAGCTGAAAAATCTTAATATTACAAAAAAAAAATTAACACAATTGAAAGATATGAATTCAATTGTGTTAATTTTTTTTTGTAATATTAAGATTTTTCAGCTTTTAAATGTTTTAAACTAATTTTGCTATCTAAGCTATATAAAATTCAATGTATAGAATATTCAACGTTTAGAAATTTCAATATCTAGAAAATTCTATGTGTAGAAACTTCAATATTTAGAAAATTGTATATTAAGAAAATTCAATATTTAGAAAATTCGTTTTATAGAAAATTCGATGTATAGAAAATTTAACATTTAGAAATTTCAATATTTAGAAACTTTGATATATAGAAACCGGAATATTTATAAAATTCATCGTATCGAAATTTCAATATTTAGAAAATTGGATGTGAAGAAAAAACATTATTTAAAAAAATCGTCGCATAGGATATTCTATATTTAGAAAACATAATGTATAGAAAATTCGACGTTTAGAAATTTCAATATTTCGAAAATTCGATTTGTAGAAATTTGAACATTTAGAGATTTAAATATTTAGAAAATTTGATATATGGAATCCGTAACATTTATAAAATTCATCGTATAGAAACTTCAATATTCAGAAAATTCGATGTGTAGAAACTTCAATATTTAGAAAATTGGATATTAGAAAAAGATTTTACGAAATATTTTCGTGGTTTTTCTAATTATTAGTTTGTTTTTTAATATTTTTTCCAGATTTTATATCTTTCATTGATTTTATTATCTTATTTTTGTGTTTCTAAATATTCTTCAAAGTGAATGCATTATAAAGATTCTAAAGATTCTGCTGCTAACTGAAAAATCTTTAAAAACATTAAGATAATAAAATTAGTTGAAAGATATGAAAACTATTGAAAATTTAGAAATAAAAAGTTTATATAACAAATTATTATTTCTAAATATTCTGTATTTTTCAACTAATATTATTTTATTATCTTATTTTTTTGTATTTTTTTAGCTTACATATCTTTCAAATGATTTTATTACCTTAATTTTTGTGGTTCTGTATATTTTGAAGTTTCCATATCGTTCAACTGATTTTGTTATCTTAACTTTTTCTTTAATTCGAAAGATTTTGCAGGTTTTTAATATCTTTCAACTAATTTCATTTTCTAAATTCTGCAGATTTCACATCTTTCAACTGATTTTGTTATCTTACTTTTGTGTTTATAAATATTCTGCAGTTTTCATATTTCGCAACTGATTTTATTATTTTAATTTTTGATTTGTTCCTGAAGATTCTGCTGTTTTCATATCTTCCAATTGAAATTTATATCTTAATTTTTTTGTTTATAAAGATTCTCCAGTTTTTATTATATCTTTTAACTGATTTTGTCGTCTTTTTATTTTTTATTTCTAGAGTTATTTGTATATACATTTGACAATTTTTTTATATTATTCAAAAGTATTTTAATAGTTTTTTAGAGATTCAAATATTTTCAGCTGTTTTTTAACGTTTTATCTACGTTTTATTTAATTTCAAAGGTATTTTTTTGAAGTTTTTTAAATTACTCACACAAAAGTTTTTTATTGAGAAAGGTCAGGAATGTTAGTCTTGACATTTCTCAATAAAATTTTCATCATAACTTGTGTGTGAGTAATTTAAAAAACTTCAAAAATACCTTTGAAATTAAATAAAACATAGATAAAACGTTAAAAAAACAGCTGAAACCATTTGAACCTCTAAAAAAAAACTATTAAAATAAAAAAATTTCATGTCAATGTTTCTTCTTCTTCGGATTCGGAATATTGGCAGCCATTCTGGGTATACAACTATGATATTGTGTTGTTGATCTGTGTAGTTCGGTGGTTGTTTCTAAGAACCATGTTTTTAAATTTTTAAGCTTCTTCTTCTTCTTCCTGGTTCTCTTTTACCAAAGACTTTCCCTTGAAGAACAGATTTTAGAATTTTGATCTCCTTTCTCATAATGTGTGACCAAGGTCTTCTAGTTTTCTTCTCTTGATGGTTTACTTTTAAGTCCTTCTTCATTCGTTCCATCATTGCATTGTCACTTTGTCTACCCAAGAGATATTCAATATTCTCCTGTATAGTCACATTTCGAAAGCCTCGAGTTTTCTTTGAGTTGCTTCGATTATTGTCAATGACTTTGTGGCTATGACATTTATTGTAATAGGTCAAGAATACGCTAAATGTATTATTTATTGCGATAGGTCAAGAGTACGATAGGATAATAATAAGTTCAATAGGTCAATTAATGAATTATTGGAATAGAGCAGTGATAATCTGGGCAATTTACAACTTACAAAATCACAATTATTATTAATGTATTGATGTATCGTTTTGGTGTAAGAGTAATTTTTAGAAAATCTTTTTGTCGTGAATGTAATTACGTAATTGGTTCAGGATTGGGTTAAGAGATGTCGCCACTGAGCAAAACAAAAGGCAGCAATGATTTAGGAAAAAGCCAACTGTGATTGAAACAGTGTAATCGGAGGGTAAAGACGTGTCGTTGCGCGGGGGGCACATAAACTGCACCCATTGTCCTCGCCTCAAGTTCTCGAGTCTTTGCCGCCTGCTGCACGTGCGAGTTTACGCGGATGGAAAGTGGAGATTTCAGCTATTCACGAAAAGTGGGACACGCGTGTGCATAAAAGGAACAATGCACTCGGTGAAGGGCGCGCGTCGCGCGCTCTGGTGGCGGCGGCGGGGGCGGGTGTCACCTTTGGAACGCATTTCGGGACAGGTGTGCGCAATTTACGGTTCGAAAGCGACTACTGGAGTTCACTTTCTTCACTCGGAATAACTCTCCAATACACATTTCACCTTACATATTTTAAATACGTAACAGCAAGAACTAATTTTGGTTTTAAAATGTTAATTACTACAATTTTGTAAGAACTAACAGCTATTAGTTAAAACCACTACTCCTCGTACTAGGTCACAAATTACATAACTTATAGCTGTCTTCATATAGTAAATAAGTAAGTTTATCATGTCATTACCGAATGGTTATAACTGAAATTACAATTAGGACAATGTAATGTTTTGTTTTTGGTGTTCTCAAAGTAGCAGTTGTAACGTATGAAAATCTTCAGACACGTATTTCAGTATAGTACAACTCGTTAGTAAATTTATTCCATAATTACGTTATTGAAGTAAAATTTGAATTATAAATTAACTGTAAAAAAAAACTTTATTTAAGCTCGTATTAGGTAGTAAACACAAAATATAATAATTTATCTCCATCGACGTTCGAGCCGAGGGGTTGGGAAAAAGTTTGCGCCGAGCGGCGGAAAGTTCGGCAAAGTAAATCAGGATTTATAAACTTTTCATTATTTTTGCGATAAGCATAACAAGCGCAATAAAATCATCCCGGAGACATTTGTCTCCATATCGACTAGCCCCGACCCGAATCCGAAGGAAGAGAAATTTTAAAAAGTTTTTTAAAGTTTACGTTCTTTTTTTTTCTTCTTTCTCTCTCTCTTTCGAACTTTACAAGTCGACCCTCGTTATCCGAGCACGGCGATAAATCAAAACGAACGGAACGGTTGCCTAATTGGAACAGAACTACCGAAAAGTCGGAAGGAAACGTTTCCAACCCTGTTTGCACACGGTTTGGAATTTCTCTTATGTAATTAATAATAAAAGTAATAAATGCGTTTAATAACTATAATTATTTTGTTCTATTCTTCTTGAATATTTTATATATAATTTTCTGTAAATCCGTCTTATATAAATCTAACAATTTTCAACTGTAGGAACAATTCGTGGGAATTTCCTAGCAAACTCGTGCCGAGGGAAACTTCGACAGTTTAACAAAAGTCGCAGACGTTTAAACTCCACAATAAATCCGAACGACCCGACGGGGTAAATATTTACCACCCCTCGAGGCGAGGCAGTTTCCTGTGAGAGATCTCCCTCGCCCCTACTCGCAGATTAACTTGATTAATAAAACTTTTTGTCGTGGGGAAAATAATCAAACGTTCGAAACTTTTAACGCGCTCTCCTCCTGCGTTATTTAACTTCGCTTAATTCAACGCAAACAAAACTGAATATACAAATTAAGTCATGAAGCTCGTAAATAATTCAGATTCTAATGTTGTCCCGAGTAAATAACGGTTATTATTATTTTTGTTATCGTTTCGTTCAGATGTTTACCTCAGTTTATTAAATTTTAATGTCGTTGACAACCATTTGTAAATCTTGTAGTAAGAAACACAAAATTATACGACTTTAAGGACTAGAACACTAAAATTAATCGTGAATTTTTTTAATAATATTATTTTATCTTACTCATCATTGTAGCAATCCAAATGGGGGTGATTACTCAACGGTGTTATTTTTAACGCCGTACCCAATTAGTGGGGGATCACGCGCGGACCTCCGGGGACTCCCCAAATGCCCGAGCAACGGCCCGGCCCGTAGGGGAATCCCAACAACGCGCGCGCCTCTTTGTAATTCTCGCCAACCGAAAGAATAATTGCGTAATTACTGGCCGTCCTTCTGTCCGCCGGAAATGGAAATTGTTCCCGAATTCTTGGCTCCCCGTTCGTCCGTCCGTCCATCCGGGGGAGCCTGACCCCGATTTTACACGATCGATTTATCCCCTCGGCAATAATTAAAACGGATCCTCGTAAAATCGCCACCACCGGATTATTGTTATTTAGGGGATTCACTACACATTTCTCTTACTCGTGGTTGCCCTCCAGTCAGTGATATTAAAGCACAAAGAGATTAGATGTATGTGTGGTTTATCAAATTCTTAAATACCTTTAAAATATTTCCAAAACAATAGCAGTTTTTAGTTTATTAATCAGTTAAAACTATTTGTTTTTATAATTGGGTTTTACATATAAAGAGTGCAGTGTACAAAGTATTTTAAATTAAACACAATTTTTACTTTGTTTGTATAACTAAAACAGAGTAAAAATTGTGTGTAATTTATAATTAATAATGTATAACGAAGTAGAAGCCTCGTAAACGAACAAAGTATCTATCTAGTATACAAATGAAATATTGAAATTGAATTGAATGCTCATAGAGATTTATTACTCTCAATATTAATTATTATCTATCTAGTGTTTGAACATTACAGTTTACTTTTTTTTTAGTTTCATTTCTTCATAAAATAAAAATTCGTATGAAATATTATATAAAGCTAAAACTTTAAAAACATTAAACTAATTCTTCCTTACATCATACCATTCATCATGATTATAATAACGTGATGTAATTGAATGTTCACGCTGGTGGCCTGAGGTAGGGATAGACTGGAAGCGCGGTGGTGGTGGCGATAACACCACCACCAACCACCACCTTCCTTATCAATTTCCAATGGCAGATGGTAAGTCGTCGATCGCCGCATGACCAATTCTCTTGATCACCTTCCTCACGGATGCAGCAGGTAGCGGCGAACGGTACACCCTGATTGGCCGCCGAGGGGCAGCTGGAACGCGTCTCTCTGTCCGCATTCGATAAACACCTGCCGACAAGTAATTCGGCTCTGCGACCGTAGTACATTAACTGTAAACAAGAGTGCATTCCTGAATTCGAAATTTTGGGTCAGCTTTTGTGTACGGTGCGAGCGAGGACGGCATTTCCAATAGCAAATAGGAGAACTATCCACCCCCCAGCCTCCTTTGTAACTTTACGTCTGTGTTGCGCGAACAAAGGGCGTCTTTGGAATTGTTTCGCAGTCTAATCCCTAATGAACTCACTAAATACGACGTCTTTAGTACGAAGACGAGAAAATTGTTTCTTAAACGATTACGAACTTTTTTACTTCTATTCTACAAATGGATTTAGGCGCGATGTGGACAATTTTAACTTTCTTAAATCATCAAAGTTTGACAATAAGAAAAAACACGAAAATATTTCGTAAAATCTACAACAAAATCTAAATCAAAGTTTGTATTTGTGTGTTTTTTGTGCACATATTTTAAATTAATTCTATGTTGATATTTAAAGGATTGGAGGGTAGGATAGTGGACACCCACCCACCCTACATACACAATTGTATTAAACCACGGATTGTGTTTTATTGTGCTTAAAATTTTAAATCGAAAAGAGTGAATGATATTAAATTGTTGAATCATATTTTCTACTTAATTTTCTACCTGAAGAAAAATCATCAGCGGTTATAACTTTGAAAATGGCCTTTCCAATCTCACTGTTAAGTATTTTTTTAAATTTTTGGGCATCCACCTAACTTACAGGATTATTTTTTTGCATCATAATAAATCCTACATTTTAAATAAATACAAACACCAACAATTTCGTATTGTAAATTTTAAGGACTATAATCAGTGTCTGTGGTTTAAATTAAATTATATATGTAGGGTGGGTGGGTGGCCACTATCACACCCTCCAATTCTTTAAACATCATCAAAGTTTACACTATTAATTATTGTAAAAATAACATAAATATTGAATGAATTTATTTGTTTTGACGCATTTATTTTAAATCAATCCTATGTTGATATTTAAAGGATTGGAGGGTGTGATAGTGGCCACCCACCCACCCTACATATATAATTTTATTTAAACCACGGATTGTGTTTGATTGCGCTTAAAATTTAATCCGAAAAGAGTGAATGATGTTAAATTGTTGAATCATATTTTCTACTTAATTTTCTACGTGAAGAAAAGCCATCAGCGGTTCTTACTTTAAAAAACAGCCTTCTCAATCTCACTGTTTAAAAATTTTTACAATTTTTGAGCATCCACCTAGCTTACAGGATTATTTTTTTGGCATTGCAATCAATCCTACTTTTTAAATAAATAAAAACATCAACACTTTTAGACTTTAAGTTTTAAGTGCCATACCCTCTGTCCGTGGTTTAATTAAATTATATATGTAGGGTGGGTGGGTGGCCACAATCACACCCTCCAGTTCTTTTAACATCATCAAATTTTCTACTATTAATTATTGAAAAATGTACATAAATATCTTTAATGCATTTTTTTATTTATGTGCATTTATTCCAAATGAATTCTATGTTTATATTAAAGGGTTTGGAGGGTAGGATAGTGGCCACCCACCCACCCTACATATACAATTTAATTTAAACCACGGATTGTGTTTTGTTGTGCTTAAAATTTAAATCAGAAACAAGTGAATGATGTTAAATTGCTGTATATTAGATTCTACCTAAGATTTTGATAACATACAAAGTTTCCTAGAGAAGATTTTGTTGAATTAATTGATTGAAGAGAGGCCGTTTTACAAAAAATAATCTCACTGTTTAGTAATGTGATTTTTCAATTTTTAAGCACCCACCCATCTTATAAATTTATTTTCTTGGTATCATATGCAATCCTACTTTTTAAGTAAATAACATCAACACTTTTAGACTTTTATGTTTTAAGTGCTATACCCTATGTTCGTGGTTTAATTAAATTATATATGTAGGGTGAGTGTGTGGCCACTAAGATACCCTTCAATTCTTTAAACATCATCAAAGTTTCTACTATTAATTATTGAAAAAGTAACATAATTATCTTTAATGAATTTTTTTGTTTATGTGCATTTATTTCAATGAATTCTATGTTAATATTAAAAGAATTGGAGGATGGGATAGTGGCCACCCACCCACCCTACATAACAATTTTATTAAACCACGGATTGCTTTTTATTGTGCTTAAAATTTAAAACAGAAATGAGTGAACGATATTAAAGTATTTAATCATATTTTCTACTTAATTTTCTACGTGAAGAAAAGTCATCAGAGGTTCTTACTTTAAAATTAGCTTTCTAAATCTCACTGTTAAGTATTTTTTACAAGTTTTAAGCATCCATCTAGCTTACAGGATTATTTTTTGGCATTGCAATCAATCCTACTTTTTAAATAAATACTAACCCCAACAATTTTAGCTTTTAAGATTTAAGTACTATACCCTCTGTCCGTGGTTTAAATTAAATTATATATGTAGGGTGGGTGGGTGGCCACTATCACACCCTCCAATTCTTTAAACATCATCAAAGTTTCTATTATTAATTATTGAAAAAGTAACATAAATATCTTTAATGCATTTTTTGTTTAGGTGCATTTATTTCAAATTAATTCTATGTTTATATTAAAAGAATTGGAGGGTGGGATAGTGGCCACCCACCCACCCTACAAATATAATTGTATTTACACGACGGATTGTGTTTTATTGTGCTTAAAATTTAAATCAGAAACAAGTGAATGATGTTAAATTGCTGTTACAAGATTCTAGTTAAAATTAATTGATAACATTCAAAAATTTTTATAGATGATTTTGATTAATTAATTGATTGAAGAGAGGTAATGTTACAAAAAATAATCTCACAGTTTAGTAATGTTATTTTTTAAATTTTAAACGCCCACCCAGTTTATAGATTTATTTTCTTGGCATCATATGCAATCCTACTTTTTAAGTAAATAACATCAACACTTTTAGAGTTTAAGTTTTAAGTGCTATACCTTCTGTCCGCGGTTTAAATAAAATTCTATTTGTATGATGGGTGGGTGGCTACTATCACACCCTCCAATTCTTTAAACATGATCAAAGTTTCTACTATTAATTAATGAAAAAGGAACATAAATCTTTAATTAATTTATTTGTTTAGGTGCATTTATTTCAAATGAATTCTATGTTTATATTAAAAAGATTGGAGGGTGTGATAGTGGCCACCCACCCACCCTACATATATAATTTCATTTAAACCACGGATTGTGTTTTGTTGTGCTTAAAATTTTAAATTGAAATGAGTGAATGATATTAAATTGTTCAATCATATTTTCTACTTAATTTTCTACGTGAAGAAAAGTCATCAGCAATTTTTACTTTAATAATTACCTTCCCAATCTCACGGTTTAGTATTTTTTACAATTTTTGGGCATCTACTTATGTTACAGAATTATATTTTGCATCATAAGCAATCCTAGTTTTTAAATAAATACAAATCCCAACAATTTTAGACTTTAAGTTTAAGTACCAAACCCTCTATCTGTGGTTTAAATTAAATTGTTTATGTAGGGTGGGTGGGTGGCCACTATCATACCCTCCAATTCTTTTAACATCATCAAAGTTTCTACTATTAATTATTGAAAAAATAACATAAATATTGAATGAATTGATTTGTTTTGACGCATTTATTTTAAATCAATCCTATGTTGATATTTAAAGGATTGGAGGGTGTGATAGTGGCCACCCACCCACCCTACATATACAATTTAATTTAAACCACGAACAGAGGGTATAGTACTTAAAACTTAAAGTCTAAACGTTTTGATGTTATTTACTTAAAAAATAGGATTGCATATGATGCCAAGAAAATAAATCTATAAGGTGGGTGGGTGCTTACATTTGAAAAATAACATTACTAAACAGTGAGATTATTTTTTGTAAAACAATTTTTGGGCATCCACCTAGCTCACAGGATTAATTTTTTGCATCATAATCAATCCTACATTTTAAGTAAATACAAACATCAACACTTTTAGAGTTTAAGTTTTAAGTGCTATAAGCTCTGTCCGTGGTTTAAATTAATTTGTATATGTAGGGTGGGTGGGTGGCCACTATCACACCCTCCAATTCTTTAAATATCATCAAAGTTTCTACTATTAAGTATTGAAAAAGTAACATAAATATCTTTAATGAATTCTTTTGTTTAGGTGCATTTATTTCAGACTAATTCTATGTTTATATTAAAAGGATTGAAGGGTGGGATAGTGGCCACCCACCCACCCTACATATACAACTTCATTTAAACCACGGATTGTGTTTTGTTGTGCTTAAAATTAAAACAGAAGTGAGTAGTTGATGTTAAATTGCTGTAAATTAGATTCTACCTAAGATTAATTGATGACATTCAAAAATTCCTAAAGAAAATTATAATTAATCAACTTATTGAAGAGAGGCAGTTTTACAAAAATAATCTCACTGTTTAATAATTTTCAAATTTTAAGCACCCAACCAGCTTTTAAAGTTATTTTCTTGACATCATATGCAATCCTACTTTTTAAGTAAATAACATCAACACTTTTAGACTTTAAGTTTTAAGTACTGTATGCTCTGTTCGTGTTTTAAATTAAATTGTATATGTAGGGTGGGTGGGTTGCCTCTATCACACCCTCCAATTCCTTTAACATCATCAAAGATTGTATTATTAATTCTATTAGTATAAAACTCCTAAAATATATCAATAAAAGTAAAATTCATCTAAGAAAGGTCAATTAAAAATTATGACTACATATCAGAGCTTACTAGATGTACAAATTAGCACACTAAATATTACACGCATAAAATTTCGCAACACAGACGCTCGTTATTATTAAAGGGCGCCGTTAGGCGTCGGGAAAGGGGGCCCTTTCCCTTTGCGTTCCGTTTGAATATATACATAACTCGAGCACGCATTGAATTTTTATTCGCGATGTAATTCCGCGCGCCCATCCCTGCCCTCCCCCCGAAGACGTCCCCTTAGAAGGCAGCAGTTTATGCACGAGCACATCTGCCAAATATATATATATATATATATATATATATATATATATATATATATATGTGTATATAGCAAAAAAAGACGAATAAGAAGAAAAAAGCAAAAAAACGCGAGCCTGGGGGGGGGGGGGCTGGGGGTGGAATCGCGGGATTTAATAATGACAGGGCGCGAGTTCGCGTGATTGAGCCGTCCCGGGGAATTTAATCATAAACAGGCAAAACGCGCATGTAAACGATGTGTGTAGGTTTAAGGAGAAAAGATATATAAATGCGAAATGTAATAAAACATTTTATATAACTTTTTTTTTACTGTAACTAGTTTAAATCATACAAACTGTACAAAATTGATTATTTTATTTATTTTAATAATATACTATTATTTCATTTTTGTATCTTTTTTCTGTACTTACAAATATTTTCATTGTTACAGTTAAAGACAGCACAAGTAGAGTGGAACTTCAACTGGAAAACTTTGGCCGAGAAGAAGACAGAAGATGAACGTCCCTCCAGACACCAGAGGTACCTAAGGAAGCGCCTGATCGAGCAAGAGCACGCGGTGAAACGCATGCGGGAAACCGAGGACGAACTCCAGGAGAAGGTGGCCAGGCTACAAGCCGACGTCCACGAATTGCAAAAGAACGACGACAACAGCGACAATCTGATTTCTGGCGAACTCTACGATCGCATCAACGGTAATGAGCTGGAGAACTACTTACACGATCGTAAGATAAACGAAATCAAATCAGAAAAACGCATCACCTTAGAGGAACGCGTCTTCAACGCTGAAGAACAGCAGCGTATCAACACTAACACCATCCTCAACCTCACTAAGCAATTTTCAAATTTCGACAAGCTACACCTCTCCATGTTGGAGTTACTTGAAAACGTAGAGAGTGTTGAGAATCGTGTAGATAAAACACTACCCGAATTCAGGAAGGAGATTTCCAAATTGGAGATTCAAGTATCTGAGGGAGCATCAAAGTTGGCCGCGCTTAAAGAGGACCAGACGAACACGCGCGTTTCCATGAAGGCTATTGGAGTATCCGTTTCCAATCTTCAAGATAAGGACGAGGAGAGTAGGACGAAACTACAAGCCCTATTAGCTGATGTTGATAACCTGAAAAAGTCGACCAGTGTGCAAACGTCGAAACTTCATGATCATATTTTAAAGGTAGGTTTATAAATTAATTCAACCACTTAATTAAATATATAAATGAAATAAAACAGAGTTTCCATTTGCGATTTTTAAAATACTCATACACACACTCGTGATTTTAATTGCTAAACGTATCAACGCCGTGCTTTTGTAAAGGATTTGAATGAAAAGCTGGGACCGTGTGTAGCGATGTGTCACTAATGACATCGTTTGTTTCAGACTGAATCATCGACGGCGGACACGAACGCGACAAAATCCACCATCCATCTAGTACAGGAGTTGAAGTCCTTTGAAAAGGAGTACAAAAGCATTGTCAACAAGTTGCCGCACGACTGCAACGCGGTGAATGGCCCCAACGGCGTCTATCTGATCTCACCTGGTGATGGCGAACCGATCCTAGCATACTGCAGCCAGGGTTGGACCACCGTCCAAAAACGCTACGACGGATCAGTTAACTTCAACCGCAACTGGAACGACTATTCAAACGGATTCGGCTCCGCCACTGGCGAACACTGGTTGGGCAACCGCAACCTGCACTACCTTACAAAGAGCAACTGCACGAAACTCGAAATCAACATGAAGGACATCTACGGAAAATACTGGCAAGCCACGTACGAAGACTTCACCGTCGCCGATTTCGCAGCGGGCTTCAAACTAGTCGTTGGAAACTACCACGGCAACGCCAGCGACGCTCTTGACTACCAAAACCGGATGGAATTCTCCACAGTGGATAACGACCGCGACATCTCCAACACCCACTGCGCGAGCAACTACGAGGGCGGCTGGTGGTTCTCACATTGCCAACACGCCAACCTCAACGGTCGCTACAATTTAGGCCTGACATGGTTCGACAGCTCCAGAAACGAATGGATCGCCGTCTCGACGAGTGAAATGCGCGTGAAAAAACGGGACGTCTGCTGAAAACCAACCCCCAACACAAAAACCCCCCATACGCCAGTAAGAACCAAAGATGAGACTAGTTCATTGTAAATCTAGTTTAGTTAGAGAGAGGAACGGATTGAGCGCACAGACTTGTACATATATTTATTGTATTATCTCGACGTTGTTGAAAACAATTTAAAAAAATAAAAAATAATAATATTAATAAATTGAAGTGAAGACTTATCGACCGGTTATTCTCTCGCAGAAATATACATATAGTTTATAGATTCCTGAGAAACTGCCATATCTGTAAGGTTATGCTTAATTTGTATAAATAAAAATACCCAAAACCCCCCTGAATTATACGCTTGTAAATATTACCTATTATAGGTTAGTCCGATTATATAATGTAATTTATTGACTTTATTTTTATTATCGTGTTAGGAAGAACCATTAATTTTGTATATAAAGATATGAACCTTTGTACCAATGATTAGTAATTATTTTAATAAAAAATATTTTAAATTTAAAAATCTTGTTTTAATACCCATTCGTACTTCTGACTTACTACAATAAATATCATATTAACACATCGTACTCCTGACCTCACACAATAAATTTTATATTAGTTTAACGTACTTTTACATCATTTAAATTATATTCCTTCACAATAGCATATTCATCCTTTCATTTTTTACAAATTATTTTTATTCATTAGATGTACATTAGGAGAGCTATTAATAATGAGCACCTAATTTCCGAAATGTACATAAATTGTAAAGAAAGGAATGCTAACGTTTGCAATTTAATTAAAACTCTTTTCACAACATAACTACAAAAAAAAACAATAATAAAATTATAAAACCTTATAAAACTATTGCTTAAATTAGCGTACTCCTGGCCTACCACAATACGCTGTACATTAACCTAGCGTACTCTTGACATACCCTAATAAACTATGCGTTAACCTATGTCAAGGTCAAGGTTATACTAGCGAGAGCCGTAATTTTATGCCGACTCATTATTGTGGTAGGTCAAGAGTACGCTAGGTTAATGTACAGCGTATTATGGTAGGTCAGGAGCACGCTAGTTTAAGCAATTGTTGACTTAGGTAGGTCAAGAGAATGCTACAAAAATTTATAGTTCGGCAAATAAATTTACATTTTTTTTATTGGTCAAAGGTACGCTAATTCAATAAATAAATCAGAAAGTCTACAAACACAGATTCATTTCAATTATTTTGAATAAAAAACAATTGTAAACTTTGTAAAAACAACTGTAAATGTTTATACAGAAACATAAATAATTTATTTATAAACAATAGAAAATCTAAGCAAATAACAGTTGCATTTATTTTGACAGAAAAAAATTGTTGATTTCTCTGAATAAAAAAGAAAATACTAATTATGATATATGGAACAAATGAAATTAACATTTGAATTTTTACTATTATTTTATTCAATCTAAGCATTCTTAATATTTTCTAAGAATTTGAGAAATTCACCAATAAAAAAAGTATTTTATTTTGGCATAACTCATCTGTCATCATCGATCATCAATTGTTTTCTTTTTCCAGAACAATAATAATATCGTTATTTACGTTATTAATAATATTTTCCGTCATCTGTCCTCTATTATTTATTATCAACTATCTGTCATCTGAACTTTCATTTATCATCTAGTAGTATAATATATTATGTATTATTTTCCATCTGTCATCATTCTCATAAAATTAATCATCTGTCATTTATTTATTTTTACATATCAAGCACTGACATATTACTTAAAATCCATCAAGTGTTGATTTATAACCTACATCATTATCATCATTAATCTATCAAATGTCAACTTTTAACCATCATCTATTTTTTATAATCATTTTATCTTATTTTTAACCTATAATCTCACATTTAAGAAGTCGTTAATCATCTATCATATGTCATTTGTCAAATGGCACCTGTCATCAATCGTCTGACATTTGTCACCTGTTTTCTGTCATGTGATGTAATTATAAATCATACGATGTCTGTCACATGTCATCTGTCATCTGATACCTGTCATGTTGTGCTTTTGTAGTAATGTCTCATCTATCACATATCAAATAGTAAAAGGGTTACATGGCATCTTGCCTCAACTTCTGTCTTTTATTCATCAACCAACATTTATTATGTCATATCTCTACATTTGTTTTTTGTCACCTGTCACAAGACATTTTACTTTACAGTTGGCATTATCTACAAACAAAAATCTTATATATGTCAACTAATTTTTCATCATCTGTAATCTATCAAATGTCAACTTTTAACCACCATCTGTTATCAATAAACACTATCAACTTGTGTTATACTTATTGCATGATTGTGTAACTCTTATTCTTAATCTCTTATCTGAAATTTTGACAACCATACGATATATGTCATGTTTTTCTTGACATTTAAGATCTGTCATCAATTATTTGATATTTGTGTTCTATCATCTAGATCATCTGATTTACGTGATATGCCACGTGATATTTTTTATTATTCATCAGATTGTTGGAAAATTCCATCATCTGTTAATCATCAAAGAATGTCAAATGTCAAGTGTCAACTTTAATCTGTTATTAGTCACTCTACATTTATTATGTGTCAACTGTCCACGGTTGTTATTTGTCATCTGTCATACAAGATATTGACATCCATCATGGCATATATCATTTTACATTTGACGTCATCTGTCTTTAAATATCTGATATATGTCATCTCTGATAAAGTTGCGTAATTTTTCATTGATTGACACTATCATCCTGTCTTATTTTGGTCATCAATCAACTGTTACTTTTGACATTTGACAATCTTCTGACATATGTCATATGTCACTGACATTATCTTATTTTGTGCGTTTTGTATCATGAATAAACTGTTATTTTTAGTACATAATCTAACATTTGACAATCATCTGACATCTGTCAAATATCACTGACATTATCATCTTGTCTTATCTTGGATTTTTTTGTCTAATGAGTTTTTCTTCTATATTTTCTTATTTTACTGCCTTAGGTCGATAATACATAACAATCTTTTTTTCTAAATTATCTTCTGCCATCAATTATTTGTATCACTTATACTTCATCAACATGAAGTATTTGATATCAGTCTTCTATCATCTTCGATTTTATATTTGTCATTTGTTATCTTTAATCTTTTATCATCGGTCATCAATACTTCTTTGCTCGATCTTTTTGATAATTAAAATCACGTTTCCTATATTACTAAATAATTTCATCTATCATCTATCCTCTGATGAATTTAGAACATTTATTAATTTTACATTATTTAAAAAAAGTAATCCATCATATGCTATATATTGTTTGTAATACATCATCTGTTATATCGGCGATATATCATCTATCATTTATAATTTGTTAATTTTTCATATATCATATGTTATCATGTTTTTCTTTTGTCTTATCATATGTCCTTTTCATCACCCTTCTGTCTACATAAGTCCTAAACTATTTCCTTCTATTTTCTCTGGTCTATCATCAATAAAAATCATTTTTTCCTCTATCATCAAGAAATGTTTTTGTCATCTATCATCTCACATTTGTCATCTACCATCAGTTGATAATCATCCGACATATTATTTATCATTTGTCATTTATCAACTATCATCTGTCATCTATACTTTCATTTATTATCTATAATGTATTATGTACTCCTATTATTTTCCATCTATCATATCATTAGTTTTCTGTATTTTCTTCTTTTACTTCCTTAGGTCTGTTGACAGTAATACATAATAACATTTTCTTTCTAAATTCGCTTCTATCCTCATTCATTCATTTCTCTCATTTATCATCTACATTAACTATCTGATATCTGTAATCCATCATCTGCAATATCATATTTGTCACTTGTCATCTTTTATCATCGGTCATCAATACATCTTTGCACGATCTTCTCCATAATTAAAATCACATTTCCTATTTTACCAAATAATCTCATTTATCATCTATCCTCGGGTAAATTTTGTACATTTATTAATTTGACATTAATTTAAAGGTATGTTCATCTCTCATATGTTATATATTGTTTGTAATATGTCATCTATAATTCATAATTTATTATTTGTCATATGTCATATGATATCTGCAATTTTTCATTATTGTTTTGTCCTATCATATATCCTATCCACTAATCCTCGAAAATCTTTGCTAAATGAAAAAATAACATTTTGAAAGCGTGGAATTAGTATTTAAATATTCTAGAACTCTAAAAAAAATTCTTCGCAGTTTGAAAGATAAATTCAATGAAGAATGTTCTAAGTGCTTATCTTAGAACATTTTTCATTGAATTTATTTTTTAAACTGCGAAGAATTTTTGTTTTTTTTGAAGTTCTGTGATTAAATAATTATAAAAACTGAAAGAGACATTGTTTAGTAGTGTTTGAAATCTTAAAGAAACATTTTTAGAGAATTTTAGAACTCTAGAAAAAATCTGTGCCCTTGGAAGACCAGTTCTAAGAAATGTGAAAGATAAATTTCTGGAAAGTTGTAGAAAAAAGAAGCTATCGTAGTGTGGAAGATAAATTCTACAAAAAATACAAAAAACTAGAAATATAAATGAAAATGATTTAATATTCTAGAAAACTACAAGAAGAAAACCTTCGAAAAATAAAGAGTAATTGTTAAAAACTTTTAAAACTTGAAAAGAAACGCGGTTAAGAATTTCAAAAAATTAGAATTAAAAAATCTTTACAGCATGGAAGACAAGTTCCAAGAAATCTAAAATATAACGATTTTTAGAAATTGACAAAATTCTTACAATTTTAAGTTAAAGTTTCAGTTTAAACCCATTAGGGGTTACATACACAGACACTTTAAAAAATGATCGAAAGTGTTATAAAAAAAAAGAAAATCTTGGCATTCATTTAGATAGAGCAAAACATGCTCGAAAATCTTCGAAGAATGAAAAAACATAATTTAGAAAGTCTGAAAGAAAAATTGTTGGAGTATTTTAAAACAGATTTCGAAAAGAAGCTTATACGATAAATTCTGTTGGAATATAGTAGAAAAGTTGTAAAAATTTAAAAAAGAAAATAAAACTCTTCGTAGTTTGCAAGATGAATTTATTGAAGATTTTTATAAGATAAAGCAAAAAGTGATTGAACAATAACAAAATTTGAAATTAAATAATTTTAGAAGGCTAAAACAGACATTATTCGAAAATTTTTAAATCCTAAAAAAAGAAGACAATTTCCTAGAAATCTGAAAGATACATTTTTGGAATGTTGTTGAAATAAATTGTTCGCAGTTTGAAGATCAATTCCAGAAAAATACTTGAAATATTTTAGAAAATCTCGAAGAAAAATGTTTTAATATTTTAGAACCCTACATGATGAAAATATTTGTAGTTTGGAAGATTTATTTCAAGAAGTATATAAAAGGGTAAGAAACAAATTGATTAATGATTGAGACGTTAACTTCGTCATATATCTTGAAAATTTAAACAAAAGCGCTTACTTTCTTGATATCACACACAAAATGTTTGTTAAAAAAGGTAAGAAACAGAAGATAGACAACGTATTACAGTGGACAAGGAGCAGAGAACATCAAACAGAGAAGAGAGTAAGGAAAAGCGAAACAAAGGATAGAGGACAGAAAACAAAGAATATAATTGATATACAGGATCTGTTATGAAAGTAATGAAATAATTTAAACTGTTTTTTAAGTTCATTTAACCGAACGTACTCTTAAATAAACTAAGCTTCTACCTAACGCCTATTTTCCCGCCAAAACTCCAGCGTACTCTTGACCTACCGCAACGTATACTTCATTCGGACGGGTCAGGAGTACGAGAGGTTATTGCATTGTTTGTTGAGGTAGGTCAAGAGTACGATAGAATAAGTAATAATCAAGTTTATAAGGTTAAGTTGATATTGTGTTTATCATAGTTTAATGTAACGATTATTATGAGTGGAAAGACGTGAAACGTGCTTTTCGATTTTGTTACACAGCACAAACAGATTCCACCATGACAATGCCCCGAATTTAGATAATTTTTGGTAGCACATTGAATACAACTAACAAACATTAAAAAACCAAACCGCATTCATCGTTTCCAATCGAAAATGGAGTACTGACAAGGATAAATGGTAAAAAAGTAACAAAATCATAGAAATAAAATATTAAAGTAAGAGTCATAAGAAGAGGATAAAATAGAACAAAGAATATATAACAATGAACAAAGAATTGAGAACAGCGAAGATTGATCAGATAATACAGTATAGAGATAATAGCCAAATTCAAGAAATAAGAGATTAGAAAACAGCGAACAGAAAACAAAGAACATTGAACGGAGAACATAGACTAGAAAACAAAGAATAGACAATAGACTACAAAGAACATATAGTAGACTAAAGACAAGAAATAACTGAAAATATACTAAGTGACATAGAAATCCTAGCACACAGTATAAATCATTTTATTTTTATAAAATTGTATATTTAGATTAATCTTGGTGAAAAGAAAAAACGATTAAAAATTCAGCTGCATCAAATAAAGTTTTCGTTTTTTATTAAGGTTGTTTATTTATTGGTGCATAGGGTGAAATTTAAGATTTTTGCCGTAGTAATGATTTTAGTTTTACTGAGTGTGGTTCTAAGCTATTGTTGTTATCTTTTACAATGCCTAAGGTACAAAGATGCGCAAATTTTCATCAACTTTCTGAGTTTGATAGAAGGCAGATAGTTGCACTTTCCTTCCAATAAATTGGGGACAAGTGCACAGAAGTTGAGATAATGTAGTAAGATATTGTCAGGCATGGGATCAAGAGGGTCAAACACGAAGATCTAGAGGGTCAGAACCACGTTGAAGAACCACAGAGCATGCAGATCGCCGTTTGAGATATCTCCACCATCAGGTCCATTGCAAACCAGTGGTATAAAGAGAATGGAAGACCGATTGGTATGCGAACAGTTTACCACCGTATTTGCACTTTGGACTTTTTTCATTCCGGCCACACTGGGTGTTTCCTTTAACTGCTGAGCATCAACGAAACCGTTTCGAGTGGTGTATAGAACGATGTGGGACCAGGAATGGAATGATATAATGTTTAGTAACGAATCTAGATTCTTTTTAGGGATGCATGATATCCAGAGTCAGAAAACGACGTGGTGAAAGAAGAAATCCACATTTATTTGTCGAAAGGCACGTTGATCACACTGTTGGGGTTAAGGTATGGAGTGCCATTGCTTATGACTCTAGGTCACCTCTAATCTTCGTTAGAGGCAACATGACCGCATAGCGTTACATCGAAGAAATTCTGGAACCTCATCTTCTACCCTAACTTCAGACATTGCTAAATCCAACTGTTCAGCAGGATAATGCTCGTCCACACATTGCAAGAGCCACAATGAACTTCTTTGAGCAGGCTGAACGCAATTTACTGCCCTGGCCACCGAGGTCACCGAATTTATCTCCAATTGAGCATGTGTGGGATATCATAGGCCGAAGACTCCTTAATTTACAGCATCTCCCTCAAACTCTGTAAGCACTTCGAAATGCATTAGTAATTTCTTGGAATGAGATACTACAGGAGGACATCAATCACCTAATTAGAAGCGAACATAGCCGCCTTAGAGAGTGTATATTAATGTTTTTTTTCCCTAAAGTTCGTTGAATCGAAGAGAAATTTGTTGTCGTTTGTTGAAATGTTCTTTATATTGTCTGTCCTTTCTTTTCTTTAGAGATCATATAATAAAGAACGTAGAACAGAGAATATATAACATTAAACAAAGTTCATAGAAATGAGAATAGAGAATAGACTAAAGACAAAAGAGGGAAAAGAAGAAAAAAATAGAGAACAGTGAACAGAAAACAAAAAGAGAGAATATAATATTGAGAACTGAAAACAACGAAAATTACGGAATGTAGGGATATAGATCAGAGAACACACAATGGTAAATAAAGAATATAAATGAATTGATTAATGGTTGAGGCGTTAACTTCGTGATACATTTTGGAAAATTAAACAAAAAGAATATAAATGGTTAATAAATAATGTAGAACTGAAAATCGAAAAACAAGTTTTATTGAGTAAAATTGTTAAAAATATAAGGGCTTTTAGCATTTGATATCAATTTTTAAGGAAGCTTTTATACACATTTTTAGCTGTGTTAACTGAAAACAATTTAAAAAAATACTATAAAATATTTTAAATACTAAAAATATTGATAGGTTTTTCGTAAAATTATATTTTGGATTGAAATAATATTTACATAATTCTCACAGCAAAACACTTGGCGATGTTTTACTGGTTGGAGGGTGGGTTCGAGGCCACCCACCCACCCTACATATACATTAATACTTCAATTACAAACACCGCTTTGATATAAACGAAAATAACACAAAACCAGTGTTTGACATTTTTAATTTTATTGCAAATGTAGGGCGGGTGGGCGTCACCTATCCCACCTTTTAATTAATAAAACATTCCCAACTACTTTTCTAAATTAAGAGATATTCAAAAAAAAATTTAATTAAGATTAATTCAAAGAATAAAATATATTTTTCGTTACATGTTTTTAAACCTATAAGCATAGGTTCTAATAATTATAATTGAGTGATGTAATATCAGGCAATAAAAGATAGTTTAAAATTTATTTTTATTATTATTTTATATTTGAATACTTGCTGATGTTTTATTGATTGGAGGGTGGGATAGAGGACACCCACCCACCCTACATATGCGTTTTTATTTAAACTACAAATAGAGTTTAATTTCCAAGGGAAATAAAAACAAAATCTTTAATGATGGTTCAAAAAATACATTAATAATGTATTGATCGTAGTTAAAATGTATATGAAGGGTGGGTGGCCTCTAACCCACCCTTGAACCAATAAAACATAAAACAGTGTTTGAAGAATTTATTTACGGATACATCAACTAGATTATTTGTTAAACAAAGTTTTAAAATCATAATTTATTCTCTAAAACAATTTAAAAAAACATATATACGAGGTCCACCCGGAAAATAGTACCCGTTTGGAAATATAAAAAAACCTAGTGTATATATTAACAAATACATAGTAACTTTTTATTTGTAAAGAACATACCCTCAACCAACTACTTCTCTACATAGTCATATTGTAAAATACTTGCTGATGTTTTATTGATTGTATGATTAGATATAGGCCACCCACCCACCCTACATATGCATTTTTATTTAAACTACACATAGAGTTTAATTTCCAAGAGAAATAAAAACAAAATCGTTAATGATGGTTAAAAAATACATTAACAGTGTATTGATCGTAGTTAATATGTATATGTAGGGTGGGTGGGTGGCCTCTAACCCACCCTCCAACCAATAAAACATAAAACAGTGTTTGAAGAAATTATTTACAGATACAGCAACTAGATTAATTGTTAAAAAAAAGTTATAAAATCTTAATTTATTCTCTAAAACGATTGAAAAAAAACATATACACAAGGGTCACCCGGAAAATAGCACCAGTTTGGGAAGAAAAAAATAGTAACGTTTTATTTGTAAAGAACAAAGGCTCAACCAACTACTTCTCTACATAGTCGTATCGTAAAATACTTGCTGATGTTTTATTGATTGTAGGGTGGGATAGAGGCCACCCGCTAACCCTACATATGCATATTTACTTAAACTATAAATAGAGTTTAATTTCCAAGAGAAATTAAAACAAAATCGTTAATGATGGTTAAAAAATATATTAACAGTGTATTGATCGTAGTTAATATGTATATGTAGGGTGGGTGGGTGGCCACTAACCCACCCTCCAACCGGTAAAACATTAAACAGTGTTTAAAGAAATTATTTATAGATACATCAACTAGATTATTTGTTAAACAAAGTTTTAAAATCATAATTTATTCTCTAAAACAATTTTAAAAAACAACATATATACGAGGGCCACCCTGAAAATAGTACCAGTTTGGGAAGAAAAAAATAACCAATGTATATTAACAAATAGCAACTTTTTATTTGTTAAGGACATACCTTAAACTTCTTCTCTACATAGTCTTCACGTAAAATACTTGCTGATGTTTTATTGATTGTATGGTTGGATAGAGGCCACCCACCCACCCTACATATGCATTTTTATTTAAACTACACATAGAGTTTAATTTCCAAGAGAAGTAATAACAAAATCGTTAATGATGGTTTAAAAAAATACATTTACTGTGTATTGATCGTAGTTAATATGTATATGTAGGGTGGGTGGGTGGCCTCTAACCCACCCTCCAACCAGTAAAACATAAAACAGTGTTTGGAGAAATTATTTACGGATACATCAACTAGATTAATTGTTAAAAGAAGTAATAAAATATTAATTTATTCTCTAAAACAACTTAAAAAAAACATATATACGAGGGCTGCCCGGAAAGTAGTACCTGTTTAAGAATTATAGAGCATTTAAGCATTTATGGTAATGTGTGACAAGTTTTTGTATCCCAGATTCATATTCATCCGCTTCGAGTGTATTGGGGTACATAATACTTTTTCCTGCCAAAAAATCTTGAGTTTAGCATGTATGATAATCTGAAGCAGTTAAATTTGGACTATAGTACACTATACACTCATCATCATGGGTGTTCTCTCTTCATAAGTTAAAATTAGGACATTATCGCCGAACAGACTCATCCCTAACATTATTTCCATACACATCCTTCAATTGACGATGAATATCGCAACGTCGCAAATTTCCTGCGTTCAGAAATGTAATGACAGCCCTAACTTCACAATTGGCGTCGTTCTTTATTTTTAAAAGATTACAAACACTCGCATAAACAGTACAGACGTTACCAGCGAGATGTAATTTTTACTTTACACACAGACAGCTGAAATACAATTGAACATATTAGCACACATCCACTCTATTCGCCAGCGCTCCGCACGGTTCAAACAGGTACTCGTTGTATTACCATATTCTATTTGACTTAAGTCAAATCTATTGAATTTCCATTCTTGTCATTTTAATTGAGGACCCAATCATTATATCCCCAAACTACATTTTCAAGAAGAAAAGAAGACACAAGCGCCACCACCGCCACACCTCAACAGCACGATCATCAGTTTCGATTAGAACGCGAAACAATCCAAAATCAATTGCAGCGCACAGGATTCAATAATGACGCCCGGCCACGATAACGACCGGCAACGTCAATCAGTTCTTTGTGCGGCTCCAATCAAACACGGCCTCGTGCCGGATTATCATCATCATCACTTAATTAACCCACTGGGAAATGATAATTTGCGCCCGCACAATCGCAATCACGATCGACGCTCTTTTGCAAACAAACGCGGAAATTAAAATAAAAAAAAAAACACACACACAGGCACGCAGAAAACAATTTTTGATTTTTTAATCGATAAAACTGTACGAAATTTTATTGGAAACATTTTTGATTCATCATTATTATACATAATGATTTAAATTGAATGATTGTGTAGAAATTTACACTAAGATCTTAACAAACCAACAGAGAGCTTTACAATTTCGAATGAATGAAAACTCGATCAAACATCTCGCCTCGCCAAATCGAGGAGTACGTACATCTTTTCACGTCCCGGTGCCAATAATTAAATTTGCTCCCTTTCCTTTCTGCGAAACTCTATCAATACCACCCCCCGCCACCCTTATTTTTACATTCATCCATCATCACCCGGCCCGCGCCTGCATATTTATCCCGGACTGAATTTTTCATAAATGTCATCCCGCTCGGAAACGTCTAAGGCACGAAAGTTCATAAAAGAAACAACCCCCCGCCGAAGAACATTATACATTCCGGCCCGAGGGGTTTGTTTGTGCGAGTAATTAATGTTTTAAAATCATCGAAGTGTCAACTCCCTCTCACTCTCGGCGGTTTGTTTTTACTTAAGAGGGAATACAGAATGTGTAATGTACGGGTGGGTTTCAATGAAATAACATATGAGGGTAGTGATGTGGATGAATTTGCACGACTGGATACGTTAAAAGCGGAGCGGGTTTTATTTTTTTCGTACATGCGGACACGTTTGACGTTGAAAAAATATTTTGCCTTGCTTGCTTGCTTGTTTGTGATGGACAAACATTTTCGCTTGAAACATCGCAACATGAGATGGTTTTAATTTAGGAGAGATGAGTTGTAAGTGAAGGTTTAATTTTAATCAACATCAAGAAATAAAATTGTATGTATGAATGTTTTACAAAAAAAAATTAATAACAACTTTTATAATAATGAAAAATGCATTAAAAGATTGCTTTAAAATTTAAATTTCGACCACTTTATATAGTTTACCCAATAAATTAAGAACAACTTAAGTTAAATAAATCAATAAATAATTAAACGCAGTTTTATTTCAATACTATCAATTATTATTATTTTAGGTGCTTAAAGCCATAACTTTGTGATACATCTAGAATCAGGAACTTTCTCAGACGATAAAGTTCCTGATCAATAATTAACTATTCAGGTACAGAATAAATTGCTTTTAATTATTTAAGGACGTATTAGTGCCTTATTACAAGGTATTATTATCATTTTTATTCTTCACGTAACTCAGAAAACATTTTTCAACACATTGGTGGTAAACAAAGAAAAAAAAATAGTATGACCATTATGGCCATTGTAAACATTTGTTAGTCAAGTATTGATAATAGATACAGTGTCCGAAATGTACATCTAGTTCTTAAATAAAAACAGTGAAGAAAGGAATTTAACCGCGTTTTTATTACTAACGAAAATGGAGTATTCAATTATTGGCTTTGCGGTTTTAATAGTCGCGAAATGCAGAAATTGAGAATTTATATTAGTTTGTAGCAAATTAATACAGTTAATATTAATATTTAATTAAGTAGAGCATTAAATTTTCTATGACCACAACTTAAAATACTACTACTAAACATCTTTATTCACAGAAAATAAAATTTAATACATGTAATGGATAAAATAAAATAAATTCTGATATGTTCTTGTTCTTCTGCTCCATGGCTATCGACCGGTGGTCTTTCAGCCCGTTTTCGTTCGTCAGTGAATGTCGTTGTCAGTCTTATGAATCAAGATGAAATGATGAAATGAATTGATAAATGGTGGTGCTAGGGTGTTTGGATTTAGGAGGTATATTAGGATTACAACTTAAAATATTTTCATGTAATTAATAAAAATCGGTTAGAGTTTACGTGAAGTGTATTCAATCAAAATGAGTTTATTCCCTACTTCACTTACTATTTGTGTTCTTAATGTACATATAACGTTTAAATGAATAAGTTACGCGAGGAATAAACTTAGTTTTAATTTATTGACAAATTTAAACACTTATAGGGAATTAAAATATGCAACCGAATATACACATTCACCTAAGAATATTACATACGTCTAAATAAAATATTAAAAACCAACAATCAGTTGAAAAGGGCTAGTCTAAATCATATAAATGAGGTACAAATAAACAAATATTGTACAATTTAAACAGTTAAACATGCACATTTTAAAATATAAACATTTAATTATTCAAGATGTACTACAAAGTAAACGTCTCAAAAATTGAACATTTACCATAATTATTCTATAACTGATTCTTGGTCATCATTATCCACTCAAATAGAGATGTATGTATATATAATTCTATTTAGAAGGTAGATGATAATACGCGACTTTGCAATACAATTATTGTAGTACTTTAAGTACTTTAAGTTTGAAAATGATCAGCTGTTGATCGAAACTCGAGTCACTTTTTTAAATAAATAGTGTGATATTAACAAAGTGAGTTTTACTTTATTTAAATTATTGTAGGTTTTAACATTCACAATTTTCACATGTAAATGCAAACATTTATAAGGGTGTCTGTGAGAATTTTGGAGTACGTGAAGAGTACAATTAATATTGAACGTCTAAAATATATTTTTCTTCACTGTATTAATTTTAAATCTAAATGCACATTTATTTAATAATAGTTATATAGGTTTGTGATATGCAACCAAATATACACATTCTTTTAAAATTTAAAAAAACATTTTAAAATATCAGTTCGACTAAAATCTAGTAAATACTAAGAATCAAATATTGAACAATTTAAAAATCTAAATATGTGCATATTAAAATTTTTACGTTTGTTTTCTTATTATAAATTATTCTCTAATATAAGGATACAATTGATTCTTGGCCACCATTATTCATTTAAATAGAGATGCATACACTTCTTGCAAATATATTATACCTAAAATTAAAATCAGAAATAAATATATACTAACAAAATTAATTTTGTTTTTCATTTTATATAAATTTAATAATGTTTTTCTTTGATCAATGTTAATTTTGTTTATTGCAGAGCTATAAAACGCACCTTACAATTTAGATTATTGATCTTATTTATACAGATAACGGTAGAATGACAAATGACAGTTGATAAGTAACAATAAGTAAATGGCAGTTAACCTATGACAGTCAACAAATGATAAATAACAGTTGATGTTAGATGGCAGTTGACACATTATATTTGACAATTACAAATAACCATTATCAAATGATAATTGACAGATTATAATCAACATACGACCGTTTACAGATGTTTATTGATTACGGACAATGATAGATGACAGGTGGTGGTTCTCAATTTGTATTCGTGACAGACGACGCTATAATCGACAAAATTCATTTTTGCCAAATCGTTGAAAAATGAGGATTTCCTGAGAAATACGAAGAGCTTTTGTAAAATAAGGTTTCCTATTTTGATGAGAAATAATGAGACGTGTTGGGAGAAATGTAAAATACTCTCTTACACTGTCACATCTCCTTCTATTTATGAATTTCCCCAATAACTTCGATTATATAGATAATAGGTCACAATTGAAAATATATAAAGTTAACAGATAAAAGTTGGCAAATGACTGTAGATAGATGATTAAAGGTGATAAATGTCAGTTGACAGATGACGGATGACTTACGGCATATACCAGTTGATAATTTAAGGATGAAATTTTTCAAATAACTGTTGACGGTTGACAGATTGTATTTCTGAACTCACAGTTGACAAATAACAGTTGACAGATGAGTGTTTAGAAGACAATGCTGAGTTGATGGTTAACAAGATTGTTGTCAGACAATAGATTATAGGCAACAGTTGATGATAGTTGACAATTGACAAATAATAAATGAAAGATCAGAATTTACAAATTATATTTGAGAGATAACAGATTAAACATATCAGTTGACTGTTGACAGTTTCAATTTAGGTAGCTTATCATAATTGTACAGATAACGGAAGATAAATGGCAAACAATAGTTGACAGATGACAGATGATAGTTGACAGATAACAGATGATAAATGACAATTAACAAATGGCATTTAACATATGACAGTCAACAGATAACAAATCACAGTTGATTGTTGATAATACTTGATGTTAGATGACAGTTGACAGATCATATTTGACAAGTTAACACATAATGGTAGCCACATTGAAGATGACAGATTTAGGTTGATAAATATCAGTGGACAGTGGTAAAAATTTTGAAATGACAGTTACAAGATGGCTGACAGTAGCTGATGATAGGTAGCAGTTCTTAGATTGTATTTTTTATTGTATCACCGTTGACAAATTACAGTTGGCAGATGCCAGTTGATAGAAGACAATTCTGAGATGATGTTTAATAGGACTGTTAAAACATAACAGATTATAAGTAACAGTTGATAATGGATGACAGTTGACAGATTGTATTTATTGACACTTAATAGATGAATGATCAGAATTGACAAATTTAACTGACAGATGACAGATTAAATATATATGAGATGAATTTTGATCACTTCAATCTAGATAATTGATCATACTTGTACAGGCAAACGACAATTGACAGATGACAGATGATAGTTGTCAGATAGCAGTTGAATGACAATTAATAAATTGCAATTAACTTATGACAGAAGACAAATCAAAAATGATAACAGCTGATAAGTAAGATGGCAGTTGACGTTAGATGACAGTTATCAGATGGTAGTTGTCACATTATATCACACAGTAAATTATTGTCAGTTAACAGTTGATTGACAATAGTAAATATAACAATTGATCATTAACCAACGATAGATGACAGCTAATCATTGAAGAATGGCTGTTGATAAATGAGAATTTACAAATTTTACAAATAATAATAATACATGACAGTTGCCAAGTCAAATGACAGATTACAGATTATTATTGACAGCAGTTGACATATGACGGTTGATAGATTATATTAGACAGCGTTAGTTAATAGAAGATATGTTTACAGATAACAATTGTTAACTAACAAACGACAGTCGACAGACAATTGACCACTGTAATTGATAGCTGTCAAATAACTGTTGTCAGATGATAGTTAACAGATGGCATATTTCAGTTGTTCACAGCTAATAATAGATGACAGTTAACTGTTGGCAGTTTACAGATTATATTTGTCATACAGTAAGAGAAAGTTAGTTAACAGACGATGCTGATTACAAAATAACAGTTGATACATAACACACGATTGTTGACAGATGGCAGTTAATAAATTAAATAAAGGTCGTTTGTATTTATGTACAGATAATCATTGATAACAATAAATTAAGTAAATTTGATAAAACTCTGAATTTGTACTATTAACAAATGTCAGTTGACAGATGACAGTCGACGTATAACAGATTGTAGGTGTTTATTGATATAAGTAATGATAGTTGACAGATGACAGTTGTCAGATTTAATATAGCAAGGTAATCTGTTGATAGACGATACTTATATAGGTAACAGTTGAAAACTAGGAAACTATAACTGACTGATAACATATAATAGTTAACAGGTGACAACTTAAAAATATATAGTTAACAGAAATGACAGTGGATAGATGGCAAGTACGAGATTACAGTTAACAAATGGCAGTTGAGACATTGAACATTTCCACAACTTCATATAATATAAGAAGTTCACTAAACGATTTCCTCCCAATTTGTCGTTCAATTCAAAACGTTGCTTAATTTGAACGATCGTTGCTGTTTTGCGAGATTAAATAATGATGCAAACCTTATTTATAAATACCATCACGATGTTTTTTGCCATCCAGTCCATCTAATTAATTGATCCATCTAAAGTAGCTAGCCACCGACCAAAACTAAGATAAGGTCTCTACCTATCTGAAAGATAGAAAAAAAAACTACTACAACAAACATTAATTATATTTACATGTTTCTCGTCATATCCAGGGTGTTCCAAATCCATTGTTCCTATAAATTCATCTATCTTAGGCATCTAAATATTCTTCTTCTGCAACTACGAGCATAAAATGTAACAGATTTAAGCTTTTCTTCGATTCAAGGCGTTTCTGATGAATAAAAACTTCTCACGTCCAATCATTTTTATCTGAAAATTCAGGATATCACACAGGTTGATCTCAATTCTTTAATTCATCCCAGACTTTTCTCCATGAGGCTGTAATTAAGAAAGAAACTAGAAAAATTTTTTAGGGGTACAAAAACTGAGAACAACTCTGTAATATAAATAAAAATTATGCGCGCTGAAGTTCGACCCAATAATGAATAAACTCTTCACAACGAACCGTACGCTCCTCGATGTTCAAATCCTTCCTAAAATCCATTGCGCATTAAAGCCTATGTGATAGCACTAGATTTCTAAATAAATTATTTTAGCGAAGAACAGAACGAACAGAGAAGGACCAAAGAAACGTTAGATGTACCAAATAAAAAAAAGTTAATGCTTGTTGCGCTACACTCTTGATGGAAACAGATATTATTATTAGGTGGAGAATAACACTTGTTTTGTTCCATATTGTTTTTATTTTCAGTTGCCTGACACGTGTTTCGGTCTTCGCAGACCATTATCAAAGTTTTAACTTTGATAATGGTATTATCAAAGTTTTAACTTTGATAATGGTCTGCGAAGACCGAAACACGTGTCAGGCAACTGAAAATAAAAACAATATGGAACAAAACAAGTGTTATTCTCCACCTAATAATAAAAAAAAGTGTTTGCGGCTATAGTAATCACTTCCCTACAAACGATTATTTATCATCCATTGAAGATAAATGTTGTATTGTGTGTATTTGTTGAGCACAGAACGAATAAAAGATAACCAAAGAGGTAAAAGGTATACCAAACAAGAAAAAAGACTTGCTATAGTCGTAATCACTTCTCTACAAGCGATTATTTGCCATTCATTGAATTTAGATGATGTAGTGTGTGTATTTATTGCGAACAGGACGAATAGAGGACAGCCAAAGAGACAAAAGATATATCACACAAGAAAAAGAGTTTGCTATGTTCGTAAACACTTCAAGCAATTATTTATCAATCATTGAAGATGGATGTTGTAGTGTAGGTATTTGTTGCGAACATAATGAATAGAGGACGACCATGGAGACAAAGAAGAGAAACGAGTTTGCAATGGTGGTAATCACTTCCCTACAAGCGTTATTTGCCAACCATTAGATAGATGGTGTGGTGTGTGTATTTGTTACAAACAGAACGTACGCACACGCTGCTTGAGTCATCCGACATCTAATTTCTCTATTGGCGGAGTACATATATCTTCCTAGATGTTTTGACATCTTTGTAATTCCTCCATTTCTCAGAATTTTGATAGATCATTTTCATACCCTGTTTTAGTAACCATGTAGGGTACTGGTGGACGGTCTGTTTGATTTCCGCCTGATTTCGGTTTCTTGTAGTAAATATCCGTCGTGTTTTTCCATGCTGTTGCGAAGGAGTTTTCCATAATATCTTGTTTCCAGTAGAATGTGGCATTTGCACGGTTGTATGTTGTCTGATATCTTTTGACAAGTAGAGTTGATTAACTATTTTAAAGACTAAAGTTTAGTGGTGCTCAAATTCAAGATTTTGAGACTAAAAAAGTTACTAGTGTTTTGTGCGTTTTCTCTGGACAACTCTATGGCTTAGGCTTTGTTTTGGGCAAGCGGCCAAAAGTGGTCCCCATGAAGCATTACTTCTTCCAATATCCCTTCGATCTAATTCCCATCAATTTGGTCAGATTATCCAGCGTAAATAACCCCCCCCCCCCAGGACATTCTGAAGGGCCGCCCTCTGTATGTCCCAGGCCGAGCAAACCATCAACGTGTATTCCGCATCATCCTGTTCATTTGCTCGCTTCCAAACAAATCCTGTTCATAGATGCACCAAAGGCTTCTGCATATGGTACATCTCCGCTCTATGTTTGAGGGTCAGGTCCACGGGCGTGACCGAAGCCAGGACCTCCGCAGTGTCTGTTGAAATAGTTCTGTATGCCCTTGCGATCTTGATGTTTGCCGGCCGCATTGCTGCTCTCAATCTATCAGCATTTCGCCGCGATGTTAGACACTTGTCCCACGATGGGGAGCCATACAACAGCTTGGCCTGGGCTGCGCTCATAGATAGCCTCCGCCTAGCCGCAGAGGGACCCCCGATTTTAGCGAGTAGCCTGGCGATATTTGCACCTGTTCCTGGAGGCCAGCAGCAAGTGTAAGCTGTAAGACAGGTTAGCCTCTACGGTGACCCCCAGATATTTAATTGTTTTGGCGATATGGACCGGATAGCCCAAGATACTTATTTGTTCACCCGATACGAGGCCTACGCGCCTACTACCTAGCCAGGCAGCGGCCGTCTTTTCCGCTGCGATCGCGAGCCCGTTCTCCGCCATCCGCACGTCGTTAGCGAAGCCAATATTGTCGGCGCCTTTTGGTAGCTTGAGAGTCATTAGGCCGTCGTACACGAGGTTCCAAAGAAACGGGCCCATAATGGAGCCCTGTGGTACTTCTCCGGTGACGACTATCTCTTTGGAGTCCCCCTGCTTGCTTTGTGACGAGTTTCCGGTCCCTAAGGTAGCTGTCAACTATACGGCATAGGTAGTCCGCCTCCATTTCATTGACCAAAACCCGCCAGACATCCTCCTTACTTCGTCGGATTAGCCTCTTCTGTCTCTTGGAGTAGATGATCTAGGTGTGATGCGGCCTCTTATGGCCAGGCGAAGTGCAGTGTTAGCTCTCGCTCTTAGACTCGCCTGTGGCTTAGGCTGCTTGCGCAATTAATGAGCCTTGGGAATATGGGTCTATAGCAATAATTTTTGTTCCCTGGTTGGTCGTAATCTTCGTAAGGGCAGTTGGTAGAATATCTTCACTCCATGAGGCATTACTGAATCGATTTCGATTTGGTTTTTTTGGCTTGTTTGATATCCGTTACATACTCTGCTTAGCATTGTTGATTACTTGAGTGCACGAGGCAATTCAGGCAAAAGTTTCGTTCCTTTACTGTTCTGTTCTTCTCTTGCACATTAAGAGTTAAGAATGTAGGGCAGCGTATGATGTCACGATGTGTGCTTTGACGCATTCCACATATTTTACGTTTGGATGTATTCTCCTAGGTCCGCGTGGGTCTCCCGCAGGGGTGGTTGACAGCCATTTGGGAGTAGCGACCCTACGTACCCAAGCCGTTTACTGCACACACACGCACTTCTCTCACACACACACACACACCCACCCACTCATCATACACACACACACAGACACATCAAGGATGCTGACCGACACCCTACCCCTCGTGAAGTAATGCCAGACGGCGGTTCCGCGGGGTGGTAGGGCGACATAGGGAGGTTGTTTTTAGTGGGTATACCTGTTCTGGGAAGTCCCACACTCCGTCTATAAAAGATTTTCCACCTCCCAGCTACAAAAAAAGGTCCACGTGGGTCGGTTTTGTTCCAAGAATAAAAACCTCTCCTCCAGGAATGTCAGAATGGTTTTCAACTTCATGTGGTGATTCCAAATACTGGTCGAATATCTTGTTAGTTTGATTGTCCCATTTGCTCATAACAATGCGGCCTACCATTGCGTCCCATGATTCTCCTTTTTGTTTTGAAACACTTTAATAAATTTGCGGGTGGTGTCGTGGAGATTCTTTAGTTGTCTTGGAGAGTTTGCTTTGCAGGTTGGTTGATGATATTTTCATGCTTCGACGCTGGCGCCACCTACATAAGGAATGAGATACAACGATCCCGCCGGTATTGAAGTTCTTGTACGGTTAAATAAACGTTCAGTTAAGTAAAATAGTCGATTTGTTCAATAGGTTAAGGGCCAAGGAAACGTGTGAAGTGGGTGAACCTGGCAGATCGCAGTCAAATTTTGGACCGCCACAGACAACCCTGAAATTCGGCGGTGGAAGACATTTATTGTGGAGATTTTGACCATTTGGAGGACTCGTGGGGTACATGTCAATCGCGCGTGTGGCACTGAAGCTACGTTCCAAGTTAGACATGAACAGCCTGAAAAAGTACGACATCGTTTATGGGGTGGAGCAGAAACCGGCAACTGACGGGGATCCGCAGAAGGCATGGGTGAAGAGCGACGCAACGGCGATGTTAGTCTTAACATCTGCCTTGGACTACTCGCAGAACTCCTTGATTGAGAATTGTGAGCCATCTCATCAAATCACAATGATTGCTTGATTCCATCTATCTGCCACGGTCCGAGTCGAGCAAAATTATTGCCCAACACATTTCGAATGTGGAAAATCTAGTGAAGAAATTAAAGGCTATTGGTGAGTCAAAGATTATTAGTACATTTCGGAATTTTCGACAGGCGTGGCTGTCAGGCGGTTCTGCAGGAGCAAGCCGAAGCAGAAGTCACCAAATCAAGACAAGGAGTTTTCTTCATTCATCGTCGAATTTCCTGGAGGGGGCGAAAACACCGAAGATACATGGATCATGGACAGTGGAGTATCTGCCCACATGTCGTACATCATGTCTGACGTCACTCGAGAGACTACTGTCATGATTGGGAACAACGTATCAATACCTGTCATTGGAAAAGGAGGCAACGAGATCGAGAAATTGGTTAAAGGTGAGTGGCATAAATCTGTCATCACGAATGTCCTATTCGTTCCAGATTTGTAGAGAAACCTGTTCTCTGAAGCCGTCGTAACTAAGAAGGGTTGGTCAATCGACAAGAAGGGGAAAAAGGCCTAGATCCTAGATGTCCCGAAACTTATTCCAAGCGCAACTCTTGATGACAATAATGTCTATCGAATGATGTTTAGGATGGGTGTATCTCACCCAGCCTACCAAAGTGCAGAAATTAGCTTGAAGGCATGGCATGACTTGGCCATGTGAACTTTACGCAGATTCGAGCGATAATCAAGAAGCCATTCAAGAGGATGGAGCGGTCGCCGATAACTCCAGGGACTTCAGTCTGGGAAGGAGAGACGACTTGCGGCGAACATCGCTATGTTGAAGAAGCCGCAAACCTACTCGAAGGCCATGGACAGCAGCGAGTTAAGAGAATGGTTAAAGGCAATCACAGAGGAGTTCCAACGCTCTGGAAAGGAAAATAGAGGGAAACTGCAACTAGTTGATAAATAAACGAACAAATTCTTGGAAATTTAGGCTTTTAAGACAATTGTGTTTGTACGACACGTTAAAACAATGTTTACTATGAAAGTAACAAATATCATAAAATGTTTCTGTCATGAAAAAGTTTTTAATGTAAACATAATTTTTACACGTATAATTAATAATGTTTGTATAAATATCCTACCTTTTAGCAGCAGTTTTCGTCTCTAATGAGATTAAACATCACTTATTACGTAATAGAATTGTAAAATGAGAAAACTCTAGGAGCAATACGTACGTGTGGCAATCTTCGTGAGCGTCAGTTGAAATGTGGCGAAAACAATGAAGTTCTAGATAAATCTTCAACCTCGACCAATCAGAGAGCAGCATTTTGACATGACGCACCATTAGTTTCGTGCAAGTGTTTTGTTTTTTGTAGTGGGGGAAATTTCTGTGGCGGGTGTTTTAAAAACAGCAAAAATGAGGCCTATTTTTTCCTGGTTATGAGGGTCTACTTACTTTTGTGATCCGTCAGGAATAATGTTACTAGGGAGGGTGGTTGGAAATTTTACCTGTTGGAATGTCTTAAATTAAGCAGAATTTGGTTAAAGGGTGTTTTATCCCCAATAGGGTTGGATAGTGTACTTTAGTTTTACTACATGTTTATATTTAAATTTGTCGACTTTATGTTGGTTATATTTCAAATGCAATTTTGAATTAGGCCGTAAATAAATTGATTGACTTATGTACATTACAAGTTATATTAATATTTTATTATGGGAGAGTTGAATCACTCTCCATTAACTAATAAAATATTAATATATGAAAGGGATGAAATGCAATAGATAAACATTATTATAAATAAATATATTTAAATATAAAATTTAAAAACATAAAAATAACATTTTTTCTTTTTATAAATCCAATATGATTCATATTTTACACTGAGTACGAATTAAAAAAAGTCAAGTCATCACAATAATTCATTCAGCCTTTTTCTTTTTCACCATTGACTTAGATTTGCTTAAAATACTGCTAAACTAAAAACACATTGTGTCCATTAAGTGTTATCAATTTCCTCTTGAATCATCATCTCAGACGGAATGTTCACTACATTGTAGATACTTTCAATTCCGGTATGTGGATCTTTGTAACTTATAGCAGTTGTGCCACAGTTATTAATTAAATACGTGCAATCTACATTCTGAATTACAGATTCGACCGTCTCATTTTTACATGTAAAAACTACTTCTGGTTCTGTAGATTCATTGCATTTTTGCCCTTCGATTTCCGCTGAAGAATCTACCTTTAAAGGTTGTAATAATACTTTCTTATCGGCAGTCAATTTCGGGGTTTTTAAAATCCTATCGATATTTAATGAAGGAACTGCTTCTTTTTTTAAACGTAGACCTTGCTTCGTCCGGTTGTAATCTTTGTCGTAGAAGTGTCTCGAGCACACACGTGTCCACGGCTTAATATCGGCCTGTCGTAATACCGCCCTCCATACATCCCTTCTATCCATCGCCACTTTGCGGGTCTTCCCAAACACAAGCCGAACAACCCCCGACTCGGGAAACTCGTGAAACACTAACGGCGGTTTGTTATTGATCGTCGATGGACAACCGTACACACAACAGCAGAGACTGGGAGGACGCGATTCGTCGATGCTTGAGAGCTGGGTGAAATAAACCGGTTTTACATTCCCGACATAAGATTGGTTGACTGGATCGAAATAGGGTAAATCCGTTTGGTTATGTGAATTGGTGACTATTTGCAAGTTGGTTTGATGATATAGGATGTTATTAATATTAATTGGTTCGGATGTTCTGAAAGAAATAATAAAAAATTATTATATCTAAAAAAAAAATTAATAAAATCAAGCCTATGTTTTGTATTTTTTAATATTCATAACTTTTAATATTAAATACAGCTGCATCCTCAAAAATCAGTTAGAATTAATCATGCTCTAAACCTGAACTCTTCTCCACACCCTTGCTGCGTGGTCAGAGAATTTTTAGCCCATAATGAGAACGTTTAAGCTTTACGCTGAAAAGAATCAGCCAAATAAATGCCTACCTCGCATCAAAGGATGCTCACTAAACCTAGCAAAGTGATTTGGGACTCCAGTTTGAATTATTTAATATATAACTTACGTTTGATTTTGAATACATTCTGAAGCTACTCCATTGTCACCAACAAGCTCGAACACAAGTTCTGACTCGTTGGTGAAGTTGTGTGTCCGTCCTGGAACATGGCACGAAGGAACTGCAGTCGAGTTAAGGTACAGCCTTGGGTATTCCCCATCTATAAAAACATTTTATTAATACCATGCATTAATTAAGAGGAAATAAGATAAGATAGACAATTTTTACACACAGTCTAAAGAAAACTTATTTAACCTCCTCACTGCTTACTTCCTTTTATTAATAAAGTGAGGTAAAATACTTAAATAAGTAATTGTGAAGGCTTTCACTTCGTGACACATTTTGATTGGTTAATTTTTTTATTTATGTAAAATACTTACTTCTTGTACCATAATTTTATTAACAGTCGCCTGACAAGAGTTTCAATAATTTGTACAGATATTTAAAATAATAAATCAATAATCTATTTTGGGGGGATACAATATAAATTTATTAAGTCATATTCACCCAATTACCTAATTGACCGGCTCTATTTTGTCTTAAAACTAACAAATAAAGACTATATTAGTAACTATAAGTAATGGTAAAGAATAATAGTATTACGTAAATGAAATATTGATTTTCTAGTGCTGTGTTAATAATGATAAAATTAATAATGAGAAAAATTAATTTCTACGAGCATTCCTGCAATTACAGTATTGTTATTTAAATAAAAATGGTCGATTAATAGTCATCAACCAAAAGAAGAATTTGAGCACACTCAATAAATAATAATAAATGAAATCCTTTTCATACTTGATAATTTTATTCAATAAAAATAAAAACCAAATGTAATCATTCCCATTATTTAAATCTAATAAATGATGAAATTATTATTTTTAATTATTTTTTTTTTCACTTACTGTTCACAGAACAGTAAGTTCATACTTACCAATTCTTTACTGAAAGCAACCCGGTTAACACAACCCTGGAAGTAGGCTTGGTAAGTACTTGAAAACAATCGATGGTGTGTAAATTAATATTTTGCTTATATTATACGTAGGAAAAATATTTAAATGCTAAATTAAAATACTTACTATATAATAGTTTAATGAAAACTAAAAAAATAAACATTGCAATGCAATTCTCTTTTAGTATTTTATTTAATATATACAATATATATCTTTTTGTATAACCATGTTTTATTTGAAGAGAATGGTTGCGACTGTTGCTACATGGCAATTGATACTTACACTGAATTCACTGTTTTAAGCACAAATAATTTTTATTTTATTTATTTGAGGTTAAAAAAGCAAATTTTTCCTTGTAATTAAAATAAATTATAATATTTCAAATACTTATTATTACTTACCCAACTCCAGTATGTAATCAGACTTTCTAAAGTGTCGACTGCACACCACCACGTCGTCAGTTATCCAATCCACACCGACTATCCCCTGCCACACCTCCCGTCTGTCCATCAAGATAATTGTTCCATTCTGCTTTGTCACCGACAATTGGGATAATCCTTTCTCCGGAAACTTGTGGGAAGCCAATTTGTGATCCCCAACCCTTCCAGTCATGCACTGCTGCACGCAGCAAACACCTGTTTGTTGGTTCATCTCCATCAAATTTGCTGAAACAAAAAATCAATATTTTGCATTTGTAACGTTATATATTTGTTTACTAACCTCTAAATGTACATCAGTAAATATATAATGATGTAGGATACTTTTAATTTCATTTAACTATAATTCTTTTCGGGTTTAATTTATAGAATGTTTTTTTTGGTTAGGTTTTAATCTGATGCGAATAATTTGGATGAATCGAATCGAAATATCAAACAGTTGTAAAACGAAAAATAGCCGCCATTAATTTTAAACAACCAAATTGACCAATCACAAACCATCATTTTCTAATAAGATTTTCAATAACACCAACTTGTATGTTTGGTTGCCTATAATGAATTAGTTAATATCAAATAAAGAAAACACATCTTTTTTATACCACTTATATTTTTTTATTTCTCGTGATTAGTTTCAATTACAAGGTAATCAATTGAAACTTAAAAATCGAAAATGTACCACGAAGAAAACGCCTTACTAATTCAAGTATTAGTTAATATCAGATTAATTAAAAAATGATATGTTGAAGTATTAGCTAGAGAAGTAGTTGTTTCAAAAGTTGTTTGTTCTTTATTAATTTAAAAATGTTTATTTATTACTATAATTCATTTTAAACACTGTAATTATTATATTATTAATCATAAGGGTGGTTGTGGCAGTTAAAACATGGTAATCCGTATTAAAATGAAATGAAAACCACTTTCTAACTGCGAGAAAGGCAATAAGTATTTTTAAATTATATTTTAATGTTAATACTATTCAATTAGGAGATATGTGATAGGTAAAGAGAGTTTTATTTTGGAGTATTTAACTCTCCGGGTAAAACTTCAGTTAAGATATTAAGGAAATTATTAGTGTATAAAGATCTATCAATTAAATGAAAGCTATAGGAAGCATTTTCAATATATTAGAGTAAATATTTACTACAAAATAATTGTTGTCCAAACTAGAACTGCTAAATAAAGATTACTCTTATTAGAAATCAGCAACAAATATTGCAATTTTTATTTTCAGATGAGTTACGTGAAGAATTTCAATTAAATAATTATAACACTGGTTAGAATTCACTCACTTCTCAGTTTGTCGTAAAACTGTGGAATAAGTCAATTATGACAAGTGTTTTAATTATTTAAGAAATATTGCCGTAATCTGTAACACTGATTACATTAATGATTACAATTGACCTTCATATAATGTGTTAATTGAGGCCAAGATGATGTAATTAGGTCTGTAATATACATCAAGCTATAATAATTTGTGAAGAGAGTTTATTATTGCAATCTATTAATTTTTAGGATTGATAAAATGTATGATATAAATCATTAAAAATGTTCACATTCTAACGATTAAATAATAAATTCAATTTTTATTGTATCATGAGAGCGTTTATTATTTTACATAAAATACGTATAAATGTTAATATATTTTAGTTAAAATCTTCGAATTGTGTAATAAATACAAAAATATATATTAAAAACAATTAATACTGTTATTCAGAGCACTGCACATTCAACTTTTCCAACAGCTCGTTTAACTTCTCCGCCTTTCTCTCCTCATTTTTCTCAATAATTGCACACAGGTATTCGGTGAGCATCTCTTTACGTTCCAACTTTTGGTGGAGGTACAGTTTAGCATCTAAAAACTCACGCTCTATCCTGTGATACTTTTTCTGCGCTTCCATGTACTCAATGCTCGCTAATTCTATCTGCTTTCGGAGGATCTTAACATCATTGGATAGGTTGTCGTCGAGTTTCTTGAACTCATCTTGGATAGCGTTAAGCCTCTGCTGCTCCTCCAAGGTACGCTTCGTCCTATCAGCCAGGGCTTTCGCTAGTAATTCTTTCCGGCGTCGGTTTTGCTCCTCCATCATTTTCTGCTTTGTTTGGAACTCGTCTAAAGGCATCACTTTCTTTTCACTACTTACATCGTTTACCTCTTCTTGTTTAATTTCAGAATTTGATGATATATGATTATTCTGCACTGGAATATCTGTGTCCGATTTATTCTGTGCTGGAACATGTGTGTCGGATTTATTCTGCGATGGAACATGTGTTTCGGGTTTGTCTGTGCGTATGGGTTCGGATAATTTCGCTTCCTCGGGTATGGGCAGCAGATCGGTGGGATTCAACTTGGTGAGATATTTGTGATTCCGGTTATCCTTGTTGGCGACCTTCTTCGGCTTCAGTTTAGGCCTGTTATCTGTGGGAATTTGAAATTGCCGCGGTGTGAGTTTTTTTTGGGTTAGGGTTTGTGTGTACGTGTTTTTTATTTTGCTCACCGATTTCGGGTGATGTTTGCGTGGGATTTTGGCCGCTTTTCACTTTACGTATGTCCGCATCGCTGAAACCTGTGAAACCAGACATTTTCTACCGTGGATTTTCGCCGATTTTCACCGTTTTACGTTCTCCACACGGCTGAGTGCAATGCGCGTGCGTTTACGTCTTAAATGGAATTGCACGAAAATAATAATTAAAGTTACGAAATTTATTAACACAGTGCTCGTTATAAATGTTTTTATATATGTAAAAGCATTAAGTTTTTTCTTATATCCGTATGCTAATTATAATGTTATAATCAATGGTATTAGTTGACATAATTATACTTTCAATAATTAGCATTTTTTTAATAGATTGAATAATCGCAATTCAATATTTCGCGTTATACTATTAACCTTGTGAATTTAATTTAGGTAATAGATTGACACTGGAGGCGTCTAATGATAATAGACTTAGAAATACTTTAAAATCACTGTAAAATCACTTATAATTAAATAATTATATTAACGAAATGAAGAGTTCGGAAGGTTCAAATTAATATTGGAAAACTTTTTCATAAAATAGAAGTGATCACATTACAAGTAAACAATAATTTGATAATATTACTGTTTAATAATTAAAAACTTTAATATAATGTCAATAATAATACATACCTATTAGTAGGAGTATAACTGTATAATCTTATAATTAAAATATAGTAAATGTATAAAATTAATTTGAAAAAAAATGAACGGATTTAAAAATTTTGATTGTTTAAAAGAACATGGCCGACTTCTTAGGGTGGCCACCTCACACAATATACAATCCCTAAAATTAAAAAGATATATAATTTTAAAGTTTCAATAAAAATATAATTAATTCGCATTTTAATTTAAAATATTTATCGTATATTATAAGATAATTGACTATTAACAATTAAACCGATTTTATAGATAAAATATGATCTATTATTATATTTTCTATGATAAGACACGAAATGTAAATATGTCAAATTTGACATAACCTAAAATATCAACATTTAATATACTTTATATATTATTATAAAAACATTATACATACAAAACCTTACATTCAGTTTGCTGTGCCTGGTCAACAGGCCATTAACCACTCAACAGAAGATAATCATTAATAGGGTCTAATAGCCCCAGCCATTAATCACGCATCGAGAAGGAAAGGAAGGAAATACAAAACTTAATGCTACTTATTTCCTGCAAATAATCATAGGAAAATGCCGGAACCCAATGAACACGAAAACATACTTTCGAAGAGGCTCAACAAGGTCTTGGAAACGAGGTTTGAAAATGATCAAGTAAGTAATAATATTTCTGATTAAATATTTGAGTACGTGAAGAGTATTAATTAATAGTATTTATCTACGATCGTACAGAAAGTAGACGTTTTTTGCATCATTTTTCATTGTAAAAGTGGCTTTTTAAAGCACTAGTGCTTTTTTACGTTTTTATTGCACGGTAATGTCAAACTGTTTTTATTGCACAGAAATGTCAAATTTGACAGATGAAAATATAGCACAAATTTTCGACGAAAAACTTAATCTTTTATTAATTGATACAAATAACTAATAAACTATAAATACAATATATAATACAAACCAAATGGCAGATTTAAGAACTCTGAAGATTTCATTTAATGCAAGTCGAAGCGATTACAATAAAGCGAACATTTTTTCCATAAATAATAATGGCGGCCGACATTTGTGCAACTTGTTTACCGGTTGCTAAGTAACGCTTTCATTAGTGCAATGCGGGTAAAATATGTTTTCATCAATTGAATTATTGAAATGACATTAAAATATTACTCATATGAATATATTCTTTGAAATCCTTTACGATCGAAGATAAAATTTTGTAAGGCACACGTGTAAAAAGGTTCTTTATTGCACTCCTGGCTTTAAAAAAACTCGCTCGTTCCTCGCTCGTGTTTTTAAACGCCAGTTCGTGCAATAAAGCATCACTTTTTACACTTGTACCTTAAATAACTATTAAAAATATATCCTTTCTTCACAGTTTCAATTAACTATTCAAAATGAACACATCATGTTTGAAATGTACATAGAGTGTATTATAAAAACTGTGAAGAAAGGATATATTTTTAAATACTATTAAGTAATAATATAACAATATTTATAGAATTCTACACTTTCACATATATAAATTAATGTGGCTGTCAATATGTTTTTGTGTTGAAATAATTGTCTACAGCAATTACTCTGTAAACTGTAACTCATTAACATTCTAATTAATAGAAAAATATATCCCAGGTGTTATGTGAGAAATTAATTCATCGTATGCAACTAAAATTTGCTGTCATACAATTATGATAATGAATTATTAATGAAGTCTATTCATGGGTTTGAGGGGAAGATCATTTGAAGAAGTGAACTATGTGAAGTATTTTTTTCAAATTTTGTATATACTTTTTCTGATATTTTATTAGAAGGGAGTGCAATGATGTGAAATAAATAAATATGAATTACCAATGTAATATTTTTTTATTTGTGTTTTATAAGGGTACACTAGAAGCACTCAAGCAATTGTCAACGTTCTACACGGAAAATACACTCCAAGCCAGAAGGAATCTGAGGAGCCAAATCGAACGTCGCAGCCTGGCCATTAATGAAAACTTCCTGGCGGCGTTCAGGGAGGTGAAGGAGTCTTTCGACGATGTCTATAACGATATCGGTGATATGAGCAAGTCCATACAGGACATGACCAGCCGTTTGCAAAATGCGAAAATCCAGACCAAGCATTTACTCGAGCAGACTAGTGCTTTACAAAATGACCGGTAAGTCTATATGAATAATCTACTAAAAATTATTTGTAATTATTTGTTACTTATTTATTTATTAGTAAAGTTTTGCAAAATAATTGTAGTAATAAAATAATTACAGTTAAATACGTGTAATTAAAAAATTAAAATGGAAACAAAAGTGTAAATCCTGTTTCTATTATTTATGTTTAAAATTGATTATCTATTTCATTAGATTTTAACTTCCACCAAATAAAAAATTATCTGATGAATATAATACAAAAAAATATAATAAACATACAATTCAGTTTTGAACAAGAAACATACATTTAAGCTTATAATTCTTCAAATATATTATTTCAATAGTAGTTGATGGCATGCAAATTAATAAACAGAAAGCTTTCATCAAGACCTTTTAGTTAAAGCTTGGAAATCTATTTTTTTAAAGATAACTGTAAATTTACATTAAATAATTCTTCATTTCACAACTGTATATGTTTTATAATTGTTGATTTTTCAGCATAACAAATGACATGCAAATGAATATAGCCAAAGCTTTTATCGAGACCTTCCAGTTAAAGCCTGAGGATCTTGTGGCCTTGCACGGGAACAAAATCAGAAAGGATTCCCCGGTGACAATGGATATTTTTACCGCTCTAGATAAAGTCCAGAAAATTCACAACGATTGCAAGGTGTTGATGCAATCGGGACATCAGACTCTTGCTTCAGATATCATGGAACAGATGACACTACATCAGGTAATTAATTATTTGTAATAATCATGTCCCATGAAGTTTAAATAAATATATAGATAATCACTTTATTTAATTTCGTGTTATTTGAGGAGTTAAAATTTTTGTTTGATTACTTGCAGGAAGGAGCCTTGGAGAGATTATACAGATGGTCTCAGAGCCATTGCAGAAACGTGGATAACGCCGACTTCACAGAAATAGTCATCAAAGCGATGGAGAAATTGCAGGATCGACCAGTTTTATTCAAGTAACATCTTGATTCTTGATTCCCTTCATTTTACATCTATTTAATCTTCATTCTTTTCCTTTACATATTTATTCAAACTAGATTATTCTGATATTAAACTAGCCATTTCAGAATAATCTATTTCCAAACTAGATTAATCCGATATTAAACTAGCCATTTCAGAATAATCTGTTTGGATAAATATGTAAAAGAGCTGCTAGTTAATTTTTATCTTGAAGTCACAAATGTTTTATTTCAGGTATGTCATTGATGAATACTGCATATCGAGGAGAGCTGTGCTCGTAGGTGAATTCATAGACGCATTAACAAGAGGTGGGCCTTCTGGAAATCCATCTCCTATTGAGATGAGGGCTCACGATCCTCAAATTTACATTACTGACATGCTCGCATGGCTGAATAAAGCCATTCCGATGGAAAAACAGAGATTGAATCTGTTGCTTAAGAATTGTACAAAATTGGGTATAAATAATTTATTATCATAATATTATTATTAAATTTATCTTCTTCAAATGTATTTTAAGAAGAGTAGTATAATAAATTGTGTTTTTTTGAATAGGATGAAGATAGAGTAGTTTCTTTATTTCTTATTCCAGATGTGTCCAATGATAAAGAAAATGCTTTATCAAGTATTTGTGAGGGAATCTGTCATCCACTGAAAATTAGGATAGAGAAAATTTTGGCCACTCCAATTGAAGCTTCAATTTTGTATGCCGTTACAAATCTAATACGGTACTATAAGAAAACCATGAGCAAGGTAAGATTTTAAGTCACATTTTCCCTTTGTTTTTATTTATGAAAATCTACATGGGTAGAATTTGTAATCACAAAGATTATATTTAACCTTTTTGCCCATTCTCAAGTTAAATTGAAAAAATAAAAATTTTAATGTTGTAGAATACATAATTGATTTATTATAATATTTAGAATGTTAATTAATTAAGTTTTTTGTATAGTGTTTTTATTGGTTTTAAAATTTGCAGGTGACATCTGGCGGATTATTGGAGAATACTTTGATAGACATGCAGGAAAAATCCGAGCACGCCTTTCTGCAATCACTGCAGTCACAAGTCAACAACATGTTGGTGCGAGTAGAGGCGCCCCCTAGAGATTTATCCCCGACTCATTCCATAAATAATTTACTTGCATTACTTCGTGATATACTGTCCACGGCCAGTATGAGTGAAGGTCGTGAATCGGACATGGGAAAAGTGAGTAAAATGGGTACAATTAAAACGCGCAGCAACGTTAGTTTGGGTCAACAATTGGATGGATGACGGGTACCATTCGCCATTGGTATACAATGAATAACACTTTAGAGTGAAGTAAAGTAACAAGCATAAATAACACGGCAGAAGGACCACGTGGTCGATAGCCAATCACTACTACTCATTCTGGAAACAATTTTTACTAAATGTATTTAAAATATTTTCTTCAAAATTTGATTGTTATAAAAGAATTTAAGTCATGCAGATAAAGGTGATAACGATTTTCTTATTAACTCGTTGACGATGGAGCCTTCTACTTCGTTACACATACTTAATCACAAATTAAACACACTTTATTTTGTTTTGTTTAACAGATTTACAACAAATCGTTGGTCACCAAATAAATCAAAATCTGTTATACAAAACAAAATAAAAAGTTTGCTTAATTTGTAATTTTCGTATTTTTTGAGAACTTCACTTAATGAATATTGAATATCATACAGGAGTCCTTTATAATTAAATTAACACGGTTTTTTATCAAAAACTAAAAATAAATGGTGGAAGTTTTTGCATAAATTTAAATTAAAAGTTTTTTTAAACAGCTATATGCAACCCAAATTACGTCTATGCATTTGTGAGTATTCATATGTCTTAAATTGACTCAATAGTAATAATTGGCTATTGCCCACGTGGTCCTTACGCTGTGTAAACAGAACTAATATCGATATAAAAATGTAACAACTTTTCTATTAAAAATATCGTTTTAGTAATTATTCAATTAAAAATAATGTCTACCATTTTAATGAATTTTTAGATAGCACAAACAGTAATGGAACCGCTCTTACGTGCTGTAAACGAGCAAGCGTCCCGTTTACCCACCACAGATATGGCCGTTTACATGCTCAACTGCATGTACTCAATGTTTACCTGCTTATCCCTGTACCAATACATGGACGATCGTCTGGAGAGGCTGCAAGCACAGTCGGAGGCCCAAATCGACACCTTAACATCCGAACAGGCTAGTTCTCTGGTGGCCAACTTGAATTTAGGACCTATTTACACGATTCTGCAGGACACTTCGCACGGGCCACTGTCGACAATTCCTGGAATGGAGCCGAGTAACTTAAGAAATTTCCTGGTTTGTATATTATTACATTACTATTTTACCCTAAATTTTTATTTCCTGTCATATAGAAGATATTTAACAAACATCTAATTTGAAGAATGAATAAATCTAAGTCAACTTAATTCAATTTTTATGTGTTTTAAAAGCCAATAGGTGCTGGTTTATCAATTTTTGTCGAACTAACGTTTATCATTTTGAGTTATAAAAACAAGTAAGAAGTGTAGCATCGCATTCGACGCATATTTGAGCGAGTAGAGTATTAGTCGTTCCATAATATAATTATAAAAATTTGAAATTTGCCACACATGTGTAAATTGATATACTCTTTAAGAATAGTGATAAAAAAATTAGGGTTGCCATTAAAATAGTCGATCATGCCATATCTCATATTTGGGTCACACTGTATAAAATTTTATTACATCAAAAAATTCACAATTTAAAATACGTATCGACCTATCTGAGCATATTATCAAAAAATAAATATTCTATGATTTACTGAATTTATTCCAAGTTAAAGACCGCCCTGTATAACAATATTGATTGAAAATGATCTAAAAAAATAGCTTTAATGTCAGTTGATAAATAGTATAAAATTTCTCAAGGGAGAAACAATTTATTTAAAAAAACAGTAGTAATTTTCTATTAATTTGTTTGTTTGAGTACGTGAAAATGTTGATATGAATAAAACACAGTTTGGCACTTTTTTCACTTATTCATAGTAATTTTCTAAGAAATAATTACATAGATCCAATTAAAAAAACAATTGAAATATTCCAAGAAAAATCAGTTAAAATTTGCTATAAAATAATTGATTTAAACATAGTAGAATTAAAAAAATAATAATTAAAAATTAGTTAAAAACAGTTGCAAATTTTGTAATTTTCTTCCAAATCAGTTGAATTTCTACTAAAAAACTTATACATAAAAAGGAAGAGTATATAATTTCTTTAAGAAAAAACAATTGATAAAAAAGGTAAAAAATTATACAGTAATTCAAGGTTTGCAAATAAAAAGTATCAGATCAGTAATAACTGTTGAAAATTTGTCAGAAAACAATTAAATTTACAGGGAATATTAAAGCAAAAAACAAAGTAAAGATAATTAAAGTTGAATTGAATGCGAAAAAAAAATCAACAATTTTTTACTACTTGAAACAGTCGAGATTTGAAAACAAAATCAATTAAGATTTACTAACAAAAAAAAAACAGTTTAAAACATTAAGGTTAAAATTTTCTCAAGGACAGTTGAAACTTTTGCGAAATGAATAATTGATTTGTTTTAAGAACTTTCTAAAAGAATATTTTTAATCTTCCTGAAATCCTTTTTAAAACGTACGTAAACATAAATAAAACAAATAATAATAATAAATAAAGTTTGGCAAAAAATTGTTCTAAACAAATTAAATTTGTTTAAAAACAGCTGAAATTCTATAAAAATAAATACATAATTAAATTTGCGAAAAAGACGTTATGGAAAATTCTAAACTTTCTAAATGAAAAATAAAACATTTTAAAATCGACTTAAGAACATGAGAAAATTTGGAAAAATCACTGGAAAAAAATAGTTGAAAATAAACAATTAATTTTTTTTCAAGAAGAGTGAGAGAAACTATTAATTAAGGAATGGTAATATTCACAAAAAAGAAAATTTGAAAAAACAGTTATAAAATTATTTGTACAGATTTTCTCAAAGAAAAAACAATAGAAATAAAAAAAACAGTGTACTGAATAAAAAGATAACAAAAAACCTTTCAAAATTTTGTTTTTAATCACTTGAAACAGTTGATAATTTGAAAAAAGGCAATTGAGATTTACCAACAAAAAAAACAATTGATAATTTTAAGGTTAGAATTTTCTTAAAATGAGTTTGAAACTTTTCTGATATAAATAATTTATTTTTTACAGAACATTCTAATAATATAGTTTCAATCTTCGTGAAACCCTTTTTATAACGTACGTGCAAAAAAACGAATGAAATTTGCGAAAAAGACATTGTTGAAAAAGAAAGCCAGTTGAACATTTTCTAAACAAAATAATAAATTTACGGCTGATAGACCACCGGTCGATAGCCATAAAACGCAGTAGAAAATTTTCTAAAAAAAAACAATAAAAAGTGTAGAGAAAAACAAAAAAATGTTCTTCAAAAATAAATCTGTTTAAAAACATTTTTTAAACACCGAAAACTGGCAAAAAATGATAAAAAAAACAATTCTTTCATTAAAGAAAAGTAAGAGGAACAATGAATTAAAGAATTGTAATGTTTGCCAAAAAAATTAAATAAAAATATAAAATTAATTTAACAGAATTTTTCAAAAGAAAACATTTTTTAACCCCTTGAAACAGTTGGGATTTTGAAATAAAAGCAATTGAGATTTACCAACAAAAAATACAATTGAAAACTATAATTATCTTAAAAAAAACAGTGAAAAAAATGTAAAAAATGGAGAACAAAAAATTCTTAAAAACAATTTATTATTTAAATTTTTTCAAAAATTAGTTTAAAATTTAAACAAATTTTACAAAAAAAGAAATGAATAAACTTGGCAAAACTAGTTTAAAAAAAGTTTCCTGAAAGTAGAAAATTTTCTTCAAAACTAAAAATTAGCAAGAAAAAAAAATTGAAAACACGATAAAAAATCTTAAAAGCTATTAATACAAACTATTGATTCATTTTTTATCTTTCTGAAAGTAATTTTTAAATGAAAATGAAATAAATAGAAATAAATGAAGCTTGAGAAAAAAAAAATGTTGAAAATCTTCTTTTAAATAAAATGAAAAACATTTACAAAAACAAACAATAAAAATATGCTAAATGAAAATGTTGAGAAAAGTTGAGAACTTCGTAAAAAAATAAACACTAAAATTGGCTTACAAGATTAGAAATTTGATGAAGAGTAAGAGAAATAATTAAAGAATTTTAATATTTTACAAATAAAGAAGAAAAACAGTTATAAAAATTATTTAAACAAAATTTCTCAAAGAAAAAACATTTGAAGATTAAAAAGAACCTTTTTAAAATTTGCAAAAACTAAAGAAAAGTAAAAAATAATTTGTTTAAAAGTAGTTAAAATTTTACAAAGTAAGTGTAGAACATATTCCAACAATTTTTTTAAAAGAAAAAATGAAAAACCCCTATTTAAGCAAAATTTCTCAAAGAAAAAACATTTTAATTTCAAAAAGAACAGTTTAAAATTTGCAAAAACAAAAGAAAATAAAAAATAATTTGCTTAAAAGTAGTTAAAATTTTACAAAGTGTAGAACATATTCCAACAATTTTTATTAGAAAAAAAAAACAGTTTTTCGAGGAAAACAATTGACTTTTTTTTAATAACGGTTTAATACATTCTAAGAATATTTTTAATCTTTCTATACAACATTTTTAAACTTGCCTATACAGTACGACCAATAAAAAATAAATTATGCTTATCAAAAAAAAAACAATTAAAAGCTGTCTACAAATATTTATAGTTATAATTTTACAAAAAAAAAATCAATTAATTTTCAATAACATAATAAAAATACATTTGAAAACAACAAAAGCGAAATTGATCCAAACAAGTTATTAACTTTGAAAAATTAATTAATCAACGAAATAAAGTTTTTACTTTAGTTCAATTTCATTAAGAAAAAAATAGTTAAATATTTTAGGTAAAAAATAACGAGACGGTTTATGTCCTCGATTATTTAAAAATAAAAGTTAAACGCGAAAAAACTGTACCACTTGTTTTTAAATAAAAAATTTTTGTTTTGTTTTGATAAAATATTTTCAAAAAAGTTCACAATCTTAATACATGAAAAGTAAAACAAAAAAATAGCACATTAAGTATTGTATAAAATTACTTTAAAATTTTTAAACTCGTTAACGATGGAGACTTTGTTATACATACTTATTCACAAATTAAACACACTTTTTACTTTGTTGTGTATAACAGTTTTTTTATTTATTTGGTGATCAATGGTTTCGATACAATAAAGTACTGTTGTGGTTTAAAAATGGTACATTAATGTATCGAAACCATTGGTCACCAAATAAATAAAAAACTGTTATACAAAACAAAGTAAAAAGTGTGTTTAAAATTTTTATGTAAGACATATCTATTACTATTTAGATAACAAATCTATTACAATCCACAAATTTAATAACAATAACAATGTGGTTAAAAGATCAGAAATTTTGAGAGAAATGTAACTAAAATAAAATGATTGGCTTTTTAATTTAATTCTATTTGTTGATGGAATTTTCCTGTTTTATAAATTTTTTTAAATTTCATTTAAAATGAATAATTAATTTTTTGTAGGTTAAAATGGACATTTTGGTGACGAAACCCGACAGTCTGCTTCTGCCACAAATCAATTTGCTGGCCTCGTCCCAACACAAGAACTCAGTACAGAGGAGGTCCTTCGATGTGCTGATAGCCATCTACAAGCAGTTGTACGAGGCGGTGCACAACCCATCTAATATGTACGAAAATCCAGGTTCTATTTTAAACAAGACACCCGAGGAATTACAAATGATGATGAATAATGTTAAATAAGAGGTATTTTATGAGCTATATGAATATTTTAGATGTTATTTTTTGTTGGTATTTTAGGAAGAAATATATGTGGATATTTATTGCTTTAAAACAAGTGTTTGTTCTAATTATCCATCATCCTATCACTTAAATTAAAATGCTGTTTAGAAATATTTACAGAAATAAACTCTTTAAAAGCAGTAAGAGGTTAATTCGATTGTTGATTAAAAAGACGTAGTATTATTTCAATGAAAATAATAGTGAGATAAATTAAATATCTATGAGCATTTCTGCACTTATGTTTTACAATAAATGTAAAAACTCCAGTTAACAGGCACCGCTAGGCATTGAATGACATAACTGTTAATTGTCGTTACATGTCTGAAACATATTCAGCACGATGTAACTATTTTTGTGGTGTTATCATTTTTTAAAAGGTGATACAGTATATGGTTTCAAAAATGTTTTTATTATTCTATGACAATGTTTCATCACACAGTGGCTTCGTCAGGTAGATGAAAAATTCTGTGTGGTGAAACATTGCCGTAGAATAATGAAAACATTTTTGAAAACATATACTGCATCCCCTTTTCTAAATAATTGAAATATTACATTTAATAATACTACTGAATATTGTGTGTTTATAGTAAAATGTGAGTATTTTAAAGTGATGTGGAGTTTCAAGAAGTAACAAGTTCATCAATCCAGTATTTAGAAAAGGGTTTTTTAATGCAAGGAATTTGTCTAATAACGGAATAGAATCATTCTACTATTAATCTATCACTGTTTATAAATAATGTAATAAAATTTTAAATCTCATCTCTGCTTTAAATGTTAATTAATGGATTATTTTAGAATTTAAATTAAATATTATCTTTAAAACGTTGCATCTTTGATTTGTTTACACGAATGAGAAATTTGTTTATAAAATTTTAATGAATTTCATGTGTTGTTTTCAATGAGGGAATGGAATCATTCTATTAATTTGTTGTTAATTAATGCTTTAAACACGAATTAGTGAATTATTTTAGAATATAAATTCGATATTACCTTTAAAACGTTGCACAACTTCGGCTTGTTTACGCTAATAAGAAATTTGTTTATGAAAAAAATAAGTGAATTTCTCTGTTGTTTTGAAACACAGCGCCATCTCTGGTTAAAATTTTTCGCACAAAAAATAACTCGCAATTTTTAGTTTTAAACTTTATTGCTGGACGCAAACAGTGGCCGGAGAAGATTTACAACCGTCATAACATTAAAATCGCTATTTTCGAATGCAAAGGCGCGATTTAAAAGCTGTCCGCGTCCATGAATCCGATCCGACTTAATTTTTCGTTATCGCCGTGCGAGCTGCGACACGCGGTCGTTTTTCCGTTTCGCTCGTACATACTACAGTCGGGCGTTATCTGTCTCTTTCTGTTGTGCGCCGTCGGACGGATTCCTGGGAACCTGCCAATGAAATGACTCAGTTGCCTTACGCCGGTATCGTGGTGCGCATCGGAATGTGATGTGCGTAGCGAACCCGCGAGTTTCCGTCGGTTTTCCAGTTGGTTTTTTCACGCCGCCCGAAACTTTTCAACCGGTGGTGTCGTCCGTCCGGGCCCCGTGCGCCCGCAGTGTGTCCCTCCGGTACCCCAATTATGTGATGTGAACTCCTCTCTTCAAGATGGCCGACTCGTATTTCCAGGTGAGAGATAGGTTTACCTGTTGATCTCTTGCGCGCAACCCCCGCGTTTTTAGGTTAGGTGCCGTTTTCGGTTTTTCGCCTTATTGTGACGTTTTGGCGTCGCGTTGTTTTTAGCTCGCGCTCGGTGCTTTCCAAGGCCGATTTTCTCTCGGTGCGTGCGATGAGAACACACACACACACACATATACATACGAGTGGAAAAAAAAACGGTGGAAATCGGCCCGGCGGCAGATGTACGCGAGGAACCCGTTTTCCAGTCTGTTTACCGGCCCGGGGGCCTTATTTATAGCACGAAGGGCCCCCGAAAGGCGTTTCCTACCTTGTTTACATCCGTCCGCACACGTTTTTCGTTTGTTGTTTCTTTGTTTTTTTTTTGGGGGGGCGCTAACGTGATCAGATAACTATGGCTATTAATCTTATAAATAACTACTTTTTAAGGGTTTAAATATAAAGTAATTAATTTTTATGTTTACGTATTTATTAATCAACAAATGTTAATCATCTAAAATTTGTATTTATCATACCCTTTCATTGGAAGGATTATGTCGATGTAATTCCTATAGAAGATTACCTCAATACACTAACAAGGAATGACAAACTCATCAATCAATTTCATGCCCAAAATGAACCCAAATTTGTATATCACTTTATATACACAGTCCCCTCATAATGCCATAATTAGTCATTCATTCCATTCATAAACGCCCCTCCTTTATACCAGCTTAGCTGATATAAATGGTTAATATATTTCGATACGTTAAAAATTAATGATTCAATCAAACACCACGATAAATTTTTAATCATAAAAAATCGGTTAGGTTTAAAAAAAACAAAATTTTTATTTTCGTAAACCTAACCTTGATTCATTTAAACTATTTTTCACTTAAACCTAACCTAATAATACACACTCATTATCATCAATTGTTTTGCCTCCTTAAACCTAACCTAAAATTACATTATTTTATTTCTTCTTTTCTTGTATAACTTTCTCACTTTTCTCTTGTGAAACATTATGAAATAATAAGTAAAGAATCAATTATTTACCTATTACTAAAATTACCCACCCAATATCACCAATTGTTTTGCTTGGTTAAACCTAACCTAATAATACACGCCCAATATCATCAATTGTTTTGCTTTCTTAAACCTAACCTAAAATTCCAATTTTTTTTTCTTCTTTTCTTGTATATCTTTTTCACTTTTCTCTTATGAAACATTATGAAATAATACGTGAAGAATCAAAATTTTACCTATTATTAAAATTACACGCCTAATATCACCAATTGTTTTGCTTGCTTAAACCTAACCTAATAATACACGCCCAATAACATCAATTGTTTTGCTTTCTTAAACTTAACCTAAAATTACATGCAGAATATGATAGCAACTAATAAATTAAATATTGTTCCCCGTCAACAACAATAGATGGCACCTTTATGGTTTTATCGTATCGACTAATAAATTATTTATTCTTCAATATGACACGGTTTCGGTCTGTTTGTGTCTCGTTAAAGGTAAAGGAATGTTACTGCGGAGTTTATAAACCTTCAGTTTTCCGTTAAGGATTGTTTATTTTTTATGCGAATCGAACGAACAATACGTAAATACTTGGCGATTGCGAAATTTAGGCATTAAGTTACAAGATTATTTACACACACACAAACACAAATAGCACGGCTGAACGGTCCCTTGATCGATGGCCAGTTGAGCAATACCCAACGAATTAATCACTATTACAGAAATACGATATGATCGACGACTTTTCTCTGCTCTAGTGTTTGAATTTTACCTTTTATACAATGTTGGTCTTAAAAAAACTGAAAGCTGATAATAAAGTTGTCACTTCTAATGAGTTTTTGAAAATGAAAAAAAGCTTGAAAATTGAAGGAAATTACTGTACAATTTAGGAATCCTCTCAAGGATTTTTAGAAATTGCTGGATAATACTAAAAATCTGAACCATAATTTCTCGAAAATTCGTGCAAGAAATTTCTTCCAATTTAAATGAGAAATTTCTGGATGCCTGCAAGAATTCTATTTGGAAAAAGGAGGCATCTACTTTTCAGAAATTTCTAGGAAATCTGAGGAAAAATATCTTAGGAAATTGTAGCTAGAACATTTTTTGTAGTTTGGAGGATATATTTCTGAAAAATCTGCAAGGATTGTAAGACGGAGAAATTATTTTTTTAATTCCAAAAATATTGCGGAGAATTGTTGAAAAAATAATAAATCCACGAAGAAATTTTTATCAAAGTGGCAAATAAATTGCTATAGAATTTTAATTTTACAAATCTGACGAGAAACTTGTAGCAAATTCTTAGGAAACAAATATTTGTAATTTGAAAGGTAAATTCCTAGAAAAAAAAACTGCAAGGATTCTAGTTTGAAGTTAGAGTTAACAATAATTTAGGATTATTCCAAAAATCTCGAAGAAAATTCTTGAAATAGAGAAGAGATTTGTTGTTTTTGGAATTAACTGTGATTTATCAGTAATTTTTCTTTTAGCCTCCAAGAATTTCAAGAATTTTCAAGCAACATTTCTACAAATTTCCAGTTCTGAATTATTCCTGTAATTTATTCTTCTGTTTTCAAAGAAATTTTATTTCAAATCGCCATAGTTTTATTTTTCGAGAGTTCTAAAATTTTCAAGCAATTTTTATTGTATGTTTCTGGAATTTTTCAGATTTTGAGAGTTTCCTCTTAAAATTCTTGAATTCATTTGCATTTCTTGTTTTATATTATCGAATTTTTTGTGTAATTTTTCAAATCTCGAGAATTATCTCTTAGAATTCAAGTTTCTAGACTTATAGACTTTTCTTGTTTTCTTATGGGAATTTTTAGCAATTTTTCTTTTAATTTGTGAGAATTTTAAAATTCTAGAGTTTTTCAGAGCTCGAGAATTTTGAGATTTGTTGTTTTTGGAATTTTTATTTAAAATAATTTTCCTTTCTCAAAGAATTTCTAGAATTTTTATTGCAGATTTCTACAAATTTCCAGCATTTCAGAATTTTCTCTAAGAGTTCCGAATTCTTCCTTCAATTTGTTTTTATCGTCTCCCAGATTGTTCGTAAGCTTTCATTTCCAAAGAAACTTTATTTCAAATCGCCATAGTTTTTTTTCATTCATTTTCAAGCAATTTTTATTGTACGTTTCTGAATTTTTTTTTAGATTTCGAGAGTTTCCTCTTAAAATTCTTGAATTCATTTGCATTTCTTGTTTTATATTATCGAAATTTTTGTGTAATTTTTCATTTTCTTTTAAGAATTCTTGCATTTTCTAGGCTCATAGACATTTCTTGTTTTCTTATTTTATCTTATCGGAATTTTTAGTATTTCTTTTTTAAATTGCGAGTGTTTTATTATTATTCCAGCCTTCTAGAATTTTTCAGAGCTCGAAAATTTTCTTCCAGAGTTTTTGAATTTTCTAACAATTTTGGTTTTTACACCTAGAATTTTTTTAAAATTAATCAATATTTTATTTATTATGATGCTTTAGATTACCTGTTAACAAAATGCATTGCTTGTTTTATCTTTTTTTAACTTTTTAGGAATTTTTTTTAAATTACTTTTTTTCAAACTTCAAGAATTTCAGGAATTTTCCAGTAACTTTTCTTCTCAATTTGTTCAAAAAATCATGAATTTTTAAGCAATTGTAGTTCTAGGTTTCTGAACTTTACCAGATTTTTAAGCAAATTTAGCAGTATTTTCTTCAAAAGTTTTGGAAATTTCCAGCAATTCATCTTAATTCTAAAAATTTTCTTAAATTTCTTGTTTGATCTATTCTTTTAGAATTATAGACTTTTTGAGGAATTTTCTTTAAGAGCTCGAAACTTTATTATTTATTTTCTCATCTCCTAGAATCTGCTTGTTTTATCGAAATTTTCAGAAATTTCTTACAAATGCAAGAGTTTATCAAGATTGCTATAATTTTTTAACAATTTTACTATTTTTATAACTATAAAAATTTCCAGAATTTTCTGAAATTTCTTAGTAATTTTTCTTTACTCTTTTTTGCATATTTTATCTTATTCGAATTTTCAGGAATAGTTTTCCAAGTTGCGAGAGATGGCTTTGTGATTTTCGAGCAAATTTGTGTATCTTCTCGAGTTCTCGAGTTTTTCTAAAAAAAGTTTCTCTTGTTTTGTCTTGTTGGATGTTTCAAAAATTTCCATTTCAAATTGCAAGAGTTTTCTTTAAGAGTTGTGGAATTTTAAAGCAATTTATATTCCCAACTTCTAAAATTTTCCTACCCTTTTTTTATCATGTCAGAAATAACTTAAATTTTTCTCCTCAACTTCTTGAATTTTCTGGCATTTCTTGTTTTATTTTATCGGAATTTTTAGTACTTTTTTCCCTAAATTTCGGTAGTTTTTTTTTTGAGAAATATAGATTTTTCAAGCGCAATTTTACAGTTTTCAAGAATTGTGGAATATTATCTCTTAGTTACTTATTTTGCAAATTGCAAGAGTTTTTATCGGGAGTCGCATAATGTCAAGCAATTTTTGTTCCAGGCTTCTAAAAGAATTCAGTTTTGGAGAATTTGCTTCAAGAGTTTTTCAGTAATTATCTTTCTATACTTTTTTCGAGAGTTTTAGAATTTGTAATCAATTTTCCTTTCAAGCTTATGTAATTTCTAGATGTAGATAATTTTTTTCAGGAGTTTTTTCCAATTTCTTCAAAATTTTTTTCAGGTTTATGTGATTTCCTAAATTTCGAGACTAAAATTCTGGATTTTTTCAACAATAGACTCCTTGATTTTTTCTGCATATTATGCAAAATTGCCTGAGATTTCCTTGAGTGTTTTGTTACAGATTTCTGCAGCTTTTCATATTTCGAGAATATTTTTCAAGAGTTTTAGAATTTTTAGTAATTTTTCTCCTCTACTCTTTATTTATCTTTCAGGGATTTTTTCGAAAAATTTTCAAGCAATTTCGTTGTAGGTTTTTACAATTTTCCAAAATGCGATAATTTCACAACTCCTAGAATTTGATTGCATATTTTATCTTATTAAAATTTTCACGAAATTTTCGATAGATGGTTTTGAAAATTCTAATTAAGGTAAATTTTCGTTGTAGGTTTCTGCAGTTTTTTCAGATTTCGAAAATTGTCTTCAAAAGTTCTCGATTTTTTCAGCAACGTATCCTAATTTTTCTCAATTTCTTGTTTTATCGAGTTTTCAGGAAGTTTTCTTTTAAATTGCGAGAGGTGTTTTCAAGAATTTTCAAACAATTTTAGTTGTAGGTAATTTTCTACTATTTCTTGTTTTATCTTGTAGAGATTTTCTTTAAAATTGCGAGAGATGTCTTTGAGAATTCTAGAATCTTCAAGCATTTGTTCTAGGTTTCTGCAATTTTTCAGATTTAGTTAATTTTCTTCAAGAGTTCAAATTTCAAGGAAATTCTAGCAAATAAATGTTTGTAATTTAGATGAATAATTCTTGGAAAATCTGCAAAAATCTATTTGGAAAGAGGCATTCAAAAAAATTTTGATGAAAAAAATTATGTATCCTGGAAGAAATTCCTATAAATCTGGAAAATAAGGTGCTTAGTAATTCTACCAAAAGTGCTAGATAATTCTAGAGAAAAAATTTCGTAATATGCCAAAATCTAGTTTGAAGAGGCATTTATAATTCAAGAAGTTTCCAGAAAAAAATAGTTTAAAAAATACAAGAGAATTAAGATTCTTTAAAGAAAAAAATCTGGAAGAGAATTTACTAGTCAATTTTAGATATCTGAAGAAAAATTGTAGTATGAACATGTTTGTAATTTTCAAGAAAAATCCTGGAAAATCTGCAAGAATTTTAGTTGGAAGAAAGAAATATTAATTATCGAGGAAATTTACAGAAATATCGAAGGGAATTCTTGATTGGTAAATTGGTCTGAAATTTGAGAATCGTCGATGAATTTTCTAGAAAACTGGAGAAGAAATTGCTGAACAATTCTAGAAATATGACGAAAAATGTGTTGGAGATTCTACAATATAATTTCTTGTACGTTGGAAAAAATCATTGGAAAATCTGCAAGAACCTGTTTGGAAAATAAATCGAGAAATTTTTAGAATGAAAATAATACACAGTTTTATTCCTTACTTCACTTGTTAGAATTTTTAGAAATCAAAAGAAAATCCTTAAAGAAATAAATAAATTGTAAAATTTAAGAATCCACTACTAAATTCTATTATAAAAACTTTTGCAATTTGAAACCTCTGCAAGAATTTTCTTACAAATACATTCTTGCAGAGGTTTCAAATTGCAAAAGTTTTTATAATTTATAATTATATAATTTATTTTTTATATTTAATTTCCTAGTGAAGATTCTTAAATTTTACAATTTATTATTAGATATGTCATTTAGAAAATTAAAAAAAAAAACTAGTCTAATGTTCTTTCTTCAGTTGGGGTTCCGAAAATTTTTACAATGTTTTGAGTTTTAAATTTCTAAAAGTTTTGGCTTTACAATTCTCTTGTTTTATCTAGTAAATATTCTAGATTTCTGTAGATTTGGTCTTTTATTAATAATTATAGTTTTAGAGTTCTTTATTTTTACAGTTATGAAGTTTCAGTATTTACAGTTTTATTATTGTGTAAATTATCGCACAGTTAAAAATTCAGAATAATTGTACTGACCTTTATAGTTTTAAACTTTTATTTTTTTATATTAAAAGAACGTTCTAATAAGATAGATTTATAGATTGGTTTTTCTTCATTTCTGGAGTTTTAGTATTTTAGTCTTTTGTATTTCTTAAGTTTTGCAGTTCTATTAGTCTCTGTAGTTAATATTCTTCTATGAGTTAAGTTCTGGAGTTTTACAGTTTGATATTTCTAGATTTCACAATTTAAAAGGTTCTAGAGTTTTTTTGTTGTAGTTTTATGGATATTTGGTTTGTAAAGATTTAAATTTTTGGATTTATAGATTTTTTAGAGTTTTTAAAATTAGTTATAGTATTCACAGTGCAATATGTTTGAATTTTTTTGTACAGTCGCAGAGTTTGATTGTTCTAGATGTACAAATTTTAATAATCTAGATTTATAATGTTCAAAATTTTTGAAGTTCTAGTGTTTTAGATTTTATTTTTATAATTTTATAGAAGTTTCTGGATATTATGTTCTTAAATTAATAGATTTATAGGGTTCTGGAGTTTTAGAGTTCTAGAATTTAGGTTAGATTTCTTTAAAACTGCAAATTCCTAAAATTCTGCAGTTTGTCTTATAGTGTTTTAAATTTCTAGAGTTTTATTTTGAAGTTTCAGATTGTTTCAGTGTTGTTCAATTCTTTACCTTGGTTGATAGATAAGGTGTTGAGGTGTTGAAAATCCATATTCATTTGTATTGTAAACTTTCATTCACCTGAAGAAGCTATAAATTTGCGAAACAATTGTAGTGAAAATAAACACACATTTTGAAAATCTTAGTTATATACAAATTCTTTACCTAGATATAAGTGAGAAAATTGTTCAAGAAATACTCTATTGTAGTTTGTATTCTATGTTTCTATGTGTGTATTCTCTAGATAACTAGCATTCTGTTCTGTTCAGTTATAAAACTTAAGTGATTATTATTCTGTACATCTTCTTACAAATACAGTCAACAGTTCAAAATAATTTTATTCAAGCGTTATGGGCTTCTAGGTATATATTTGAATTTTTCCATTCTAGTGAGAGTTTTAGAAATGTAATATAATAAGTTTAAAATAGTTCTATAATCTTTCCTTCAAATTAACTCATTCAATTTTAAATAATTGTAAAGTCCTTTTCAGTAGTAAGGTTTTAGTATTCTGAGTTTTTGGATTTTTTTGTTATAGTGTTCTAAATTTCTGGATTAAAAAGTTTAAGGGTATTACAACTTTTAGAATTTCGGGTTTTGATTTTCTAGAGTTTTATAATACTACAACACAACATATTAATATTTTGATAGCCTGTATTGAATACTTTCTGCGCTACTCTCTTGATGGAACAATTTAAGTACTATAGCCATTTGTACAAATTGTACGGAAACTTGTGATGGGCTGTTTATGGCTAGGATGAACGTGTCGCCATCTATTGACATCCTCAACTATTTTTTTTTAATTTGCGAGGCATGTGTCCAATGAATTTCTAAAAATATGTTAATGTTAAAACCAACATACATATTTAGTTATTGCCATTCAATAACCCAAAAATAAAAACCTTATCGCAGCGTACACTTTGTAAGTGTGCAAATAAGATAGTGATCGACTGTAAACACAACGTTTGTTTTATCTTTGATAAGATTACTATCTACCGCGCCGGCTAATACGTACTTTTTTTTTACCTGCAACACAATATTTGTACGATAAATTATATTAAATATTTGCGTTGGAGAAACAACATTTTTAGGACCTTCGAAAAACAACTACAAACAGTAGTTACAAATCCGTGCACTCGTCGTGTACTTAATCTTTCACTTCCTTAAAGCCACTACAGATTGCTCAATCAGGCCTAGCTAGTACGTACACGAACCCCTGGTTTCCTCTTAATCGCGAAGGTCTACACGGTATAATAATAATGTAGGACGTCGGCCATGAGTTGATGAATATGGGCGTCGAAGCGATCGGACTTTTCCCATAGAAAATGTGCCCATTAGCCTCATGCACATCACACGTTTACGAAAGGAAAATGATCAAACGATTTTCGTCTGTGCATTTTTCTCGATGTTGGTTTGAATTCTCATATGGTTAAATAAATTGGACGAGGTCGTCCGCACAATTACCTCATTTTCTTTATATATATATATTTTTTTCAAGTCTGTAAGCGAAGGCTGAGAGCGCGTTAATTTTAGATGAAATTATAAAGTCTCCGCAAACATGTGTTATTTGCGGATTTTGCGATGACATTGGGGATTCGAAAGAGACAAGAAATGCCAAACAAATTTTTTAGATCACTTTGGTAAACACTTTCAAATATTTATTTTGCTTTTCGCGACAATTGTTTCGGCACACTGTGTCTTCTTCAGGTAAAGAAAAGGTACAAAATTACATGTTAAACTATTTATACTAAGTGTGCGGTGGTGGGGTCTGGTCGGTGTTGGAATAAGTTCAATAGTGGTGAGTTGGACAGGTCTGTTTCAATTTTTTAGAATTTATTTATTTAGTCTATTTTCTGCGTTAAATGGTTAGAGGAAGTAGTGCAATCATTTTATAAACATTTATAATTTAGTCAGTTATTTCCGACTCTCTTCATCTCTATTCTTTGATCGACTCCTTTTAGCAAGACGATTCTAATTTTGTAAAAGAATCTTCAATTTTGAAAGTTTTTATCATTTTTCGTTCTAGGATAGATAATTTCCAACTCCTAGAGAAATCAAACTGGTCCGATCAATTCCTCTCTTAAAGGCAACAGCAAAAATAATCTTGTATGTATGTTTCAACTGTTTTAATTGAATTAAACAAAGGTGGAAATAATTTCCACGCCGATAAAAGTCGAAAATAATAACGGCGCGACATCTTAAGCGTCATTAAAACGACGTTTGATTTATTAACTGTCGATAAATGTATAGGGCAATCCAATTATCCTCGCCGTATTCCAATCCCATTAGCTCAACTTTAACCTACTTCCATCGGCCGGTAATCAGTTAAAAGTCGTCGACGGCGATGAATTGATTACGTCGAATCACGACTCGGCTCGTCTCAATTGATAACGCCTATCACACCCATGGTAGATATAGGTGTTCGTGATGCCTTCATAATTCGATTATGGCACGAAACCCTCCACGATGTGATAAATATTTTTATTATTAACGTACACTTGAATCGAACGGCATTCTTTCTTTCGGCCCTATTTATAAGTCTGGCCAGAACGGTACACCGTTCTATTGATAGACGCCAGACTACAAACACTGGCCACTTTATCTTTATTGCGCTCCGAAATGCTCCCAACTAAATCAACTTCGGCCATTGCTTCGTATAATTCAAATGGTTACAATCTTGCAAAACGCAATTTATTGCCGCGAAGAAAGAAAAAGCGGAAATCAGTCTCGAGTTGTTTACGTAAGAGGCTTTCGGTGATAAGCTATTAATAAAACCGCATATGGACGTGGGATGGTGCATTGTTCGAAATTAAAAATACGTATCGATAAAGTGAAGTTGTGATGATGATGATGATTTTTAACGTACGGAGATTTTCGCCGTTTTCATAAATGGTACGACCATAATAACGTCAATTCGCATAAACGTTTATACGGTTTATGGTATGTGCGAGCGCTTCGTTCCAAGATTACGTCATTCCGTTTGCTTTTTCAGTTAGTATGTATGTTTTTACAGCAATCGGCGTTTAAACTACTGAAATTGAACATATGGGCTGAATTAGTTTACGTTTCATAATTTAGAAATCGACTTTTGATGCCTTTTTTTCAGTTATTTAGATATGATTTTCTCGATGTATTCATTAAAACTTTGTCTATTCCTACCAAGAGTGGCGTAGGAGCAAAGGAAGATTCTTATTTTTTTATGAAATAGGCAAAATACTAAGGTACAATAATAATTCTTGGCCTCCAACTAACCCTACAAGTAATAATACATGAAAGGAAGTCCAAATAAAATTTTTTTTAACACTTCGAAAACAACGAAAAACAATAACGAAAATTTAAAAAATCTAAATATCTTTGGAATGACAAGAGTTTGCGGTTTTGACGAAACAATATGTAATTTCATTTTCTTTTTTGTAAGTTGCTTCGAGTTATATCATTCCATTTGATATTTCTGAGAAAAATACATAAATAGGGTTAAGTGTTACATAACACCCTCTAGTTACCAGCGCATAGATTAAATGTGTTAATGTTATTTATTTTTGTAATCAACTTCTAATACTCTTTCCATTGAGCCTAAGCTTGTGAAAATCGGTTAAGGTATACGGAAGTTACAGGCCATTTTCTGTAAACAAAAGTATACTTCCCCCACCACTTAACTGTAGGTGATAGAAAAAACTGACTTAAGCAAAAAGTTGTAAACCAAGTACAGTAGTTTCTAATTTTGATAAATTTCAATAGCCTTAATGCGGTAATATTTTGTAAAAAACGCAAATTAATTATGCAAATGATAAAATGCGCCACCTAGCGGAAAGCTACGCATTTAAAAATATTTTAACGCATCTTCTTTTGGCCGATTATGTCATTAGAATTTTTTTCCCCAAATTCTAGGATATACGGTTTCCGAGATACGGCCAGTGGCCACCCTTAATGAATCACCCTGTATATGTAGAGTGGGTGGGTGGCCACTATATTGAGGATCATCACTATTTTCAATCTCTCTTCATTTACTTTTCCATTTTTGATTTCTCATAGCATGAAAATAACTCATTTAGTAAAGCTGTTTTATGGTGTTCATTATTTGTTATATCAAATTTAGGAAAAGATGTGTGAAAAACTGGATTCAGATGATTCTTTTTGTGCTCTCAAATTAATTAATTAATTAATTTTTATAGTTTTACAACAAAACTAGTAACTAGCTGCAGTAAATGGATACCGCATTACAGTGCTATAGTTTTCAGAGTTTATTTGATTATTGCTTTGGAGGTTGTGGTTTAGTATTCGAATAGGCTACTTGCAATGTTGTTTAAGCTTTTGAACTCTGCATTGAAGTGTAACATTGCGAGGCTCCTCTCTGCTGTCACCAGCTTCCCTTGGAGTGGTCTCACTGGGAGTTCCCTTCTTGAGATTAAGCGTGATAAGTTGAAATTTGTATCTGGGACAATACTTTCCATCCTTGCCACACTGTTCTAGAAGAGTGAATTCTTCGTTTGGAATTCCTATCACGACCAATCTGCCCTCGGTTTTTTTTTTCGGTGTGGAAGACGCTCTACCGATGTATTGTCAACTCTCGGTAGCCTTTGTTAGCCTCGTGAGGTTCATAGTGGGTCTTCGAAAGCCATTCTAGTGATAATTGATCCGCACACATCCACATTATCCTCAGGATATTTCCGGAGTAGTCATCGATCGAAAATTTTGCTTTGACCAATTCGAAAGTGAGAGCATCCTACAAAATTTTAACCTTATTGCTCAGCAGGTATTACTTCATATCCATTTGATTCAGACAGAATGCGTATGATGATGCAGTTTGTTCGTGCCAAAGAAGATGTCATGTACAAAAACACACTGGACTGCTTTTTTTTGTAAGAGGAGAGGAAATCCTTATAGTAAGGTAGTGCCGGACTCTTACACTCTTATCGACTAAAACCTCTCCTCCGCGATTACTGTTCTGTGCCTAGTCCAGGACCAAAAGGTCTTCTCTTGTCTGGTCTCAAGCGAATTGATCGCAAAGAGTGGGGGGATCCGGTCGTCCTGAGTGTCACTCTCCTCGAAAGAAGCAGTGACACCGAGCGGATTACGGTGGCTCAAGGAGTAGGGCCAAGGACCATGTGCCTTCTTTAAGGGAACTTTCTCAAACGTGTCGCGTTGTACTGGGGGTGCCCTCGTACTTGTATTATAGGATGAACTTACGGTATTATTGTAAATTGTAACCTGGTCCTCTGTGAGTTTCCCCAGGAGGTTGTGGCGGTCAATTATTGCTACTTGGAGGTGTATGTTGGCAGCCTCATTGTAGTTGGGTCTTGAGGCTGATGGGTTACTACCTCTATTTACTTTTTTCCAAAAGATGTGGTCATCCGACCTCTTAATTTGAACCTCCAGCTGTCGCAGAGGTGATCGCTCTCGGTAAGACCTTAGGTTTTCAGGCTAACAGGCATCCATCCTTTGCTTGGCTAGTGTCCACGCTGCTGATGAAAGGTTCTGGCTTTCTTTCTTCTTCCTTCCTTCTTTTTTTAGCTTCAGCTCCGCTAATAATTTTCTGGGGATTTCGGAGCAGTGAAAGAGGTATCTGAAAGAAGAGGGTTAACAGAGCTTTTAGCACTCTTCAGAGGTAATGGTGCGCCTTCTTTCTTCTTTTAGCTGGAATTTTTAAGCTATGGAAGAGATGTCTGAAAGAAGAGGGTTAACATAGCTATCAGCCCTCTTCAGAGGTGAAGGTGCGCCTTCCTTCTTCTTTTAGCTGGGATGTTAGAGTTGTGGAAGAGGTGTCTGGGACAGGAGGGTTAACAGAACTGCCAGCTCTCTTCAGAATTAAAGGTTGTCCTCCAGCCTCGTCAGTTTTTTTGCCGTGTGTCCGAAGACACGCCCGCTAGAGATTTTGCAGGGGTTTTGGCAGCCTCATTGTAGTTGGGTCTTGAGGTTGATGGGTTACTACCTCTATTTACTTTTTTCCAAAGGATGTGGTCATCCAACCTCTTAATTTGAACCTCCAGCTCTCGCAGAGGTGATCGTTCTCGGTAAGGCTTTAGGTTTCCTAGAGGTTGCTAACAGGCATCCAACATTTGCTTGGCTAGGTGCTGGTGCAAGGTCCTGACTTTCTTTCTTCTTCCTTCCGATTTTTAGCTTCAGCTCCGCTAATAATTTTCTGGGGATTTCGGAGCAGTGAAAGAGGTATCTGAAAGAAGAGGGTTAACAGAGCTTTTAGTTCTCTTCAGAGGTAATGGTGCGCCTTTCTTCTTCTTTTAGCTGGGATGTTAGAGTTGTGGAAGAGGTGTCTGGGACAGGAGGGTTAACAGAACTGCCAGCTCTCTTCAGAATTAAAGGTTGTCCTCCAGCCTCGTCAGTTTTTTTGCCGTGTGTCCGAAGACACGCCCGCTAGAGATTTTGCAGGGGTTTAGGCAGCCTCATTGTAGTTGGGTCTTGAGGTTGATGGGTTACTACCTCTATTTACCTTTTTCCAAAAGATGTGGTCATCCGACCTCTTAATTTGAACCTCTAGCTCCCGCAGAGGTGACCGCTCTCGATAAGGCCTTAGGTTTCCTAGAGGTTGCTAACAGGCATCGATCCTTTCCCTTGCTAGTGTCCACGGTGCTGGTGGAAGGTCCTGGCTTTCTTTCTTCTTCCTTCCTTCTTTTTTTAGCTTCAGCTCCGCTAATCATTTTCTGGGGATTTCGGAGCAGTGAAAGAGGTATCTGAAAGAAGAGGGTTAACAGAGCTGTTAGCCCTCTTCAGAGGTAATGGTGCTCTTTCCTTCTTCTTTTAGCTGGAATTTTGAAGCTGTGGAAGAGGTGTCTGAAAGAGGAGGGTTAACAGAGCTATCAGCCCTCTCCAGAGATGAAGGTGCGCCTTCCTTCTTCTTTTAGCTGGGTCTTGCAGTTGTGGAAGAGGTGTCTGGAACACTCCTAGAGGTGTCTGGAACCTCTAGCGGACGTGTTCGGAAACACGGCAAAAAATTGACGAGGCTGGAGGGCAACCTTTAATTCTGAATAGAGCTGTTAACCGAAGGGTTAACAGAACTGCCAGCTCTCTTCAGAATTAAAGGTTGCCCTTCACCCTCGTCAGTTTTTTGCCGTGTGTCCGAAGAGACGTCCGCTAGAGGTTTTGCAAGGGTTTTGGATCCATGCAGGTTTATTATTATATAAGCCACAAATGAAATGGTATACTAAAAACTGATGCATTGCGCCAGGGTTGCTGATGAGGCGTAAACCCCAGGATGGAGCGGGGCACACGTGACTGACGCATCCAATCTGCAAAAAACAAGCTGCCACCATCCCTGGAGTTGCAACCAGATGAAAAACTACCCAAGTAGATAAAATTAATATACATGTGTAGGGTTGGCGGGTGACCTCTAACCCACCCGTAAAAATTATTATATAGGGTGTTCAATTTAAGTGAAGACATTAAAATATCTTGAAAAGTACACTAAAATTTGTTCGCCTTGAGGGGGACATCAGGAAATCCCCATTTTTCAACGATTTTTGCCAATTTTGAATTTTGTCGATTATAGCGTTGTCTGCTAGAAATACAAAACAATTTTCAGATAAAACTTTCTTATTTTTTCCCGGAGTATTCAAATCCGTACAAAAAAATGGGGGTTCCTATTTAACTTTTCTATTTCTCACCCCCTACCCCCTAGGGGGTTGAGGGTAGTGGGTCGAGTTTCGTATCATTAGATGTCTCCCTCCTAGGCGAACAAATTTTAATTATATTTTTTTTATTCGATCTGTAGTTTTCGAGATATTTCAATTTCTTCACTTAAATTGAGCAATCTGTATACTATTCCATTTCCAGTCTGCAAAAAACATGCTGCGACCGTCCATTCGAAAATCTCTGGAGCTGCAATTGGAACTCTATCCCAGTAGTTAAAATTAAAATACGTATGCAGAGTGGGTGGGTGTCTTCTAACCCATCCATAAAAATTATTATACAGGGTGACTGACGAAAAACCTTTGGTGCTGTATCTCGCTTATTTTTGATCCGATTTGAATAAATAAAACATCAAATTAAATGATTTTTAAAAGACTTTAATATGAACTGTACTGATATTTTTTCTTGCATCCAGTTTTTGACAAAAGACGATCAACTTTTTTTTTCAAATTGCACTGTATATATATTTTGTACTGATCCGCAAGGAGATTTTTTTCTGAATCTAAATTTGTAAACGATTTTATCCATTCATCAAACCAAAGTCGAGAAATTGAGGATTAAAAAAAAATTAAAAATCAAATACCCACAGTAAACAATATACAGAGCCTATTCCAAATGTCAAAAGTGACAGTGTCAGTCATTGGTACAATACTGCAATGATTTTTAATAATTTCATAATAAAAATGTTGCAAGATTTCAAAAACTGAAAAACGATTTCTGTAGAAGCACAAAATTTTAGTACAGTGTTTGAAATATTGCAACATTTTAATTATGAAATAATTAAAAATCGTTGCAGTATTGTATCAATGGCTGTCACTGTCACTTTTGACATTTAAAATAGGGTCTGTATATTGTTTACAATGGATACTTGACTTTTTATTTATTTTTTTAATCCTCAATTTCTCGACTTAAGTTTGATGTATGGATAAATTTGTCTACATTTTTATATTCACAAAAAAAATCTCCTTGCGAAGCAATAAAAATATATATACAGTGCAATTTAAAAAAAAAATGTTGATCGTATTTTGTCAAAAACTGGGTGCGAGAAAAAATAACAGTTCAGATCCTATTAAAGTCTTTTAAAAATGGTTTAATTTAATGTTTTATTTATTAAAATCGGATAAAAAATAAGTGAGATACAGCACCAAAGGTTTTTCGTCAGTCACTCTGTATACATTCTATTTAATTTTCTGTACTATTTACTTAATTTTATAATAAAACTCTCGCTTATGTTTTACCGACTGGAGTAGTGGATGTAAATCTGTATATGTAGAGTTTTAGTTCAATTTTGATTGTTTATGTAGGGTGGGTGGGTGGCCACTATCCCACCCTCCAACCAGTAATACATTCGAGTAAGTGTAACTAAATAAATTCTGGATTACAATCGTATTTTTTATCTTATTAATTATGTGAATACACTCCATTGTATATTTTCTTTCCCAGAAATCAATGTTTATATTGTAATTGGATGGTGGGATAGTGGCCACCCACCCATCCTACATAAACAATCAAAATTATACTAAAATTCTGTTTTGCATTCCTCCTCAATACTCTCTATATTAACAGTGTTGTGGTTTAAAAAATTTAAAATCGTGATAGTGAAGGAAGTAAAATTGTATATGTAGGGTGGGTGGGTGGCCTCTAATCCACCCTCCAACCAGTAATATATTAAAGTAAGTCCGAATGAAAATATTTTTGATTGTAAACATTTATTTGCTTTATAATTACGTAAATACTCTCTAATTGTAAATAAAACGCTTACAGTCGTACTAATAGACCGAGATTAATTCTCGGATTGTAGAATCCTAGATTAATTGTCGTATTTTTTTAGTTACATTTAAATATCACTGGTTGGTATCACGTCAGTTGAGGAGCATATGCAAAGTTTGTTTGCAAAAACATTAAATGAAAATAATTCTACAATTTTCATTGAAAATAATTATCGACTGTACTTACTTTAATCTTGATTAAATAAAAACAATGCTTATTCCTTGTCCCTTATCACATAAACTAACTTTGCAAACAAACATTTTACGTTTGTCTTTACTGACAATCACGTCAGCTGTTCCGTGACACCAACGTAAAACCAGTGATATTCAAATGTTACTAAAAAAGTTACTAAATCTGACAATGAATCTAGGATTCTACAATCCGAGAATTAATCTCTGACTATTAGCACGGTTGTTAATGTTTCATTTCTTTATTCTCACGTAACTGACATGTGTTTCGGTCCTTATGGATCATCATCAAATTTAGGTTTACTTCTCTTAATTTGAAAATTTGGTTCCATCACGAGAGTAGCAAAACAAGTATCGATTATAAATGGTCTCTATTGCATAATTTCTTCCCAATGAATCGTCGTTTATGTAATTTTAATTGGAGGGTGGTATAGTGGCCACCCACCCACCCTACATATACAATAAAACTCGAAACTAAAATTCTGCTTTGGGATTCAATAATACTCAACACAGGCAGTGTTATAGTTTAAGGAATTCAAGGTCGTGATAGTAGTGAAAGTAAATCTATATATGTAGGGTGGGTGGGTGGCCACTATCCCACCCTCCAACCAGTAATATATTAAAGCAAGTCTAAATGAAAATATTTTTTATTGTAAACCTTTCTTTGCTTTCTTATTACGTAAATGCTCTCTAATTAGGACAAGTAAAATAATTGTTATGTTACATTTCTTTATTCTCACTGATACGTGCTATTCTTTTCTCACGTGTTTCGGTCCTTATGTATCATTATCAAAGTTAGTTTTACTTCTCTCAATTTAAAAATTTGATTCCATCAAGAGAGTAACAGAAGAAATATTGATTATAAATGCTCTCGATTACATAATTCTTTTCCAATGAATCGTCGTTTATGTAATTTTAATTGGAGGGTGGGATAGTGGCCACCCACCCACCCTACATATACAATAAAACCCAAACTGAAATTCTGTTTTTGAATTCAATAATACTCAACACAGGCAGTGTTATAGTTTAAGGAATTCAAGGTCGTGATAGTGGTGGATGTAAATCTATATATGTAGGGTGGGTGGGTGGCCACTATCCCACCCTCCAACCAGTAATACATTCGAGTAAGTGTAACTAAACATATTCTGCATTATAAACGTATTTTTTACTTTATTAATTATGTAAATACACTCTATTGTATCATTTCTTTTCGATAAATAGAGGTTTATCATAACTTTAATTGAAGGGTAGGATAGTGGCCACCCACCCATACATAAACAATCAAAATTACGCTAAAATTCTGTCTTGTATTTCTCAATACTCTTTATATTAACAGTGTTGTGTTTTAAATAATTTAAAGTCGTGATAGTAATGGAAATAAAATTGCATTTGTAGGGTGGGTGGGTTGCCTTTAATCCACCCTCTAACAAGTAATACATTTAAGTAAGTTTAAATGAAAATATTTTTGTATGTAAACCTTTCTTTGCTTTATAATTACGTTTATTGTATAATTTCTTCCCAATGAATCGTCGTTTATATAATATTAATTGGAGGGTGGGATAGTGGCCACCCACCCACCCTGCATATACAATAAAACTCAAACTAAAATTGTATTTTTGGATTCAATTTATACTTTCAACACGGACAGTGTTGTACAGGGTGTGGCAAGGAAACTTGCTGATTTGAATTATTCGCCAATGAGCGAGACGAGGTCAGAAAGAGGTAGGGCTGGTCTCACTCGAAAGAGGGGGTCTTGAAGTTTTGTTACCGCTCAAGCTAGTTTATTCTTTATTAGCTTCGTTTTTCCTGCTAACATATTTAAATCAATATATACATAAAACCATACAAAAATTTTGGCTGCAGGAATCACAGGCGGAGTTAACTGCTTCTCAATGATCTTCCACTCGACCCATATCCTTCCACATTCAAGTAATGGCCCTTGGTTACTTCTGGATTCATTCTTGATTTTTTAATTCAGCAAATATGCCATATTTTGTCCCTTATATAAAGAAAATTCTAGACATTAATTTGTAGATGTCATATTGTTGTCATGCGTTGGACAAAGATGGAGCGTGGGTTCGTCGTCGAGAACTACTTTTCCAATGGCCATTCGGTGGTCGTCACCCAACATGCCTTCCGAACTCGGTTATTTATCACGCGGGTCCCGTTCCTGACCTGCCATCGATCGTTTCGTGGGTGGACGCATTCAGGGAAAGTAGCAGTGTGGTAAAAAAAAGGGCCTAGATGCCTCACTTTTTCGAGGAATAAGAACACACTGTTACTGTGAATGCAGTTCGCTACAGAGAAATGATTGAGTCATTTCTTCTCCCGAAACTTGAAGAAATGAATCTTGGGGACGTGTGGTTCCAGCAGGACGGAGCCACGGCATACACAGCGAGAATTTCAATGGAACACTTCCACGAGCGTCTAATCTCCTTGAAGGGTGACTTCTTTTTATGGGGATATCTCAAATCTATTGTTTACAATGACAAACCAAGAACCCTGCAACACCTGAAGGGCAACATTTGCCAAGCCATCGCCAACATTCCCGTCCACATGCTCGAAAGAGAGGAGCGAAACTTCAAAAAGCCATTGTTAAAATCACTTGAAACAAAAATTCAGGATGTGTAGAATACGATAAAAAAAGAATTGAATCGATATGTAAAATACGTTTCCTTTTATTGACCTTTCAAATCAGCAAGTTCCCCTGCCGCACATTGTAGTTTAAGGAATTCAAAGTCGTGATAGTAGTGAAAGTAAATCTATATATGTAGGGTGGGTGGGTGGCCACTATCCCACCATCCAACCAGTAATACATTTGAGTAAATCTAACTGAACATTTTCTTGCTTTAAATTAATCATTGACAAAGTTATAAATTGTTTCTAATTGTATTAAGTGATTTTAAATTTTAAAAAGGCTTATTTAGCATATAATAATACAAACATTTCCTTCTTTCTTATTATTCGCACCCCAATTTCATAAGAGTTTTTACCCCCAGCAGTATCTTCCCTCATCCATTCAGTCACCTTTTTGTTTTTTCCTATCCATTCATTCATTCATTCATTCATTTATTTATTTAAGCTTTATCGGTCATGATTATGTAAAATACAAATAAACTGAAATATACAAAATTGAAGGAAAAACATACATATCATTTTAAAAGCATGCCGAAGGGCGGAGTTCACACTTGTAGATGATCTTCCACTCAAACCCATAACCTCTCCTCTTCCTCTGCCAAATGTCAAATGCTACACATAATACACATTTTCTACTTCCTCCTGACCCACATCTAGTTCTTCCCAAGGTGTATTTTTCCTCTAAACCACCTGTGCACTTCCCACCTTTAAAACTTGTCATTGTATCCACTATTTTCAATACATCCTTGCCTTTCATGAATTTCCATTTCCTTCCCTTTCTCTTTCACCCAATTTTACAATTGTACTCCATGCTTTAACCATCCATTGATTATTTTCTTCGATAACCCCACTTTTTTATATATTCTTTGTCGCTCTATAATATCTACTCAGATTCCTCGACACCCAAGGATGTTTTCATACCCATTTCACCAGCATCTACTCCTCTTATCCTCTCAACTTCATTTCTTAACTCGCTATTCTCTTCATTGCCTCACACTGCAGACTTACTCTATTTATTTCTTGAAAAATCATATACCTTTGAGTCGATTTTTCTACTCCCATTATATGCTTCAGATACCACTGTTGATCTCTCTCTCTTTCTCTACGCACTCATACACTCTTGTTTCCCATACTTCGATTCCATGCATTAAAATCGACTTAACAGAAGCATGCCATAATTTACATGCGACTGGAAAATTGTTCACCAACTCATTTTCACACATCTATCTCTCTCACAACACTCCACGCTTTCTTTGCGCTCATTTTACCATGTACTACGTACCCGCCTATACTTCATAAATCCTAAAAATAAATCCTAAAGCCTTTCAATTTCTTAGCCCCTTCTTCCTTTTTTCCTAAACTTCACTTCAGCTTCCCTACGTTCACACATAAGTCTATTTACTACAACATATCTTTCATTCTTCACCAATCTCTTGCCATTAATACCATACCACCTGCATATGCCAAAAACCACACCAAAAGCTTTTTCCACCTCTTCCTCTCTGAAATCTTCAATCACTACCCTTAGATAGTTAGATGTAATATGGGAGGCAACAGCGCCTTTGCATCTTTCATTAGTCCTATTAGCGCTGCCAGAGGGGCTTGGGTATAGCTCTCCGCGCTTGGGTTTGTAGTGCCCAGCTTTTGATTTCTAATTCTTGTTAGGTCCTTGCAATGGCATAGGATGTGGAATCAGTACTCTTCTTCCTCTAGGCAGAATCTGCATGGTGCTTCTTCCAGGCCTATTTTAATCATATGTTTGTTGAGCTTGTAGAATCCTGTTATCAGACCTATTTGTCAAAAGGCTATCGACCAGAGGTCTTTCTGCCTTGTGCTGTCCAGTCATATGGCGTTAGTCGTTATTGCGTAAAAGGGTGAAATGATGAAATGAAATCAAATATGGTTGAATTGGGATTTTTACTTTCCCTATATGGTATATATAGGGGAAGTATTATTTTCGTGCATGAAAATGTCTGTGGGCGCTGTATCTCAAAAACGACTGATCCGATTGAGATGAAACTTTAAACTTAAGGTTTTATCGTTAAAAACTGAAACTGAAAAGCTTTTGGTAAACATTCATTAACCGGAAGTGGATGTTTACTCGAGGCGTTTTCTTGATTTTTCTCGATATTTTTCCAAAGGTTAAAGGAAATGAGAAACTGAAGAAGATTTATTAAGACTTGTTTTTCGTAAAATTTTTAATTTTTGAGAAAAATATTTAACTTGAAATTTCAGAAATTTCTCCTCCACACTGTTAGTTTTAAGTGCAACTTCCTTTCCAAAGAATTTTCAAGTTTAGCAAAGATTTTATTCAAGAGTTTCAAAATTTTTGAGAATGTCATTATTTTTATTTATATTTATAAATTTATAATTTTCTCAGATGATCCATACTTTTTTTTACATTGAGGTTTCTAGAATTTTTCACAAGATTTCATTTTAGATTTATAAAACTTTTTTTTGTGGATTCTAGAAGTGTACAGTAATTTCTTTTTCTTATCTAATAAATAAATAGATATTTCCAGAATTTTTAGCAAAGATTTTATTCGAGAGTTCTAGATTTTTCAGAAATGTCTTTCAAGATTTTGTTAACTTTACAATTTATTAGGAAATTTTTTTCTAAATTTCTAGACCTTACTTAGAGGCTTCTGGAAGTTTCAGAAATTCCTTCTCCATATTTTCAGTTTTTTGCATCTTCCTTTCCAAAGAATTTTAATCGAGGATTCTAGAATTTTTCACAAGTTTTTCTTGTAGATTTCTAGAATATTTTTGGAGGATTCTAAAAGTTTACAGAAATTACTGTGAACTTTTTTCTTCATATTTCCAGAATTCTTGCAAAGGTCTTATTCGGGAGTTTTTTAGAAAGTTCGTTTCAATTTTTATAGAATTTTTTGAGGCTGTTTCCAGTAATTTCTTCTTAAGATTTCCTTCAGGACGAAAAAAATCATTTCCAGAACTTATCCTTTTTTCGAGAGTTCAGAAATATTCAGTAACTTTTATTTAGATTTGGAGGCTATAGATTTTTCTAGAAAATCTGTTCCTAGAAATCTAGACTATTTTCGATCATTTCTCTAGATATCAAGATAGTTTTATTTCAAGCTGTCTTTTAAATTGCGATGTTTTTAGAATTTAAAAAAAATCTAGAAATGTATATTTTTTGTAGAATTCTGAAAATTTCCAGTAAATTGCGATATTAATGAAGGGTATTTTAGAAAATTTGTTTTTAAAAATCTAGACCTTTTTTCGAGAGTTCAGGAAATGTCTAGTAATTTCTTCTCGACATTTCAAGATTTTATCAACTTGTCTTCTAATTCGCAAAGATTTTCCTTGAGGCTCTAGAATTTTTAGAGTTTTCTTCTAGATTATTTTCTCGAGGGTTCAGGAAATTTCTAGCAATTTATTCTCTAGAGTTCAAGAGTTTTTTTGAAGTCGTCTTTTAAATTGCAAAGATTTTCTATGAGGCATTAGGATTTTCTAGAATGTTTTTTCTAAAAGTTGAAGAGTTTAGAAAACGGCCAATACCTTCTTCTCAAAATTAATTTTTTTTCAACTTTTCTTATAAATTGCGAATTTTTTTTTCTAAATGTTTTTTAATTCGTCCTCGAGAATTTAGGTAAATTTGAGCAATTGATTCTCTAAAATTCAACATTTTGTTTCAACTAGAGGCTACAAACTTATTTAGAAAGTTCTAAATTGCGGAATTTTTCATGTAGGGTCTAGATTTTTTTAAATTTGCCCCTAGAAATCATTTCTTATTTTCGAGAAAGTTTAAAAGAAATTTCAGTAATTTCTCTTCCCGATTTCAATATATTTTTTCCACAGGTCTTCTAAATTTCTCTAGAATTTTTAGAAAATTTTAATTTAGAATACTAGATTTTTTTTCCCAGGGTTCAGGAAATTTCCAGAAATTTCTCCTCCAGATTTCAAGGTTATCTTCTTATCTTCTAAATTACAAAGATTTTTTTGGAGGCTCCAGAACTTTTTAGAAAATTTGTTTGTAGAAATCTAGAGTTTTCTTCAGGAAGTTCAGAAAATTTTCAGTAATTTCTCTTTTTTTGAGGCTCTTGATTTTTAGGATTTTTTTTCTAAAAGCTAGACTCACTTTTTCAAGAAATTTCCACCAATTTCTTCTCTAGGTTTCAAGATTTATTAATTCAACCCGCTTTCTAAATTGTGAAGATTTTATTGGAAGCTCTAAAGTTAAAAAAAAATGTTTAGAAATATAGACTTTTTCAAAAATTAAAAAAATTTCTAATAAGTCCTTCTTGAACTGAATTGAAAAATTCATGTTTTAACCACAAACTATTGTAAGTTAGTAAGGGTTACCACGTAGTAACGGTCGCAACCATTCCCTTTATCAAAAATTTTACTTTGTCAATTTTTTTTAATTCAAATTTTGTAATTAAAATTATTGCAATTATTGCAATTAAAGTTAATATGTATGTGTAGGGTGGGTGGGTGCCTCTAACCCACCCTCCAATCAGTAAAACATAAGCGAGGGTTTTAATTAAAAGTTGTAAAACGTAAATAAACATAATATTATTGCAAACTTTAATAGATTTATTCAAACAAATTTTTAAATTAAAGAAATTTTGAAAAATAAGACATAACTTTTCAAACAAGTTAAAGAGAATGAAAAACTGAAAAAGTTTAATTTGTTTTGCTTATTGCTAATAAACTATAATTTTTATAACAAGAAAATATAAAGAATTCAAAATTGAGCAAATAATTAAGAATAACCTCATAGTTTTCTAGAAAAATATAGGGAAAGTATTATGATGGTCACATCACCATTTTTAAATTTAGGGTTTATACTAGGGTTTCTAGAAAGACAATATTGGGATAATATATGGAAGTTGAAAGGATTTTTGGAGAATTTTTCTGATAGGAATCGAAGGCGTCCTAATTCCTTATCATAATTAGGACTTACGATTTGTGGGGATTGATTTTAATGCGGCATTTTGCAAACCATCGTTGAAGGGAGTCAATAAGCTCTTGAAGGAATTGAAGGGCTTTTGGTAGTGTGGGAGCATGTGTGATCAAGGCCGTATCATCTGCAAATTGTAGGAGATATTTGGATATGTTAAAGGATCGGGGTTGTAGACATCCATGCAAAAAATGTTATATAACAGAGGTGAGAGAGGAGAGCCTTGAGGGAGTTCTTGTTCGGGGGTAAAGGAAGAAGAAAATGAGTTGTGGATTTTGACTTTTAGGGATCTATTGGAGAGGAATTGTTTGATAATGAAAATAATGTGGGGAGGGATATTTAGGAGGTGGCACTTGTATAATAAGCCTTGATGCCAGACAGAGTCAAACGCTTGCTGGACATCCAAAAATAAAGCTGCAGAAGCTCTGGCTTCCAGGTGGGATGTTTTGACCATTTTCTTGTTCTGGTTCAGAAGTTCGGTCGTAAATTTTGGCGATTGTTTTTTAAGGAATTGGTCTCTGTCCTGGTGAGTTCGTCCTGTGTCTACCCATTTTTTTATGGATCGTTTAACTGCGGTTTTTGAGATGCCGCAGGGGGGTTCCGGACCATTACTGCTTTTGACGAGCCTTGTTTGGTCAGTTCGTCTGTTTTGTATTTCGCCGGATGTCCTCCGTGTCCTGGGACCCATGTGATTATTACTTTTTTGTGACTGCCAAGTTCGCTAAGAGCACATATACAGTCCCACACTAGCTTAGATTTGACCTGTGTGGAGCTTAGTGCTCTTAGTAGCGCCTGGTTGTCAGAGAATATAACTATTGACCTACTTTTGGTGTCTTGTTTTGTTATTTCTCTTGTGCAGTGGTGAAGAGCTGCTTGGAACACCCCGGTGTCCTTGGTGAGAATGACAGAAATCACTACCCTTAGAATTCCGTCTCCTATCCCACATGAAAGTCCACTGTTTTCTCTAAATCTTTTGGCAATTTGTCTCTCCTATTAATCTCCCCTTTTTTTAATATTCCACATTTCCTCGCCACTTTACACATTCATAATTCTTAATTATTAATTAAGTATCAACATAATAAATTCCATTCCCATAAAGAAAACTTTCATAAATTGTCTAGTTGGCAATTTTCCTCCTTTACCTTTTCCTCTGCGGTCGTTATTGGGTTTAGGGATTGGATTAAATGGGGTTCCGACGCCGTAAATCCAAGCACATGTTTTTGTGTGGGTGTGTGTACGCGGTAAAAGCTTTCCCGTCTACTGGACATTATTACAGAATGGGGAAAAAAATGGGCAGCCCTAGATTCAATTACCTTAACGTTGTTACGCGCGGAATATTTTAATAATTCGCGCTAGACGAATTATTATGAGCTTTCTCCGTAATGTAAACACGGTTGATTATAACGAACGAGACGCACAGTCCTCCGTCTCTTCTATTAACCGTTACTCATTTGCGCCAGTTGTTCGGTTTAATCTCTTTTCCTCCGCGACGGCTCTATATTAACGCGCTCATTTGAATCTGCATAATGTTCACTGTAATGAGGTTTATTACGATACAGATTATTTACCGAAAGAATTGTACAAGGCAAGATGTCAGGTCGATAGCCCAGACTTTATTATCTAGTTGAACGTCTGGATAATGATCGTATCTCTCTCTGTCTCTCTAGTATGGTAAAAAAACTAAAATATCTATAAAAGAATGTATTTAATTTATTGTTGATAATTTACTGATCAGAAATCTATGTTTTCTTTTGATAAAAACACTTAGAACCTTTCTTCAATAATTTATTTTGATCCAGATGTATATTTCGGACATAAAATGGTTTGATAATGGTTTTCTTGGCTTGAAATATATATTAAATTATCGTATTCTTGACTTACTACAATAAACCATGTATTGTAGTAGCGCACTTTCGACCTAACTCAACGAATACTTCAATGCCTTAATCTAACACAACAAACGGTGTATTTTGATATGGTCTAGTGTATTATACTTCCGAGAATTGATCTTATATTTTGCCCTATGGCCAATCAATCATTGTTACCTATCGCAATAAAGAAAACCGCATTTGGTCAATAAAATTACGAGGTCGTCCCTAAAATGGGTAGATCGTGTGCCAATGTCAGCTGGTCAGCTGAGTAATAGATGTTAAAACGTACCATAACAGACCATTAATAGAAACTCCCAAAAAGAAATAGTTTTTATAGATAAAATAGGAAAAGCAGCAAAATATTTTAACACCTTTTCAGAAAAGAAATAGCAAAAAGTATGAAAACGGAAATAGTTTTAAAAAAAAGTTATTAAACATACCGTGGACAATGGCAGAAAAACATAAAGAAAGAATAAACACATTATGGATATGAGTTTCCTCAGAAAAATACAACAAAACTTATAGATAAAATCAATTATCAAGATGGTATGGAATAAACACCAAGAGCATATACGAAACACGTGCGATAGGAAATAAACAATTGCGTAATAATATTCTCCAAAAAGAAATCCATTTTAGTTTAAATATTTGGTGGTAGAGGCGTTTACTTTGTGGTACATCTTGAATTACTTGTAATTTCAAGCCATTTTAGTTTATTGTTTCATTTTGATTTACTGTAATAATTAGTCCTATTTGTTTTTAAATCTTAAAGGACTCCTTTGATAAACCTACTAGGCAAATATAATTGTCACACCGAGCAATTATTTTCCATTGCAGATAACTATCGTTCCATTCATTGTGTCCAATATGAATCGGTGATTCATTGATTAAACATTTGTTCTACTTTAAATAGAAGCGAAACTGACTCATTAATAATTGCGTTCCCATCGGTTTATGATGCACTTACATAAATTAAATTATTATTGGAATCTGTGGTGCAAATACTAAGTCGACGGTGTAAATAGTGGAAATATGCACTAATGACTTCAATTATATTTTTTTTACTACTTGCAAATGATTCATACTAATATTGTCTTCCATTGTTAGTAGTAAGTAATTTTTCTCATAATTAGATTATTGACTTCACATCTGCTAGATTTATTATTATATTGTTCTTAGGTTATTTTCACCCAATTATTTATTATCGATTTTTGGTAATATTAGTTACAACGAAATTTTGGCGCCTGATCAAGGGATATTTACATTTCCCCTGATTGGGCGCCAAAATCAAAATCTCTTCACGTTATAACTAATATTACCAAGAATCGGAATAAAAAAATGTTTTTACGTGTATGTATTACAAGTGATATATGAGGCATAAATATTTAAGCGACAAGCATTATCACGTCCCCGGACAAAGGGTGGAAGGGTGGAAGTTATTCGAACGAGCAATAACAGCTCTATCTCGTATCGATTCGAACAATACCATTACCATAATTTATACTTTAGACGACCTTTTTTTTTTCATAAACCGATTACCCTCGTTTATTCGATAAGAGATGGCCGTATCGATTTTCGCCGGGGTGCAGCCGGGGTACATAAATTAACACCTTCTCCTTCGAAATACACCCCCCAACCCCCGAACACAGCGATCTGCTTCCGTGCCTGACCCGTCTGCAACTTCACTAATTGTCGCCGAACACGAAAGTTGGAAAATGTAACTTGATCATTGAAATCCTTTTAGAAAAATAAACAACGTTCCAGGAATCCGGGAAAGATTTCGTGGAAAATGTACAGTATTTTAAAGTTGTTTGTCATCAAAGAAGTTTACTAGTTTGAATGCCGAGTTGGCAAACTGCCTGACTCAATCGGTGGTGACTGTTTTAATTGGGTATTGTGTTTATTTATAAGTTTTATATACTTTTATATTCTTTTCTTTTTAATTTTCAAAAACTATTAGACTAAGTTTTTCGACACACTTCCTCAAGCGAGGAAATGGTCTTAAGGTATACATAGTATCCAGATTACAGATTGATAGCGAAGGTAGAGTCATGAAGATGAAAATAAGAGTATAAAAAAATATGTAGTTACCAAGTTACCAAAGTGATTGTGTACCTCAACTATTCAGTTATTTAGAAAATAAGAGTTTTAAAGTAAATAAGAGAGTCCTGTTAGTAGCTACGGATATTTTATCCATCTTACACCTTTACATCAATTAAAACCACTCATCCAAGGTATCTGTTCCGACTAGTCTGGAACCACAGGTCTTTTCTAGTGATTCCTGCGGCCAAAATTTTTGTAGGAATAACTAAGCTAATAAAGAATAAATAACCAAATGATCGACAAGAAGGTAATGTTAACAATGAGATATACATGAGATTTACAGTAATATACAAATGGCTTTTGTACAAATTTTGAAAGAAAAAGTAAGGGTTGTATTACGTTACAAATCAAACTTTAATGTCTAAAGGTATGCTTTTTTGATAAGACTATACAACCAATTGTAGGGTTCAAAATAAGCCATTCTTTCTAGGACAATAAATCAGTTGTCTTGCTTGCATACCCGGCGTATAATTATTTAATCCGTCAACGCAGAAGACTTTCCACGGGCCTTTTATTAAACATCTTAATTAAACATCTGGCCTGATACTAATATCCCCCACGGCCCACGGTAATTAAACAAAATGTTATATAATGTACAGCTAGGTTTCAGGTTTATGGATGCAAGGTGTCGTAAATGCACTGCAATTACCCTAGCGGAGAGCAGGTCCGCCGTTAACCGTTAGATGGCACGTCAAGTGTGAAAGTAAATAACGCCATACCATGCCATACCATCACGGCGGTGTGGTATGTGCGTACTTTCTTCTCTCCAATGTTACGCGATTGCTTATTTATAGCGCTCGCCGTGTTTACTGTAAACTGCATCTGCACAGATAGCGCATCTGTTGCACTCGTACGTTTTCGTAAAAATAATCTCGGTTTAGTGGATTTCCTGTGTATGTTATGTATATATATATATCTACGATGACGAGCGCTCCTCCTGAACTGTTCGGATCGATCGAAATTTAATTGGTCGTAAAGCGTTCGTTTGTTTCTGAGAAAGAAAAAAATAGGAGCTTGAAGATTTCCATGTCACGTGTCTCTAAACATGATATTATTATCGTTAACTTGAGTTAATTGGTAATAAAGTAAATGCGCGAATATGAGAGGATTTCCTGTATGGCGCTTCACGTTGGACTAATTTACCTAATTGGTGTTAATCAAAACTAAAAACTGATGTAAGGAATAATACAAGTTGTGTAGATGTAAATTATGCAGGCAAATTAATAGTATTTCTTATTATTTTAGGTTAGTAATAAGAGAAGATTGGAAACTGGAAGTTTTGATGAAGTTAATAGAATAAGTTAATAAGGAGTTGATTAAAAAGATTATTTATGCAATATTGTGCTAATGATACCTAAAACTCGAAAACCAAAAAGAAATTACGAAAGAGATAGGAGGAGAATGACCAAGGAGGTATTACGGAAGAAGAAGAAGAAGAAGGATGTAACCGAAAGTTAATTAAGATATTGATTGAAGTTACTAGTAAACTACATACAACTTTTAAAAAAAGAACTCGAAAAGGATGTATTGAGCTTTTGTCTCTCTCTCCTTTTAGGTTATATACTGTATCCCCTATTTGTTTGGTTAAACTATTCGCAAAAATGTCCTGATTGTTGCTTGTAAGAAAAATTCTTTTGATTTACCTGTTTATTTTATTGACAATCTCTTTCCTTCTATTGATTCTTTTATAAGCAACATACTTTATCCACCCTGACTTCTTACTTGTGGTTGTGATCCAAAATTTATGGTATTTACCAGAACTACAATTGTTGTCATTGGATCCTATTGCGTGAAGACCACCCAACTTAGACTAGATGAGGATAATCGGTCGAAACAGGCCTTCAGCACAACGACACAAAATATCTAATTGGAAATCCTTCTCCTATTAGATCTGGAGTTTTCTGAGCGGCGGGATTTTAACTTTAGTTAAAGTTATTACCACAACTACAAGAGTTTCATTTTTTGTTGTAGTTCACACCATAGACTCGCACAGTAGGTGCTGAGCTATTTCATCTGTCCCTCCACATAATCTACAAGTGGTAATATCCACACTGTCCATGTAGTAAAGGTGGTCCTGTCTAGAAATGTGTAACTTGACTGTTATTAGTTTTAGTGAGGTATAAAAGACCAAATAAGTCTAACAATTTTAATTATCTATGGCATTGTACATATTGCCCTTCCCGATGGTAAGTTCCTTTTATGCTTGTTCGTTCCTTTTTACACAGGATGGCCCAAAAGTCGCGAAGGAGTTTCAATCAGTCACTAAATGTTTAGTTTTTAATTTTTATTATCAATTCAAAGCATAAAAGAAAGAACACATCTTGGAGTTTTTTATACTAAGTACGAAATATAACATCTTCTAAATATCTTCTAATTTCCACTTCGCACAAATAAGCCTCTACGATGAAATGGTTCATTACAGCTCTCAATTAATTGTTCTAATTTTGGCACGAATATTTTCCTCGATTTGTGGAATTGTCCGAGGTTTAATTGCGAAAACTTTTCCCTTCACTTTCAATATGGCTTCAGTTGTATAGCAGGTAGCGCCATCTTGCTGAAACCACATGTGTGATCTACGTTCCACTGATGTCTCACAAAATTTAAAGCCATAAAGCCATCGTTCTTCTTTTACGGTCACTGTTTTACCATTGTCACTTTAAAAACAAAACACCAAACTGTGCATTTATTTAACAGGGTGCAATTCATGCTGGGTTACCACTCTAGGATTTTCAATGGTCCAGAATCTGCAGTTTTGCTTATTATTGCCTTGCAATTGTTGAAGTCTGAGTGCATAGTTCAGCCGTCGTGGTCAATCTGCAGGTTTTAATTCCTGAGCCATTTAAAGATGTGTAAAATCCACTGTACGTTCGACGAATGTTAAGTTGGATAGCTCGCCCCCCGAGTAGACGTTTCTGGGTCTTCTTCGATACTACTCTTCGCAAGATTCATATTTTCTTTCTTCTGTCTGCAACCTTGTTGCTCAAGACGATCTCTAACCTTAAAATGATGATGATATACTAGCTGCGTTCTTACAATTGAATATTGGTTGTCCAAGTAAAACAGAACGATTTTGGTGCCGTATTTTTCCATGGTAAATTTCACACTTACCGAGTGCAATTTAAAAAAGTAAAGAAAAAGTAGAGTTCATTATTAAAAGTGTTATAGGAGGTTCAAACCCCTTCATTACTTTTGGGCCACCCTTTTCCTCTGTAGTTGGGAATTTATATGTTAATACTATTAAGGTAACATCTGTTATTTAAGGCGTTGTACAGAGTGGGCCATCTGGTGGTTTCTTTTTAAAACATAGGTTATTTTGACACTGACAGCTTTTCCCCGCTCTAAATTTTGGCAGAAAGTCCGCATTACGCTTAAACACCGTTGGGAAATATTGCAAACTTATATCCAAAGTGAGTGCTGTATAGCGCAATCAGTGCGTTTGTTGAAAAGAAGTTTTGGCCTGCTGTACACAAGTTTGTGAGACTGGCATGCTAGTAGACAACACGCATGTTCCTCGTTCTCGTACAGTGCGCACAGACGAGAATGTGTCTGCTGTAGCCGAGAGTGTGATACTCAATCCACGAACATCAACTCGACGTCGATCTCACATTTAACTCAGCAATTGAAGGCGCACGACCATCCGCTTCGTTATCGCTTCGGAGTTTGGGCCTTAGAGCAGCCAATGCATCCACAGAGAGTGACAGTTTGGTGCGGATTGTGGAGTGGTGGCATCATTAGACCATTTTTCTTGGAAAATGAGTCTGGGAACAACGTTTCGCTCATCGGTGAGCGTTGCATAGCGATGTTATCCGACTTTTTTTACTGAAATTGAAGACATGGATTTGGTCGACCTCTGGTTCATGCAGGATGGCACGCCCATGCCAGAATTGATCTTTGACGCACCAAATTCCCAAATAGCGTTATCAGCCGTCTTGGTGATGACAATTGGCCGCCTCGGAGCTATTGGGCTAGGTCAAAAATACACCAGGGATATAAATAATGTATTTTGTCAACAGTATACCACAGTAGTAAATAATTAATTGGTCTATGTGAAGAGTACGCTAGGGCAATGGATAATTTATTGGGATAGGTCAACACTACGCTAGGTTTATAAATAATTTATTGGGTAACGTCAGGAGTCAGGAAAAAATCGAATGTGTGGAAGATGCCGTAAATAATGTACCAGGCCAATAAAAAATGTATTAAGGCTAGGAATAAGCTGTAATATTAAAATCTTTTTGGGATACATTTACTCCTCGATGGAATCATGGATAAATTATTTGGATCGGGAAAGAATACGCCAGGGTAATGAATTATTAATGGGATAGGCTAAAAATAAGATAAAATATTGAATAATAATATTAGGATAATAATAAAAATGTGCCAATACAAAAAAAAATTGTAATATGTCAGGAATATCCTAGGATAGAAAAACAATGAAGTCACATTTGATCAGCGTTAAATTCGAATGTGTTTAGGCGTGCTTTGGTTTGACCACGTCCATTATTTTTTAATATTCGCTTCTGTGAGCTCTGTTGCTTTAGCTCATTCCGAACAAACTCGGCTTTTTTTAAATTTCTTTATGTAGAGGGAGCATGACTTCCGCAATGCCAAATGTTTTATGGAAATGTTAACAAAACAAGTAACAGCACTTCTTTTGTTCTTGTTCATCATATACCATATGAAAACATAGGAAACTTAATTGGAACGTTCATCTAAAGAAAACATTCTGTAGACTAAACTGGTTGAACTTCGTAGTAAGGTCTCATTTTAGATTTTAGTTTCAAAGAGTTGATGGTCTATTAATATTGCCTCGATTACTTTGAAGATGTTTTTTTTTCTAGATGAGCATTTAATTATGTGGCTTATCCAGCGTTAAACCGAGATATTTCATCAGAACGAAGAACGCATTTTTTGGTTCTAATTCAGGGTGTCCCAAAAGAAAGTTTATATTTCTTTAGCATTCTGTGTGAGCGCAACGAATCCAAGGAACGCGGATTGGTTGTTTAGCTCTTGGGAATTTTGCTATGAAGTGTTTTTCGGGAGCAAATCGCGCGTTGTGCGTGCGATAATAATAATAATAATGTGTCTTCATTTTCAAAGTGTCAAACATGTCTACAAAGTGAAAATTGCGTCAGGTTTCATAATTCTAGTTGATAGTTTTACAAAAATTGTAATTTAACGTCTGCAGCGCGTAGAAGATTCTGCAGCATGCGAGGTTTTCGCCAAGCATACCTCTCATTCAAATTTGGGTGAGGAATTTTGAAGAGGTTGCTACAACAATGAAAAAAAAAACAGAAACGGGTTGATTAAGTTCATCAAGAAAACACAGAGAAAGATAGTGTTATTCAGTCCGTTCGTGACGATCGAATCTTTCAATCCGGAAGTGCACAAGGATTTTAAATGTGGCTAGATCGCAATTACGCCGTATTATGCACAAATACCTATAAAATTCAAATTATACAAGGTGGCGCAAAAGTAATGTCATAGGTTGAATTGGATTCCATTTTGTTATAAATGAAAAAAAAGAGCTCTGTTTTCATCAAAAGTTTATTTGAAAGTGTATTATTGGTTACATTACTTGGAAAATATTATATCGTTCAAATGGCCACATCCCAAGTTGATGCATAATTGCGCTCGTTTTACTGTATTTCGAATTGTTGCTTGCAAAACATCTGGCTCCAAATTGGCGATTTCTTCTTCAATGTTAGCTTTCAAGTCTTCAAAGGTTCGTGGTTTGTTGTGGTAAATGCGAGGTTTTAAAAAGCCCCGAAGGAGGAAGTCTGGTGCAGTTAGATCTGGTGATTTGTGGACGGCCAATTCAAATCTCCAAAACGGGATATCACTCGACCTGGAAATCTCCATAGTTACCCGAGCTGTGGAAACCAACAATGGGTTCAATCATTGTTTTGATGCAGCAACTTGCGGCAAAAAATTCGTTTAGCATCTGCCTGTATCGCCCGCAATTTACGGTTACGACGGCGCCATCTTCAAAGAAGTAAGGACCAATCACATTTTCACTGCAAATGCTGCAACAAACAGTCACTTGAGGGGATGCAATGGATCTTCTTGCATTAAACGTGGATTCTATGTGCCCCAGAAACGCAAAATTTTGTTTGTTAACATAACCACTTAAGTGGAAATGGGCTTCATTGCTCATTATGATTTTTGATACGAAGTTATTATGTGTATCGCTCTATGGATTATTGACAACTAATTCACTTTATATCTACATTATAAATATCATCACTGTCATTTGGCGCCATCTGCAGAAATGGCGTCCAATTCAAACTATGACATTACTTTTGCGCCACCTTGTATGTAATCTGGTACCCATTTACCATAAATTTGTTGTTTTGCCCCTATTTCTTCACAAATATTTTCCCTATTTTCCGATATCATTTTTGTTTCCATCCATGTTATCCCTCCTCTCTTGTCTATTGCTCTTGTCGTCACGTGGTCCTTCCTTGTTTCTCTTTTCCCTGTGTATTCATTTGTCTTGCTTCTTCCATCCTCTGTAGATGTCGCCACCAGTGCAACTGCCTTTCTTCTATGAAGTCTAGTGTAGACTGTATTCCTTTATCGTGTCTTATTTCTATGTTTTTTATTCTATCTTTTTTGTCACTCCCTGGCTCTTCTTAGATATTTAATTTCAGCTGCTTGTATCCTGCTTTCCTGTCTCTTTGTTAGCGTCCACGGTTCGCATCCATACGTAAGCGCCGGTCTATAAATTGACTTGAATATTTTATAGTACTTCTCGATATTTGTCATTGGTTAATGAATACGTCTCTTAATATGTAGAATAGTAGGAGATGGATTCATAAACCAACGACAAGTATCGAGAAGCGATAGAGATATTCAATATTCAAATGGTACAAGAATTAAAGCCTCAGGATGCCGGTCAAAGGCTTGACTTCGTAAAACAGGCAATTGAGCGCATTTCAACGTTTACTAACATCTTGTTTTCGGATGAAGCTCATTTTTATGTTAATGGGCATGTTAATAAGCAAAACTACTGCTAATGGAGTGCGACGAATCCCAAACGCAAGCATCAGTTACCTATACATTCACCTAAAGTGGCTATATGGGGTGTAATGTCAGAACGAGGAATTATCGGCCCGTATTTTTTTTGAAGACGAAAGAGAACATTCAATTACATTCAATTCGAAGCATTAGGTGGAGATGTTAGGGAATTTGTCTGAATTGCTAAGCTTTCCTGGTTGTAATTAAAAAGCAGGGTTCCAGCAGGACGGAGCAACGTCACGAACGCCCAAAACGTCTTTGTCGGGAGTTTGTGAAATTTTTTCTGGCAAATTGATCTCCAGTATAGGCGACATAAATTGGCCTCTCCGCATTCCTGATTTAATCCCGGTGGCCCTTTGCCTGTGAGGTTATCTCAAATCTAAAGTTCCCACCAATAGGCCAGCTTCTCTTGCGCATTTGAAAGAAAATATCTATCACGAAATGACAGCTAACACAGAGCCTACCTTGTTTAATTGGTCTACTAAATATAGACTTTCTTTTGGGACACCCTTTATTTAATTCGTGGATACAGGTAGTTAACCAAATCTGGCGAAACCATCCAAAAGCATCAATTTGAGTGTATTATTGTGATAAATCTTACATATTTTAATGTTTAAGACAATTTGATTTTATACTTGTGAATTTTGTTATAATTTAAGCATGAATAGACTTCCTTTAAATATAAAATTTAAAAAATCTGGGATTTGAACTCCTAACAGGTGTCACTATAGTGAAGAAAGGTTTCTAATTGTTTTAATCAAGTAGTCAGACTACTAAGGCAATTAGTTTTATACTTCTAATTGTTATTATATATTTATGCATCAATATGACTTTTTTATTTAAAAAAAATATTCTGCTGTATTCTGTAAGTATGGATTACCACGTAGTAACGGTCGCAACCATTCTTTGTTCATTCTGCTGTGAGATTAGAACTTACAATCGATGACAAACCGTGCTTGCACTTAAGAATTTATATATTTCGCGTTAGAAAATGCGTGCGCAAATCTCACGACTATTCCGAACGTCGTATTTTCTCTTAGAGATCTGTTTACGGGCACGTGTCACCACCGCACACCATTCACGCAATTGTTTCGCCGCGATCCATTTTGTAACGTGCACCGGTCGCATGGCCATTTCGCTAACGGTTCTACTCCCGAGTGCACAATTTTCTCCATTTCTGCAGCAAACACAATAACTGTATTCCAATTAGATTAGAAATCCCACGCCAGTACGTAACAATACGCGAATTAATTTCCAATTTTTTTGTTGTTGCAGGTAAGTCAAATGGTGTACCATCGGATAATATTATCGTAAGTATAAATAAAACAACAATGAGATAAAATATTTTTATGTGAAATGTTCTAAAGTTAATAGATATAATACAAAAAAAGAAAGTACTAACTACTCCTATGAAACACGTACCAACTAGAGATCTTCTAGATCCCAAACTACGGTCCGCGGGAATAATCCGGCCCGCCAGTGTCATAAATCCGACCCGCGACATCAAATAGCTGTAAGCAACTAGTTTAGAAATTATAGAAAGGGCAGAAAAATTAAAACGGTTTTGGCCCTTGGAACTTACTGGAGTAAAGACTATGGTCCTAAGGTTGGAGAGTTTGGAGACCCATATTGTAGATGATTTTGCATCTTCTTACTGGCCAATTAACGACCTATTTTGACTACTATATGGGATGAATCATTACTATTATTAATTTTTGTTATCTGTTTTTATAAATACGTTATGTATGCTTAATTTAGAATAATACCATTAATCCTTGTTTATCAGGGCAAAACAAATTATTCACTTTTCAACCCCTCCAGTAAAGCTGTGAGTCATCCACTGGCGCCTTTTTTGGTGTTGAGGATCGATACGGATAAATGAATATGTCACCGAAAACCCCTCTTGAGATTCATTCCACGCTGCAGTACGGCCGATGATGTATTGAAGGGGGTAGGGGGCGCGTGTACATCGGAATGCACTTCCGGCATAGCCGCGCGCCACCCCCACCCTTTCACTGTATATTTTTTTTTCTGTTACTCTCTCTCTCCTCTATACCTCTTCGCGAGTTTTACAACAATGCGCGCGCTATGCAGAAGCCTTCAATGGAGGATTTTCCCGTCGGCAGTTTTCGGTGCACGAGTCTATCCCCCTGTATAGTATAGCTCGCGCTCTCTTCCGTGCCGTCCTTTCTCTCTTCCGCCAGTGGGGACCGCCATGGTGCGGCTGTGTGTCAACAAACGGGGTCCCGTCTGGTAGGGTAGGGTGTACCGCAAGTTCACGTCCGACGTCCGACCAGCCAGTTGTGCACGGACCGCGTTCGCCGCATACCATCAGTTCGCGATACCATTTGTTTTTTGTTTTCATTTTCCCCGCGAAGGCGACTAGCCCATCCGATCTAAAATATTCAAGTGCCCCTTGTATTGTTAGCGGTTGTGGTTGTGTTAAATAATAATCGCCCATAATAAAATAAAACTGTCACCACGACTGGTATGGCACGCGCTGTACCCTTCGGACTACCTGATGCCGGTCAGTCCCTTTTACTAGGAATGGATGGAATGTAAATCAGTAATTTCGTTTAGAAAATAAGAATATAATTTAATAAATTAAATATAAAATTTATATCGTAACAAAATTATAATAAAATATTACAAATATTCACTATTTATTTCATAAAAAAATGTTTCCAAAAAATATATAAATGAATTAATAGATAACTAAGTCGAAATTTTGAAAATTAAAATTAATGAGGAATGCAGTAGATTGAAAAACATGCAACTTTCTAATTTGAGTTTATTTATTGATATTCCACAAAATTCTCGCATTTACTGGCCAATATAATAACATAATCATTATTTCATTATCACTGGCAACTTCTGTAATTTGATCCGCGATTTTATCCGCGAAATGTACTAAATGAGGAAATTCCATAATTTTGCCGTATTGGCCTCATGTAGTGGATTACTTGTCGGTAGGTTACGCCTAATGTAATTTCACTGTTTGAGTGATAATTGATAATATATTCTGGTTTATCCGTAAGAATAAAGCAGGCACGCAAAGGTTAGGTAACGCCTAGTTTAGGTAAATAATCTGAAAAATTCCGTAATTTAATTACTCGATGCAAAAGTACACATTTTTCGCTTGCGGTCCTTTACTACCTGCTCCGCCGCACGGCGAGGGGAGGCCATAAATCACGATTTCTATTCAGTAGAACTCTGAAAAGATTTCCTAATTTATGATAGTAAACACACCGCAAACTGCATCTGTTTTTATTACCGCCTGGAGGCATTCTTAGAGGTAATGTCCTGGTCCGCCGCGAAGTACTCGGCGTGTGGATTATTTTTGAGTGAAACTGGTGCAGTTCTGTTTCCCTTAGGTATTTATTTCCGTTTGTTTCGTTTCCAACGAGCGGAGCGAGGAATTCGTAACTGGCCGGTCCCGTCGTAGCAGGTGGTTTTTTATTGTTTCCTGCGTGGGTTTTTGATCGGATTGAGGAATTTCGTTGTGATTAATTGCCGCGTGTATTAATTAATTAACCCCATAGTTTCCACGGTAAATAGAAAACAACCAATTAGTGTTAATAATACGCAATGATGGTGATTGATTATAATTGGATCGATTGCGTACAGTTACATCGTTATACACGAGGTTCGTGTTTTCGTGGCCTATACAATGCCAGACTAGTGTTGTTAACATGTTCGGTACAGTAATTCATAACCGAAATAAGGAATGGGCCAAATATTTTCCGAACACGTGCCAGAAATTTTCTTCAAGTAGTTACAAACTGATTTTCACAATAATAATTTATTGCATTAGGTTATGCTAAAAGGATATAAACATAAATAATAATTTAGGACGTGCTACACAAAAATTATCTTTTCCATCAAAACTAGAATATAACTCCATCACCATATCACTAGAAGATGAATTAAATTCTCACTTAACCCGTGGTGAAACATTTTTATGTTAATTAGAAAAACCAAGTGTTTAATTAACCTTACAACTATCACTAGAATGTTGTTTTGTTAATTGGTAGTAGCAAGGCAAAAACTATTGAAGATATAAAGTATATCCATGTTCTGGAGTCATTAACAATCTCAATAAAACGTAAATTTTTAAGATAACTTTAAGAAACTTGAAAGTCGTGAAAATTTGTATATATAAATGGCTTGTGGTAAACACATAGTAAGTGTTTCAATATGTGTTTACCACTTAATTTTCAATTAACTGAAATAAACACTAACAATTAATGAAAAATATCAACTGCTTTATGCTAATGAGTACCAAATAGATTGAAACCTGTGTATAGACCTTATCGTTATTATAATTCAATATATTCATGTTGAATTTTATTTATTGCTTACAGAAACGTATGTATTGGGCTAAACAATGGAAAATTGTTATTGCTATACAGGAGGATTACTTATCCTGGGATATCTATAACTATAAAATCCACACAATGGCCATACGGGATTTCAGCCACATTGTTTTCAGTAGCCTTTATGTGAAGCCCGCACAAAAGGAAATAAACGGGAAAATATGAATCCCGCAAATAAAAAAAACACTCGTGCAATTTAAAATATTTTCCTATCTTTTGATAAACGTCAATAGCAAGAATTTTCTTGTAATTAAAAAAAAGTCACAATTTTATAATTTTTAATTATTCTTATTTGAAATCTGTTATTGAAAATATTACCTTCTGTTAGTAATAAATATTGTTCTTATACAAATGATTTTCGAAATTGGACTTCTATTAATAATCAGGGTTGCTAATTAGGACAAGTGAAACCAATGTTAATCCAGAATTGTGATTGTAGCACTGTTATTCAAATATAATTGTTTTGGAAAAAAGTTGTAGTGAAGAATAACCTAGTTCTAATAAATTATTCTTTACTGTAGCGTAAATTAACTATTATCGTAGCGTACTCTTGACCTATCCCAATAAATTATTCATTGTCTTCGCAATATCCTGACCAATTCCAATAGATCATTCACTGTTTTAACGTATTTATTACATAACACATTATGAAATATGTGATTTTTTTTAAATTAAATAAACACCGTTGGAAAATTCTAAGAATGTCTTAGAAAACATTTAAATCTGAAGAAATGCCAGGAATCTCAATCGAATTTCTAACATGTTTTCTCCAGATTTAAATGTTTTCTAAAACCTTCCTAGAATTGTTGGAAATTTTTAGAATCTTTGGAGTAAAGCTTTTACTTAAAAATGAGATAATAATGGTAAATTTTGAGGAAGGGAAGAAAAATGAACAAAATCAAATACCCTCGAAGAAGACTCTCAAAATCTGGAAGAGTAATTGCTGGAATTATACAAAATTTTACATAAAATTATGCAAATTATTCCAATTTTATTTTTCACTTATTAAAAATCATCAGCGATCTCTTTTCTCGATTCTTAGAGGGGGGAAATGATGAAATTTCTTGAAAATACATGAGAAAATATTGGAAAACTAAAGTGAAAAATTTCCGACAATCTCAGAAGAGACATTTCTGAAAACAAACAGAAAAGAAAAAGTTCCAAAACCGGATTGGAAAATCTTAAGAATAGTACTGAGATAAGCTGAAATACTCGAAAAAAAAATCTTTCAGTTTAAAGTTGAACAAGAAATTGCAATCAATTGTTGAAAAATGGAATAAACACTGCTGAGATATTCTAAAACCTTTAAAAAAAACACTAGGAATTTAGGAAAATTTAAGAAATCAAAACTAAACCTTGATTTGAAAATGTTAGAATTTTTGAAAAAAATCTTTAATTTTGAAACGAAATAACTAAACAATGGTGGAAAATTCTAGAACCTTGAAGAAAACTGTCTGAATCTGGAGTATTCTAGAAATCCAAAATAAAAATTTCTGAATATTTCAGAACTAACGAAATTTCACTAATCATTAGATTATGAATATTTTGTATTAAATATAATATTTTCTTAACCTTTCTCTTCCAAATTATTGATGAAAATTCCTTAAAATAAAAGACAAAATGATTGAATAAATACAGTTATACAAAGAATTAAGTATTTATTATTATTAAATTTATATTTATTTCTCTCTTAAATTATAATAAAGTATACTAAGAAAGAAAGTGCACATTAAAAAACAAGGAAAATAAATCATATACATATATCACTAATCAAAATATTCTTCTAAACTATATAATTCTATCTCACATAAGAACTTAAACAAATTTGTTTTGAATAAGTAAGTGTGGACTCTTCCAAAGCTTTCAAACTGGTTTTAAACTTCTAGGAATGTGTGGGAGAAATTTCTGTAAACAATCTGACAAAAAAAAAACAAAACTGGATTTGAAATGACAATTAAATTTTTAAATTTTAATAATTTTGAAGAAAAATTGCTAAAATATTCTGAAATCTTCGAAAATATTGTCTGTTTAAAGTTAGACAAAACTAGAAAATACGATGAATTGTTAAAACATCGAATAAACTATCGCTAAGAATTTCTAGAACCTTAAAATACTAGGAATTTGGAAAATATTTTTTTGGAAAATTCTAGAAATCAGAATGAAAAATTGATGGAAAATTGTTGAACCATCGAAAAGAATCCTATATTAATTTGAAATGAGAATAAAATTGCTGACATATTTCGAAGTCCTCGAAAAAATTGTCTGTTTAAAGTTAGACAAAACTAGAAAATGCGATAAATCGTTGAAACATCGAATTAACTACCGCTGAAAAATTCGAGAACCTTAAAATACTATATAAAATAAAATACTTTTATTTTGAAATGAAATGAGTGAGAAAAAAAAAACGTTCTTGAGGGAAATTATTTTAATTTTTCATAAGATTACGCAAAATATTCCAAAATGTTTTAGAACTTTTTTTCAATGATTTAAACTATTCAGCAATTTATTTTCTAGACTCTTAGAGGGAAAACAATTATGAAATTTCTTGAAAATTGAAGACTAAATGTTGGAAAACTTTAAAATGAAAAAATGTTCTAGGAATCTCCTAGATAAATTTCTGAAAACAATCCCGAAAAAATCCTAAACTGGACAAAATTTTAGGAATCTTATAAAAAATGCTAGAATATTCTGAAGTACACGAAAGAAATTCTCTCAGTTTATTAAAGTTGGACAAAACAAGAAAATGCAATAAATTTTTCAAATTTTTTTCTATTTAATTTTTATCTATCATGCATTACATAAAAATATATTCAATTAAGCAAATAATATGTACAAATAATTAAATGCAGAAAGGCAGATTTCACTCATATGAGTGATCTTCCACTCGAACCCGCTGATCCTCTTCTTCACAATCAAAGGAATGCGCGAAGAATAATTAAAATTCACTACTGATATAAATTGAATTGAATAAACACTGCCGAAAAATCTAAAATCTATAAATTAGGAATTAAAGAAAGACATCTTTGGAAAATTTCGGAAATCAGAATTAAAAATTGATGGAAAATTTTTGAATCTTCGAAAAAAATCTTTTTTATAAATGATAATTCTTAGTTATAATTTGGAAAATAATTTTCTGCACAATTCTGTAACTCAGAATGAATTCTTGAGGGGAAACTTTAGAACCATCGAAAAGATGAAAAGATCTTTTATTTTGAAATGAAATAACAAAGAAATGGTGAAAATTTTTGAAAAAGAAAAACTATAGAACCTTAAAAAAAACTGTCTGAATCCGGAAGAATATTTGCTGTAGTATTATAGAAATCTGCAAAGAAATGGCTGGAAAATTCTAGAATTTTTATAGAAATGATTGCATAAGATTATGCAATTTTTCTTCAATTATTTTTACTTTCTTAATCTTTCTTTTCCAGATTATTGAACTGAAACTTAACAAAATTCTTAAAAATAGAAGACAGAATGTTTGAAGACTTAAGAATGAAAAAACCTTCCAGAAACCTGTGAAAAAAATTTCTGAAAGTAATCTTAAAAGAAATCCAAGACCGGATTTGAAGTGACATTAAAAATATTAAAGAAAAAATGGTTAAAAAAAATGCTGGAAAATTCCGAAATTCTGAAAAAGTTTGTTTCAAGTTAGACAAAATAAGAAAATGCGATAAATTGTTCAAACATTGAATGAACTATTACTGAAAAATTCTAGAACCTTAAAATACTAGGAATTTGGAAAATAATTTTCTGGACAATTCTGGAAATCAGAATGAATACTTGATGGAAAATTTTAGAACCATCGAAAAGAATATTTTATTTTGTAGTCTTAGTAAGACTCATTGTTTCATTGTTGTAGATTTACGAAATGTTTTCGTATGTTTCAATTATTACTTTCATTTTAATAATAATAACTTTATTAACGAGATTCACCCCATATATATTAGAAAAGAAACATACAAAATAAATCAACATTGAGAGAAATAAATAAATACAATTTTGAAATGAAATAAGTAAGAAATAGTGGAAAATTTATGGAAAAAAACAAGTATAGAACCTCAAAGAAAAATATCCGATTCTGGAAGAATAACTGCTGTAGTATTATAAAAATCTGCAAAGAAATTACTGAAAAATTCTAGAATTCTTAAAGAATTTATCGTAGTTTTTATTTACATAAGATTGTGCAAAAAAATACAAATATTCCAGTTTTTTTTCAGTTATTCACACATATTTTTCTTGAATGGTTTTAAGAAGCTGCGAGAGAAATTTTTAAAAACAATCTGAAAAAATTTAAAATTGGATTTAAAATGAGGCGGAATATTTTAAGAATCTTGAAAATGCAATAAATTGTTGAAACATTTAATAAACTTAGTAATTAGAATTAAAAATGAATGATGAACTTTAGAACCATTGGAAATATATTTTATTTTGAAATGAAGCGAGTGAGGAATACCCACTCTAAAATAATAATTGTTGAGTGTTCTGGAAGTCTGATCTAAAACTGGATTTGAAATCAAATTCAATATTTTAGGAATCATGAAGAAAATTTAAAAAAAAAAAACAGAAATCAGAATTATTTATTAATTAAAAATGAAAAATTAGAACTTTCGAAAGAAATATTTTTAAATTCAAATTGGTAGGAAATTCTAAAAAAAAACTGGCAAAACCAGAAAACTGCATAAATCTAGAAGAAAAATTGCTGAAAATTTTTAGAATTATTGAAGAAATAATTTCAGTTTTACATTAAAATCAGGAACTTTATCAGATGATAAGGTTGAAACTATAGTCGCTGGATAAATTCCGTGTGTGAACAAAGTACAGTTTTATTTATCCTCTGATACAAGGTGTATCACAAAGTTATGATTTCAAGCATCCAACATATTTTGAAGAAATATATTTAGTTTTAAATAAGATTCTGTAAAATATTTAAAAAATATATGTTCTTCTTTTCAACTATTTAAACTTTCCAGCAATTTATTTTCCAGATTAATTGAGGAAAAAAATGCTGAAAATTCTTAAAAATGGAAGACAAAATGTTGGAAACGTTTAGAACGAAAAAGGTTCTAGGAATAGAGAATTTTTTGAAAACATCTGCAAAAAAATTCAGAAAATACTAGATTCTTTTGACTTAAGAATAAGATCAAGTAAAAATATTTTTGAAGACAAATAACTGAAAAACTCTCGAAGGAAACTCTAAGAATCTTGAAGAGAAATTATCAATAAAAATAAACATTCTTAAACCCTGAACATTGAAAATGAGATAAAACAAGAAAAAAAATCTATAACCTTTCCAGAAAGTTAATAAGAGTGAAATTTTGCTAGAAAATTTTTGAACCTTTAAAAAAAATATTATAAAATTGATAAAGCAAGAAACGATGGAAGGTCTTAAACAAGGAGGCAAACTTTAGAATGCTTGAAGAAAAATCTGGAAATGTAATTGATGAGATATTATAAAAATCTGTTGAAATTATGCTGGAAAGTTCTTGATACCTTAAAGAATATAATATATAGGTTTTATAATTAAAATCACTTGGTTTGTTTCACAAATATTTTTTAATTTTCAACTAGTTTCGGCTTACTGCCATTATCAAGAATAGAAAGTAGTTGAAAATAAAAAAAAATATTTGTGAAACAAAACAAGTGATTTTAATTATAAAACCTATATATTAACATAATGTTTCAGCAAGTGATTAATGAGAAACAAGTATATGATATATTGAAGAATATAATTTTAGTTTTTCTTAAGCAATGAATTAAATTAAATTCTCAAAAAAAAGTAAAACTCGTGAGAATTTACTGAATTTTTTTAGAAATCTATTTCATTCCAATTTTTCAGTAAATTCTTACCAGTTTTTGCGAAGGTTCAAGATAATTTTTTGCATTTGCGTTAGAACCTTCAAAATAATTCTCTAAACTGAAAATGAAATAGAGCAAGAAAATATGGGAAGTTCCGAAAAGGGAAAAAACACTGCTAGAAAATTGTAGAAACCTTAAAGAAATCCCTCAAACTCTGAAAAGGGAATTGCAAACCAAATTTGTGTAAGAATTTATTGTTATTTTTGATTTCATTCTGTAAGCTATTACTATTACTGTAGGAAAATTCTAGGAATCTAAAATTTTTTGAATCTACAAAATTAAAAAACTTTGAAGAATCTAGAAGAGAAATTTAAAACCTTTGAAAGAAATGTCTCAATTTCAAATGAAATATAACAATGAAAATTTTTGTAAAGAGGAAGTAAAACAGCTGGAAATTTTTAGAACTGTCTATTATATTTAAATAAAAACAATTATTGACCAGTTCAGTTGGAGAGTTATACAAAAAATATTAGAATTCTTTAATAAGATAATATACAGGATTTTGGAATGTCAGATTTCCTAAGATTTTGTCCAAGAGGATCGTAGAGAACTTTTGAATTTCAAATTTCAAAAGTGCCTTGCTAGCTTTTGCGGATGTCTTTTAAAACTAGATGCTTTTATAAAAAAGAAAAATAATTTTTATTTCTCTTGACTAATTCAGTTGAAGACTTATTTTAAAAAAATTCATATTCGTTAAGTTTTGTAAGGGACCCCGAATTTTATATTCTGAAAGATGGATTTTTTTTCTTATTTCCTTACATTTTCCTTAATATTTTGCCCAAGGGGATTGTATAGGAAGAGCCCTTCAACTTAAAATTTTGAGATCTTTGAAAACTTTTATACCATATTTAATTAATAGATGTGTGTGATTTTAAATTTTTTTTTTTGACTGTACTATTGTTTCATCGCACTCTGGCTTCTTATTATTCAACTGAAGAACTCACAGAAGGGCGAAACGATAGAAATTTGAAAATCAAACAAATTTTATTTTTCAATTTTTTTATTTAGAAAATACGGATTCTCAAATCTTTGTCCAAGATCATGTGCAATAATCCTTGAATTTTAATTTTTGGAAGTGGCGTTTGGTAGCTTTTGCGGAGATCTTTCAAAACTACTTTTATAAAAATAAATAATTACTATTTTGACCAATTTAGTTGTAAAGCACAAAAAAAACTTTTTTTTAGAAAATTCAGATTCCTCGAGACTTTTCCAAAAATATTGTACAGATATTTGTAGAGATTTTTTTATACAAAATCAGAAGGATGTTTTATCATAATTATTACTTTCTGAAATGATTTTGTATCAATTTGAAACGTTTCTCGGCAAAACATTAATGTCTCTGTCCTTCAACTCGATACGTGTTTTCTTTCATGTTTGTTATATTTTACTGAAGTTGGTGTATGTGTGTGTGTTTTTTTTTTTCTCTGGGCGGTCGGTCGTGTATCCGAGTTTGAACTCTGTTGATCGGGCCAACGTTCTTTGCTGAGGATAGCCCGGGGAAACGCCGAAATATTTTGCGGTCAGTCCGTGTCCATGACCTCGAGCACCTGTGTATCATTTGATGGCCAGGCGCCGGTCTTTTCTCGCGGCCCTGGCTGGTGGGGTGTCCGACGCGGCGTGGAAAAAACTTTGTTTTCGTTTGTGCGGCGCCTCGCCGTGAAATTCTTGTCAACAACAATTGTTCCAAAAGTGGTCGTTCGTGATCAAAACATGTAAACACTATTGCTATGCGGTTTGGATGATATTTGGAAGGTTTTTGAATTAGTAGTACTAATAAACACTGGTCAAAATAAATATTTGTTTGTTTATTAATACTTTAGTATTCTTATATACATTATGTTATTTTGGACATTGTCTCTAATTTTTATGGATACGGATAAAAGGAAGGGCGTAGAAGTCATAGTATGCAGGCTCCTGGTTGGGCCCCATTTTACACCTCCAGTGATGGGAGGATTAGTTCTCCAGGCACCCTTTTATAATAAATTTTAAGTAAACGTTGTTTATGTCTATCGAATGTGTTTTCTTTAAACCATACAATTTGGGAATTTGTTTCTTAAAAATAATATCGTCCAAATGTAAACACCTGCGTGGTCACAGTACTCAATTCTTCGAACAGTAATGTTGCTTATGATGGCTCGACAGGAAGATTGTAATGACTGCTATTTCGTGATGGATATTTTCTTTCAAATGCGCTAGAGAAGATGGTCTATTTCAGTACACTTTAGATTTGGGATTTGAGCATTGCGTTGAGACCAATTTATGTCACCCCTCCTAAAGATCAATTTGCTAGGGAAAATTTCACGAATTCGTGGCGGAGACTTGTTGGACGTGTGTGGCGTTGCTCCGTCCTGCTGAAACCATGTTTTTTTGGTTACAGCTAAAAAAGTTTTGTGCACCAGGAAATTGTTTAACCATAACGCTCCGTATTGAAATTTAACTTTTTTTTTGGGACGCCCCATATACATAAAAATTATAAACCAAATAATATTCATAATTAAAGTTCAAAGAAAAGAAATATTTATGATAAAATAATTTAGTTAGCATAATTTAAATCAAATTAAAGGATAATCCTCACTTTCGCCGCAAATGGGGGGCTTCGTCTCGTTATCTCGTTAGGGTTGAGTCAACGTTTGACTCAACGTACATTTTCCCTATATAAAAATAGGGGTGGTGGGGGTGGCGCAACGGATGAAATTGGATTGCCTTTTGCCATTAGTAACGTTTTCCCATCTAGGCGAAGTGGAAAGGTCCCGATAAGGCATTAATTCCGATCGGCTGAACGTTTAGAAGCCGGAGGAGAACAACGACGGCGATAAGTTCGGATTAGATCGCTTAGATTACACCTAAAAGCTTCGACGTTCGTGTGCCTACATGTTGATAATTAATCAGTGGCCCAGTTATACAACATCTGCGGTTTTGAATCGGGACGCTCGCTTGTTGTAATTAGTGTTAATGTGGAATAGGAAATTCCCCCTCACTTTCTATTAGCAAGCTCGTTGTCGGAAAAAAATAAAATTTAACTACTTCATAAAATATGATGAATAAATTAAGTAATATCGTTAACCTTGACGGTATCACACTTTTATCATTCATTGTGTTGTACGGTTTGATAAGAGAACATCGAGCTCTAGTGACTTAAAGTATAGTCCACAAGGTGAAAGGTATTACACATTTACATGTAATTAAAGCCTTGTTGAATGATCTCGATGAGGAGTCTCATAGAGATGGGTTTCTTCTTTTAAAATTGCTGATTTAATTAATTATGAGAAATTGTTTTAAAAAGTTCCGAAATTTCTAGGGTTTGTCCTAGAAGCCACAAAATTTCTATTTCTTGAAGAATTTTTTTCACTTATCTCTTGGTGAAACACTAACAAACAATAGGTAGGGAATTGATAAACACTTGGTTTGTTTCACTTATTGAAATCATTCAAGACTCTTTTCAATAAACCAATAAAAATTGTTTATTATACAACATTGCCCCAAAACCGCAGCCTGAAGGTATGCACCACTACTGAGATTTTCCGACCTGTTACCTCATTCTTCACTTATTAAGGAATCGTGACAATAACTTATTTAATTTAATATGAGGCATTGACATTTTTCTCACAATAAAAATAGTCCTTTACGCTGTAGAAATTTTTTTCTCACACTTACCTTTTATTCTAATAAATTATTAAAGAATTTTTAACGTGATAAAATTTGCGCTTGAAGAATTTTAAATGTGACAAAACTTCAAAGGACACTTATAAATTAGCACGTAAAGGTGAATTAGTAAACTCCTGCAGAAACACGTCCCCCGGCATGTTGTAAGTGACAAGCAGTTAACGCCCTCAATTAGTACTTCCCGGTCAGTTGATGGCCATCGTTCGCAGTGTAAACGTTTTAAGTGGAACGTCTTTTCCAACCTTTTGTAATATTACGTAGCGGAAATTGGTTATTTTCCTTTCGTTTGACTCATGGCGTTAATATGATTACGTAAAAGTTATTTACTTCAAATAAAAATCGCCAACACCAAGAAAGGAGTAGGCATTTTTTGACATATGAACTATTAAAAGATAGCAATTGATTCAAATTTGAAAGAAAAAGAATAAACACATTTTTTTATTAATAATTCAGCAAGAAGTCTATAATCGTCCGAAGTATTGTATTCCAAGCAACCTGTGTAATTCATGCTGACGAGCTTGTAGCATCTGTAGATGATGCTGTAAGTTTAGTCTTCTTCCTATAATGTTTCATACGTGCTGGAAAGATCAGTTGATCAGAGTGGCGTGGCAAGATATCATCCTCCGCATACAACTCTTGTTGGAAAAGTGGATCTTCTAACTCCTGAAAAAAACGAAATCATCATCTCATCGACATATCGATATTTCAGGACCTTCATGCTACCCCAGATGAATACCTATAATCTCTACAGTTTATGCATTGGTCTTCCAACAGAAAATTCCATGTTCTTCACGTCTTCACGTATATGAGCCTGACCCTCATACAGCCATCATGCATCCCCAAACAGAAACGGAATTCATCGCTAAACACCACTCTAAGCCATTCTAGGTTCCAGTGAAGTCGTAACCTACATCACTCCAATCGCTGCTGTCGATGTTGAGCCGATAGTGGTAACACAAGATGTGGATGATAGGCTTGCAAGCCGAAAGTTCTCACAGGATGATCTTAGTTAGATAACCAAGATTGTAATCTCGGCGTTATGCGCTACTGAGCTTTCGAAATAGAGGATTGGCTATCTCAATGAAGAGGGTTTTATCTAAACCACGCAGGACATCCTTCCTTAGGTAACCATAGATTGGCAAATGATCTGGTACTGGAAAATCGGATTCTATTTCCACAGGTCCAAAATGATCGATGACCCTCTCTAGTCTATACCTGAAAGTATCACTTAACGGTGGTTTGGCTTCGGTTAAGGTGATTATCAATTTCTTTAATCGACAAACCACCTTTTAAGAAAGAGTTTTCATGGAAATTATTTTATTCTTCTCTAGATCAGATTTTTTTACACAAGTTTGTTAATTTTAAGAAATAGAATTTGTTCGGAGTCTTCCTTCTTTAAATTTTATAGAGAAAACTTTTTGATTTTTCAAGGAACAAAAAATCCTACTCTTTCAAGGATGGAAATATGTATCTGAGTAGTATTCGATGGTTTTATTTTAGCAAAATTCTATAAATTTTCGTACAATTCAGTTAACATATTTTTGATCTTTTAATGATCAGAATTCACATCAATTTATCACCCTAAGAAAATTGTATCAGACTTAGACATATGACAGATAACAGAGGATAAATGACATACTATGGGCGTTCAAATGAAAAGTTACGAAACGATCCTGAGGGATTAAATGAAGACTTTATTCAAAGTATACACCATAGGCCCGAGCACAGTGATTCCCTTGATTCAAAAGCCAAAGGATTCCGTGTTTACAGAACTCATGTGGCCGTAACGAGAGAAGGAATGGCTCATTATTTTTTTGAGTTCGTCGTCTGAGTTGAATCGTTTGCCTTTTTTTAAGGGGAATGCGAATATTGGTAGTGAAGGTGTATGAACAATTGTTGGACAGTTATCGGATGGTGTGCGAATAGAAAAGGAACTGCGTATGGAGCTTGCATTTCAATATCTTTTTAGGTATCATGAAGAACCCGCGGATCGTCACAGATTTTGAGTGCTTGTGTATTCACTACGAGCCAAAGTCAAAGAGGGACGGACAGCATGCATCGTCACTTCCTCATAAAAATTTCAAAGCCGTCATGGTATTCCTCACCGTCTTTTTTGACGTCTTCTTGAATTCTTCGAGCATAGAAGAACCATTATTTACGAAGTGTACCGTGAGACACTCAAAGACTACGCATGCCCTTTAAGAACAAATGACTGTGGCTGCTCACATAGGGTGTAGTTCTGCTCTAAAATATCGCGTATCCACATATCTCTAGGTTTGTATAGTTCAAGTGAGAGCTTGACCATCCACCTCACAGCCCGGACTTACAGCCATGGACAACGAATATGCTAAGCCCTATGGTATATAACGGGTGTCCAACAATTATTGCAGTTCCGGGTGGCGTTGAAATAAAAAACGTAGGTCGATTCTTACATGTGCCAAATAAATTGAACTGACATTTCAAATATGTTTAATTAAATAGGTTAATTTTCATGAAGTAAGAAACGACGTTTTCATGGCCACCCGGGACTAGAATAATTGTTGGACACACGTTACTCTAAATAAAGACTTTATTTGTACCCACAGTGTCGTTTCGTACCTTTTCATTTGAACACTTCTTCTCTGAGCATGATAACAGATGACATTGTAATATATTTCAGATGACAATTAACAGTTGAGATAAAATTATCTTCATTATATTGCCTATTATCTTTATTGGTAACTGTCAATTTTATATATTACTTTGTTAGTCTACAATTTAACAAATGAGAAATGTCAAATTCGAATAAGAGATGACCAATGATGGATGGTCAATAACAGATAAATAAAAACTGACAGATGACATATAAACATTATAGCAGATGATATACCGGGTGTTTCTAAATGAAACATTTTAACGCTTTGTAATATTTATTACGTAACACTTAAAATCATAATTAATACATAAAATGAAAGAGTAACTGCTGCCTCAATCTTGCGTCTTAGGTTTTTGTTTCCGTAAAACTTTCCAAACAGTTGCCATGACAAATAGCTTCCTGTTCACTAGTCGCCTTCTAGCGCATGCGCGTATCAGCAAATAGAACTGTTTGAGTTGCTCTTTCACTTCATGTTTTAATTATGATTTAAAGTTTTACGTAATAGGTACTACAAAGTGTTTAAAACCCGATATTCATTTAGAAACATCCTGTATTTTCGATGAGATATAACAGATAAAAATTAGTCATTTTATTAACTGATGAGGCTGTTATATGTTGAAAATTCATATTCACTTGTTTAGTTGTTAAAGTAAAACACTTAAATTTTCAAAACAATTGTTGCGTTTTCAAAAAAGCAATAATAATAAAGTGTTTTGAAAATTTAAGTGTTTTACTTTAACAACTAAACAAGTGAATTAGTCATTTGCCAATTTTATAGCAAATGTTTTTTGTATGTATTTTTTTTTAATGATGAGGAATTTTATAATTATTTTACCCTTTCTTAATTGCAAATATTATTTATGTGGCGATTTTATAGCTTGCAATTTTTTGCAATGTCATTTCAATCGTTTCCTGAAGTGAAATTCAATTGTTTTGCCGTTTTTGACAAATTCGATTGTTGTTTTCCAAATAATTTTCAGTTTCTTCGCCAATATTCAAATGTTTTGATTGCACGTTAATATGTCAAGTTTCTAAAAAAAAAAAATGAACTAACATTCAATTTTTAGTGTTCTTGGCAAATTTAACTGTTTTTTTAATTATATATTTTCAGTTTCTTCTCCAAATTCAAATACTGTTGTCGCTAGATAATATTAAAAGAGTCTTAAAATTCTAATTGTTTTCTGAAGTTATATTCAATTGTTTTCTTATATAATTTATATAATTTTCAATTTTTTTTTCTAAAACTCGAATACGTTTATAGCAATTGTTTTTAGAAGTGTTTTTCCTTTAAAATTTTCACTTTCTTCGCTAACTTCGCGGTAAAAGTTTCTTATTCCGCTTGTCAAAATTGCATTTTTTGCAAGTTTCTAAAAAATTAAATTATTAAAGTGACATTCAATTGTTTTAGCGTTATTGACAAATTCAATTGTTTGTATAGTAATTTTTCGGTTTCTTCTCTATCATTCAAATACTTTTATCACACTTGATAGTATTGCAAATTTCTAAAAAATTTCGATTGTTTACTGATGTGATTTTCAACTGTTTGGTTTTTAAATAATTTTCAGTTTCTTCTCTAATACTCAAATGCTTTTATCACCATCAATATTGCAATTGTTTTCTGAAGTGATATTCAACTGTTTATTAAAATAATTTTTAGATTGTTCGCTAATAATCAAATGTTTTTATCACCTGACAATACGGAAATTGTTTTCTGAAGTGACAGTTATCTTTTTTTAAGAATAATTTTCAATACTCAAATGTTTTTATCGCCTGTCAATATTGCAATATTCTGAAGTGACATTCAACTTTCTTCTTAAAAATAATTTCCAGTTAAGATGCTTTTATTTCTTGTCAATATTGCATTTCTTTTTGTAAATCTCTAAAAATTTCAATTGTTTTCTGAGATGACATTCAATTTTTTTTAGAGATTTTGACAAAATAAACTGTTTTTATATATAGTTTTTTTCACCAAAATGTAAATGCTTTTATCCCTGTCACTTTCTTCGTTAATTCTAAAATACTGTATCAATTGTTTTGCAACTTACTAAAATATTCAATTATTTTTTGAAGCATTCAATTGTTTCAGCGTTTTTGATAAATGCAACTGTTTTTTTAAATACATAATTTTCAGTTTTTTCGCCAAAAATCAAAGGTTTTTATTTTTATCGCTTCTTATTATTGCAAATTTCTAAAAATTTTAGATTTTTCCGACACTTGAATATCACGTGTTTTTGAAATCATTTTAATCATCTTCTTTAATACTCCAATGATTTTATGGTTTGTTTGTCGATACTGCAATTGTTTTCTGAAGTGACATTCAACTGTTTTTTAAAATAATTTTTAGTTTGTTCGCTAATACTCAAATGTTTTTATTGCCTGTCAATAAGGCAATTGTTTTCTGAAGGGACATTCAACTGTTTTTTAAATAATTTTCATTTTCTCCGTAATACTTTTATCGATTGTAAATACTTCTTGAAGATTTTATAAAAATTTCAATAATCCTCTGAAATTAAATTGTTTTAGCATTTTTGACCAATTGGTCGTTTTCTTTTAAATAATGTATCGTTTCTTTGCCAAAATTCAAATGTTTTCATGGCTTGTTAAAACTGTTTTTTAAAATAATTTTTAGTTTCTTCACTAATATTTAAATGTTATTATTTCTGAAGTGGTATTCAACTGTTTTTTTTTAATTTCAATTGTTTACTGAAGTGATAATCATTTAAATAATTTTCTGTTTCTTCTGTTTGTTTGTTTTTATAGTAATTTTCGGTTTCTTCTCTTCATTCAAATACTTTCATCACTCGATAGTATTGCAAATTTCTAAAAAATTTCGATTGTTTACTGATGTGATTTTCAACTGTTTGGTTTTTAAATAATTTTCAGTTTCTTCTCTAATACTCAAATGCTTTTATCACCATCAATATTGCAATTGTTTTCTGAAGTGACATTCAACTGTTTATTAAAATAATTTTTAGATTGTTCGCTAATAATCAAATGTTTTTATCACCTGACAATACGGAAATTGTTTTCTGAAGTGACAGTTATCTTTTTTTAAGAATAATTTTCAGTTTCTTCGCTAATACTGAAATGTTTTTATCGCCTGCCAATATTGCAATATTCTGAAGTGACATTTAACTTTCTTCTTAAAAATAATTTCCAGTTAAGTTGCTTTTATTTCTTGTCAATATTGCATTTCTTTTTGTAAATCTCTAAAAATTTCAATTGTTTTCTGAGATGACATTCAATTTTTTTAGAGATTTTGACAAAATAAACTGTTTTTTATATATAGTTTTTTTCACCAAAATGTAAATGCTTTTATCCCTGTCACTTTCTTCGTTAATTCTAAAATACTGTATCAATTGTTTTGCAACTTACTAAAAAATTCAATTGTTTTTTGCAGCATTCAATTGTTTCAGCGTTTTTGATAAATTCAACTGTTTTCTTAAATACAAAATTCAAAGGCTTTTATCGCTTGTTATTATTGCTAATTTCTAAAAATTTTAGATTTTTCCGACACTTGAATATCACGTGTTTTTGTAATCATTTTAATCGTCTTCTTTAATACTCCAATGATTTTATGGTTTGTTTGTCGATACTGCAATTGTTTTCTGAAGTGACATTCAACTGTTTTTTAAAATAATTTTTGGTTTGTTCGCTAATACTCAAATGTTTTTATTGCCTGTCAATAAGGCAATTGTTTTCTGAAGGGACATTCAACTGTTTTTTAAATAATTTTCATTTTCTCCGTAATACTTTTATCGATTGTAAATACTTCTTGAAGATTTTATAAAAATTTCAATTATCCTCTGAAGTGATATTAAATTGTTTTAGCGTTTTTGACAAATTGACCGTTTTCTTTTAAATAATGTATAGTTTCTTCGCCAAAATTCAAATGTTTTTATGGCTTGTTAAAACTGTTTTTTAAAATAATTTTTAGTTTCTTCACCAATATTTAAATGTTATTATTTCTGAAGTGGTATTCAACTGTTTTTTAAATTTCAAACAGTTTACTGAAGTGATATTCATTTAAATAATTTTCTGTTTCTTCTGTTTATTACTTGTCAATAATGCAATTGTTTTTTTAGTGACATTTAACTATTTTTTAAACAATTTTCTGTTTAATACTCAAATGCTTTTGTCTCTTGCCAATATTGCTTTTTTTGCAATTTTGTAAGAATTTCAATGTTTTTGTTTTAAGTAGCATTCAATTGTTTTAGTGTTTTTGATAAATTCGATTGTTTTTTTTAAAATAATTTTCAGTTTCTTCTCTAAAATTCAAATGCGTTTATCGCTTGTTAATATTGCAAGTTTCTAAAAATTTCGATTGTTTTCTGAAGTGATAATCAACTGTTTTTTTAAGTTTAATTTTAATTTCAATTTCAATTTTTTTGCTCTAATGGTTTGTCAAACTGAATTTTTGTAAATTTATAAAAATTTCAATTGTTTTCTGAAGTGAAATTGTTTTAGCAGTTTTGACAAATTCTGTTTTTTATTTTAAAATATAATATTCAGTTATTCGGCGAAATTTAAATCTGTCATTGCAAATTTAAAAAAAAATCATTTGTTTTCTGAAGTTACATTCAATTGTTTTAGCGTTTTCGACAAATGCAACTGTTATTTTTTGGATAACTTATTATTTCTGAATTTTAGCAAAGAAACTGTAAGTTATTCAAAAAAAAGCAGTCGAATTGGTCGAAAATGCTAAAACAATTGAATGTAATTTCAGAAAACAATAGAAATTTTTTAACATAAAATAAAAAATGTTTTTATCGTTTGTTAAAGTTTATAAAAATTTAAATTGTTTTGTGAAGTGAAATTGTTTTAGCGTTTTTGACAAATTCAACTGTTTTTTTAATAATTTCATTTCTTCCTCTTATCTTTCATCGCAAATTTTAAAAAATTTCAATTGTTTTCTGAAATTACATTCAATTGTTTTAGCGTTTTCGACAAATACAACTGTTGTTTTTGAATTTTAGCAAAGAAACTGTAAGTTAATAAAAAAGCAGTTGTATTTGTCGAAAACGCTAAAACAATTGAATGTAATTTCAGAAAACAATTGAAATTTTTAAAATAAAATAAAATGTTTTTATGGCTTGATAAAGTTTCTAAAAAATTCAATTGTTTTCTGAAGTGACTTTTTAAAAAAAAATTATCTTTTTCTTTAATACTCGAATAATTTTATATCGCTTGTCAATATTGCAATTATTTTCAGATGTGACATTCAATTGTTTTTATTTAAATAAATTTCAGTTTCCTAGTTATACTAAGATATTTTTATTTGTTCTCAATATTGCATTTTTCTGCAAGTTCCTTAAAATTTCAATTGTTTTTTGAAGCGTAATTCAATTTTTTTTTTTAGCGTTTTGGACAAATTCAATTTTTTTTCCTTAAAATAGTTTAATTTTCTTCACCAAAATTAAAATGCTTTTATTTTCTGTTAATATATGAAGTTTCCAAAAATCTTAAAATTGTTTTCTGAAGTTATATTCAACTGTTTTTTCAATAATTTTCATCTTGAATTGAATTTCAAGTTATACAAACAAAGTTATCGTGTTTTATTCAATTTACAAAAATGTATAACGAAGTAGAAGCCTCCAACATATATAACATAATTTTCATCTTCTTCGCTAATATTCAAATGCTTTTACTTTTACCACTTGTCAATATTGCAATTGTTTTCTGGAGTGAAATTCAACTGTTTTTTTTAAATAATTATCAATATTTTTGCTCAATACTTTTATTACTATGTCGATTTTGCAAGATGCAAGTGACATTCATTGTTTAAGAGTTTTTAACAAATTCAACTGTTAATTAGAAGGTGAATTAAACACTTGGTTTTGTTTCACTATTTTTATATTTCTTCTAGTGAAACTAAATCAAGTGTTTAATTAACCTTCCAATTAATTAACATACACATGTTTCACCATGAGTGAAGTGAGAATTTAATTAATCGTAAATTTAACTGTTTTTTTTAATTTTCATTTTAACATCAACTGTAATTCTGATCTTTTTTTGATGGATGTAACAAACCTTCAAAGCCTCTCTTTATATAAATAATTACTGGTGAAAGTATGGGGTGCAATTGTATTTTTGTTTGTTTGATAAATGATGTATCCATTAACCCCCCGGATGTATTCCATTGGGCTTTAACGAGAAATTGATTGTTGGTGCGGCATTGCACGGCGGCGCATTTCCTAATGGCGCATTTCAATAAATAATGAAGTAGTGACCTACTGGAAGGCAATCAATAGGAATTAAACGAAAGCACGGATTGAACGAGGGCCGGAATTTATTAATAACCGAACAGATGTTCGGCCTTTAAAAATAGTCTGCGAAATTATTCACAGTTCTTATCGTACTGTAAAAATTCACTCGAAGATTTCAAAAGCGCTTGCCTCATCGTAAATTGGGCCCTTCCTCCGGTGACTCAGTGGATATTTATTTATGTGTCGTCGTCCGATGCGAACGTACGGCGACGACACCCATTCAGCAAGAGCGCGAAACCGGAAGTGGAAGTCGCTTTCATTCAACGCCGTGTTTAATTAAACGAAACCTCCATTGTCTGAGATTTACTATCGATTGCAACACGTGAGAGTAGAGTTCGTCATACGAAAATTACCACGTGAGATTATAAATACGTTTTGATTTCATTAATATAGTTATTTCGTAAAGATTCTGACATTGTGAGACAGTTGCACCGTCTTGTTGGAAGAGCTTTATTTTCCAATTAGTGATTAACAAGATGTCTTTAAATGTATCATGCAGTAGATATACTGATAACTATAAACAATTTAACTATTAATAGAGTTTCGATTCTCCAAATAAGACTTGAGTTTTCAGGATGAATTTTAGTACCATGGTGTTTTGGATTGTTTAGGCCCAAAATTTTTGAAACAACTGTTTATACCTAATTATTACTCATGCTATATACACAAAATCACAAATCACAAAAAAAAAAACATTTTTCTTAATCTACACTACTTTACCTAAAAAGTATATTGACCGATACACCGTTGAAGTATTTAAGGTTAGTTAAATAAATTATTAAGGTTACTTAGTCCATTTTGGTACGCCGAAAGAAGTCACGTGTCCGTTTTTTGATTAAAACCGATCGATCGGTCATTATTAATTATTAATCGGGAGCGCACGTGAAGAGCGGCGACGTGGCCGCGGGGCAGGGAGGGGTTATTATAAGGGAACAACCTGCGACGCCGTGGACGCCTAAATAGACGGAATGTCGTGACCTGGTTGGGTTTTCGCTTTTGATTTTTGGAGTTGTTGTCGTGTCGCGAATTCCTCGCCTCGCCGCAAGCTCGCGCGTGTGTCCGTGCTTGGGCTTGATTTCTAATTGGTGCTGCAGCTCTCGGCATGGAGGCGCTGGTCCGGTGCGGCGGTCAAGCATAAATTTCAAAAGGATCGTGAAAAAAATGATGGTGCTCAAAAAGTCTGGGATACAAAGTGATTCTTGTGTCGGCGCGTTCGGCTCGAGGATCCAAGGACTATGCCTGGTAGGTTGGCTCATTATTTTATTCATAACTTACTCCAAAAATAAGTACATCCTATGATATCTTCAATTTCTAGGTTATATTATAAAAATATTCTAAGTATAGATCTTTTATCTTTAAATATGTTAAAAACAAATTCAACATGTAGAATGATAATTTGGAAATCTAGAGTAAATAAATACTTGATTGTAGAGGCTTTCACTAAGAATAATAAAGTGTGTGATATAAACAAAGTTTAGTTTGTGTTACATAAAGTTAATCTTGAGTTTTGCATATGTATCCTCGAAGAATCATTCACTTTAGAACTTCAACTTGTATTAACAAAATCGATAAACCAATAGGCAAGATGAGTAGTTGTAGTGTTTGGCTATCGACCACGTAGTCCTTTCGCCAGAAAGGATAAATGAATATCTTAATTCTTTTTATTTGTCCAAGAAGAGCATAATTAATCCACGTTTTTTCCCAATAATCCTTTTAGGTATAATTAGTTATAAGCTGTTGATAATGGGTGCATAGTACCCGAAATGTACATCTGACGAAATAAAAATTAATTGTAAAGAAATTGTTATTGTTTTTGTTGTTTAAAGCTTTTTGGTTTTTATACCTTCTTCATTACTTCATCAGTGATTGTATCAAGAAACGTAAAATGTGTGGTTTACATTTTTTGGATTGAATAAACATATGATTTCTGGTGTCTCTTCAGCGGTACGATCACCGCATAGACAAAAGGCAGGAAACTAGTAAATTCCCCACATCCCCTCATGGACGGACCGGTGCGACAAAAAAAAGCTCACCGATCATTAAATTAATCTACTAGTAATTGCACACGCATCTCGTTCATAGATACGCCGATCGAACGAGTTCAAGGTTACAAACGGAACAAAAAAAGATTGTGGCTTTATTGAACATTGACGTTTACATCGTTACATAAATCGAGTCTTAATGATAACGGAAGTTTACGAAATGCAACATTGTTTCTAATTCCGAAAACCACCATAATGCTTATTGACGATGGTAATGCCAGCTGAAAAAAGCATATTGACTGATATAAACCGATACCAGGATGAAGGAATACCAAGTTTTTAAAATCAACGAATGTTGATAATGAATGGAAATATTTGAATCATACCTGTAAAACTACACTACTAATTTAGTTCAAATTTATACTCCTTTGATAATAAATCGAAAAATTTGATTCTTATATAATATCAGGAAATTGAAAGTAAATAAGGAACACACCAAGTGTATTAATCGAAGCAAATGAATTTCCTTCATATAGAAACTGCATTCGTAAATTTTCTTAACTTGATGTTTAATTAATTCAAGTACTGGTGTAAAAATTATCTATAAAGTCATGCCTTGTACTCCTTTCAAAAGTATATTTTGTGTGTAAATAAATTACTACACTAATTTAAATATGTGTATATCTTAATTCCAATATTGTGTGACTTCTGTAAGACATTTTTTTCTAATTGACATCGATAAAGATTTATAATCTCAGTTGCAAATTTTAATCATAACTCATGTTTTCTAGTCCCAGAATCAATATACTCTATACTATCGCATTTCTGACCTACCGCAACATACTTTTTCTCAAAATAGTCAGCGTAGTTTTAATACAATATGACAAATTTTTCATCAACTTCATTTCAACCGTGAACAAATATTTGGGACATGTTTAATCGCTTTTTTATGTTATTTTGATTGTTAGGTTGTTATTTTATTTTGATACTTAAAAGATTCAATCGATTCCAAATTAGAGAGGACACGAGATCTTTAATTTATTTAATCCAGCTCAAAAATTTGACGGCCTTTCTGAATTATGGTGTGAAATCATTCGAGCTTTATAGTGACTCATATATCTCGTAATAAGAACCGTATAGCAATAAATATCTATCTTATTCTATCATCATCCTGGTATGACCGCAAAGAATGAAATGAAAACCCGAACGTGTGTCTGATTCCTCCAAATATAGCTATTAGTTAGCTCTCAACCCTCAAAAAATCAGCGTTTGATAGATATATTTCTCAAATCCGGGAATTTTATTGATAATGATGTTCTAATACACAAAACTATTGGCTGAACTAAAAATCAGTTGCATTTATTTGGATTAATTCATTATCACTTTTTGAGTTTTGCAAATGGTTATGTACATTAGATCTTTTCAGTATTGATAAGATCCGTTGATTTAGGATAGGAAATATTTCCACACAACACCAATAAAGAATACATTGAGTAGAAAGCTCAATTGGTTAGCAACGTTTATCAAAGAGGGCGGTGTTATCGGTGTCAAATTCCAGACCCTAGTTAGCAGTAGAGAAGCGATTTTTCTCCAGTCCTGTTTTTTTAGTTTTTTTTTTTAAATAATTAGTGCACTGTGCTGTATTCTTCGTTTGTGAAGTTAAATTATACACGTGTGGCATTCACGGGAATTTATGATATTGTGTTATATCATTTTTTTAAAATTTATATTTGAAAATTACAAAATATACAGGGTAGTCCATTTAAGAAAATGATCCTATTTAATCATGACGAATATACAGGGATTTTATTATTTTTTTAATGACAATTTGAAAATGTCAAAATATACAGGGTGTTATTAATGAAATATATAGGGTGATGTAATAAACTCAGGTCAAATTTTTAATTGTTGAATTATTCAAGTTTAGTAAGTGTTTCTTATTATTATTGAAAAATAGTCTACTGTCGATATATACAGGGTGGTTCATAAAAACTACCTATAATGTCCTATTTTTATCCTACTTTTTTTTATCACATAATAAAATGCGTTTTTATTATCCAGGATTATTTTCTTGTTAAATTTTATTAAATGTTTTTTTTTATTACTCAGTGTTATCTATAAGAAAGCGATAAAATATAAGTGTGTAGGATTTTGTTTTTATCGACAGTTTGTCTATTTGAAAATGTCATAATGTACAGGGTGTTATAATTAAGAAAACCACTTATCACGTCATGTCTCTCTTTTTTTTATTATAAAAACATTATTTAATGATATTGAAAAAAATTCCTTTTGAATATGTCGACATATACAGGGTGGTCCTTTAAAGAAGACTACTTATGACTTCATATCTAAATTTTTTGCCTGATTTCTTAAAAATGATCTATTGAAAAATGTGAATTTTTTTATTGACAATTTGTTTAAAAATGGTAAAATGTTAAAAGCTGTCAATATATACAGGGTGGTTTATTAAAGAAAACTACTTATAATTTCATTTCTAATTTTCTGTCTGATTTTTTAAAAAATCATTAGATTTTATTAAAATTATTCAAACTTTGTTTTTTCTTTGTAAACTTTAATCTATTTACTAATGTGCCCTTTTAAAAAAGATTGTCCCTTGATTTTACTTAAATTATTAAAAAGATGTCAAAACGTCAAAATATACAGTGTGGTCTTTAAAAAATACTACGTATGACGTGTTTTAATTTTTTTTTTTAATTTTTCTATTTTTTTTTTTATTATAAGAAAATGCCAAAATATACAGGGTGGTCTGTTAAAGAAAGCTATTAACGTTTCATATTTTTTAATTTTTTATATACCGGGTGAATTTTTTGATTCTCTATGGGGACCTCGGAAATTATAAAAGATTAAAAAACGGTTAAACGGGGAAAGAAATGTAGATTTACGAAACGAATAAAATTTTACTTTTAAAGTTTTCAAAAAAGTCTAGGGTAACTAGATATTTAAAAAAAATGCAAAAACTGTCAATTTTTTCAAATCAATATATCTCTGTTATTACAACAGATAGAGAAAAAAATGTAAAAGACAAAGTCGTAGATAATTTTGTGCAGATTAATAAAAATTTTATCGCCATTATTTTCCGAGATATGACGCAATCTTACATGTTTTTAAACGGAAATCATAGTTGGCTATGGCCTCTTCTTCTCTTTAATCCAAACATATGACATAGTTATTTCTGAACATAAGTGAGTTGTAGTTAGTTATTTTAAGTTTTATTATAAATAAATAAATATTTAGCTATGAAAAAGGTAAAAGTAAAACAATTGCAGTTGTTTATAATAATAGCAATATTGTAATGATTAATTTTACAGAGATTTAAAAAAATGAAAGCATAATTTGACTTTTATGGAAACCTTGAAAGTACAATTTTACTCTTATCTTAAAACTACACTTGTTTTTTCTATCTCTTATAGTTTCGAGATAGAGAACATATATCTCTATTCTTTTTTTGTCCCTTGATTTTACTAACATTATTTTTAAAAAAGTCTATTTCAAAACGTCAATAAATAGGAATTTTAATATTTTTTTATTGATAATTTATCTATTTGAAAATGTCAAAGTATACAGTGTTCTCTATTAAAGAAAACTACCTATGACGTCATGTTTCAATTTTATTCTGATTTTTTATTTGGAATGATCTAATATTTATTTGAATTTGTTTAATTTAATTATCATTTTTATTATAAGAAAATGTCAAAATATACATGTCTATTAATGAAAACTATCACCGTTTCATTCTTTTTTGTCTGATATTTTTTTATTTTAAATTACTTAAGACCACTATATTTTGTTATCAAAAAGAATGTGATATATACAGAGTGGTCCATGAAAGTAAAGAAATTATGACTTCATTGAATATCTTTTGTAGGAAAAAAATTTAGTAAAATTAATTAATTATACTAATGTTTTTTTGAATTTTAAAATTGTCTAATAAAAAATGGTTAAATATACAGGGTGGTTCATTGAAAGAGATTTACCGATGATGACATATCTAAATTTTTGTCTTAAAAAAGATTGAAATTTATTGAAATAAATGCTTTTATTATTTTAAAAAATGCTTATTTGAACCTGTTTGATATTTACAGGATTGTTCATTAAAGAAAACCCTTTATGACATATCATATCTCACAAATATTTGTATAATTTTTGTAAATTATATTTTTATTATTCAAAATGTGTCTACACAAAAATGTCAAATATACAGGTATATTTTTTCTTTCTATTTAAAATTGTTAAAATATACAGGGTGGCCAATTATAAAATTACCACTGTTAGTCTCAATTGTTTTGTTTAATTATTTTAATAAATGCTTATGTCTGATATCATTTAAAAAAAATATCCTGTTTTATTAAATGTTTTTCTATTATCCAAAAAATGTCAAATTTATAACCGATGGTGGGCGCATACGATTGTGGCCGGATTTGAGTTAGCGAGAGTGCAGCAACGTTAGTTCGGGTCAGTAATTGGATGGGTGACCAGTACCATTCACCATTGGGATATAATTAATGGTGCTTTAGAGTGACGGGGGCGATTCTTTAAAGTAACAAGCTCATTTACACACACATAAATACACAAAAACACGGCGGAAGGACCACGCGGTCGATGGCCTAAAACACTAATAATAATAACAATAATACATTCTTTATTTCAAAGTGTTATTACCATTAATATACTATATAAGTTGAAATGGCTACTACTACTACTGTCAAATATACAGGGTGTACTTTTTTTTAAATACACCTACAAAATCTTTCTTAATTGGTCCATTAAAAAACTACCGATGTTCAGATTTTTTTAATCACTTAATTCTGTTAAATATTTTTTATTTGTAAACTACTGATTTATGTAAATTTATATTTCAATTATATTGTTTGATATTTTAAATTATTTAATTTAAAAAAAAACATTTTCTATATTTAGAAATTTTCTATTTGAAACTGTCAATATCTTCAGAGAGGTTCATTAAGATAATTATTGACGATGATTTTACTAAAAATTGCTTGATTTTTTTTTAATTGAAAAATTGTCTGTCTAAAAATTACTTAATTGAATTAAATGTGTTTTTTATTGAGTTGTATTGAAAAAAATGTCTAAACATTAAACTATACAGGATGGTATATTAAAAATAATTACCGATGATTAATATTAATTTTTTAAACCACTTAATATGAAACCAACAACAATCTATTTGAAAAGGTCGATAAGATCATATTTCTTGTTTTGTATAATTTTTAGATTACTTAATTTCACTAAATGGTTTCATTTTTGATTTTTTTAAACCTGATTATTGACAAATTAACTAATTTTATTATTTTTTTTAATTGAACAATTATCTCTATGAAAATATCAAATTATACAGGGTGATCAATCAAATAAAACTAGAAATAACAGCTTGAATAACAACATTAAAAAATATGTTATTTTGAAATGATTTTATATTATTTATTATGACATTTATTAAAATTAAGTAAAAAATTATGTTAGTTATCATTTTTTTCTTTGATATTTGTAAAATTACTCAACTTTACGGAATTTTTTTTTAAATTGTCTATTTAAAAATATTAAAATATACAGGGTGGTCTATTAAAGAACACTGCTGATGACATATCTGGATTTTTTGTTTCACATTTTTAATATCACTTAATTTTAGTTTCTTTAAATCATTTAAAAATTGTGAAATGCAAAATATACAGGTTAGTTCATTAAAAAGAACAACCTAGGGCTTTTTTGTGCGTGAATTTTTAAAATGACTTAATTTTAAATGTCCAAATATACCGGGTTACTATTAAAGAAGACTTTGAATGACGTCATATATCAACATTATTTTATTCATTTATTCATTCATATATTACAACTTCTAATTTTAGGCTAATGTTATTATTTATTGAAAATTAATTAATTAAGTAAATATTTTTTGTTAATATTAAAAATTCTTGTTGAACAATGCTAAAATATACATGGTGGTGCAGTAAAGGAACTTGCCGATGAAGATAAATCATGAAAAAACTTGTTCTTTTAGCCTATTAAACTTATTGTTAAGTATTATAGTATTCATCGCAAAAAGTTTTATTTTGATGTAGGTCAAAAATACGCTACAAATTCTAAGACAATATTTCTTATATAAAAAAATAAGTGTGTGATCTCTGCACCAAAGCTCAAAAGTAGTTACTACCTACAACTTATCATAGTTTATTTTTTTATTATTATACAATTAACCTTGACTACCAACAATAATTTTTTAATAATTTAAATATTCATCACTTATAGTTGCTTATTTACCCAATACTACAATCTCAAAAATCATATTATGAAATTTTACTTCAAATATCAGTATTGACTTTACCTCCCAAGTTTATAATTACTACTCTGAATTAATTAATAAATATAAATCTGTCAATTAAATAAAACTGTGAAGAAAGGTTTTTAGCGCTTTATTAATTAACCAAGGTTATCTTCACTTAACTCACAAAAATCAAACTACTACTCTGAATGCGTTCGGAACCTAAAGAAGTAATCTTTATTCTAAAATAATTTCAGACACTGAAGAATACCAATGTATTTTTGAAGATGATATATTTTCTGAAATTGAAGAACTACCAAAATCCAAACTGTATAAAATTATTATATACCGCTATCTTTAAAATATAATTACCGCCATCAATGCACCTGCCAATAATAACAAATTCCTTCCGAGAATTCCGTGTTGTAAACATGTCGCGGTCTTCGGGGAACGTCGCCTTGTATTTTCGGTGGCGGACACGTGTCGAAAAATAAAAATCGATAGTAGTCGACACTGTTGCGAAAATAGCCATGCAGGCTGCGTGAAATATATGCAGTGAATTTGCAAAACATCCGTTTTTAGTGTCCATCAAATAACAATTAGGCAAACAACGGAGGAAGTCATGGTCGTAAATTTTTATTTTCAAAATGTAATATAAAATTTTAAACATCAGTAATCAATAAAATTTAACTTTTTAAGAATGAGAATATGATGCAGAGTAAAGAGTTCTTTTTTTCTTATTGATAATTAAAAAGGGGACAAAAAGTGTATAAAAGGATTTATAGAAGAATCAGGATGTCCAAGAGGATATTTGCTCCTTTAGCATCATGGACTAAAACAAGGGTTAGAGTGGAAGCTGCATGAACTCCGCCCAAGCTTCATACATCCAAAATTTTTGTACGTTTTTGTATAATATTTGTGTATATTCATATGTATTTTTTTTGTAAAGAAAGCTAAAGATTAATAAACATAAACATAACTTGAGAAACATGCTATTTATTATTTAAGGTTTTTTGGTTGTCTAAATTCAATTGGTTCTTCGAAAAATGTCTCAAAAGTAGTATAAAAAAGTGTTTCTGTTATTCATTGAAAATGTACTACGAAGTGAACGCCTCCAAAATTCAATATTTAAGAGCTTCTTTCAAATGTACCCTAATTAATCCAATCTGTATGATCCAAAGATCTAACAATGTTATTTTATAAGTAATAAAAACAATTTGAATGGTAAAAACCATTTTCAAAATTTACTATTTGTGAGATATTTATGTCTTTACAAACGCGTTATCCGTAATGTGGTAGAATAGTTGGTCTCAAAAGGGGTCAGAGTGTTTGTTCTCTCTCGATGATGATGGAGTCTTCGTTAGTAGTCACCTGCCAGCAGATGGCTTTCGCGGCCTTGTCCCAGAATTTCCGAGTTCAAGTTTAACCGTTCACGCCGATCGTCGTCATTGTGGGCGATTTTTCGAAATCCGTAACCCAGATTCCGTACCAGCCGGTACCCGATTCCGGCCGCCAACATTTTTGCGGTTGCGCTCGAGATTAGAAGCGAGATGATGATGGGTGAAAGGAAGGTGGTACCACCGATAGGAACAGGGATAAAAAAAGTGTGATGCGAATAATTTCACTTTTACAACGTGAGTTTGACGTGTGTCTGGTGTAATTTTTAATCTTTTCTTACACTTTACTATTTTTTTATAGGTTTTTTCATCTTCTGAATTGCTAAAATTTCTCCCAGATTTCGAGAATTTTTCTTTAATTTATTTTAGAGGATTCTTTAACCATAGAAAAATTTTAGATTTCAAAAATTTTCGAAAAATATCTTACCACTTTTAACAGGAAACACTTTCAAATTTTTAGAATTTTCCAACTTTCAAGAAATTAAAATAATTTTGAAAGGGTCTTTTTTTCTAAATTTTCAAAATTCTTCTATTTTTCTTAGACGGTTATTTAATCCTACAAAAGTTTCTCTTTCAGTATTGCTAAATTTTCCAAAAATTTTCTTTCACATTTGGATAAACTTTCAGAAATTTAAAGTAGCAGAAATTTTTATGGAGGATTCTTGTATTTTCCAGAAATTGCAGAATTTTCTCAAGAGTTCCAGCAATTTAATTTAGAGTCGTAAAATTTTCCAGTATTTTTTTTAATGTGTGTTCTAAATTGCGAAAATTTTTCTTTAGAAATTTTTAGCATTTCATTAATTTTTCAGAAATTTTTAACAATTTTTTCGACATTTTTCAAGAAATTTCTTAAAACTACAAGAATTTACTTAACTGATTCATGGATTTTCCAGAAACTTTTCTTTTGATTTGTTGAATTTTCCAGGAATGTTGCAACCTATTTTGAGAGGATTGTAACATTTTTCTCCAATTTTTAAGAATCTTTTTCTAAGTTCTAAGAATTTTCTTTGAGAGTTTATTAATTTAATTTCCTTCGGACTTCTTATATTTTCCCAAATTGTTTTGAAAGTACTTTAATCATCAAAATTTTTTGAACAATTTCTTTTCCAAATTGCAAAATAAACTTAATTAATTTTGTAGGTTTTTCCTTCTTCGAAATTGCCAAAATTACTTTCAGTTTTCTAGAATTTTTCTTTAATTTTTTTTAGAGGATTCTTTAATCCTACAGAAATTTCTCTTTTAGATTTCAAAAATTTGGAAGAAATTCCTTTTGCAATTTTTACTAGAAAATGTTTACAATTTTCCAGAGGATTTTAAAGAATTCTCGAATCCTACAGAAATATCTCTTTCAGATTTGTTAGAGGATTCTTAAACTTTCTAGAGTTATAGATTTTTACTTCAATTATTGATATTTTTTCTTTTAAATTACAAGCATTTTCTTTGGGGTTAAATTAATTTAATTTCATTCAAATATCTTATATTTTCTAGATTTTTTTTTTCAAATTGTGAGAATATGTTTGTAAACATTCTTTAAACCTTAAGAAATTTCCTAGAATTACAATAATTTGCTTGAATTGTTCACGGATTTTCTAGAAATTCTTCTTTTGATTTGTTAAAATTTTATCTTTCAAATTGCAACCTATTTCTTAAAGGATTTTAGGTTTTTTTCTTCAATTTTTAAGAATCTTAGAATTTTCTTTGAGGGTTATTTAATTTAATTTCCTTCAGAATTCTAATATTTTCTAAGATTTTTTTTCCAAATTGTTATGAGCGTCTTTAATTTTCTCTTACAGATTACTATTTTTTTTTTTTAAATATCTGTTCCAAATTGCAAGAAACTTTTTTGTAGGTTTCTTCTTCTAAATTGCCAAATTTTTTTCCAGTTTTCGAGAATTTTTCTCTATTTTTTTTAGAAGATTCTTTATTACTACAAAAAAATATCTTTTAGATTTCTAAAATTTTCAAGAAATTTCTTACAATTTTTTTAGGAAATTCTCTTTCAAATTTTTAGAATTTAGAGAATTCTCAAATCCTACAGAAATTTTTTTGTTTTGGTTTGTTGGAGGATTCTTGGATTTTCCAGCAAATTGTTTTTCAGAGTTTTAGAATTTTACTTTAGAAATTTCTATTCCAACTTTTAAGAAATTTAAATCATTTTGAAAAGAACATCTTAAGCATTTCTTTTTTTACTAAATTGCCAAGATTCTTTAATTTTTCTTTGAATTTTTTTAGAGGTTTCTTTAATCCTACAAAAATGCCTTTTTCGGATTTTTAAAACTATCAGGAAATTTCTGTTTCCAGAAAATTCCCTTTCAGATTTCTAGAATTTTCCAGAGTATTTTTGGAGAATTCTCAAATGCTACAGAAACTTCTGTTTCAGTTTGTTAGAGGATTCTTGAATTTTCGAGAGTTTTACTTTAAAAATTTCTTTTCCAACTTTCAAGAAATTTAAATAATTTTAAAAGGGTCTTTTCAAATTGTCAAAATGTCTTCTATTTTTCTTTGAATTTTCATAGAGGTATCTTTAATCCTACAAAAATGTTTCTTTCAGATTTCTAAAATTTTCAAGAAATGTTTTTTCAGGAAATTCTTTTTCAGATTTCTAGAATTTTCCAGACTATTTTTTTTTGGAGATTCTTTAATCCTACAAAAATGTTTCTTTCAGATTTCTAAAATTTTCAAGAAATGTTTTTTCAGGAAATTCTCTTTCAGATTTCTAGAATTTCCCAGAGTATTTTTTTTTTGAGATTCTTTAATCCTACAAAAAAATGTCTTTTTCAGATTTCTAAAATTTTCAAGAAATGATTTTTCAAGAAATTCTCTTTCAGATTTCTAGAATATTCCAGAGTAGTTTTTTGAGAATTCTCGAATGCTACAGAAATTTCTCTTTCAGTTTTATTGGAGGAATATTGAATTTTCTAGAGTTCTATGTTAGAATTTTACTTTAATTTTCTTTTAAATTACAAGAATTTTCATTGAGGGTTATTCAATTTAATTTAAATATTTTAGAATTTGTTTTCAAATTATCTACAAGATTTTTTGAGTGTTCTTTAATCTAGTCTTTTCGGATTTTTAATTTTTCCAGAAATTTCTTCTTCAAAATTATCCAGTAATGTCTCTTAATGTAATGTCTGTTAATGTAAGTTTTTATCAGCATTTTTCTTAGATATCTTTTGACAAAAAAAGTGAACCTATAGAGATTTTTACAATTTTTTGGTAAGTTCTCTTACAAATTAGGAGTTTTATTTTCGAGAAATTCTCTTTCAAGAATTTTCCAAATGATTTTCTTTGAGGTGCTCGAATTCTATTAATAAAATTTTGTTTATGATTTCCAGAATTTTCCAGGAATTAATTTCTTTTTCAAATTACGAGAATTTTCTGGGAAGTTTTAATAAATTTTGAAGAAATTTATCTTTAAGGTTTCAAATATTTTTCTTGGAAGATTCTTAAATTTCCCTTATAATTTTGTTTCAGATTTCTTGTTTATTCCAAGAAATTCCCTTCCAAATGTTTAATTGCAGAGGCGTTTACTTTGTGGACCACCTTGTATAAAATGAAGAAGGATACATGATTACTTTGTTTTACCACTTTAATAAAAGTTTTTCATTCAAGTTTGATATTGATTGAAGACCATCAACACCTGGCCGAAGCGTGTGTAGATTTTGGCATAGATAAGATATAATAAATTAGGTTTTACAAAGTAATGAATAATTAAGTGATAATGTGTAATTCATATCTAATTTGATCAATAAGATGAAATTATATTTTAATACCAAAAATACTTTGGGATTTTTTTATAATTTAGATTGTGAAAACTAAAGTTACAAGTATAAACATGTTATTTATTTAAATTTGAGTCTTGAAAATGTAACATAACACAATATATGTCAGGTTCGTTTTTTGGAGTTGCTTTGGAAATCCTTAAGATCTTGGAGGATGGTTTTGATTAGGATTTTAGATCAAACTAAACTTTAGACTAAATATCGTGTAGAATGATTTTCTATTTTACTAGTTGCATCTTCTTGGTAAATTCGCGTAATACGTGGCCTGATTACGTCCGAAATCTGATTTCCCTGGAAATGAGATTCGAATTGGCAATCCCGCTCCGAACCGATCCGATCCTCCAGACACGAATCTAGTGAGCGCGTGTGTTTGGTTAGGGACCAGACGTTTCCTTCGCGTTCTTATTTTCCTATCCAATTTCGTCCGTCGCGGAAATTGCAGACGAATTCAATTATTCGCTGCAGCGAATCGGATAAATTCTGATATCGCTGGCAACAGCAGTGGTCGTCGGATTGTTGTTGCACTCGCAGGACGAGGCAATTTGTAAAAATACGTGATAGAAAATTTAAAGAATATTTAGTATTTAAGAGTCTGGGAACGCTTATTATAAAAGGAGGATCCGATCACGCAATCAAGATAATTAGGGTCATTTGCGAGAACGATGTTTGTTGAAACACAACAATACGTGTTCTTATTGAAGGCTGATGCGTGCACTTTGCTTGAAGTGAGGAGGACTTTCTCTGCCTTTCGGGCAATTAACAGTTTGCCGAGAATTCCGGTGACTAGTTCGTGACTTCACGAAGTTTCACACCGTGACTTGGAAGGATGTTAGCTTTGTTGATCAAGAATTTAATTAAAATCTCCAATCTCCAATGGAGTTGGTCAAAAAACATAAGACTTCAATTTATAACGAAAAACCTATCAGTTTATTCACGTACCGATCGTTTTATGTCAAGTACACACTTTTCGATTATCAATGGGACTAGCGTAATTCTGTTTGTTTATTGTTAAATCGATTACGTACAGAGGTCGAGTGGTCGCGTTGCTGCTGATCGACACATTTCCACCGAACGTTCGGTAGCGAACTTTGAGCGTCCGCTGAGATCCAGGCGATTCGCACAGTGCAGTGACTATTTTCGTACAAACACCATAACATGCGTATTTTATGTTGCTGTGGCCGAAACATATTCGTGCTATGCTGGCCACGTGAGAACTACAAAACTGTCGGGGTAATTAATCATCAATAACTTCATGCCTGCAGCTTTTGTGCGCTAGTTCGAATGCCAAGTGCGCGAATGTGTGCTACAATGGAAGAAGGTCAAGTCCATCATCGCATTGCGCAATCCGTTATCTCCTCCTGTCCGCATGTAAATGGGTTTTCAATTCGTTTTGTTGCATTGTTTGGGTATCTGGGTCACCGGGAGATGATAAGGGATGGATGGTGTTCTAAATTTATGGAGGCATTGTGTGGCTTCGGGTATTGTGTACCTTATCCCCCTTTTACTTTAACTGGTGGGATGTTGCAATATTTAATATCAAAGTCATTGTCCACCTGCCCACAATACTCTAAAGTCTATCGCCAGGAAATGTTTGAAAAGACAACTGTTGATTGTTTGCTTCATCGTATAAAGCTGATGATACTGTGTGTGGTTATTTATGGAAGGTTTCTATGTTATTAATTAAACTAGGTGGAATTTCATACGCTGAATTTAAGTTATTTTATTTAGAACATTACTATCCTTGATTCTAAAATAACCGATCGGTGCATTAAAAAATTCGTCATCGAATCTATTTTTGGTAAATCGCCAAGTGACTTTGAAAATATCATAAATTTCTGGAGTCAATTTTAGCGTGATTTTAAAACGCTCGATTAAGATTTTAAATTTAAGCTCTTAAATGTTTGTACTTTTTTTGGTAACTTATTTTCCTTGATTAGTGTTATCAAATTAATCTCTATTTATATAGATTATAAGTTAAATAGGGTCGTAGGGAGGTGTGTTAGCTTCTCGTGAACTGTGACCTAACAGATCTATTGTTCTACCCTTAACCAATCACTTCCCAAGCAGTCCCACGTAATCAATTTATCAATCTTCTTTTTTACTCTCAAACGTTCTTGATAATGAAGATAGATTTCTCTACCTTCACAAAGATCTTATCGTATACTGTTGGTCAAACAATGTACGAAGATATTTATTTTCATCGATTTCTCAAATATTATAAACATAAAAGATAGATTTCTGTTTTTCTACATTTGCGTACTTATAAATCATATCGTATAGATTTGATAATGTAATGGATTAAGATTTTTTCCATTTCAAGTTTCAGAGTCTTTAAATATTCTAGACCAAAGGAATGGATTGCTCTACATTGAACTTCCTCGTTGAAGATTTCATGCAAACCTTGAGGTTTTTTTTTCCATTGTTCAGCTAGTATGCGAAAGTTTTTTTGGAACAGAGTCCTTAAATGTTGTCGATTTTAGAGAAACCATTAAAGGAATTTAAAGATACCTGGGATCATCAAATTCCGTATCCTTGTCTTCACCTTAGTAACACTGATGATATTCAAAATAGACCAAAATCAGTCTTTGACTGATGTTGGCAGGGAAACAATAGAACAGTTTTGATAGAAGTCCCTAATTTGACGTAGATCAGTTTATATGTTATTTTGATCAAGCGTTCCATAAGCCGATATTATATTCTTTGAGGCATAGAAGAATCTCATTGGTGAAGATTTCAAGAGAAACGCCATTTAGCATATCCTTGAGGATTTATCCTCTATAAGGATTTTTTCGCAATGTTTACAATAATTGGATTTTTTTAGCCATATGTAGATTATCTCGTAGAACTTTATGATTAAGATTCATACTTTATTACTGAATACTTCTAAAGGTAAGTGCAGAATTACTTTGAGTTTCCTCATTAATCGATATGTATATGATTTTTCCCAGATCCAACGAAAGTTCTTGACAATGAAACACAACATTTGCTTCTTTTTTTCTACCAGTGTCATCTTTATATTTCTATAAATTTATAATATTCCAATAAATTCTTTTTCTCTGTTTAGAATGCATTAATAATAAAATCCAAATAGCAAATTTCTTAAGAATTCTATAAATTCTAGAAATCTAAACGGCAAATTGTTTAAGAATTCTAATAATCTCTCGAAAAATACAAAAGGAAACATATTGGAAAATTTAAGAAATCTGTAAGTGAAATTGCTGAAAACTTTTTGAACCCTCAAAGAAAAGTCTCTCAATTTGTTAAAATAAATATTCAAGAAATAAATCCGGCTATATGAGACAAAAAAATTCTAGAGATTTAGATGAGATGAGCAACTGATACATGTCATTTCATTTGGCAACTGAAATCTGTCGACTGTCATTTATCAACTGTCATCTGCCATATGTTATATATCAACTGTGATATTTTATCTATCATTTGCTATTTAACATCTATTATCTGTCAAATGTCATTTATCTACTGTCATCTGTCAAATGCTATTTGTCTACTGTCAACTGTCATCTGTCAACTCTTATCTGTCAATTGTCATTGGAAAAACTGTATTGGTAAATTTTCCGGCATTTTTAAGGAATTACGAACATATGAGGTAAAAGATATTGGAAAATTTGAAAATCTGGAAGAGAAATTCTAGAATTCTGAAAAATTGCTCAAAAATTCTAGAATTTTGCAAAATATGTCTTATTTTAAATTTAAAACCTTTGAAGAAAACAACAACCTTTGCTTATTTTTTTCTAGCAGGACCCTCTTTATATTTCTAGAATAGCGTCATATGTCTTTAAAGGGTTTTATAATATTCCAATATTTTCTCTTCCAGATGTTTAAAATTCATTAGCAATAGAAAAAAGTTCTAGAAATCCAAATTTCTTTAGAATCCTATAAATTCTAGAAATCTAAAAGGAACCTTTAAAAAGATTCTAGAAATCGAAACACCAAATTGCTTAAGAATTCTAATCATTCTAGAAATATAAAAGAAGTCGTATTGCTAAAATTCAAGACATCTGTAAGAGCAATTGTAAATTTAAAGAAAATTATCTCAATTTGTTTAAATAAATATTTAAAAAAGAAAATTTTTAGAAGTTTAGATGATAAGTGTCATTTTATCTGTCAACTCACATGTGTCAACTGAAACCGGTCGCCTGTTATTTATCATCTGTCACATTTTATATATCAACTGTCATATTTTATCTATAATTTGTCAAGTTGCGAGACAAGAAACTGTTCTTTTTTTCCTAGAAACTCATCGACGGAGACTTTTAGAGAAATGCCACCAAGTATTAGCAAAACAATAGTTTGATTTTGATGTTGTACCTTAAATTGACGTAGATTAGTTTTAATCACTTTGGTAAATTTTCGTAAATGAAATACGATATCGTGAAAATTTACCAAAGTGATTAGAATATGAACTTTCAACAACTAACAGCTTCAACTAATTAGTTTTGTAGGTTATTTTGATCAAGCATTCTCTAAGGCCACAATATATTCTTAATGCATAGAAGAATAAATAGTATTGGTGAAGATTTTAAGAGGAATGCCACTTAGCATGTTCTTGAGGATTTTTCTTCATTAGAGATTTTTTTCGCAATATTTACATTCATTTGATGCAAAACTCTTAAAAGTTTGATTTCATTACAAATGCGTAGAGTACCTTATAGTATTTTGCGATTTGATATTAATAATTTATCAGTGAATACTTCTAAAGGTAAGTCGTGCAGAATGACTTTGAATTTTCTCATTAATCGACGTGTATATGATTTTTACCTAGATCCGACAAAAGTTCTTGATATTGATATTGTCTTCTTGTCTCGTCAGTCATCTAGTGAGCCAAGATAATTTTCTGGTATCTCATTGATTGAGACTTTAAAGAAATACCACTAAGCATTACTAGAGTTGAATGTAATGATTTTTATTGTACATAGCTATTGCTTAAATATTCTATATATTTGTGTAAGTCATCTCTTAACTTATTACAATCAGTCATTCGTTGGGCCAAGATTACCCTCTTTGAGTCATAGAAGAAATACATTAACATATACTTCTGGTAAGACTAACCTTGAGGTTTTACTTTATTTATCGAAAACATTTAGGATTATTTGATGCAAAGTTTACAAATGCTCATTTCTATTTCGTTTTCTTTAATGCATAGAAGATATTCAATGACCTTTGGTCTGAGAGGAATAACCTTGAGATTTTCCTTTATTGAGGTTGCTCATTCTGGCTTCTATTTTGATACAAAGTTTATAAAAGCTCGAGTATTTTTTTTTTCTATAAAGCACTTCACTTTAAGGAAAGGCAGCAGAATAGTCCTTAGTTTTTTCCGTGATAAGTTGTTTTTTCTATAGATATATCCGTGTGTTCAACAATGTTTGATAGGCGTTTGAATTTCCCACTCAAAAAATCTTTTAAGATCGGTATTTACCAGTGGCAGGACTTTTTATTTTTCTATAACATATCTTCAAAGTGTTTCCCATTTTGATCCGAACATAAATATACCCAGCGTTTCATGTTGTTGAAGAGATTTATGTATTCTTTCCTGAATATCTGCAATTACTGCTTCCGTAAGAACAGTATACCGGTCTGTAGATTTTCCTTTTGAAACGCTGCTGGTTTCATGAAATTTATTACCAATACGGCAAACTTGCACAAAGTAGTTGTGACCGAACTCAAGATCAGAAAACTGCTCATGAATTTGTTCTTCACATTGTTGATAGGATAGGAATTTCCTTCTTCGTTGCGTGTTCTCGTCCAAACATATGCTTCAATAATAAACTTGTTGTGGAACTTACAGTAGGATGATGGTAAAAAAACGTAAAACGCAAAATTGAATATAAAGCACGAAGTGCACTTGATGCACGGACGGTAATGATCAAACGAATAAATTCGCAGGCAATATACCAACATTGTAAAAATGAAAAATACGCGCCAAATTCAAACATTGTTGAACGCAGTGTAGATGGGTAATCTTTTAGTATTGAGCAACAAATAATCTACGTTAATATATCAATTTCTTATCTTTATTGATATCAGTACATTAAAGATAATAAATTGATATGTTAATGTTAACTTGGATAATTTGGTGGGTAAATACAGTCAATTATTTAGTGAGTCGAGATTGTTTTTCTTGAGGCATAGGATAGAACTTCATTTGTAGATACTAATAGAATAAAGGCGACTGAGTTTATTTCAGTATTTTCCATGTTGAGTTGGTATTTCTTCAAGTATCTTTTTTTTTGACCACTATTTAGTGGGGAGCCTTCAAATATTTTTGGCGTTGTTCTTGACAGTGAAGTTGAATTTCTTTAGATTGAGGCTATCTCGTGTATAGTTAAGATCGGTCATTTAGTGAGCTAAGATAATTTTTCACCGGAGGAATACCACTTAGTGTGACCTTGAAGTTTTTCGTTGTGGAATTGGTTAGTGTATGATTTTTAAGCAATATTTCGGTTGGTAAGTTTAGCTTTAAGGCATAGAATAATTTTATTAATGGATACTTTTCGAAGAAACAAATTAGAATTTTCTTCAGTATTTTCCATGCTGAGTTGGTATTTTTATAATATCTATCCTTTTAATACTTTAGTGGGAAGTCTTCAAATATTCTTGACAGAAAGAATCTCGTATATACCTGTAGTTAGGGTGAGTCATCCGATGAGCTAAGATAATTTTTTTAGGAGGAATACCACTTGGCAAATTCTTAAGATTTTCCTTGAACGAGTTACGTTGTAAGAGATTTTTTGGGCACTACTTTGGTACTGAGCAAAATGAATTAAGATTTTTTTTTTGGTGCTTAGATTAACTTTATTCATAAAGAAATACACCAGATTTTTCTTGATTATTTTCCACACTGATTTAATATTTCTATGTCTATCTTTTTTTTTGGGAATACTTTGACGGAAAGCCTTCTAATTGCCAAAAGAATTTTTCTACATTGACTTAAATCATACTATATATAGTTACAGTGAGTTTAAATTATTTTCCTCCAGCATTGATTGATTGGAGACGTCAGCACAAATATCACTAGCATAACCTTGAGATTTGTGTATGGTTATTTGGGCACTCTTTTGTCTCCGGGCATAATAAATATAAATTTCGTTTCATTAACGTTGACGTGGATTATTACTTTCAATGATTTAGTGGTTGAGATTATGTTCTTTATTGATGAAAACTAATAGAAGAAAACATAATTTTTTTGAATATTTTCCAATTTAAGTTGATATTGCTATATCTATGCATTTTTTTGATAACTCTTTAGTGAGAAGTCTTCAAATATTTTTGATAGAGAAGGTGGATTTCTTTGCATTGATCCTCTCATAACACATGAAACGATGAAAAATAAATTTTGTTTTTAGAAATTCCAGATTATTCATTAACTCTCATAATAAATTCATAAATTCATTCCAACGGTCCTCCAACTTTTCGATGACCTTTAAGTAAAACGATTTGTCTTTGTTGTCGAAATAAGCTTCAGCTTCGGCAATTACTTCTTCAGTTGAGCTAAATTACTTTCCCGGAAACATCTTTTTCATGTCTGCAAAAAGCCAGTAGTCGCTAGAAATTGTTGTAGTGTAACAGCAATTTTTTATTGCATGTGGGGCCGTTTTTTCCTAATTTCTGCACTCAATTGATCCAATAATGTCATGTAATATTCACTACTGATAGTTTTGCCTTTCTCAAGAGAGTCGATGAAAAAAATTCCATGCCCATCCCAAGTTACGGATGCCATAATCTTGCCAGCCGACTTTTGAGTTTTTGGTCACTTTGGACGACTTTCACCGACTGCTATCTACTCAACTGGCGATTTTTTTTATTCAGGCGTGTAGTGATGGATCCATGTTTTATCTATTGTGACATACCAACTCAATAAATCCTTTTTATTTTCCTGGAATAGCTCCAAATAGCGTTCTGAATCGTCAACACGTTGTTGTTTTTGGGCGGAGTGAGCTCTCTTCAAAAGCAACTTGCGCATGCCCAAATTTTCATGTAAAATTATAAAGACACCACATTCTGATGTTTTCAAGGTGTCAGCTATCTTACACAACATCATTTTACGATCTTTTAAAACTGTTTTGTTGACAACTGCCGATTTTGGTCGATCAGAGCGTTTATCATCATCTAAACTAATAGTCAAAACACCATAAAATTTGTACTGTTTGAAGGTTAGTACTACCCGGAAATCACGGGTCTGTCAACAATATTTCTATATATGTGTTAGACCGGGGACTTATTGAGTGATGTGTTAGTTACAGTCAGACATTTGGTGATCTAAGATTATTTTCGTCGAGGCGTACAACCTCTTCGACGAAGACATCAGAAGGAACACCACTTGACATATCTTTTCCTTCAAGGAGTAATTGTTTAGGCATTGTTTTGGTACTGAACTCATTAAAGATATTTTTTTACATAACATAGTTAGTTAAGAGTATTTTCATTAAGGCTTACTAACAACTTTACTGAATGACACTTCTAAAAGAAAGAGAGCATAATTTTATTGAGTATTTACTAAGTTCATTTTTTTTTGGATAATCCTTGTGGGAAAATGTTCTTGAAAATATTGTTGGTTTAAGTTTACGCGAAGTATTTTGAAAATGAAAATGACACACTTGTGAAGTAAGGAATAAACTGCGTGTTATTTCCTTTCTAGACAATGAAGTTGATTTTATTTTGTATTGAATTGTGGGAAACCTAATGTTTGCCACTAAAATGTCAAGGTCAAAATGGCAAAGCTATATTATATCACTCAAATAAAGGGAAAATAAGCATATAAATGCTAAATATGAGTGGAAGATCATCTACAAGAGTGAACTCCGCCCTTCAGCAAGGTGTTAAAATTATATGTATGTGATCCTTCAATTTTGTATATATTTTAATTTTATATAATCATGCCCGGTAAGCTTAAATAAATAAAATGAATGAATTAATGTTCTTGATAATGAAATTTAATTTATATATACTTTTATACTTACGATCAGCAGTGAATTAAGATTATTTTTTTGAGGCACATAACTTCAACGATGTGAGACATCAATTCAAAGGAATACCATTTAGCATGACCTTTTCTTTTTCCTCCAATGAATTGGTTTGTGTATGGTATGATAATTTTTTTGGAGTATTTTGGTACAGAGCTTATCAAAGATGAATCCTTTTACATTTACATAGGCTATATTTTGTGGTTTATGTTTTGAGTTGAGATTATTTTCTTTAAGGCATAAAATAATTTCATTGATGGATACTTTCAGACGGAAAACAGCAGAAATTTCTTGAGTATTTTCTACGTTCTGCTGGTATTTCCATAACTATCTTTTTTGACAATACTTTGGTGGTGGTTCTCTTAACAATGAAGTTGAATTTATTTATTTTCTCTGCAGATCATCGATCAAATAATCTTAACTCATCGAATGACAGTATGAGTTAAGATTATTTTCTTCAAGACCTTCCATGTCATCACGGCAACCTCAGGAGAAATACCACTTAGCCAAACCTTCAATGAGTTGCTTTGTGTAAGACTTTTGGCAGTATTTTGTTACTGAGCTCATTAGAGAAAAACTTCTTCGCATTAATGTAAGCTAGCATCACCTTGAAGTTTTTCTTCAATTGATTTGTATATGATTTTTTGTACAATGTTTTTATATTGAGCTTATTAAAAATAAATTGCTTTACATTAACATAGATCATTTCGCGGGCGATTGCATTCAGAATTTAGTGAGTTAAGATATCTTTTTTGGTTATTGATGGATACTAGAAGAAAGAGTAAATAATTTTCTTGAGTTGGTATTTCTATATCCTCTTATTTATTGGACAATACTTCATTTAGAAAATATTTTTCACGTTGAGTTGCTATTTCTATATTCTATAACTACCTTTTTTGGAAATACTTTGGTGAAAAGCCTTTAAATTTTCATGGCAATGACATTATTTTTTTGCATCGACTTAAACCATCTCATAAGTTGTTTTGATCAATTATCCAGAAGGCCTTGAATATTTATTTGAGGATAGAAAGAAGAACCCAATCGTTGGAGATTTCTAAAAGTTGTGTAACACGAACTTTAGGTTTAGTTTTCATATATTTTTATATATTTGGAAGTCTTTTTGGCTGGAAAGCCTAAATGGATTACTCTACATTAAGTTGTCATCATCAATCATCCAAAAGAGAGCCATGACTTTGTTTTGAGACATAAAATTCAATTGATGCGAACATTATTAGCATGAACATCTCAGAAAGTTATTGTAGTCAGTTATGAGCTGAGATTATTATTTTTTTTTACAAAAATACATATTTATCTATCAAAAATTTACTTGGAAAATATAGTAAAATTATCAAAGAAAAATCTAATTTATTAATAAATTAAAATGACATAATGAAAATAGATAAATATTACTAAAAAACAAACATTCTAACCTTAATAAATTGTACGCATAAACCAAGGAATTCTTGATCTAGGTTAATGCGTAGTTCATTAAGGTAGGTCAGGAGTACGATGTATTGATTATTGTGGTAGGTCAAGAGTACGCTAGAATAAGTAATGAGTTAATATGATGTTAAATTAATATTTGGTTTATCATACCTAAAAGTAATGAGTAAACCAATATTAAAATTATTAGAGATCAGTTGCAATTGATAAACCTATAAAACAATTGAATGCCTCAACAGAATTGTAGCAGGTCAAGAATCCACTAGAGTAAATAAAATAGTTCAAATATACTGAAGATCGAAAACAGCGCATTTTTCATTTGGAGTATCAAGAGATAAAATATTCTCACCAAACTCAGTGGTCAAGACTTGTTTTTAGTATTTAACTAAACTGGTAATATATTTTGTTTTGAGTTACCTAAAGGTTCATTTAATAAAATGAAACAATTATGTAGTAATTTAATTATGCTGGTAATGACAAATTTTAAGCGATATCATTCCTCAGAGTTGGATTAGCAGACGAGGAACTCTGAGAAAAGATATTGCTTTAAAATTCACGAACTGTGCTCCGTTTTGCTGAAACCAAAGTAGCTGGAAGATGGAAAATAGGAGCAGAACATCCCCTAATGCATTGGTTTTTCGAAGAGATGCAGTTTGTGTTCTATTCTAGAGTTCTGTTTAAGTAACGTTCACTTTAATATTCCATCTAATGTGGCAGCTGATGAAAACAGTTCTCTTTGTCCTGATGTAGAATATGATACTTTAAAATGAATCTAAGTATCTACTTGATAAGATAATATATAAGTTCTTTACGTTGTAGAAAATTAAATAATATTATATTATTTGAGAATTTACCCTCCACTTTCAAAATCAATCTGATATTTACAATTTCTCTGGTTTTGCAGAATATAACAATGGATTTAATCCAGTCTTCCTTGCAAGGTATTGGCTTGATTAAACCCATGTTTATAGTCTGCAAATCGGAGAAATACCTAGTCGTTTTGAAAATATAAATATTACACCTGCAAGATTTTTCTTTACTATCGACCTCAGGTCTTTTGACCTTCAGAATATTGGCAAAAACTTACTCACAATTACAATTTGCAATTTTTTGTAATGATTCACGTAATCAAATTTAATTAATTATATTTTCCGTTTGTTTCAGGTAATTATTGATGCCATCCATCCTTGACATTCTAAAAACTTCTGGCAGCTGCCGTCGCGTAAGTGTGCTGCTAGGCATTCCACGTTAATTAAACGTACCGCACGGTGGTACTCAATTGAAGAATGCATTCAGCGGAATGCGATGTTAAACGATGGCGACCATATGTTCCGAATCCGACGGTTTATAAATATTCGCGCCCGTCTTGCTTATAATATAGAGAGAGAGGCCAGCGGAATGAGATTATAAACATTACAGTGAAGAATATATAAATAAGGCTTTAATTGGTAATTCCTATTAAACCGAATTTAATCATTATTAGAATGATGATACTGTACCTGTATATGGGACTTGAACCCGTGATATCATACAGAAAAGGTGTTGTTACGGTTTAAAAGATTAAAGGGGTCCAAGATTTATATCCTAATGAAGTAAATTGTACGATTTGTATCATTAAAAAAAAAAAAAAAAAAAAAAAAACTGAACCCCAACTAGCTATAGCGAAATTGCAGCAACAGTGGTCTAGGTCAGCATTTGGATGGGTGATGGTAAAAAATATATAAATTATAACAATTTTAAGTACTTTTGTGTATAATTCATCTAATAAAATGTGTGGCATTATTTCGATATGACTTGTGCCAGAGTCGACTGTCGATAAAACAATTCGTGGTATTACGATTTATCAGCAGTGTCCTTTGTCCAGAAAATTAGTATGCGGTGAGACGTCCGGCGAAATCGGTGCATGACATTACCGTGACACGAGAAAAATGGCCGTGCCGTAAAATTAAACACACGTGACCGATGGCGCCGGATCTGATCACGTTTCGGTCATTCGAATGTGATTGCGGACGTCGGCGTTTTCGGCGTCGGCGATTAAACAATTCCCATGTGCGGTCACGAAACGTAATGTTTGCAATTAAATATCGGCGTGTAATCTGTGTAAGGCAAAAGTTAACACGGCGATGTGTTATGTAAACATTACGGCCGGACTAACTATCTTTTGTTATTATCTGATGATGATCAAGCGTGAATGTAAAAGGATTAAAAATGGTTACGTGACCATCATAGTACTTATAATATACTTGAATTAAATAATGTTAAGAATGACAAAAAAATAATTCATAATGTTTGATAAACAAATAACACGGCAGAAGGGCCACATGGTCGATAGTCAAATACTACTACTAATGCTTCTACTACAAATATTTCTTCACACAGTTGAACATTTCCAAAAAGTTTTTTTATACAAAAAAAGATGTTGAATGAAATTGCGGGGTTGGAGGGAAATTGGCTTAGGCTATTCAGTCACAACCGATTTATAACAATTTTCAAATGACCGGCGAAAAAAAAAAGAATTTTAATCTATATAAAATTAAGTTGGACTAGAAGGTCAACTAATTGAACAAATAACAATTAAATTTATTAGGAAATTAACGAGAATAATAATAAATATTGAAATTGAATAAAACGGATAAATATTATCAAATATGTGCAGAAAGACCGAAGGTCGATAGCCCAAACGGACGGGCCAACCCTTATTTTAAATTAAAATGTATTTGTTCTTAATGTACCTATGTTTGTCCAAATAAAAATGTTCTCCCTGTTACCAAATAAATAAAAGAAAAACTTCAGCTTCAGCAATTTCAAACTTTAAATATAGATTATACGCTTAATTGAACTAGCGTACTCTTGACCTAGGTTAACACGTAGTTTATTAAGGTAGGTCGGGAGTACGCTAGGTCATTGCACTGATGGTTGTGGTAGGTCAAGAGTACGCTAGAATAAGTAATAAGTTTATACGGCTATTTTAAATTAATATTGTTGAATGTGTCAACAGAAAATTTGATTTAAAAATTGACAATCGTTAAAGCTCGACGATCGAAAAGAATGAAATTTATTTAAACGTTAAAATAATTAAATGATATTTCATAAAATATCTGAAATTGTAATTTTAGTATAGTTTATTATACTTTAGCTTCTTTTCAAGTAAATATCACTCTAGAAATTAATTGAAATTTTTATATATGTATTTGTAAAAACGATTTGACAAATAGATACAAGTGGATGAAAAAAACTTGACGACTGAAAACAATCTAAAATTATTTGTAATGTCGCCAAAGAAAACAATACAAATTAAAAATTTAAAAAAATACTATAGGCAATCGATAAAAGCAGTGACGAAAAAGTTGAGATTGACTAAAGTGTTAAAACTCTAATTAAATACAATTTATCATTGATAATAGCAAAAACAGTTAAAAATTGTTAAGGAAAACAGTTGAAATTGCCAAAATTGGTTCCCTCCAGAAAACAAGTGAAACTGCAAGAATTACAATTTAAAACAAAACATCGGCTATAGATAAAATTAGCTGAATATTGCCAAAAATGGTAAAGAAAAACTATTAAAATAGGCAAACAATCTCTTGTCTCTAACTGCGCTACGATGATGAGATCCAAAATAGATCGAAACCGGTCCGTGGCTGTTGTTGACAGGAAACAATAATTATTAAAATAGTTCTGTTGAAAACAATTGAAAATATGTTTGATTTAAAAACAAATGAAATTTTTAATTGAAGAGTCGTTTACATCTTGATTTTAATGAAAAAGGAGACACGAAAGCTTTATTACATGCAATTTTAAATAAACTGGTAAACATAGTCATCATGATTCCTTCATTATAAACAAATGAAACTTGGAAATGAAAATAATTGAATAACTAAACAAAATGTTAGAAATTTTTAACTCAAACTCAATGGGCAATCTATAAGAACAAATGAAAATTACAAAGTAATTCATAAAATAAAAACGCTAAAATAATTAAACGCCGCTGCGAAAATAGTAAATGTCAATTTAGAAAGTATCTGAAATTTTAAAAATTGTTAAAAACAAGTGAAATCTACAGTGGTACTCTAGAAATCAAATTATTAGAGATTTCTAGAAAATAAAACAATTGACAGATAAATAAAAGTTTATTTAAATAACTCGAAGAATAAAAAGAATAGCAAATTATTTATTAAAGTGCCAGAATAGTTGAAAATAGCTCCAGAAACCATTTAAATGATTTAAAAAAAAACAAAACAAAAATAGTAACATAAAATTTACTAATGAAACCATTGAAAACGAATAAAAAACACCAATTAAAAACAATCATTGATAGTAGCATAAACGTTTAAAAATTATTGAAAATATAATAGTCAAAAATAAGTATCACTCCAGAAAGCAACAAAATTCTTAGAAATAAAAAAAAATAAAAATCAATTAAAACTAGTTTAACATTGACTATAAACTTTTCATGCAAAAACAGTGAATAATTAAATAATTCTCATTTTATACAAGGAACTGTTTATTAAACGAAAACAATTGAAAATAATTTAAAAATGAACAGTCAAAATTTTTAAAACAACAAAAATAATTAAATAACAATTTAAAATGTTTATGTTTCAATTTTTTTTAAGAAAACACAATTGACAATCGAGAAAAGCAGTTGAATATTGACGTAAGAACTACAACAAATTAAAATTACAAAACGGGTTTGAGTGGAAGAACATATTTACTCCGTGCTTCTTTTGTCCAAAATTTTATGTATGTTTTATATACATATATAATACATCTTTATTTACAGAAAAAAGAAAATAATTTACATGTAATTAACAATATGGAAATGATACAATCTTTTTTCTGTCAAACGCCTATCGACCCGCGGCCTTTCAGCCCGGATTTGTCTATCTTACAAACGTCATGATTGCTAATGTCTAACGGAATTAAGTGTATGTTTTTTTTATTTTTATTACTTTCTTAATTTCGGATACCGAAGATAAATAAATAAATAAAATGTTCGAAATGTGCAAAAGCTAAATTAATTAAATGCTACTGCGAAAACAGTTGAAATTGTTTTGAAATTTATAAAAAAGAATATCAAGAGCATTAAACAATTGAATGTCACTTCATAAAGTAAACATTTATGAAATTCAGGAAAAAAACAGTTAATTTTATTGTTTGTAAAAATGATTAAAATCGAAAACAAAATTGTAGTTAATACAAAAATGTCTGATTGTCAAATAAATGTCGACTAAAAACTTTTCATGCGAAAATAATTGATACAGTTGATTTTTTTTTAGAAATTTGAATATTAACGAAGAAACTGAAAATTATAAAAAATAAACAATTGTTTATAAGTACTTTATTAAACTTGCTTGCTATATAAATATGATTCATAAAAGATTAAACAAAAATATACAAACAATTTCACCAGCAAGCTGAAAGGCAGAGTTCACTCTTGTAGAATGTTCTTCCACTCTTAACTGTAAGTCCTTTCCTTCACTGTTTCATCATACACGAACTCAGCTTTTAATACTTATGTTCAACCAAAAAATTCTAATTTCTTCTAATAAAGAGGAACATTTAGTAAATATTAATTAATTAATTTAATATTAATTCAGAAAATAAATATTGTCACTTTGACATTGTCAAAAATAAAGTTAAAAAATTTGAATATCACACCAAGGAAAAATTGAAATTCTTGGAAATTAAAAGCAAAATCGCTTATAGGTAAATTTAATTGAATATTGACAAAAAAAAATTCCAACGAAAACGATTAAATAAATTGAAAATAAAAATATTTTTTTTGTGTAGGTAAACTTAAACATTCGAAAATAATTTAAAAACAGTTGAAATTTTTAAAAGTAAAAAAAATACAATTTGTAGTCTTAATAAATAAATAAATAAATGTTTTCGTGTTTTTTTCCAATTTTTAACAATTTAACATGTTAGAAATCTGCTAATGAAACAATTGACATTTGATAAAAGCAGTGGAACATTGAAAAAAAAAAAAACTGTAACAAATGAAAAATACAAAAAAATATGTTCAAATAACTGCTTAAAACATTAAAATAATTGTCACTGCAAAAACAGTTAAAATTGTTAGAAATTCATGAAAAAAAAAACAAAAGTGTTAAACAATTGTGGAAGCTCTCACTGATAAATTTTGATAAATTCAATAAATAAACAATTAACTTTGTTGGTATCACTTTTTATTTACACTTGTACCTATTATAGTTTCGACAACTTCCGCTTGTCATTATCAAACAATTGTTTAATAAGGACAAGCTGAAGTTGTCGTATAGTTACAAGTGTAAATAAAAAGTGATACCAACAAAGTTAATTGTTTATTTATTTTGAAATTAAACAATTGAATTTCGCGACAAAAAAATGCAAAAAGCATTTGATAATCGATAAAATCATTTATTTATTTTATTTATTAATCTTTGGTTTCCTTTCTTGAAAATTACAATTATTAAAAATCAATTTAAAAAAAATCATGCGTCAAATTTTGAACGAAAGAAGCACAATTAAAAATCGTGTTCTTCCACTCAAACTCTTCCTCTATTATGATGCCGAGGGAGCAAATATTCTCTTAATACATTCGGTATATATATGTGCTTTTACTTGCTTTTTATCCCCTTTTTATGGGAGACATTTTAGTTAAAAAAACGTGTCCAACAAAAACAATTAAAAAATATTTAAAAAAAACAAAATTATAAATTTAAAGCATTAATAACTGATCATTTGAATATTAACGAAGAAAATTAAAAAAAAAAAAAAAAACTTGTAACAAATGTAAAAATAATTTAATGTTACTTCAGAAATTATTATATTAAAAAAAACAATTGGCGAGAGGACAAAAGCGGATGAAAGACACTCGACGAATGAAAACAATTGAAAATGATTGATGAAAACTGTTGGAACTGACAAAAGTGCCAGAACAGTTGTTCGTCGCTCCAATAACAATAAAAATTATTGGAAATAAAAACAAAGAGAATGGATACGACCGTTACTACATACCTACAATGGATTGAAAAATTCATGTTTTAGTAAAACTTTTTTGTTTCCTATTCCCTTTAATTTTTCATATTAAAAAAATATCTTAAAAAAAAACAAGAAACGGCCTCGAAAACATCCACTTCCGGCTTTTGAATGTTCACTAAAAGCTCTTCAGTTCCAGTTTTTACCGATAAAAAACTTCAACTAAGTTTGAAGTTTCATCTCAAACGGATCATTCGTTTTTTAGATATACAGGGTGATTTTTTTTTAGATGTTCTGTATGGGGATCTCGGAAACTATAAGAGATAGAGAAACGGTTAAATGGGGAAAGAAGTGCAGATTTACGAGACAAATAAAATTAATGAGGCCATAGCCAACTATAATTTTTGTGTAGATATTGATATGTAATGAATTTATTAAATATGCTAAAACAACTGAATAACTTCAGAAAACAATTGAAATTCTTGAAGATTTAGTTAAAAATCGACAAAAATTACTCGAGTGCGAAAACAATAAATAATCATTGAATTAATACTTATTGAAAGAGCCACAATTGTTTGTCTAGATAAACGCAAACAATTAAAAATAGTGAAAATGATTTAAAGAAACAGTTGAAATTTTTATAATCACGAAAAATAATTAAAAATATATAATAATAATTGAAAATCGTTAAAAGCAGTTAAACATCGATGAAGAAACTAAAACAAAACCAAATTACAAAACAAAATGTTGAAGTGGCTCCAAATGCAAAAATAATAAATTGTTACAAATTGAGCAAAAAAAAAAATAAAAGCATTAAGCAATATAGCATAAGTTAAAATTTTAGAAACTCTGGAAAAGCAGTTGTTAATTTAATTGTTTTTAAAAATTATTAAAAACATAAACTATATTGTAATCGAGTTAATACAAAAATGTTTTAGCCATTGTCAATTAAATGTCACTTTAGATAACAACAATTTAAAATCATTTAAACAACAATTGAATAAAAAAATGGTTGTAGATAAATTAGTCGAATTTTAATATATCATTTTTTCACAGTTTTTATTTTACACTATATGTACAAAAAAACATTAATGAAAACAATTAAAAATTATTCAAATATTTCCAATTAAAAAAAATAATAATTTTATTTATCTATATAAAGGAAAACAATTGAAACTCATTTAAAGAATTCTAATTTAAAAAAATAGTTTAAAAGCACATATTATTTGAATAATAAATTAAAATGTTAAAAGTTTGTAAAGAAAACATTGTTGACAAACGATAAAAGCTAAAACAAAGTGAATATTACAAAATGTTTAAATTCCTCAAAACGTTAAAATAATTAAATGCCAAAATATTAATTATATTGTTAAAAATTTCGAAAAACATATATCGAAAGCATTAACAATAGAAAATCACTTCAAAACGAAAGTTAAAATATTTAAAATTCTGCTTAAACGAAAACAATTGGGAATCGATAAAAGCAGCTGAAAAATATGTTACTTGAAAAAATTTCGAAATTTGCAACAAAAAAAGTACATTAACAATTGATAAAGATATTTGTAATAATAACGAAGAATCTAAAAAAATAATCAAAAAACTGGCAGAAAGACCATAGCCATAATAATAATCAATTACGATTATATTGTACATAACGAATGTATTCAATAATAAAGATGTTTGTCTCTCTAATCAAAAAAGAACAGTTGAATTTGTCAAAAGTCCTAATACAGTTGATTAGCACTTCAGAAAACAATTGAAACTCCTGGAACATTTAAAAAAGCGTTAAACAAGTGAATATTGCTCCAAGCAAAAAAATTAAAATTTGCATTAAAAAAACAAATGACAATTGATGAAAGCAATTGAAAAACTTGGTCAACAAAAACATATAAAAATTGTTACAAAGTGTCTGTAGAAAACTTCATAATGATGGTTGCAACCGTTACTATGTGGTAATTCATATTATTAAGTACCATTACTTACTAAGCGTTTTATTAAGTGTTCTGTAGAAAATTGTTGAAATTTCAACATTTACAATTGATAAAGGCATTTAAATTATTGTTAATAACTAAGATTTTTCCCATTCATGTCTCTACAATTATTGGCAAGACCGCAAGACTTCTTCGATCTTCATTCTTTTAACTTCTTCCCTATTTAAACCCTTTTTAAGGACATAATCAATGTCTGATCATCCTTGTTGTGCAGCATACGTTTTCATCCCTTCCCAATCACCTCCATTGCACCCGTTTAATATACAGGGTTGCTGATATGTATGGAAACGGTCGAATATCTCCTAAAGTAAGAGAGCTAGCGAAAAATGTTAAGTTACAAAAGTTTTGCGTTTTTTTTTAAACTATTGGAATAAAGACAAATTAAGTATACAGGGTCAGTTAAAAAGTCAGGACGAAACAAACTTGCTTTTTCGCTAGCTCTCTTACTTTAGGAGATAATAGACCGTTTCCATACATTTCAGCGACCCTGTATATCTATCTTCTATTAAACCATCTTCTTCTCATCCTTGTTTATCAATTTATCCTGAGACGTACTTACTATTAATTCACCATGACGATTCACTCATATTCTTTGCAATCTCTGTCATTATGTTTTTCATCATATCTTTTCGTTCATCCATTTCTTTTTGTTTTTTTGCCCATTTCCCATCTGTACATCTGACTTGTTTAGATATTTTATTTTCACGTTTTTTGTTTATCTAATGCCAAGGTTTCCTCTTGGTCATTGTGTTCCCTGTTATTGATTGGACTTTTAACCTCTTGTATTTCAACAGTTCTCTTTTACACCACTTTGCAATTAGTTAGCCTTTTCAAATCTAGATGTCACCCTCGTGTACTTTGGTAAATAGATTTCATATTCTTCAGTGAAGATTGAACTAACCTTAAATTGCTCATTTCTATATACTTAACCTTGATGTCTCATTACAATAACTTTAATATTGCAATTGAGGTTACGTCGATGACGGTTATGGATTAGAAAAACCTTACCAACGAAATTTCTTCAATTTACAACTAGTAAATCTTGTGGGTTATATGAACTCTTAGTTTGTCACATTGATGTTATCAGGGTCTATATAAGAATTACATCAGATCGCGGTAGATTTGTCTATACATCACTATATAGGTTCTGATTATAAAGACTGCTGGATGAAATTTTAACTATGTGACTTCTTCAATTGAAGAATAGTAAGAAAAGTACAGGAATGGAATAAATTGAAGATTTAGGTTTATTTATTTTTGGAATTCTTTCTTAAAAATTTGAAAAATATTACGATTGTGGTTTCTTGGATTGGTGAGAAGGAAGAAAAGAAAAAGAATTGATAGAATTAAAGATTTAGACTAAAAAAATGTTATAAATGTGACTTTTTCAATTGATGAACAGTAAGAAAAGCCAGTGAATTAATAAAATAAAATATTACCAATGTGATTTCTTTAATTGGTACAGAGGTAATTAGTTGAAAAATGATTGAAGATTACTAAAAAAAGATTACAAAAGAAACAGCTAAAAATTCATTCAGGTGGTTTTATGGTTTAACTTTTTGAAAACAATTTCAGAAGTTTAAACAAAGCTGGTGATTCTCAATGTTTTCAGTCCAAAATCTATTAGCAGTAAGATATGTTGGCAACTCTTATTTTGATCTGTATTTAAGTAACTGTATCCTTAAACCTTTTTACTTGAATTTCTCTTCTTCAAGAGATTTTATTAATTTTTTAAATTAAAATTTATATAACCAAATGTTTCTCGCTACTTTATGCAATCAGATGTTGCTGCAGTAAAAACCTTCTTACATTCCATATTTTTGAATCGTTGCCTTAAATTTTCTATTTGTTCATCGACTAAATGCGCGGCCGCACAATTAATTAAACGCCATTCCTTAATTGGCCGCGCATAATTCCTTTTAATGCACCTCCGATTATATAATGCACAATAATAAAAACAATTGCATAATTCCGTCGTATTGAAAGCATGAGAATAACCGACGCCTCGTTTCTCTTCCTGCAAGAAATGCCCGGTTTGCTGTTTGCAATATTCATGGTGTATATCTCGGGGTGTGTGCACGATTAGCTCTTAATTAACGAAGCAACAATGCGATTTCTACTTGTTAAAGAACGCAAATTATCATATTTCTTGCTTCTTATGAAATCGTCATAACTTCACACGGAATGATGATTGAAGAAGGTATTCTTGATATATATAAGGAAAAAAAAACTTAATGTAATTGCTTTAGGTAGGTCAATAATTTTTTTAGAAAATTTGAAGATTCGAAAAATGTCTATTTACTCAAAGGTTGGTATAACAAGATTCAATCACTTCTGGAATGATAGGATGGTAATTTATTTGGTATGGTAATTAGTGTCATTATGCAAGATTAATTTGGCTTGGTTCAAACTCTTTTAGAAAATTGCGTTGATTGAAATTTTGAAATTTATATTTCCATACAAGAAGTTGTATTAAGAAGATTATTATCCAACTGCAACATCTGCTCAAGTGTGTTGGCAAAAGATAACATTCTGTGGTGTAAACAAATAAATGAAAATAATATACATAATAGTTTGCTTTTAAGGTGCCAGGAGTGGCACTTAAATGAAACAACCACCAAGAATTTAACTATCAACATCGAAAAATTAATGTAATAACTTTTAAATTGTCATTTCTCTGCTAACAACTCCTATAGATTTGTTTAGAAGAACTCTTATTTGAATTTCATCAACTCATTATGGTAAAGTTTTCATGCCTTTAACTGCATTTTATTGATGAGATCTCAATTGATCGAAACCTGTCCGTACATGTAGAATTATGTTTTAGTTCCCAAGAATTGTATTTTCGGATTGTTTTGGCCATACTGGTGACCCGTTGACCCGATTTCCGTAAACTGGGCTCTCGTCTCTCGTGTAAAATTAGCGTCTTTAAAATAGTTGCAAGTGCGAGCCGAGCCGTATGCATAAATCAGCGCACATTTGTGGATATCTGCGCTCTATTTTAAACACCGACAATCCTGGACAAGCACTGCACATTCTCGATCGTCGCCGTAATTCACCGTTGATATTTCTGGAGGCGCGTCAAATATGCGCAGTATGTTTGATTATAATTCACTGCGCATAAAAATAAAAACAGTGTTGAACACTGAATAAAACATAGTAAAGTCTGTTCGTTGGATCTTTCGTCGTACGTCACAAATTATCGCTTCGAGAAACGACGCAAAAACATTCAGTCTGATAAAGTAAACCAAATGCGTTAGAAAAAGAACGCACTGTAAAACTTTCGTCGTTTTTTGAAGCGATAGTTTGTGACGTACGACGAAAGATCCAACGAACAGACTACTATGTTTTATTCAGTGTTCATTATGAATTACCACAAAAACAGTGTTTTTGTACTTGAGCAAAAATTGCTTAACTTATTGTAATCATTAGAGTAGGGAAGATTGAATATAAACTTTCACATGTATGCTATAAAATTCATAAATTGATTGATAAATACTAAAAAAATAAACACTAAACTAACGCACTTACTATGTTTTTATGAATTACTACGATCGCCACCATTCGTAAGACTAAAAAAAAATCATTACATTAGAGACCTTGACAGGATGACCAATGTCCAAAAAAGCACATTATACAGTTGATGTATTGTTTCTGGCATTGGTCATCCTGTTAAGGGCTCTAAAGTAATATTTTTTAATATTTTACAGTAAAAGTACCTTATGCATTTAATTTACTTTTCCAGGTATTGGTCATCTTCTCAAGGGCTTTAAAGTCAAATTTTTGTTATATATTTTAATTTATGTATATAATTTTGGGGAATGTGCTACATTACAACATTCCAAATCCTGATTACAATGGCAGTTTGTAACAGTTGTTCGGCGTGGCAAGGTCGGGCCTCGGTTAATTCGTATTCCGTTGCACTGAAAATTGTTTTAACGTACGATTCCGGAGATAAGATCGGCACTCTCGCAGGAAGCGCACGGATTGTCCGTTCTGCAAAGGTCGGAGGCAAGCACGCGCGGCGATTGTTTAGAAAGGATTGCGGTGGCCTGATGCAAGAGCCATGATCATGCTCTAATGGTTGAATGTACGGCGGTATTTGATGAAATGAATACGCGATTTGGTCAAAATTATCAGTTATAGGAATCTTGCCAAAAAAAGTAGCATTTTTGTGTTAATCAAGGTCATTCGTCGCAAATTTTTGGACATCAAACTAGTGAACATGTTGGATAAGCAACATTTGATAACACCAATGTTCCAAAATATTGCTAATCTTCGAGTTTGTCTAAGAAACGTAATTTTATACTTGTCCGAGAATCAAACGGATGTGTTGGATAATAAATTTATGATATCTCATCTATACGTTCCGAAATTTCGCTTGTCTTTTTTTGATCAAAATTATAGTTCACAACTTAGAGAAATGTTTGACAGAAAAAAGCAAGTCAAAACCCAGAGAATAATGAGCTTTTTAGGTTTCAAAAATACGAACATTTTGATTTTGATAGACCAAATATGTATTCGGAATATATGTTTGGTCTATCAAAATCAAATGTTGCTAAACTTTGAGTATCCAAGAAAGTAGTAAGTATATATTGGCTTTAAATCAAAATTTATGATACGATTCATTAAAATAAATGGTTAAAAATCGAACCTGTGAATAGTTAGCTTTCAATAACTCTTATGTTAGGTTAGGTTAGGTTTATTCAGGTTAAATTCAGGAATGTCTGTAGTAAACTATTTTTTTACCTTTCAATCAAACGCATATTTTTGACCATCAATATTTATTACCTACCTCAATAACCCAAGTTATAATCAAGATAATGGTTGCGACCGTTACTACGTGGTAATCCATACTTACACTGAATTTTTTAATTCAGTGCTAGTTATAATCGCCAATTTAGATCATAATTTATCGCAAAAAGATAACCAAACAGTTCATAAAGTAAGGTTATGGTATCAGAAAAAATTTAAGGTTTTTCTGATACCTTACATTTTTTCACTGTCACAATATGTCTACAATTTTCTTAAAAAATCTTCTAATTTTTTTTTAGCAATTACTCTACAAAATTATAAGCAATTTCTGCCAGGGTTAGTAATTGCTTAGAATTTAGAATTCAAGCATTTATTTCAAGATTCTAGACTGCAAAAACTCTTCCAGCTTTACAATTGGGGGTTCGAGTGTTCTAGAATTTTCCAGAAATTTCTGTTTTCGTCAATTTGCCTTCAATTAAAAGAATCTAAATTTCCCAGCAATATCCTTTCGGACTTTTTAAATTTTTTAGCAATTTATCAACCAAAATGCAAAAATTTTCTTCTAAACAATTGTTTTATCAGATTTTAGAATTTTTCAGCAATTACTCTTCCAGATTTCTAAATTTTCTAATTTTTAAAGAAAACTTAAGAAATCTTGAGAAGGAAATTAAAACACTATAGAAAATACTGAAAAATCGTCATTGCCGAAAATAATTTTTTTGCAATTTAGAAGATAGCCCCTGAAACATTTTGAAAAATTGAAGATAATTTACTCGAAACCTCTAGGGAATTGGAAGAAACAGAGCTGGAAGTTTATAAAATCTGAAAGTAAAATTGATGAATGAACTCCCGAAGAAACTTTGGAAAAGAATTTTTTGTAGATGCTAGAAACATTTAGAGAAATAGCAATATAAGTTAAATTATTTTTTTTTTTGTCAAAAATAGTTGCCAATCGGTTTCGTATTACTTGGGTCTCATTTTTGTTGTAATTATCACTGTTGGCAGTTCCTTAATTATCCCTAACTGAATGGATAATTAAGGAAATCAGTACAACACCTAGACAATAGATGTCACTTTAATGGTGCCTCTATCCTTAAAGAAAAATAATTGCTGGACATTTATAACCCTTAAAGAAAATTCTTACAGTTTTGAATAATTCGTAAAAAAAAATACTAGAATATATTAAATATAATTTCTGAAAATCTATAAAACTAGAAGAAAATGGTTTCAATTTAAGGAAAAATTTAAAAATCTAGAAATTAACAAATTTTGACAAGATAAATCAAGGAAGGTATAAAATTCATTAAAGAAGTAAACCCAAAAAATAAAAATTGGAAGGAAAGATCTAAAAGGTTATAAAATTTGGAAGAAAAATTACTGGAAAATTCAAGAACCTTTGAAGATAATCTTAATTGTAATTTGGAAAAGAAATTTCTAAAGAATGGAAGAAAAATTCTTTGGTAAATTCTAGACCCTGCGAAGATAATCTTCGCAATTTAGAAGAGAAACTTATGAAAGAAATTGCTAGAAAACTTCGGTAACATAAATCAAGAAAAGAATTATTAAAATAATTCTTACAATTTTGAAAACATTTCAATTCTAAAATTCTTTGGAAAATTCTAGAAACTGCTAATATAATCCTTGCTATTTGGAATTGGAATTCGTGGAAAAAAATTACTAAAATATTTCGATAAGATAAATCAAGAAATATTATTTCTGAAAATCTATAAAAGTTTTGAAGAAAATTATTTCAATTTAAAGAAAAATTCAATAGAAAATTCTTGAAAATCAGAGGTGAAAAATTTGAAAATCTAGAAATTAATAAATTTTGACAAGATAAATCAAGGAAGGTACAAGATTCATTAAAGAAGAAAACCCCGAAAATAAGAAAAATTTGAAGAAAAGAGCTGGAAAGTTCTAAAATTTGGAAGAAAAATTACTGGAAAAGTCAAGAACTTTGAAGAAAATCTTCGTAATTTGGAAAAGAAATTTCTGAAAAATGGAAAAAAAATTCTTTGGTAAATTGTAGACCCTGCGAAGATAAGACTCACAATTTGAAAGAGAAACTTGTGAAAAAAAAAATCTAGAATACTTCGATAACTTCATAAATCAAGAAAAATAATTTCTAGAAAATTATTTAAAAAATCTTTGAAGAAAATTCTTACAATTTTTAAAAAAATTCAATTCTAAAATTCTAAAATTTTTTGGAAAATTCTAGAACCTGGTAATATAATTCTTGCTATTTGGAATAGGAATTCGTGGAAAAAAATTGCTAAAATAAAACTTTTGAAGAAAATGATTTCAATTTAAAGAAAAATTGGTTAGAAAATTTTTGAAAAACGGAAGTTAACAATTTAAAAATCTAGAAATTAACAAATTTTGACAAGATAAACTAAGGAAGGTTCAAGATTCATAAAAGAAGGAAGCCCCCGAAAAAAATAAAAATTGGAGAGAGAGCTCGAATGTTGTAAAATTTGAAATAATTATTCTTCCATTTTTCAGAGCTTTATTTTCCAAATTACGAAGATTTTTCTGACTTTTCCAATAATTAAATCAAGAACCTTTGAAGAAAATCTTTGTAATTTGGAAAGGACATCTCTGAAAAATGGAAGAAAAATTCTTTAGTAAATTGTAGACCCTGCCAAGACAATCCTCGCAATTTGGCAGAGAAACTTGTCAAACAATTTGCTAGAATTTTTCGATAACATATATGAAGAAATATAATTTCTAGAAAAATATTTAAGTAAAAAACCTTTGAAGAAAATTATCAATTTGAAGCAAAATTCTCCCGATAAATTGAATAAAAACTTGGTTGCAAATTCAAAAAATAAAAATAAATTGACAACATAAATCAAGAAAGGTAATGCTGAAACATTCTAAAAGCCTTTAAAAAATTTCTTAAAATTTTGATATTACTGTAAATTTTGATTAAAAAAAACAAAATCTAAAAACTCTTGACAAGAAAGTTATTTAAAATTTATTCACTGCCGAAAAAGTACGCAATTTGATAGGGGTATTAATAGAAAATTTTCAAAAAAATAAAAAAAAATTTAAGAAACTGGCAAATTCTAAAATATAGATGAAAGATTGCTGAATTATTCTAAAGTCCCTAAAGAAAATATTCGCAATTTGTAACAGAAATTTCTGAAAAATGTTGATAAAATAAAACTCCTAAAAAAATCGACAAGATAAATCAAAAAACGGAGAAACTTCTAATAAATTCAAGAAAACTGTTGGGCTTTTCTAAACACAAGGAATGAAATATTAAAGCTTCCTAGGACGATTTTTCAAAATTATTTTTGACGTTATTGTTATTTGAAAATTTGTAAAAAAATTGCTAAAATATTTCGATAGTATATAAGACAAGAAATATATTTTTTTAGTCCTCTACGTTGTAGAAAATTAACTAATAATATTTCGTAAATCTACAATATATTTTCTAGAAAATTGTAAAATCTTTAAAGAAAATAATTTTAATTTGAAGAAAATTCTCGAAAACGGAAGTAAAAGTGATTGTAATTTTTAATAAGATAATTAAAAAAATGATAGAAGATTAATAAAAATTGTTGAAAAATTATTATAATTTTGATGAAAAATTCTTAAAAATTGGGAAAAAAACCTTTTGAAAATTCCAAACGAAAAGCTTTTGAGAAGAAAACACCGAAAAATTAACAAACAAAAAAATGATGAAAAGAGGTGGATAAGACAATTGATGGAAAATTTAAGAACTCCCGAAGAAAATTTTCGCAATTTGAAAAAGACAGTTTTGAAAAAATTGTAGAAAAATTTAGAGAAATAAAAAAATAAAGGCTGAATATTTCTAACCCTTAAAGAAAATTGTTAGGATTTTTAAGAAACACTCTTTGGAAAGTTTGATAATTAAAAAAATGATAACAGATTAATAAATATTGCTGAAAAAATATTATAATTTTGATGAAAAAATCTCAAAAATTGAAAAAAACTTTTCTAAAATTCCGAACGAAAAACACAGGAAAAAATGATAAAAAGATGTGGAAAATTATAAAATCTTAAAGAAAAATTAGTGGAAAATTCCTCCGAAGAAAATTTTCGCAATTTGCAAAATAATTGTAGGAAAAATTAGAGAATTAAAAAAATTAGTGTTGGAAATGCCTAACCATTAAAGAAAATTCTTAGGATTTTTAAGAAACGCTCTTTGGAAAGTTTGCTATAATATTTCGAAAACTTTAAATTACAATTTTTATGAAAAATTCTTGCAAAATGGAAAATAAGTTACCAAAAATTCTGACTGAAGAAAACGCGAGGAGAGGAATTTATTTGTTAAATCTCGTATAAATGTGTTTGTAATGAAGTCGACAATCGACAAAATACTCGTGTATGATCTAAAGGTTGGAGGGTGGGATAGTGGCCACCCACCCACCCTACATATTTATTGACACTTTCATCACTGTAACTGTTTTAGTTTCCTAAAATAAAAGCAGAAATCGTGTAGGTGTTGTTAATGATTTTATAAGTACCATTGCAGCTTAAGTTTCATTGTATATGTAGAGTGAGTGGGTGGCCACTATCCTACCCTTCAGTTTTAATTTATAGACGAAGATTTTATTACAAATAATGCCAAAAAAGAGAAATTTATTTATTAAATCTTGTATAAATCTGTTTGTAATGCAGTTGGCAATCATTAAAATACTCGTTTATGATCTAAAGATTGGAGGGTGGAATAGTGGCCACCCACCCACCCTACATATGCATTGACACTTCATCGCTGTTTCTGTTTTATTTACTTGAAATAAAAATAGGGATTTTGTTTATGTTGCTAATATTTGTTTAAGTACTGTTGTAGTTTGTTTTAGATTATATATGTAGGGTGGGTGGGTGACCACTGTCCTACCCTACGGTTTTAATCTTTAGTCGCAGGTTTTATTATAATTAATACCAAAAATAGAGAAGTTTATTTGCTAAATCTTGTATAAATTTGTTAGCAATCAAGATGACAACCAGGAAAATACTTTTTTATGGTCTATATATTGGAGGGTGGGATATAGGCCACCCATCCACTCTACATATATAAATTGCACTTCCATTACTATAACTGTTTTTGTTCACTGAAATAAAAAGAGGAATTGTGTAGATGTTAATGTATTTATAAGTACTATTGCTACTTGAGTTTAATTGTATAAGTAGGGTGGGTGGGTGACTACATTATCGTATTTTAACCGTTGGTTTACTCTGTAAATTCTGTATAAATCTGGTTTTCAGCTTATTAGTCTTTTATGATCTATAAATTGGAGGGTGGGATAGAGGCCACCCACCCACCCTCCATATATTACGGTACATTCCTCATTGAAGCTGTTATAGTTCCATCAAATTAAAACAGAGAATGTGTAGATGTTAATTATTTTGTAAGCACTGTTGCAGTTTGCAACTCTTTGTATATGTAGGGTGGGTGGGTGGCCACTATCTCACCCTCTAATTTTAAATGATAAGCGACGATTTCTTTAAGAATAAAAAACTATTGAAACAGAGAAATTTACTTTAGTCTAATGTACAAAGGCTTGTAATTAAATTGTTTTTTAGCAAAATATTCGTTGATGATTAATGGATTGAGGGTGGGATAGAGTATACCCACCCACCCTACATATATATGGACACTTTCATCACTGCAACAGTTTTAGTTTCCTGAAATACGGGCAGGGATTGTGTAGATGTTAATGATTTTCTAAACACGGTGGTTGTATTAGAAATATAGAAAAAAATCTCAAAAATTGAAAGATAAATTATTGGAAGACTCTAGGAAATTGAAAAAAAAGAGGTAGAAAGTTTTAAAATTTGGAAGTTGGTAATTTATACAAGATTTTAGGCACTTAGTTTTTTATTTGTCTAAATTTCTCTACGATTTAAACAAAAATCTTCTCTAAATTGCGAACTTCCAGATTTAAAAAATGTATAGCTCTTTTTTCTAATTTCCTAGTGTCTTCCAATAATTTATCTTTTAATTTTTCAGAATTTTATCTATTTTTCTAAATTTCTCCGTGTTTTCTTTTACAAAGCCCTTCTATCAGAATTGTTTTCGATTTTTGAGAATTCTTCATAAAAATTGTAATTTAAAATATTTCCAATATTTCGACACCTTGAAGAAAATTCTAAAATTTGTGGAAGAATTTTTTTTTTGGAAAATCTTCTGTCAAAATTGTTTTCAATGTTTTGAGAATTCTTCATAAAAATTGTAATTTAAAATATTTCCAATATTTCGAAACCTTGTAGAAAATTCTAAAATTTGTAGAAGAATTTTTTTTGGAAAATTATTGAATAACCTGGAAAATTCTAGATCCTCTGATGATAATCCTCGTCATTTTGGAGAAAAAATTGTGGCAAAATTTACTAGAATATTTCGATAATATACAGCAAGAGACAGAATTTCTATATAATTATAAAATAATTAGAAAATTATTTCATTTTGAAGAATAGAAAATTAAAGAACAAGCGCTGTAACACCTGAAAAAAGAATGAAAAATTTGGAGCAGAAGAAATTTTAATAATATAAATCAAGAAATGGTAAAAGATTTATAAGCATATTTCGAAAAATTCTTATAGCCTTTAAATAAACTCTTCCAATTTTAATGGAAAAAGAAATGAAAAAAGTTGCCGACAAAATAATTGCTGGAAATTTCTAACCCTTCTTAATTCTTACAATTTTGAAGAAAAACTGAAAACTTCTCGAATTATCTGGATTATTTTAGAATCACCAAAGATATTCCTTACCATTTCGATAGAGCAAAGCAAGAAACAGATGTTTTGAGAATTGAAATCCTTTGAAGATAATTATTTTAGTAGTAACATATATTTATTGACAAATTCTGTACATATTTACATTAAAATGATGTATAATGAATGATGTGTTAATGTATTAATCTGTCAAAAGGCTAATTATTTTATTTTGAGGGAAATAATGTAAATCAAGAAGTGGTAAAAATGATGGCAAATTGTAAAAGCCTTAAGAAAAATTCTTACAACTCTGATGAAGATAAAAATGGAAAAAAAGTTACCTACAAAAAATAAGTGCTGGAAATTTCTTATAAAATTCTTACAACTTTTAGGAAACTTCACGAAATCTCTGAAAAATTCTAGAATTCTCTCGAAAATTCTAGAACACCTTTGGAGGTTCTTTGCTATTTCGATAAAATAAAGCAAGGAAAATTGAATGTCTAAAGAAATTTATTTCAATTTCAAAGTGAAAAATAGTTGGCTGTAAATTCTGAAAAAAAGATTTATAAGCATATGTTGACAAATTCTAAAAGGCTTTAAAAAATTCTTACATTTTTGATTAAAAAAAAAAAAATGGGAAAAAGTTGCCGACAAAATATGTGCTGGAATATTCTAGAATCACCAAAGATATTCCTTACTATTTAGATAAAGTAAAGCAAGAAACAAAACAAATCCTTTAAAGAAAATTATATCAATTTGAAGAAAAAAATTTAAAGAAAAATGGGCTGTAAAATTTGAAAAAAAATTGAGACAGAACAAACTTTAATAAGATAAATCAAGAATTCAAAGATTCATAAGTAAATGTTGACAAATACTAAATGGCTTAAGAAAAATTCTTACAACTTTGATGAAAATAAAAAATGGAAAAAAGTTGCTTACAAAACAAGTGCTGGAAATTTCTTACAACTTTGAAGAAAAACTCTCAGGAAACTTGTCGAATTCTCTGAAAAATTCTAGAACTCCCAAAGGTGTTCTATGCTATTTCGATAAAATAAAGCAAGAAACAGATTTTCTGAAAATTGTAATCCTTTGAAGAAATTTATTTTAATTACAAGTCTGAAAAAAAAAGGTAAAACATTTGAAGCAGAACAAATTTTTATAGGATGAACCAAGAAATAGTAAAATCTGCTGGAAAATTAATAAACCCTTTAAAAAAATTCTTACAATTTCGATGAAAGTATTTAAAAGAAGTTAGAAACTTTTATTAACACGTAAAGAAAATTCTTACCATTTTGAAGAATTATTAACAAATGAAAAAAAAATGATTGTAAATTCTGGAAAAGTATATTCAAATCTGAAAGTTAACAGATTTTGACAAGATGAGTCAAGAAAGGCAAAAGATTATTAAAAAAGTCTTCCTAATACCATTAATGTCATTACTTTCCAAATTTTTTAATGAAATAGTTTTGGACACCTTTAATAAGTAACCAAAGCATTGAGAAATTTTGAAAGCTATTTAATTTTCAGTGATGGTATTATTATGTATTGTATTGTGCAATAATTGTAAATTCAATTAAAGCCAAGGATTTTGTCGATCGATATGGATGCTACGTAATAAGTAAAAAGCATATTATTTCAAAATGAATTTCCTGCTGGTAATTAAAAACAAAAGTAGGAATTCCCCAATAATTTCGATTGGTACAATTCGGCCACACACACCACGCTCTCTTTATTTGTCTTCTTTTCTCCGGCAAATGAGGAGCGGGCGTGTTGTAGTTATAATCCGAGCACGGTAGTGATTATTCTAATTAAAGGCGATCCTCGATTCAGATAGCTGAACCCAGTTATAATGGGAACCGTGATAAATTGCGCGCGGAGGTGTGCAGAGAGTTTGTTTGCGTACTGGGGGCCTCCGCCATTGTTGCACACTGACCAGAGGCGATCGTAACCACTTTAATATATTTAAACAACAACAACTACAAAAAAAACTGCATCTTATTATTGTAATTAGTCGTTCTGGACGCTATAAATATCGCTTTGGTATGTTGTGCGTGCCTGAACTGGATATCACAATAATGTTGCCGATGACCGGTTGCAAAATTGCTATTTACCTTGGATGGTAAGAAATGTGAGGATAAGATTGTACAATAATATTGAGGAAATTGAAGGAGATGAAAAAATCCTAAACTTCATTATTTCCTAAATCAAAAACTTTCTTTTCAAAAAACGTATTCTTTTTAAAATTTTAAAAGTTAAGTTCTTAATAATCAAGTACTTTATTTGCTTTCACTTGTTGGTACAATTTGAACAGTTTTTAAACAAAGCTAGTATAATTTTTATTTACAGTTATTAACTATAGTTGTAACAACTTCAGTTTGCTATTATAAAGAGAGGAGTTTGTTGTGCTGTCCTTTGCTGGTCACCTTGGGTAGCCAAATGAGTGATAGAACAACGGAGGGCTGTCCCAGCCAGGGGGGCACAACGGGCCTAGTGAGGCCTAGGTGCTCTGGTCAATGATTTGATCATCCTTGGCAAGCTCGATCCAGATCCAGAGAGTAATTTGTTTGTTATTAAAGGAAAGACAAAAAGTATCGCAAAGATAATTTTGAAATACTTAATATCGACAATATATAACAGATAAACGGATATAAAAAATTTATATCGGATTAATAATAAATTATCACTTTCAACAACGGACAATCACGGTATCGTTCGGTCAGTTAGGTTTCGCCACCTGTTTCCAGCCGCCCGTTACGGAACATGATTAATCCGATGCCATTAATTGCCCGAGTAATTGTTCGGACTAATCTAATCACAATTGCACAACGTGCCCCTTTTGCCGGCGGGATTATCATGGCGCGGCGAAAAATTGCGTTGCGCTTGCATAACGCCACGCTATAAATAGAAACGGTTCCTGCGAAAGGGAGGTAGAGTTTCTTTCCAGCGAAGTCGTCGACAGGACGAGATTCCGAGATTTGCTCGTGACTCTGCTGCTGCTGCTGCTCGTGACAACGCCCCAATTGGTAACGCGTTGACAAAGGTCGGGCGTGCAGAAAGATTCTGGTCACGTGCTTGTGATCTTGACAAGGTCGATTAGGGTTTGAATTTCGTATAAAGTATTTCAATGTAATCGTGAGATTTTTGAGAATAAATCAAGGTGATGTTATTCCTTCCTGTTAAGAGTTCAAGTCTCAAGTCAAGTACAGTATTGTGGAAAAGTTGTTCGAGATGTTTCAATTGATCAGATGCGGAAGAAGAAAGTACAGGTACAAGAAGAAGTCAACATGTTGATGCCAAAAATGAACCAAGTTTGTATCTATGAATATTTCTTCAAAGTTATAAAGTGGCCAAGATGGACTACCATGCTCCCAAGCATCCAGTATTGGAATTCCAAACTTAGAAGTCATCAAGGCATTGCAATTTTTGAAATCCATGGGATTTACCAAGGAACAGTTTGCATGGAGGTAATTGACGAGTGAGGGTATTGAATCCACCTAGGCATACCATACCATAGTACCTTAAGCTTAGTGATTTAGGCAAATGGTATTTAATGGTATTGGAGAAGAAGATAATCCTGACAGTTCGCATATTCTTATATTTCAACATTAAAGCTTTTGAATGGTTCAGTAAAAGTGACACTAAACACATTATTGTTTGATACTTGATTCTATAAGGTATATTTTAGAACCTTATTTGTGTGATACTTCCAAAGTATTTTAATCATAATGATGGTCGCGACCAAATTATAGTGGTTAAAAACATAGTAAGCGTTTTATTCAGTGTTCAAAGTTTTTTAAATTTCTTATCAAATAATTTTGGGTACAAGAAACAAATCTTTTGAACCTCCCTCATTAGATAGTATAGCCTGCTCACATACCCAATTCCTGTCATCCAAAAAAACTAACATTAAAATCCTTTACACCTTTAAACATAACGATTACTTAACCATGTGCAAAGAGTTATTAAGTAATAGCAAACGAAAAAAAAATGCATCTAAACAAGCGTAATTCCCGCAATTGTGCAAATAACGCGGAGCCGTGTTGTTACGTGGTTGTTATCGCGTGGAACGCGAAAACCTCCAGTCATCCTGCCGACCATCCGTCCAGGATTCGTACCATAAACAGGCAGTAGGTCATAAGTGTGTTTAAAAAAAATTACGGTGGCCAATCTCGCCGTAGAGACGGCGGCCGTAATTATCAGGACGGAAACTGGTAATTACCTGACGTCACGATGTACAAGCCACCGTGGAATTATATCATTTGTTGAATGAGCTCGGGAAGAAGGCCTTGGATGGAAGCACCATATTTTTTTTGGCTCGCGTTGTTAGGATTGACCATCATTAACAATGATTCCCAAGTTGAATCAGACGAGTAATTTAATTTGTTAAGTACCGCGACCTTAATGGTAATTTCCAGACAGCAGGACCAAAATAAAAATTCACATTATAAAGATTAATAATCATTACTATACGAGAAAAAGACCAACGAAGAGATAACGATAAACAGTGAAGAACTAAAATACGAAATACAAACAATAAGAAGAGAAGCAAATGAGAAAGAAGAAAAGTGGGAAGATAAAAAACAACTGCTGATGACCAAAATACAAGGATTAGAGGAACGAGTGGAAAATGCAGAAAAAGAAAATAAGAGGAATAATATCATAATAAAAGGGCTAAACAATAAAGGAGAACATGTGAGTGAAGAGATAGGAGAGTTCCTAACAAAAAAACTAAAGGTAGAAATAAAAATAAAAAGTGCATACAAAATAAATAATCATCTAAACCAAAATATGGTACTAGCAGAAGTAGGAAATAAAGCAACAAATCATGAAAGCTAAGAGTAATATAAAGCATACTAAAATTTACATAGAAAATGACTTAACTCTGGAGGAAACTGTTCTTTCCTCCCCACAGAGAAATCAGAAGCATAGCGAAGGAAGAAAATGAGAAAGATAATGACGTAAGAATGGGCTACAGAAAAATACAAATTAATGGAATAGAGCACAGACGGAACAAAGGGAAAAAAGGAGTGGTGGTAGTCGAAGTCACAAAAAAGGGACAAAAAAACTATCCCAAAAATCAGAGCAAATGACAACCACAGATAACAAACCGGGCATGAATATGGATAATGTCAATAAAGATAAGGAGAAACAACATGAAATATAAGAAGCATACAAGGAAAAGAATTGAAACTAGAGGAAGAATTTGAACAAACCAAAGTAGATGTGTTGGGAATTACAGAAACAAAGAAGAAAGGGAAAGAAATTATAAGGACGGAAAATGGGCATGTGCTGATATACAGGGTGTCCCGTTAATGCGGGGAAATGGCTGGACCATAGATTCCTGGGGTCAAAATATGACGATTTAACGCAATTTATCTATATCCAAAAATTTAAGGTTAAGCCGGAATTTGGCTTCAAAATTTCAAATTTTTTTATTTCTTTTGTTTATAACAATTGAACGCTTTATTTGATTTGAATGAAATTTATTAGTAATAAGTACCATAATATCATACATCATTTTAGTTATTTTGGCCATTAGTGATTGACAGGAAGTATAAAAAACAGTAGTACCACCACTTAAAAACTAAAATATTTTTTTATTGGTGCATCCAATAAAATCCAAAAAAATCTACTTGAAAGGGCATTAGATTTAAAAACTTTATTGACTCTTATTTGTTTTTGATATCTTGTACGGTTTTTGCACAAAAAAATAAACAATGCATATAGTATACTCATTATGCACTCATTAATAAGTAAATAAACTTACTCAATTAAATAAAAATTAAATAATATCAATTAATAAAATAAATCAAAACAACATCTAACACTTTTCAAACAATTTTTTTTTGCAAAATCCTAATACAAACAAGATATCTGTTTGTTCCAAATATGAATATTTATGAACTATAATAAGGTTAAAAATTAATTCTTAAAAGACTATAAATAATTATTATTATACATAATTTACATTTTTTAAAGAAAGACGGCCACGAAAAACATTAATTTCCGATTCGATGAAAAACTAGATTTTGTTTTTACTAGATAAAAAATATATATTTTATTTTTTTGTGGGAAAACCGTAAAAGATATCAAATATTATTAAGAGATGAAAAAGTTTTTAAATTAAATGGTCTTTCAAGTAGTATTTTTTTAGTTTTTATTAGATCCACCAATAAAAAAATATTTTAGTTTTTAAGTGGTGGTACTACTGTTTCTTATAGTTCTTGTTAACGAATAATAGTCATAATAACTGAAATGATGTATTATATTATGGTAGTTATTAAAAGTAAATTTCATTCAAATCAAATAAAGCGTTCAATTGTTATAAACAAAAGAAATAATTTTTTTTGAAACTTTGAAGCCAAATTCCGGCTTAACCGTAAATTTTTGGATATAGATAAGTTGCGTTAAATCGTCATATTTTCACCTCAGGAATCTATGGTCCAGCCATTTCCCCACATTAACGGGACACCCTGTATATTGGCGTTGAAGAGAACGAGAGAGCAACAATACAAGAACTTAGAGAAAGAAATAGAGGAGTGGAAGGCATGGTCAGGGAGAATGCTTACAGTAGGGCTAAAAGATGTTGACAATAATTGAAGAACAATAATAATTGCTTATGGCCCAAACAGCGATGATTCAACAGAAAACAAAGACATATTTTGGGACGAACTACAACAGCAACGGATAAAGCAAAAGGAGAATTATACGCAGTAGGAGACTTTAATGGTAGAGTAGGTAAACAAGACAAAATGTACAACAAAGTAATAGGAGTATATGGTGAAAAAAAAAAAAATGTAATAATTTGACAGTGACAACACATGTCAATAAAATATGTCTAATAAAAGACTAAAATATGCTTTATTTGAGCATTAAAATAAACAAAAATACTACAAAAAGTATTCTGGAGCAGTATTAATGGTATATAATAATGGGTTTGAGTGGAAGAACTTTCAATGAAGAGAACTCCGCCCGTCCTCCTTTCGACAAAAATTTTAAGTATATTTACATATTTTATATTATAAATTTTGTATTATTGTGTTAGGAAGGAGTACAAAGATTTTAATAAATAAATAAATAAAACATGAGAAATAACAATGGCAAAAGACTATTAGATTTTTTTATAACACAGAACATGATCATTACAAATACATTTTTTGAACACAGAGAGATACAAATACAAATTCACAAGAGAGGTGAAGATCAATTATAGATTATATATTTATGGAAGAGAACAATAGAAATGCAGTAATAGACACAAAAGAGAGAAGAGAGCCAGAAATTGGGAGTGACCAAATAGAGAATCACACAAATACCAGAAAACTGACCATTTGAATACATAAAAGCATATAAACTGAGAAACGAAGAAATAAGCAAGAAATACACCGAAGCAATAAAGAAGAAATTAGAAATCATTGAAGAAAAATACAGAAATGGAAATATTGAAGAGATTTGGAATATATTTAAGAATGATATACTAGACACTGCAAAAACAGCTACAAAGTATATAAAGAAAAAAGAAAACACGCAAAGGAACTAATAATAAAGGAAAAGAGAAAAAGAAAGAATTTGAAGAGAAAATGGAAAAAGATGGTAAAGGAAATCAAAAACTTTTTTATAAAGTTCTTAAATCTTGTAGAGAGAAAAATAAATACAATACAAAAAATGGTGATGTGGCCATCATATTTTTATATTTTTCTCGAAAACCATGAGGTTATTCTTAATAATTTGCTCAATTTTGAATTCTTCAAAATTACTTGTTATATAAGTAAATTTCATTTTAGTTCCTATAGTTTATTAGCAATAAGCAAAAAATTGTAAAAAAATTTAAATTATGATCGTTACAAAAAATGTTTCAATAAAACTTTTCCAGTTTTTTATTCTCTTTAACTTTTGTTTGAAAAGTTGTCTTATTTTTCAAAATTTGTTTGAATAAATCTATTAAATTTTGCAAAAATGTTAAGTTTATTTACGTTTTACAACTTTTAAATAAAACCCTCACTTATGTTTTACTGAGTGGAGGGTGGGTTAGAGGCCACCCACCCACCCTACATATACATGTTAACTTTAATTACTGATCGCCTCGCGGTTTGCAATAACTTTAATTACAAAAATTGAATAAAATAAAATAGTCAGAAGTAAAATTTTTGATAAAGAAAATGTTTGCGTCCGTTCCTACGTGGTAATTTATACAAATTATTAAAATTTTAGAGCTTCCAATAAATTCTTCACAATTTAGAAAGCCGATTGAATTCTTGAAAAGGTAAGTCTAGATTTTAGAAAAAAAATTCTAAAAAATGTAGATTTCTACAAATAATTTTTCTAAAAAATTCTAGAGGCTCCTAGAAATTTAGAAGACCAGTTGAAAAAATATCTTAAAATCGGGAAGAGAAATTACGGAAAATTCCTATAACTTTCTCGAAAATAAGAATTCGGGAAGAGAAATTACGGAAAATTCCTTTAAATTTCTCGAAAATAAGAAATGATTTGTTTTCTAAAAAATTCTAGACCCTCCAAGAAAAATTCCGCAATTTAGAATTTTCTAAATAATTTTATAGCCTCTAGTTGAAACAAAATGTTGAATTCTAGAGAAACAATTACTGAAAATCACCTGAATTCTCGAAAAGAAGAGGAATTAAAAAAACATTTAGAGGCTGAAAGAAAATCTTCGCAATTTATAAGAAAAGTTGAAAAAAAAATTAATTTGGTGAAGAAGTTATTGGTCGTTGTCGAAACTCTAAACTTTTAGAAAAAAATCTAGAATGCCTCAAGGAAAATCTTTGCAATTTGAAAGACGACTTCAAAAAAAAATCTTGAACTCTGGAGAATAAATTGCTAGAAATTTCCTAAACCCTCGAGAAAATAATCTAGATTTGTAGAAGTAAATTCTAAAAATTCTAGAGCCTCAAAGAAAATTGCGATTTAGAAGACAAGTTGAAAAAATCGTGAAATTTGGAAAAGAAATTACTAGAAATTTCTTGTGTCTAGATTTTTAAAAACAAATTTTCTAAAAAAGTATTCAATTAAATCTTCGCAATTTACTAGAAATTTCCTTAAATTTTACACATCAAATTCAAATTGATACAATAAAAACCAATAATTCGTTATTGTTATTTTTGTTACTATTTTAGCTATAATTCTTTAAATAATAATGAAATTACGAAAATTCTTTCACTAATAAATTACCAACAACGAGAAGTAAAAATGCTAAAAATTAGACATTTCATTTTCAATTGTTATTCAGTATTTTTAGAATATCTTTTTACAGCACGGACGGATTTAAAATATTCTTTCACGAAATGATTTCTAACATCAAATACAAGTTCATTGAGAAAAAATCAAAAATTTTATTTTCAATTGTTTTTCAGTATTTTTACAATTACTATTTACAGGATGGACGGATTGTAAAAATTCTTTTTCGAAACGATTGATGACATCCAATTCAAATTAACAGAATAAAAATTAAAAATTTGTTCTTCAATTATCTTTTTTTATATTTTAGCTATAATTGGAATAGTTATGAAATTACGAAAATTTTTTCACCAATAAATTACTAGCAACGAAGAGAAGTACAAATGCGACAGTCGATTTTCAATTGTTTTTCAGTATTTTTAAAATTAACTTTCCATAGCAAGAACGGTTTAAAAAAATTCTTTTACGAAATGATTTCTAACATCAAATACAAGTTGATGAACTAAAAATCTTGAATTTTTTTTGCAGTTTAGATAAGAAATTCCTAAAATTTCCAGAAAATTTTGTAAATTTCCAGAAATATTGCAAAAACATTCTAAAAGACAACCCTTAAAAAATTGCTTTGCTATATCCAAAAATACTATAATTTACAGACCTTTTTGAGAAAAAAAAAAAAACAACAAAATAAGGAAATGAATCTAAATAATTAACGGAAGAAACTAAAATTTTTGAAAAGATAATTCTAAATTCTAAAATCATTAATGAAATGCTACAACCTGAATATACAACAAATAATAAAAAAATAGTAGACTCCTTGGAGAAATTTCTAGAACTCTACAAAAGAAATTGTTGGAAATTTCTAGAAACCTTTAAAAAATCTACATTTCCAGAAAAATAAAATTCTTGTAAAATCTACAAACTTAGCAATTTAAAAGATAGCTTGAAAAAAACAATCTTGATATCTGGAGAAGAAATCACTAAAAAGAGTCTAGATTTCTAGGAACAGATTTTCTAGAAAAATCTATAGCCTCCAAATCTGAATATGAGTTATTGGAAATTTCTGAACTCTCGAAAAAAAAGTGTAAAATTCTGGAAAAGATTTTTGTTTAGATTTTTGAGCCCTGAAGAATATCTTTGCAATTTATAAGACAACATTAAAATCTGGAAAAGAAATTACTGAAAACAGCCTCAAAGAAAATTCTAAAAATATTGAAACGAACTTTCTAAAAATCTAGAACTCACGAATAAGACCTTCGCTAATAATTCTGGAAATATGAAGAAAAAATTACTGTTAACTTCTTCAAAAAAGCTTTAGAAATCTACAACGAAAACTTGTGAAAAGTTTTAGAATCCACGATCAAAATTCTTTGGAAAGGAAGATGAAAAAAAATTGAAAATATGTAGGAGGAATTCCTGAAACTTCTAGAAAAAAATATTCTAATAAATTTTAAAGTTAAACAAAATCTTGGGAGAAATTTCTGAATAATCAAGAACTCGCGAATAAAATCTTTGCTAAAAATTCTGGAAATATATATTTATTTATTAGATAAGAAAAAGAAATTACTGTACCTCAAAAAAAGTTTTATAAATCTAAAATGAAATCTTGTGAAAAATTCTAGAAACCTCAATCTAAAAAAAAAACTAAGAATGTAGATCATCTGAGAAAATGATAGGAATTTAGAATAACATTTTCTAATAGGAAAAATTGAAGAAAATCTTGTATAGAAACGGCGAAGTAATTTCTATAAATAAATAATGATTTTCTGAAAAATTTTGAAACTCTTGAATAAAATCTTTGCTAAACATTTCTAGACTTCTCGATAAAAATTATTTGGAAAGGAAGTTGCTATAAAAAATAAAAGTATGAAGGAGAAATTACTGAAATTTAAAGATAAGTCTAAAACATTTTCTGAAAAACTGTAACGTTAATTTTTTTCTCACAAAGTACGAACTTTACGAAAAACATGTCTTAATAAAACTTGTTCAGTTTCTCATTCTCTTTAACCTTTGTTTGAAAAAGCCTCGAGTAAACATCTACTTCCGGTTTATGAATGTTTGCCCAAATCTTTTCAGTTCTAGTATTTAATGATAAAACCTTAAAATTAAAGTTTCTTAATACTCTTACTTGAGTATGTGAAGGTTAAATATCACTTAATTAAAAACACAGTTATATTCCTTTCTTCACTAGCTAACTGTTAGCTATTGATAATGGGTACATAGTGCCCGAAATGTACATTTAGATGTGAAAAATAAAAAGTGAAGAAAGGAATATAACTGTGTTTTTAATTAAGTAAAGTTTCTTCATTCGTTTTTGAGATACAGCGCCCACAGACATTTTTCTGCACGAAAACAATACTTTCTCTGTATATTCTATATAAGGAAAGTAAAAAGATGGAAAGAAGAAGGACAAAAAGAAAGAAATATGAAGCCAGGCGAAATACCTTTCTCTCACTTCTTGAAGGTTAGGATCCGCTTTAGACGATCGAATTCTTCCGCCAACAATTCCACAACAAAACATATAACCGTACGGCGACTGGCAAATTGAATAATACATGGTACTCCCAATCTGCGAACAACACCAGCAACTTAAATTAAAGTTTCACTAAATATGGGCATCATAGTATTTTCCCTATATTTGACTCAAAAACTATGAAGTTTACGCAAAAAAATATTTTAAATAATTTTCATTTTTAAATTCTCTACAATTATTTGTTATATAAATTTTATGTAACTCCTATAGTTTATTCGCAATTTGCAAAAAATATCAAAATTTTCAATTTTTAATTTTAATAGAACCGCTGGACGAATTTATATCGGGTGTCCAACAATTATTGCAGTCCCGGGTGGCGTTGGAATAAAAAACGTAGGTCGATTCTTACATGTTGCAAATAAATGAACGGAAATTTTTAATGCACATTTAGGTTATGTTTGACAATTAACATGTCAGTTCATTTATTTGGAACATGTAAGAATCGACTTACGTTTTTGATTCCAACGCCACCCGGGACTGCAATAATTGTTGGACACCCGTTAGAAAGAAGACAGCTTAGTTGGTGTTGACATTTACAACGAATGGGAAACACAAAGCCTGTGAAACAAATATGGCAAGCAAGAGTAGGAAAAAGAAAAAACAGTCTCCCTCTGTTTTTTCAGACCTGGGATAAGGCCATTGAGGAGATTCTGTAAAAACGAGGGAAAACATGGGCAGAAGCGAAACGACTCACAAGAAACAAAAAAGAATGGGCAAAATTTGTTCATATTTTAGATTATATTTATATATATATATACTAGTTCTTTTAATATTCCCAAACATGTACTACTTTCCATAAGGCCATCGTATATTAAATATTGTAAAACATCGTCAGTTTTACAAATCAAAACGTAATAATCAAGTCGCAGTAATTTGGATATTATGCAAACAAGCCGTGAAATTTACAGTGTTGATATTTTGGCCGCGGTGAAATTTGTTACATTTTTAAGGCCAACCTTTGTGCGGTGTCCCACGCCCGACGCCCACGCGACGAATTTTTCTCCCGAGAGAAACTTTACGGCCCCGTAAAGTGTGTTCGGTCCCGAGTTATGTGCACAATAAAGTTTTGTCGTCTGCGGAAAGACCGTCGTCGTCGTCTAGATTCTATCAACGGTCCGTAAACTTAATATTCAACGACGCCGGTTTGTCTCCGAAACGGTGGTATCAAATCATCTGAGAAAGAAAGTCTAAAACACGAACCTTATTGAATCGCAATTATATGAAACTTTTATTACGAACGTTCGATTGCTCTAAACTCGATCTCTATGTGTGTATATGAAGATATATAAAAAAAAAATCCCGCGGTCGTAAGTAAAAGGGTCGTTCCGTAGGGACGGCCGAACAATGGAACGAACGGCTGCCCGAGGGGATGTTTCTTTCCCTTCGAAGTCCGCACTCTCTCGACGAGCTAGTTTTATTTTCCCGTGGGTTTAGGAGCAAGTTGTGCGGTGTTCGTGATGTTCTCTAGTTCGTGTGTTGATTAATTGAACTGCATCTGGCAACTAGATTATTTATTGATGTAGCACAGACCACTTGAAACGATCGAACGATATTAATAAAGTGTGCACGTTTAAGCTCGATTAATGGATTAATTAACGCACAAAACAATGTTCTAAATTGTGATTAATTAATTGTTTAAGTGTATAATAAGTACCCACTGATGATTAAATGGAAACATGTAAGTAAAGTTTTAAATTGTAGTCGTTTTAATTAAAAACGATTACACATTTTGTTTAAAATTTTCTGTACGATGAAAATGACACTAATTGAACAAGCTTGATCGATAAAAAACACTTGATTTTATTGCGATTGTTCAGTTTCATAAAACACAAAAATTTTGTACCAGGGTTTGAGTGAGAAATTAATCAATCAACAGAACAAGAATTTATAAATAAACATCTTTATTGAAGATTACATAAATACATTTTAGACGACATAACAATTATACAACTTCTTCGTCCTTGTCTTTGTCTTCATTGCTACTTAGACCTTAGGTCTAAGAATTTATGCTTTGAGAGAACGACCCAAATATTAAGAAAAAATTAACAAATATCTAAAACCTGGCAGGTTAGAAAGTGTAATATTAAACAAACCAATGTTACAAATATAACATTGATGATTTGCTTGTATTGGCTTTTAATTGTTGATTTTAAATTCACTGTTAGGTGTTGTAACTAAAACACACACTTTCAAAGAGTACTCTTCACACCTAACAGTGAATTCATAAAATTTATGGTTGTTTATTGAATATAAAATTTAAGTTTAAACATATCTGTCCAATTGTTTTTTGTTTTTTGTTTCAATCAGATATCCAAACTTTGTTTTAGGCCTATAAACTATTTTGGTTTTTAAAGTTTTCTACATTTATAGAATTTTACAGTCTCTTTTATTCCAGTCTTCTGGAATTTATTTGCAAAGTTTTTAAAAAATATTTAAAAGTTTTTATCAAGTTCCCTTGCAAAACTTATTTTTTAAAAATTTGCTTCTCGATTTTTCTGACAATTTCTTCTCTGGACTTCCAAAAACATGCTAAAAATCTAGGAATATCTCTTCAAAGTAATATCTCTTCCAAATTCTTAGAAGTACTTCAAATTGTTCAGCAATGTTTCCTAAAAGTTTCCAATTCTTTTTCTTCTAGATTTTCAGAATTTAAATTTAGATTTTTAGAACTTTCTACACACTTCTTTAATTTTTATCATTATAAAATCCAAATCTCTAAAATTTTCTTGAAAATTCCATAATTTCCTCTAACATTATAATAATAACTTTAACTTTATTAACGGGATTCACCCTATATACATTAGAAAAGAAAAATACAAAATAAATCAACATTGAGAGAAATAAATAAATTCTAAACATTTTAAACTTTTAAGATTTTATTTTTCAGATTTCCAGAATTTATGGTAATAGTTGAAAACTTTTCAGATGTCTAAAATTGACCAGTAATTTCTCTTAGAATATTCAATTTCTGTTACAAATTTAATTTTTGTTTTGAGGAGTTCCAATTTTTTTTTATTAATTATTTTTAATTCAAAAATGCTTTCCAATATTTTTTTAATTTGTTTCGAGATAATTGTAAATTTTTCATCAATTCAGAGAGAATAACATCTTTATTGGAACACATTTACATATAGATTTTGTGTAAAAATACAAATAATGAAATAATATGGTTAGTCTGTCCGTTTGAGCTATCGACCATCTGTCTTTCTGCCCTCATTAATTCATTTTCCATATTTCAAAAATTTTCGAGTTCTAGAATTTTCTTTCTTATGGCTCCAGAAATTTCCTTTCCAAATTTCTAGAATTTTCTTGGAGGGACCAAAATACTTTAATATAATTTTATTTAGATTACTAGAATTACCAAAAATTTTTCTACCAAATTTCCAAATTTGATTTCCACCAATTAATTTTCAAAATTTCAAAAATTTTCTAGAATTTTCTATGCGTTCAGAATTTTCGAATATTTTTTTTTTATAGATTCCCGAAATTACAAGATTATTTTTAGACTTAGATTTATATATTCACAGGCTCTAAGGTTTGAAAATATTTCCGTCTTTCTAAATTTGTCAGATTTTAATAATATTCCAGCAACATTTGTTCCAGACTCTGAAAGCTCTCCTTTCTAAATTTCTTAAAGAAAATTTATAGCAGTATCTTTTTAGATTCCTAGAACCTTTCATTTTGTCTCATCATTCCCAAATTTACTTTAGGCTTATAAAACAAATGTCCATTTCATATTGAAATTCTGAAGTTTATTTACACTTACTAGGATATGTGTTATACTTAAAACCTTTTAAACATTGTTTCTTTTGTTTGATTTTATGTATAATTGTATTTGTAAATTTATATTTCTAATTATATATTGACGTGTGTAAACCTGTTTGTCCTAGCACCAATAAAGTATTATTATTATTATTAACTATATTTGTTATGACGAGTGTAAATATTTATTTGTAAATAAACACAGTAAATTGTTTCGGCAATTTATTTCTAAAATTCCAGGATTTTACAACTACTTTTATTCCATTCTTCAGGAATTTCCTTGCAAATTTAAACATTTCTTCGATCATTCCCAAAATTTCCAGCAATTTCTCTTTAGAATCATTTCATAAAGATTTCTAATATTTTCCCTTTTCCCGATTTTCCAGAAATCCAAAATTTGTTCAAGAGTTTTAAATTATTTTAACAATTTCTTCTACAGATCCAAAACTTGTTAGAAATCTAGGAATATGTCTTCTAATTTCTTAGGATTTTCTTCAAGTATTTCAGATTGTCCAGCAATTTTTCATCAGATTCCTAGAAATTTCCAATTTTTTTTACTTCTACGCTTTTAGAATTTGCTTTATAAACTTTAATTTAGAACTTTCCAGTAACTTCTTTAATTTTTATCATTATAAAATCCGAATCTCTAGATTTTTTTTTAAAGTTCCAGAATTTTCTTTTTAAAATTCAAAAACTTTCAAGAATTATTTTTCAGATTTTCGAAATATACGTCAAATGTTGAAAACTTTTTCTGCAACTTCAGATGTCTAGAATTTTCCAGTAAATGCTTTACACTCTTCAATTTCCGTTTCAAATTATGATTAGTTTTTTCAAAAGTTTTTCTAATTGAATATTTATAAATCCTAAAACTTTCCAAAATTTTTCGCTGAAAAATTTTACTTTTTCAATTTTCTTTTATTCAAAATTTTTAATTAAAAAATTGACATAATTCTAATATTGTTTGAACTTTAATAATTTCTAAAAACTTCTTTTATCGTAGATTTATAACTACAATTCTATAGCACTTTGAAGTTTTAGTGTTTCCAACAATTTTACATATTAAACATATTAATTGTTATAGTATAGTTTTTAGTATTGTACAATGTACAATTTTCGATCTAGATTATCTTTATTGTTCTAATTCTGAAGTTCCTTAATATTTTAGAATTACACATTATAATAGTTTACTTTTTGCATTTGAAATAGGTCAATAGATAGGTTTTGAAGTTCTAATAATTGTAAGCTTTATTTTATGGACTAGATCTACCAACACATTTACTAATTTCTCTGTAGTTTACGTTTAATATTGATTGATAATTATAATTCGAAAGACCAGAATTGTAACTATAAATCTTCATCAAAGAATTTTATAAATAATAATTATGTCAATTGATTTTAAGAATTCTATAGTTCTAAAATTTCTCATAAGTTTAGGCTTGGTTTTCTAAATACCAGATGCTGCTACTAATGAGTAGATTCTGAAGGTTTTTGTATGTTTTATAGTTTCTAATAATTTTAGACCTTTTTAAACCAATTAATCAATCACTTATCCTATATTTTATTGTTTTTTTATTGTTCCAGATTTTCCCATTGAGTTTTCAAACCATAGAACAGATTCTATAGTTCTAGAATTTGTATTAATTGTAGATTTTATTCATGAACTAAATAAGTTGGCATACTAATTTTTAATAACTCTGCATATCAGGTGTTATATTTTAAAGCTTTAAAAAAATCTACAATATATAACTGTAGATCAAGTTTAGATCTATTGATGTAATTCTAAAGTTCCTTATAGTTTTAGAAGTATACGTTATAATACTCTGTTTTTTTTTATCTGTAGAGAGATCAATAGAAAGTTTTTTAATGTTCCACAGTGTCTAATAATTCTGGATCTAAATTAGATCTATTATTCTAATTGTTTTAGAATTGCATGTTTTAATACTCTGCTTTTTACCTGCAGAGTAGATTAATAGTAAGGTTTTTAATGTTCCACGGTGTCTTGTAATTATAGATCTAGATTCGATCCATTGTTTTAATTGTGGAGTGGATCACTAATTATAGTTCTATAGTCTCTTGAAGTTCTAGAAAATATTCTAATAATTCTAGGCTTTATCTTGTATACTAGATATATCCATACAGTTCTTAATTTCTTTGTAGTTTAAGTTTAATGTGGATTGGTAGTTTTAATTCGAGAGACTTAGAATTTTAACAATAAATCTATAATAAACTTAAACATCAAAAAACTTTATAAATTATAATTGTGGTAATAGTGTAATTCTAAAGTTTCTCACAATTATAGACTTTGTTTTCTAAATACCTAACACTTCCACTATAGAGTAAATCATTTGTTATATTTTATAGGTTTTTGTATGTTTCATAGTTTCTAATAACATTACACCTTCTTAAACTATAGAATGTATAAATCGTTCTAGGTTTGAGATTTTTTTTAAATGCCCTAGAACTTCCGTTTGAGTTTTCTAACCATAGAGCAGATCAATTGTTAAAATTCTATAGTTTGTTCTAGAATTTGCATTAATTGTAGGTTTTATTCATAAACTAGACCAGTTGACGTAATTCTAAAGTTCTTTGAAGTTTTAGCATTTCTAATAACTCTACATCGTATATCAGGTGTTATATTTTAAAGGTTTTTAATGATCTACAATGTCTAATAATTCTAGATCAAGTTTAGATCTATTATTGTAATTCTAAAGTTCTTTAAGATCCCAGAATTACTTGTTGTAATGTTGTAGTACTTTTTTTAGAAGATTAATAGAAAAGTTTTAAATATTTTATGTCTAATTTAGATCTATTAGTCTAATTCTAAAGTTCCTTATAATTTTAGAATTTCAAGTTATAATTTTACGTGTAGAGTAGATCAAAAGAAAGGTTTTCAATGTTCTACAGTGTCTTATAATTATAGATCTAGATTAGATCTATTGTTTTAATTGTAGAGTAGATCAATAATTATAGTCCTATAGTTTCTTGAAGTTGTAGAAAAATTTCTAATAATTGTAGGCTTTATCTTGTAGACTAGATCTATCCATAGTTTTTAATTGCTTTGTAGTTTAAGTTTAATTTAGATTAATAGTCTTAATTCGAGACACTTCAAAATTTTAACTATAAATCTACAATAAATATATACATCAAAGAATTTAATAATTTATAATTATGTTAATTGATTTTAAGAATTGTGTAATTTTAAAATGTCTCATAATTTTACCTAAACTTCTACTATAGAGTAAATCATTTGTTATATTTTAAACGTTTTTGCATGTTTCATAGTTTCTAATAATATTAGACCTTCTTAAACTATAGAATGTATAAATCGTTCTAGGTTTAAGATTTTTTTAATTGCTCTAGAATTTCCGATTGAGGTTTCTAACCATAGAGCATATCAATTGTTAAAATTGTTTGTATGTTTTTAGAGTTTGTATTAATTATTTTTGTTTCATGAACTATATCAGTTGACATAATTTTGAAGTTTTAGAATTTGTTATAACTCCACACGGTAGGGCATTGTTATATTTTAAAGGTTCTTAATGATTTACAATGTCTAATAATTCTAGATCTATGTACGATCAATTATTGCAGTGCTAAAGTTCCTTAGAGAGAGAGAGAAAAAAACATATTTATTGAATATAGTAATTACATATAATTATAACAATTTTTGTATTTTTCTTCTTCTTCATAGCTGTCGTAAAATTCCTTAATTATATGTTATAGTACTCTGTTTTTTTTACCTGTAAAGTTCTTTTTAAAATTTCGAAATATCATAAAACTAATGCCCTGATTTAGAAGTGCTAAAAGTAAGTAGTGATGGGTCCCGGTCACTGCGCGCGCATACAGTTTACGTCTATCCACGTTTATAAACGCGTGGCACTCTCTAGTATGGCTGATTTTTCTAGTCCATAATGTACCAATTAACACTTTTGTACAGTTCTGTAGTCCTACATAGAAGAAGTTTCTAAGCAATTTTTCAACTTGTTGTCATGGAAAATCCCATGTGCAATTATGTTACAAAATTGAAGTGGTGCAGCTAAGGGTTAATGTTCTACAGTGTCTAATAATACTAGATCTGAATTAGATCTATTATTCTAATTCTGGAAGTTCTTTATTGTTTTAGAATTACACGCTCTAATAATCAATAGAAAGGTTTTTAATGTAATATAGTGTCTTATAGTTCAAGATCTGGATTGGTTGTATTGTTCTAATTGTCGAGTAGATCATTAGTTATAGTTCTATAGTTAGAGATTTTAAGAATTCTACAATTCTAAATGGTTTTAGATTTTGTTTTCTACATACCTAATCCTTCTATTATAGGGTATATTATTTGTTATATTTTAAAAGTTTTTGTAGGTTTTATAGTTTGTAATAATTTTAGACCATCTTTTTAAACTGTAGAATCTATCAACGATTGAAAGTTTAAGCTTTTTTTTAATACTATAGAATTTCTTATTGAATTTTTCTAAGCAGATCAATTGTTATAGTTCTGAAATTCTTTAAACTTTTAGAATTGCTAATTACTCGTATATCAAATGTCTAATAATAAGAAAATGTTTAATAATTCTAGATCTATGTAAGATCTATTGTCGTAATTTTGAAGTTCCTTAATTTTCTAGAAGTACACGTTACAGTACTACTATACTTCTTTTTTTTACTCGTATCGATCAATAGAAAGATAATAATTCCAATAATTCTAGATCTAAATTAGATCTATTGTTCTAATTCTAAAGTTCCTTAATGTTCTAAAATTACACGTTATGATACTATTGGTTTTTTTAACCTGTATAGTAGATCAATAGAAATATTTTTAATGTTCTACACTGTTTAATAATTCTAGTTTTATATTAGATCTATTGTTTTAATTTAATGGTTCTATAGTTTCTTAAAGTTCTAGATTTCCTAATAATTCTAGCCTTTATTTTATGGACTGGATTTATCAATAAAATTCTTCATTTCTTTGCAGTTTTAAGTTTAATATAGACTGATAGTTCAAAGGACTTTAAAATTCTTCTCTATAATAATCTTAAATTTTAAAGAACTTTATGATTATGTGGATTGATTTTAAGAATTCGATAATTCTAGAAATTCTAGTAATTTTAGGCTTTACCTGATAATTCTATACTTTTTTTAATATACGATACTTATAAAATTATAGTCTAGTTCTAGTCAAAAATTTTGTTTTATAATTTGTACTAATTCTAGATCTAGTTTTTTTGGCTATAGAATAGGTTTTTCGTTCTAATTTTAATGTTCTAGAATATAATTGTACTTTTTGTGTTTTTTTTACCTACAGAGTAGATTAATTATTACAATTCTATATTTCTTGAAAGTATAGGTTTATTCTATAACTATGGAGTGTTTTGGTCGAGTTCTTTACATCATCTACCTGGGCGTAATCTCTTGTTTTGTTGCTGACTTCATCGTAATAAAAGATGGCTTTAACAACCTAATACCGTGAGATTAGTTGCCGTCGTCAAACATATTGCATATTTTGCAAAACTCCTCGTCTTGTTCTGCAAAATGTGCAAGATTTTCTATGATGGCAGCTAATCTCGGTAGGAGGATGTTAAAGCCATCTTTGATGAGGTCGATGCCAACATTAGATTTCACCCACCTACAAACAGCCCAATTAACAACCATCGGTAAAAAAGCCTCCTTATGGCTAAACGAACGCAACAATAAAATAATCTGTCTATTAAATGCAATACTTTTCTTTTTCTATTCTTTTGTCATTTAATAGTCAGTGAATCTTCACGTAACTCAACAAGCATTATACTAAAAAAAAAACCTGTGTTGATCTATGCTTTAACATTACTAAATGTAAGACCAGAATACAAGCCTCCTTCCTGCAACTATTCGACGGCGATGACCAAAAAGTAGCAAAAATTGGATCAACTCTTCACCAAGCTTTGCAATTTTGAAAGATCCTACGCAGTCACATGCCAGACGTACTCGTGAAAAGTCGATGTTTAAGTGGTAGGAGTTTTATCAAGTTAGGAAAAACTGTACATAAAATATTCAGCGATTTAATCCTCATGGCAATATGAATGGAGTCGAGGAACCTTTCGAACAGATCCAAACAAAGTTCCGATGGCTTACACGCATAATCCGATGATCTGTGTTTTAGGTAGGCACATGATGAAGATATGCAACCTCTAACAATGAAGTTCGGTGAATAGTCCTGCAACATTAACGTAGATGAAATATTAACGAAAGTTACTTTACTGTTTTTCGAAATAGTCACCTCCCATAACTATGTACCGTTGAGATCTGTTAGCTTTTCAAGAAGGCTTCTTTTGGGGGATGGAGTTAAAAAACTTTGTCACGTTTCGTTGCATGTCACGAATATCGTCAAATCTCTTTCCTTTCAAAGCGAATTTGAGTCGTGGGAATAGCAAGAGGTCTGGAGGATTGAGATTTGGCGAGTATGGTGGATGTTCAATTTGCACCAGCCCCTTTTTTGCGAGGAAGTTTTGACGATATTGGCTGTCCGAAGGAGAGCATTGTCGTGAACAACAAAAAAATGAACCTTGTTATGTATACTGGGGTCGTTTCATAAAATTTCAACGTACCTTGCAGCATTAATCATCGTTTCTTGAGGTAGAAATTTCTCAAGAAATGATGTGGTTAATGCCTTGACTATCGAAAAAGGTGATGAGCATTGTTTTGATGCTTGATTTTTCTGCTATGACCTTTTTCCGACGAGGTGATACAAGAGAACCCTACTCCATGATTTGCCGTAGTTGAGAGACCAGGACTCATCCTCAGTGACAATACAGTTCAGGATGTTTGGTGTCGCATCCGCCGTTTCGACAAAATCTTGTGAAACCTCTAAACTTACCTGCTTCTGATCGTCAGTCAAGTGATGTGACACAAGACGACAGCACGTTTTTCACATCCCTAAATTCTGTGTAATGATTTGTCGCACGGATTCATGATTCATCTGCAGTTCATCAGCTATCATGCGCACAGTTAATCGACGATCTTCCTTTAGTAATTTCCTCACTTTCTCAATATTTTCGTCATTGGCGGAGGTGGCCTGTCTTCCGCTACGGGGGTTGTCAAAAACACTTTCCCTGCCTTCTCAAAAATGGGCGTTCATTTTTCTGTTCTCAGTTAAAAAAAAACAATGCACTAAAAAAGCACTTTGTAAAACGAGTCTTACACGTCGCACAAACGACACTCAACTGATCAACGGTGGGAGCTAATGGTCTACTACGCAGGTGCAGAATTTTGTTTCGCCAATGTTTTACCGAACTTTATCGTCAGAGGTTGTACGCACTCTACGCAATGGTGTGGACGTACTTTGGATGATTCCGATAATCATAAGTGAAGCTTTTTTTTGCGCTGACGCTCTACTTTAGATTTAGTGGTGTACCCTAAGGTCATTGATCGATACGTCCATCAAGTGTTTCCCTTGATGCCTACCTAGAACATCATAGCCCTGGTTAAAAAAGGTGAAGATGTATCATGAAAAAGAAGAAGCAGAACCTCAGGTCAATCAGCGTGGTAAAGACCTAACTGAACGCTTCAACAACGATCCGTACTTTAATCTAATCACCAAAGAATTGGACACGCTCTAAGATCCCACCACCTTCACAGGAGGTTAAATTAAATAAATAGGGTACTTGTGAAGTGTGTTAGTCTCTCGTGAACTGCGACCTAACAGATCTAATGTTCTATTGTTGTTCACAGGACTTGTGTAGCTGATCAAGTCGAAGAATTCTTAAGTATTAAAGTTAGTTTAGAGAGGAATTAAGGGGATTAACCCTCGCAGCTATTCAGTTAAATATAACACTGACATATAAAAGTTTAGATTTTAAGTTAGGATAGAGACACTATTAAGATGACATCTGTTGTCTGGACGTTACCCTAATGAGATTTAGAGATCGAAACTAGTCTGTAGATGTTATTGATGGAGAAACAATAATTTGATATTTTTACATTATTATTGATAATTGTCAACTAAATATGTAACAATGATTTCACTATCAATTTAATTTGATTAATTTATTTCTCTAACCTTAATTCGTAGAATTAAAGGGCCGGACCTTACACGCCTCTGCTGCTGCTGTTGCTGCTGCTTGTGATTGTGAAATTGGGTGATTTCATCATTCAACGTTCAACAACGTCACGGGGATTATAAACCGAAACGTATTCGTTCGTTCGTTCGTCCACTCCTTGTAATCCGATAGACTTATTAATTGGCCGAAACTGGATCCGAGTGGGCGACGTTTAAATTATTTCTAGCGGATATTAAAGTTGACGTTTTCACCATTTAGGGCCGAGTTTATCAGCCTTAATGTGCACGGTAAGCCGATACTAGCGATGACGGTAATTTCCGATGGTATCTTATCGGTTTTGGGGCCGACTGTATAAACCCGGGATTACGACGACGCCCACGCGCCCAGAAATGCGCTCGTAATTTGGGAAAAATGAGGAGATGTTAACGGTTTTTTAACCGACCTAAAAAATGTTATAAATGTAGAATAAATAAAGTACGAAATAAATAAAATTGCGAAGTAAGATTTTTAGTGATTTATAAATTAATCAAATGTAACTTCACGTAACTCACAAAAATCAAAGTACGAAATTTTTAAGTATCTAACAAGATGGTGTAAGATCGCACAGATAAAGTAGGGTAGGTAAGAAAAGTATTTATTATGTTTTTTTGACCTTATTGGAAAGTTTTAAATGAAAATTTTATTATTGGGCTTGAAGAATATGGATTTCTAACAAGATGGCGCAATCGCATAAGGAGAAAAATAACTACGAAACGTATAATGATTTTTGGCTTTGTTGCAAGGCTTTAAATGAAAATTTCGATTTCTTACAAGACTTAATATTTAATGTTATTAGTATTAAATAAAGATAATACTATAAAAGTTCCATCTATTGTCTTAGGAACTATAAGAAATTCCTTTAAAAACCGATTGCATTATTATTCAAGCACTTCATTGTAAGTCAAACTTTTAATGTACCTTCAGCATTGAAAGGAAAGAGATTTGACGATATTCTTGACATGCAACGAAAAGTGATATTAAAATTCAAATATTTTCATGTCTAGTTTTTTTTTTTTGATTCTTGCTGATTATTCTATTCTAATCTTCTGGTTCTGGTTGAAATAAATCTGCACACTCCAGTGACGTTCATCGTCGGGGCGGCGGTGGGTGGTTCCAGTTTCAAAAAGTTTGATCTATAACCTGCCAAAGTCCACGCCCGAAAAAATGTAGCGAATTAGAAACTTGGCCAATGTAAATACCAAAAAAAAATTGAAATAGCTGACACATCCAATTTGATCTCGTCCAAATTAATCAAAAGTGAAACTGACGATTATTTACGCGTGTTTTTCGCGGCCTCTATATATATAGTAGAGCGGAGGTGCAAGGTCGAAGATTTGAATTTTTTTTGAAAATCTCATTTCCAAATTTCTAACAAAAAATTATTTAACCATAAAAGAAATTCTAATAACTCTAGATTTTGTTTACTATAGAGTAGATCTAATTATTACCTTTGTATCATCAACGGAGCACATTTGAAGACAGAGAAACTGTCAATTAAAATGACATCTGTTGTGTGGACCATGGAATATTAAAAAAAAAGGAAAATTGTCATTTTTTGCAGATATTTTCTGAAGTTAACAATCATTGACTGATTTTTTCTGAGGGCACTTTCTAAAATATGAAATTATTTTCTCTGATTGTTCTTTTTTTAAAATTATTTCTTTTCTTGTGTTTACAGGGTGACTACATCCAGCACCCAGTTCTCTACGAGCTCTCGCACAAGTACGGCCTCCAGACGGAGAACCTGCCGGACTCGCTGCTGCCCTGCAAACTGGAGGAGCTGAAGGAGATCATCCGCAGGGAGATCCGCAAGGAGCTGAAGATCAAGGAGGGCGCCGAGAAGCTGAAGGAGGTGGCCACCGACAGGAAGTCGCTCAATCACGTCAACCTCATCGTCAAGCATGCCAACAGCAAGCTGGCCGAGCTCAAGAACGAGCTCAGCGAGCTCGAGTCGCAGATCATACTCACGCAGGGCCAGAGCGCACCCTCGACACCACCGACAAATGGAGGTGAGAATAATTAATTCAATTTAACTGAATAAATGGTAATTTAAAAAAAAACATTACTACTTTCCAAAAGTGCAAGATAAATTAAGAAAATTAAATTGTTGCTTGAAATATCTACTATCAAAACAAAGTATTAGGTCGAATGAAAATGAAGAGTTGCACATTTTCAAAAATATTACCTCTACAAGACCACCTCTGTTGTTATCAGGCAGGTACAATTTTGATCTTTTGGAAATCAAAGATTATGATTGTTTGAACGACCAAAATTTTTAATGTAAAAGTTTCAAAAAACATTACCTCTACAAGACCACCTCTGTTGTTATCAGGCAGGTACAATTTTGATCTTTTGAAAATCAGAAATTACGATGTAAAAATAAGGCATTTGGGTTGAAGATTCACCTTCACTAAAAGAATGGCCAACAAAATTTCAAAGAATGAATGATTTATTAAACTCATATCATAACACATTCCCAAACAGTAACTCTTCTGAAAATATACTCCTTCTCTTACATATTTATGATTGAAACCTTTTTTTCATGATCCACCAGTGATGAAACATTTTTGGATTTTCTTGATTACCTTTTTATAATTACTTTAAGCATCTTAATCGTATGATCCCTCAGACGACGAGCCTCAAAATTTTTTCTACTGTTACGAAGACGAACTCGTAAGACTGCAATATTCATTACCGCGATGGCCTTGGAGGTTGTACACCTGTTGTCGTCGCCGCCGCCTGCTTGGAAAAGACAAATCATAATAATGGATTCGCGAAGGTTCGGTGTTTCGGAATTAACGACCGCCGCTCGCCGATTTTATCGCAATTATCCGCGACGGTTTCCAATTAAATCGCGCCCGCCGAAATCCCCGCGCTAATTGGAATTCTCGTTAATCTGGCGTAAATGTAATCGAGTTTTATTGTTATTAAAAATATTTTCGCGTTAATCATATTTTCGCTTGATTTAACTCGAAAACGAGACTACCAGGAAGTCGTAAAGATGTTTCGATCAAGATTTTCCAAAGTACTAAAGATGGGCAGTAAGCTTAATTAGGAATCAATATTCTTATCCAATCAACTGTAGGAATATAAGAAGTTTTTGACCTTATGAATTATTATAATATGTAAATTATCGTTTAAACGATAAATTCTCACTTAATCTATGGTGAAAGATTAATTAAAACGATTTCATCAAAATTCCTCAAGCCCAAAAAATATGCAAAGGAAGTAAGTACTGAAGTATGTAGAAATCTTAGTCTTTCAAGAATTACAAGAAGTTTTTGACCTTATTAATACTTGTTTTGGTGGAGATTCGTTCGAAACGTTTTTATCAAGATTCTTCAAGCCAAAAATAGCCAAAGTTAGTAAGTGCTTAATTGGGAACCAAAATTCTTATCTATTTAACTCGAAGAATACAAGAAGTTTTTGCCCTTAAAAACTTATTGCTCTAGAAATTCGTACAATCAATATTCTTCAAACCAAAAAACGAGCAAAGAACGTAAGTACTGAGGTGTGTAGTAATCTTAATCTGGAATTCAAATTATTATCTATTTGACTTCAAGAATATATACTATCTACAATTCCAAGAATTTTAAGAAGTTTTTGACCTTATGAATACTTGTTTATGTAAAGATTTGTTTGTAACGTTTTGATCATGATTTTTTAGGTCAAAAAAAGTACGGAGCAATGAGGTCTGTAGTGTATATTCTTATCTACTTAACTCTAAGTTTGAAAGAAGGTTTTGCTCTTTTGAATACTATTTTTAAATGAAGCAAATTTTTGATTTACTTCTTGCATATTTAAATAAGACAAAAAAAGAATGTTGCAAAATCATTGGTAAAAAAACATCGTGTTTTATTTCATCCTACATTTGAAAACAACATTTTTTTACGAAAAAATAAAATATACTATATAAGGAAAGTAAAAGTAAAATTCCAATAATCTCTAAATTTTTGCTCTTAATGATTCTTTTCAAACACTTCATCTGTTCTTCAAAAAATTTCTAAATGCTTAAGTTTACAACCCCAAAAATATACAAGTTGTTTAGTCGATGAAATCAATAGTTTTACATTGTATAAACATTTTGGATCTAGTGATTCATTTGTTAATACTATATTCTTGAATAGAAGGAATGTAATTAAGCCGTATTTTATTTAGTAATTTACGTTCCGAACGATTCATTTAGGAGTTTAGACGATCGTGAACGAGGGAGGAGCGCACGCTCTAATCGAATAATTTATATTTTAAGACCGTCTGATACTGCCGGGAATTACGTAGTCCTGGGGAAATTCGTCGGGAATTCATGAGGCGTAAGGGAAGTCGTTCAACTCTGTAAATCTTAATTCTCCCTAATGGAGTGGCACGGCGTTTTATTTTATTTTTTTTGTATTCTCGTCCTTGGGGTCTGGAATCGCTGTATTTTTTGTATTCAGCGCGAAACGCGGGGGCGAACAGAATTCATCCTCTGCACCTCCGATGATTTATAATGACGTGGAAGTGGAAACCGAATTTATGGTGGGGATTATATATCTGAATTATTAGCCTCGCAGAAGCGTACTTCATAATCCGAGCTTAAAATTTAGTGCGAAATCCGATGATTCAGGTGATCGAAATCTATTCCCAACAATATTTCCTTTTCCTGTCTTCAATTACTCTTCTCCAATGAGATTTCAATAGAATGAAACATGTTTTTGGCTTAGAAATTATAATTAGATATCTTAACTTTTTACTTTCTCATCCTCCAGTCAGTAAAACATCATCAAAAATGGTGATGTGGCCATCATAATACTTTCCCTATATTTTACTCGAAAACTATGAGGTTTATGCAAAAAGGCTATTCCTAATTTGTTCACTTTTAAATTCTCTACAATTATTTGTAATATCGTAAGTTTCATGTAACTCTAATAGTTTATTAGTTAAGAATTTTATGAAAAATATGTTTTAATAAAACTTGTTCAGTTTTTCATTTCCTTTAACTTTTGTTTGAACCGTTTTTCAAAATTTTTCATATTTAGAAAACTATCACGAAAAAACAAAAAGCGCCTCGAGTAAACAACCACTTTCGGTTTTTAAATGTTGAATATCGAAAAAGTTTCGAAATTTTTTTTGTTATCTTGGTTATCCATCATCTCTTTCATCTGGTATCTTTGTCATCTGCCATTTCGTCATCTGTAATCTTTGTCGCTTGTGATCTCGGTTATTTACCATCTTTGTCATCTGTCATCATCTATCATCTCTGTCATCTGTAAACTGTGTCACCTGTAATTTCTGTCATCTTTGTCATTTGTCATCTCTGTCATCTGTAAACTTAGTCACCTGTAATTTCTGTCATATGTCATCTTTGTCATTTGTCATCTCTGTCACCTATCACTTGTCATCTGTTCTCTTTATCATCTATCACATGTCATCTGCCATCTCTGCCAGCTGACATCACTCGTATCTGCTAATTCAGTGATCTGTGATATCTGTCATCTCTATCACCTGTGATCACTTTCATTACTCTCATCTGTCAGCTGCTATATCTGCTATGTCACCTCTATCATCTACCAATTGGCATCTCTGTTAGCTGACGTCTTGATCATTTCTCATCTATGTCATCTAGCATCTCTGTTATCACACATCTCTGTCATCTATCATCTGTCATTTGTTATATTTTCCATCTATTAACTGTGTCATCTGCCATCATTGTCATGCGTCTTCCCTGTCATCTATCATCTGTGTCATGTATGACCTTTATCATTTGTAATCTCTGTAACCTGTCATTTGAAATCTGTCCTCTCTGTCATCTGTTATCTCTATAGTCCGTCATTTTTGCCACCTGTTTCTCTGTCATATTCCATTCTTCTTAGATGTCAACATTGGCATCCATGTCAACTGTAATCTGTGTCATCGGTTATATTTCTCATCTGTCACTTCTACCATCTGTCATCTCTATCATCTGTCATCCCTGTTGTTACTAATCGCTGTAATCTAACATTTACATTTGTGATCTCTTTCATCTGCCGTGCGTCATCACTGTTATCTGTCATCTCTGTCATTTGCCATCTCTATCATCCCTATTATGACAGAAATTTTCTTCTGTAATACATTTTGACAGATGTAACAGTGATGACAGATGGCAGAGAAACAGATGAAAACATTGATACATGACATAGGTGAGAGATAAAAGAGAACTGTAATCTCTTTCATCTGCCATAATTGCCGTGCATCATCTCTGTCACACTATCATCTGTCTTTACTATCGTATGTCATATGTGTTATCTCTTTTACCTGTGACTTCTCTTTTATCTCTCACCTATGTCATGTATCAATGTTTTCATCTGTTTCTCTGCCATCTGTCATCACTGTTACATCTGTCAAAATGTATTACAGAAGAAAATTTCTGTCATCTCTTATATCTGTCATGTATCGATATTACCCTCTGTTTCTCTGTCATCTGTCATCACTGTTAACCCATTCATCTGTCAAAATTTATTACAGAAGTAAATGTCGATCTTGTAACATTCTAATGGCATATTTTGGACAGACCAAAAAGACAAAACGTCAAATTTTATGATAATAAGAAAATGTCAGTTTTGTAATGTTTAAATGACATTTTGGGCAGATTAAATAGTAAAAAAGATAAAGTGTCAAAATGTATGTCAGAAGAAAATATCAATTTTGAAACTTTGAATAGATCAAAAAAACATCAAACAAAAGGTAAAATTTTAAAATTTCTGACAGAAGAAAAAGTCACTGTTGTAACTTTCCTACGACATTCTAAACAGATAAATAATAATATAAAGCCAAAATGATAAAATTTATGACAAAAACAAAGTCAATTTTGTAATTTTCAGATGACCTTTTTGGGCAGATTAAGTAGTAAAGGAAGACAAAACGTCAAAATTTATGACAGAAGAAAATGTCAAATTTGTAACATTCAAATAATATTTTGTACGGGTTAAATAATAAAAAGGTCATGATGTCAAAATTTACGACTGAAAAAAGGTAAATTCCGTAACTTTCAAATGACATTTTGTAAAGAATAAGATAAAAAGTTCATATTTATGACAAAACAATGTCAATGTTCTAATTTTCAAATGACATTTTGTACAGATCAAAAAGTAAAAAAAAGAACAAAACGTAAGAATTCATGACAGAAGAAAATGTCAATTATGTAATTTTCAAATGACACTTTAGACAGTAATAGTAAAAAAAGACAAAATATTAAAATTTATGAGAGAAAAAAAGTGAATTTTGTAATTTTCAAATAATTTTTTGAACAGATTAAGTAGTAAACAAATGGCAAAATTTCGAAATTTCTGACAAAAGAAAAAGTCAATTTTGTAACTATCCTATGACATTCTAGATAGATTACATAGTAATATAAAGCCAAAATGGCAAAATTTATGGCAAAAAATGTCAACTTTGTAATTTTCAAATGACTTTTTGGGCAGATTAAGTAGTATTAAGATGTTATTATTTATTTATTTATTTATTTATTTATTTATTTATCTTCCTTTACTACTTAATCTGTCCAAACAGACATTTGACATGTTTTTGTCAAAATTTATTACAGAATAAAATATCAATTATGTAAAATTCCAATAATATTTTGTACTGGCCAAATAATAAAAAAATCGAAATGTCAAAATTTACGACTGAAAAAAAGTCAATTTCTAATTTTAAAATGACATTTCCGACTGATAAATTAGATAAAAAGTCAAAATTTATGACAAATAATGTCAATGTTTTATCTTTCAAATGTCATTTTGGACAGAGCAAATAGTAAAAATAAAAAACGTCAAAATTCACGACGGAAGAAAATGTCAATTTTGTAATTTTCGAATGACACTGTAGACTGATTAAACAGTAAAAAAAAGACAGAATGTCAAAGTTTATGTCAATTTTGTAATTTTCAAATGACACTTTAGAAAGGCAAAACACTTAAAAAAAGATAAAATGTCAAAATGTATGCCAATTTTGTAACTTTCAAATGACACTTTAGACAGATAAAATAGTTAAAAAAAAGACAATTGAAACTTTACAAAAACAATTGAAATTTTAAAAACAGAGACAATCAGTGATTGAAATTCCTATGTATATGTAGGGTGGGTGGGTGGCCTCCATCCCACAATCCAATCAGTAAAACGTCATCAAAAATAATTTGAAAAAATTGTATAACTCTCTAACAATTGCAATTATTTTGTGTTTATTTATATTTTACAGCTTTTAATTGAAACACTTGCTTATGTTTTACTGGCTGGAGGGTGGGATAGAGACCACCCACCCACCCTACATATACATGATAACTTTAATTGCTAATGGTTGATGATTTTCTTGCTAAAAACCATCAAAACCTTTATGTAATAAAAATAAGATAAAATTACAATGTAAGTTTAAATATAAATGAATTTTTATAGCTATTATTATTTAATTTAGATTAAAAGTCTGCCCACCCACCATGCATCAAATGTTTACTATTTACACACTCAAATATTTTACTTTTTTTATTCCTTTTTTTATTCAAAAAGTTTTGTAATTATTTTCATTGGATACAGCGAGACGGTAAGGAATTAAAGTTTATATGTATTTGTAGGGTGGGTGGATGTCCTCTATCCCACCCTACAATCAGTAAAACATCATCAAAAATTATTTGTAAAATTTGTATGAATAAATCTCTAAAAATTGCAGTTATTTTGTGTTTATTTATATTTTACTACTTTTAATTAAAACCCTCGCTTATGTTTTACTGATTAGAGGGTGGGATAGAGACCACCCACCCACCCTACATATACATGATAACTTTAGCTAATAGTTGATGATTTTGCACCTAGAAACAATCAAACCCTTTATTTAAAAAAACTAAAACAAAATCAAATTTTAAGTTTAAATATAAATGGCTTTCTATAGCTAATATTATCTAATTTAGATTTAAAGTCTGCCCACCCATCATGCATAAAAATTTTATTAATTTCTTTTCTCAAAAATTTTACCTTTTGAATTTCTTTTTTATTTAAAAAGTTTTGTAATTAATTTTAATCCAAACCGCGAGACGATCAGTAATTATAATTTATATGTATATGTAGGGTGGGTGGGTGGCCTCTATCCCACCCTCCAATCAGTAAAACATCATCAAAAATAATATGAGTGGGTAAAATATATGGTACTTCCTGATAAAGTATTTTATTTTATTTTCTGGACTAGTTTCGGTCCAAGACCATCATCAGCAGAAAAACGTCTTATTTATAAATTATTAATCGAAGATAGTATAATAACTGTTTCTATTAGGAACATTACAATATAACATTAACCTGATACAATGAAGGATTTAAACCACCAAACTATCATCAAAAATGATTAGAAATTTTTTTATGAATAAATCTATAAAAATTGCAATTAATTTGTGTTAATTTATATTTTACAACTTCTAATTAAAACCCTCGCTTATGTTTTACTGATTGTAGGGTGGGATAGACGCCACCCACCCACCCTACATATACATGATAACTTTAATTGCTAATCGTTGATGATTTTTCTGCTAAAAAGTCAAACCCTTTATGTAATAAAAAATAAAACAAAACCAAAATTTAAGATTAAATATAAATGACTTTCTATAGCTAATGTTACCTAAATTAGATTAAAAGTCTGCCCACCCTCCGTGCTTACAAATTTTATTAATTTCCTCACTCAAAATTTTACATTTTGAATTCTTTTTTTATTCAAAAAGTTTTGTAATTAATTTTACTTTAAACCGCGAGACGATCAGTAAATGAAATTCATATGTATATGTAGGGTGGGTGGGTGGCCTCTATCCCACCCTCCAATCAGTAAAACATCATCAAAAATTATTTGAAAAATTTGCATGAATAAATCTCTATAAATTGCAGTTATTTTGTGTTTATTTATATTTTACAATTTTTAATTAAAATCCTCGCTTATGTTTTACAGATTAGAGGGTGGGATAGAGGCCACCCTCCCACCCTACATATACATGATAACTTTAATTGCTAATGGTTGATGATTTTCTTGCTAAAAACCATCAAAACCTTTATGTAATAAAAATAAGATAAAATTACAATGTAAGTTTAAATATAAATGAATTTTTATAGCTATTATTATTTAATTTAGATTAAAAGTCTGCCCACCCACCATGCATCAAATGTTTACTATTTACACACTCAAATATTTTACTTTTTTTATTCCTTTTTTTATTCAAAAAGTTTTGTAATTAATTTCATTGGATACAGCGAGACGGTAAGGAATTAAAGTTTATATGTATATGTAGGGTGGGTGGGTGGCCTCTATCCCACCCTCTAATCAGTAAAACATCATCAAAAGTTATTAGAAAATTGTTTATGAATAAATCTCTAAAAATTGCAATTAATTTGTGTTTATTTATATTTTACAACTTCTAATTATAACCCTCGCTTATGTTTTACTGATTGTAGGGTGGGATAGAGGCTACCCACCCACCCTACATATACATGATAACTTTAATTGCTAATAGTTGATGATTTTGCACCTAGAAACAATCAAACCCTTTATTTAAAAAAATTAAAACAAAATCAAAATTTAAGTTTAAATATAAATGGCTTTCTATAGCAAACATTATCTAATTTAGATTTAAAGTCTGCCCACCCATCAAGCATAAACATTTTATTAATTTCCTTTCTCAAAAATTTTACTTTTTTAATTTCTTTTTTAATCAAAAAGTTTTGTAATTAATTTTACTCCAAACCGCGAGTCGATCAGTAATTAAAATTTATATGTATATGTAGGGTGGGTGGGTGGCCTCTATCCCACCCTCCAATCAGTAAAACATCATCAAAAGTTAATAGAATTTTTTTTATGAATAAATCTCTAAAAATTGCAATTAATTGGTGTTTATTTATATTTTACAACTTTTAATTAAAACCCTCGCTTATGTTTTACTGATTGGAGGGTGGGATAGAGGCCACCCACCCACCCTACATATACATGATAACTGTTGCTAATCTTTGATGATTTTGTTGTTAAAAACAGTCACCCTTTATGTAATAAAAAATAAAACAAAATCAGAATTTAAGTTTAATGCATCAAAATGTTATAATGGCCACATTACCATTTTTTATTTATAGTTTACACTTCACATCTTCTATGTTAATAATTTTGGACCGTGCAGCAACAAACGTCGTCTCTTTCTGAATCAAAAGAATTTATGTTTTATGATAGTAAGATGGTTCCAATTCCAAAAATCGCTATTGAAGTGTTTCTGTTTTTATAACTTAGTAAATTATCTAAAAAAAGTTTTATTCTACTGATAATTAAAATTTAAACTGCACTACTCCAGAATGCCAAGTCTTGACATTCTGGAATAGTAATCAGTAGAAACAAACTTTTTTAAATTTCAAGGTCAATTTCAGTGGCAACTTTGTACATCATCAATCAATTTAATCTAAACCTCTTCCACCTCTTGCGTCTTCATTAATTCAGTTCCTAAGTAAATAATCAATTTTTGGAAGATCCGAAGGTTTAGCGCGATGTCATTCAGGAATAATTTGGGTGAGGAAAGAGGGAGGGTTGATGCAAATTTCGACTGCTCGACATCTGATCCGCGGACTGTATTCGGCTCGCAGTCGCGGCGTGTCCGGAATAAATTAATAATAATTAAAGGCGTCTGCACAATTATTAAACTAACGAGCAGTTAGTTTTAATGAAACGAGAAGTGCACTCCCACGTCCACGTTTATTTTCCACAGGAAGCTCTTGTATAATATTATGATGTAAATGGAACAGTCTGCTTCCTCATCTGTTTATTAGTGTGTGTGTGTGTTTGAGCATGGACGAATTTGCTTTACTCTTCCTCTCTTTATTAAAAAAAAAATAAAAGATGTAAATACAAAATAATAATATTAAGGGGAAGCTGAAGTGCCATCAATCACATCGAGCTTGATTAATGCTTGAGGAAATCAATTCACGTCTATACGGATGGTGGACGTCGACTTCCCATCGTTGCAAAATGTTTCTACCGTCATTTACGCCTTCTTATGTCATTAACTTCATGATATATTGCCACAGATACCAATCTTTATTTTTATGAAAGTTAATAGATGGTAGTTAAACTATTTTACTTTATTAAAATTTCCTCTCAGATTCTCCATATCATGATTGAGTCATAGATTATAAACTCTTCATTTTCTCTCAAAGTTATTCTATTTAATCGATACTTATTCTGCTATTCTCTAGATGGTAACTTTTTCTTTAATTTCTATAATAAGTTGCTCCTCCACGATTTCTGGAGCACTCGCCTAGGCATACTAGAAATCAAATTGTCAATGTCAGCCTGAGGTATTGCATCCCAAGCATCTTGAACTCGCATCCTAATATCAGGTAAATTGAGTGGGGGTGACTGAAGATGGAAGACGGTCCAGTCTTCAGTCAACTGTATCCCACACGTGTTAAATAGGTGATATGTCTGGAGAACGAGAAGACCATGGAAGTAAATCAACATTAGCTAGTTCCAGGAATGCCATAGAAATCCTAACTGTATGCAGCTTTGCATTATCCTGTTGGAAAGTGGGGTTTTCCAACCTTCTCAGATAGGGCATTAATGTTGGTTATAGAACTGTGTTAATGTAACGATTTGCGTTTAATGTTCCTGGAATGACACAAGAGGAGACTTACTTCCATAATCGATCGCCCCCCATACCATCACTCCGCATGTAAGGGCTGTATGGCGTTTCACTGCAAACTGTAAACTTCCTCGTTGTCATCGGCAACGTCTAACCATTTTATGACGATCGTGGGCAAACAAACAAAATCTCGGTTCATCGCTAAAGGTAACCTGCCTCCATTGATCGGTCCATTGTAGTCTCTCATTGCACCATTCCAGACAGCACCTCTTGTGGCGAGGAGTTAAGGGCAAACAAAGAAAAGAACGACTTGAGACCAAATGATCGAATTCTCTGGTAAACTGATCGAAAGAAGATTCCTTGGTTAGTTGAACCTCTCCAGATGTCTCCAATGGCTCTTTTTGTTGAAAATCGATCCCGGTCAGCGAAGAGCCGAAGAGCTCGATCTTCACGTTCTGTAATGTTTTTAGGGTACCCAGTACATTGATTTAAAATTCTTCCTTCAATAATTATGGAAAACCTCGAACCTCGTTATTTAAGTAGGCATTATGAGTAGCACATCATCATTTCTAAAGCTTCAAAATATTACCATTTATATATTTTTATCTTTGATCAACATTCTTCATCAACTCTTTGTATGCAAGAGATAGAGTAGAATTGATAAACTCTTGGTTTGTTTCATTAATTTTGGAAGTAAATTTAATACATTTCTTTCAAGCAACATTTTTGATGAAACAAACATTTAATAAGTTTGTTTGGATTAATGTATTTTGGAAGTATTCGATATAGTATTTCCAACTCTCACCTTTCGTAGGTTTAAAACTGATCCCATTCTCCTAATTAAGGCGCCCCTCGGAGAAATGTTTCATAAACGTCGGTTACTAGTCGTGCGTCTATGAATAACGAACTTCCTGCACGTTAAGTAACCTTTGGGTTATTTTTGGGCGCGGTCGGCGAGAGGAGACGGCCTGTCTCCCACGGAAAGGGGGGTTCGGCGCCGAAATTAGCCCGCGTCGACTCATCATCGTCATCGTCGTCATCATCATCCAATGTCCGGCCCATTTCTAAAATTGTTTGCACGAACCAAAATTCGCGACATAACATCATCGCCGTTCAAGAGTGAAATATGATGGACCGTTAGTAAAAATAATCAGCCATTGCTGAAAACTGAATCATACCAAAAAAAAAGATGGGATAAATTTTTCTAGATTTAATAAAATGTATTAAAGTCTTTAATGTTGTAGACAATTATTAGTAGAACTCATTGTTGAAATTTACGTTTTTGTGTTTTTCTAATTATTTTCTAGACTTGTAATTACTGAAAACACATAATTTTTCATGCAAGTTTGGTGTCTTTCACGTGATAATTCAAATCGAAATAAATAACTTTTTTGGTATATCTTTCAAGTTTTTAAATTGCTAAAATTTCATGATTCCTAAAATATTCACGTTCTCTAAATAAAATATATTAAAATTGTTTCGTTGTAGAAAATTAACTAATAATTTAAAATTACGAAAACATTTCCTGAAATGTTCAGTTCTCTAAAAATCAAGAATTTTAAATTAAACAAAAACGCTTACTTTTTTGATATCGCACTTTATTTTTTAAGTGACTCGAGTTTCGATCATTAGCTGATCATTTTCAAACTTAAGACTTTATGATCAGTTAATAATAATCAGTAACTCGAGTCACTTAAAAAATTAAGTGTGATATCAACAAAGTAAGCGTTTTTGTTTAATTTTCCAAGATGTATCACGAAGTTAACGCTTCAACCATTAATCAATGAATTAAGAATTCTTCTTGGATTTTGGTATAATAAGGTAAAAGCGTTTTCTTTATTCAAGAAGTCTTAGTACCTGCATATAGTTTTTTTTAAATTTATTTTTGATACAAAACCAACAAAGATTTGAGGGAATGTTGCAACTCTTAAAAGTGTAAAGAATTTGAATTCGAAAATTTCAAGTACAGCTTTTAAAATTGTTTTAACTTTTTTTTAAACTTTTCAGCTGTTTATCTTAGTAAACTTTTAATTGTTATGTAGTAAACCAATTTTATTTTTTAGGAAAATAAAAACAATATCTATTTTTTACTTTCCAGCAATTTTTAAGAAATTTATAGAAACAAAATATCATTAGCAAAATTTCAAACTCATTTTGGATAATTTTATATTAAGCATACTTTTATTTTTTATATTTTCAACAGTTTTAACAAAATTTTAAATTGTTTTTAAGCTTTTTTTAAAACATGTATGAATATTAAGAAAAATAGAATCTTATCCTAATGATGAACATTGGGTATTTCATTTTTTGAAGAATATTTACTGTTCTATACTAATTTCAATGAGTTTTTCTCAAAAAAAATATAAATTTGAATTTTATTTGCGGAATCCGCTTTTACTTTATACATACATTTTCCTTTTAATATTGAATTTTGTTTTGTTAATAAAATTTCAATTATTAGAAAATGGTTTTTAGCTTTTCGTTTTAATAATTTTTCATTATTTTGAGCAATTTTGAAACTATTTTTCTTTAGAAATCCTCAACTGATTTTAAGAATAAAGAAAACACTTTTACTTTTTTATACCAAGTGGTATAGAAAAGTAAAAGTGTTTTCCTTATTCTTAATATTGAAATGTACCACCAAGTGAACGACGGTAAGATCCAAGAATTAACTCAACTGATTTATTTAACGAATGGTTTAACCATTTTTTTAATTATTTAATTCATATTTTCTGTAAATTTTGAACTGTTTTTTTTTCGATTTTCTGATTGTCTCTTTAACAAATTTTAAATAGTTTTTTGTTGCAAAACAGGGTGAGTTTTTATAAATGTTCTCTATGGGGAACTATAAGATATGGAAAAACGGTTAAAGGGGGAAAGAAGTATAGATTTACGAGACGAATAAAATTCCACTTTCAAAATTTTCAAAAAAAGTCAAGGGTAACTAGATATTTTCAGAAAAAAATTTCTAAATGTATTTTATTAGTCTGCATAAAATTATCTACAACTTTGTCTGTAACAGTTTTTTTCTATCTGTCATAATAACTGAGATATATTGACTTGAAAAAATGACACTTTTTACTTTATTCAAAATATCTAGTTACCTTGAAAGTGCAATTTTATTCGTCTCTTAAAACCACATTTTTTCCCCATTTAACCATTATTCTATCTCTAATAGTTCTACCCTATATATTATATATTTTCAATAAGAAATAAGCACATTTGAAACTGTTTTTTTAAGGTTTCAATTGTTTGCAAGCGTTTTTTTAAATACATTTGATTTTTTTAGCAAATTTGGATTTATAATAATTTTAATTCTATTGTAAATTTTCAATAGTTTTTTTTTTTATAAAATAGAAAAAAGACTTGTAACTGATTTTTAGAAGTTTTAACTCTTTTTAGGCATTTAAAAAAAACTATTTTCAATTTTTAGAAAAATTTTATATTTTTTTTATTTATCATTTTTGTTTAATTTCGTTTTTTAAGTTACTTAGTAAAGTAATAAAATTTTCTATAAAGAAAAGAAAATATAAAATATCATTAAGAAAAAAACGTTCAAACAAAAATTGAATCAAATTAGTTTAAAATTAAGCTTTATTTTTAATTATTCAATCCAATTTTTACAAATAAAGGAAACATAACTTTTTTTATACCACTTTTTATTTGATTGAATTTTTGTTAAAAGATTTTTTTATACTTTCTTTTCTTTAAAGGAACTTTTTAATTTTAGGAATTTCAACTGTTTTTATTTTTCGATTTTTACTATCTTCTTAGGAAATTTTAAAGTACCTTACACTTTAAACATATTTCCATCATATTTGAAACTTAAAAAAGAAATTAATTTATAAATAAATAAAAAACGAAAACAAATCTAAATGTAGTTCGAATAATTTGAAAGCGTCACAAACAAGAAAGAAATCAAAATTAATACAAGTTTTTGATTTTTTTAAAACTAATTTGAATTTTCAACAAATTTGGATTTTGTTTTCAACAAAAAAATATTAACGGATTTTTTAATCCAACTGTTCTTTTTCAAGTAAATTCTAACTTATTCGGATATGCCTATTTTTTTATTTTTCATCAGTTTTAAAAATATTTTTCATTTGCTAAAAATTGTATCCTTTAAAAAAATCGAAATATATTAAAAATTGTTTTGAATCAATAAGAATTGTTTTCTTTAGAAAATATTTAAACTTTTCTTTTCGTTTATTAGTTTTTGCCATTTTTAAATTAATTTTTTTTAATCTTGAATTTTAACCAGCTTATTTTGTAGAATTTCAATTGTTTTAAAGAAAAACCTAAATATTTTAATAACTGTTTTGAATCTATAGGAATTGATTGTTTTTAGAAAATGTTTAACCATTTCTTAATAATACATATAAAATGAATTTTTTAAAAACCACAACCTGTTTATTTTGTAGAATTTCAACTGTTTTTTTTTAAATACATATATTGTCTTTTGTAAATTCATTAAAATAGTTTTTTTAATTATAAAATTGAAAGAAACTTGAAATTCCTATTAGAAATTATAAAGCATATTTTCAGTTTTTAAGTTTTCAACAATTTCTAACTTATTTTTAGAAAATTTTAAATTTTTTTAAGCAAATTTAGATTTTCAATTTTTTTTTTGTTGATAATTACTTGAAACTTCAATTAGAAATTTAGAAGCATAGTTTCAGTTTATAAGTTTTCAACAAAGTTTGTAACTAATTTTTAGAAGTTTTTAACTATGTATTTTTAAGCGTTTTTTAAACTTTTTAATTTTTAACAAATATATTTTTTTAAAGTATCTTTACTGCTTTTGTTTTTAAGTTTCCAACTCCTTTTTCTTAGTAAGATAGTAAAATTTTAACTGTTTTAAACCAATTTAATTGAATTTGTGTCAAAATATTTTTGTCTTGATACAAATTTAAACTGATTAAAAAAAACTTTCTTTTCTTTTTAGAAAATGTTTTTTTTTATTTTAAGAATTTCAACTGTTTTGTTTTTCTATTATGGCCATCCTTTTAGCATTTAACATTTTCAAATTTTAATTTTATTTTTCGATCAAATGTCAAACTGATTTTTTAGTTTTCAATTATTTATAACTGAAATTTTTTTTGTTTTTTGTTCATCACAAAATAGTAAAATTTTACGATTATATTTCATTATTAATTTCTTTTTTCCCGATGCCACTCGGGAAACAGACCGTCTTCATTACATTACCTGTGTCTGTAACAACAAGTCAAATTTAATGAGTTTTCGTTAGAAATTTCAATGGTTTTTTGATACATTTTCAACTAATTTTAAAAAGCTTTAAGAATCTTTTTTAGAAATATGTTTTCTATCAACTTTTCATTTTCATATTTTTTCACGATGTTTAGCAAATTTGAAACTATTTTGATTTTGTTAAAAGTTTTCAACAAATGTTTTAAGCAATTTTTAACCTTTTCAAAGTTTTTCCTTAATCGATTGAGTTTTTAGTAAAACCATTTTATCTCGGATGTGCTTTTTTTATCATTTTTTAAAAATATTTTCCATTTTTTTAGCAAATTGTATAATTTTAAAGAAAAATCGAAATATTAAAAAAAACTATTTTGTATCAATAAGAATTGATCTTTTTTTAAGAAAAATATAAACTTTTCTTTTCAATTTTAGTTTTCAGCAGTTTTACATTAAATATTTAAAAGACTTTAATTTTTACCTGCCCATTTTCTAGAATTTCAATTGTTTCTTTTTATATTGACTGTCTTTTGTAAATTATCATTAAAGTTTTAGAGTTCTAAAATTCTTAGAATCTCGTGTTATACAATTCTAGAGCTTTTTTTATATTAACTGTCTTTTGTAAATTATCATTAAAGTTTTAGAGTTCTAAATTTCTTAGAATCTCGTGTTATACAATTCTAGAGCTTCAGAGGTTTATATAGTTCTGGAATTCTTGAATTTTTGTTTTCTAAAATTCTAAAGATTTATAACTTTGAGGTTTTAGAGCTCTGATATTCTTTATTTTAAACATGTCAATTTTAAAATTCTACAGTTTAGAGTTTTTAAAGTTTTGGAATTCTTAGATTTTTTTGTTTTAGGATTCTAAAGTTTTAGAGTTTTTTAGTTCTTAGATTCTCATGTTATAGAAATCTAAGAGCTTTAGAGTTATAGAATTCTTGGTGTTTGGTCAACAGACGCACCCCCACCAGACGCGCACTCACTCTGGAGTAGGGGATAGATCTCACATGAAAGACCTTTTCAACCAGCTATATTGTAATATTAAGAATTTTTGTGCAACAACATAATAAAGATTAGCGCTTTTTCACTTCGCTGTTTCAATCATCAACACCCAAGAGTTATACACTTGGATTCTCGTGATTATGAATTCTAGAGTTTTACTGCTTTAGATTTCTGCAATTTTTGTATTTTAGAATTCTAGAGATTTAGAGTTTTAGAGCTTTGGAATTCTTGGATTCTAGTGTTTTAGAATTATATAGTTTTGTTCGTTTAGAATTCGTGAATTTTCGTGTTCTAAAATTCTGGAGAATTATAACTTTAAGAGTTCTGGAATTTTTGAAATTTTTGTGTTTCAGTTTTCTAGAGATTTAGAAATTTGGTGATGTGGAATTCTTAGATTTACATGTTTTAAAATCCTAAGGTTTAGAAATAAATCTTTAAAAGTCGATTTGGAATTCTTGGACTTTTAGAATTCTAAAGTTTTGGAGGTTTAGAATTTTAGAGTTCTTCAATTCTCATGTTTATTTGTTTATTAATACTTTAGTATTCTTATATACATGATAATCAGCAAAGTTAATAACAAAATTAAAAAAAAAAAACCTACAAATAATTTAGGTTATAAGAATCCTGAGCGGAGTTCTTTTCTTTTTCAAAATAGTCCTCCACTCAAATCCTGATTTTCTTCAAGTAACAGGATATCCCATTACACGTTCTATGTAGCTAGAAGCTTCTTTTTGATATTATAACAACTTTAATTTTAGAACCTTTCGTTCCATGAAATTTTAGGTGACCGGATGTTGCAATACGTATAATTCAGTACTATAGAAAATTGCCCAAAGGTACAGAAAACTACAGTACGCAGACTCATCACTCATGCGCCATCTGTTTCTCGGCATATTTTAGTGACTCGCATTTCCCCACAAGGTTAGTCAACTATACAATAAGTTTGATGAAGAAAAGCACTTTCGTTCCATTATTATTTTTATTTTCAGTTTTCTGATACGTGTTTCGAACATTTAGTATTACCTTTGATAATGAACTGCAAAGTGTCAGGAAACTGAAAATAAAAATATGGAACAGAACAAGTGCTTTTCTTCATCAAACCAATACATGCGGTTCCATCAAGAATGTAGCATAACAAGCATTACCTTTATCTATACAATTTTTCAATCATCGATTAAACTTTGTATACGTTCCCATTTTATTGTCTTGTTGTGAGTTTACTTTGTTTTATTACTTCTTTACCGGTGAATGTGACCCAGTTTTATGAGTTCTAATTGCCCCGTCCGTCCCCCCACATATTGCCAAATCGTCGGTGTAATTCTAAACAATTAGAGGATGCTGTCTCGGGCTGACATTTTCCAGTTTCCTAAACAGCAATTACTGTCGGTTTCGAAAACGGCCACGTGAGAAAAAACGCGCCGGGCGGCCGTAACGGTACCGGCAATGGCGGGCGGTCGGTTCCCACATTAACCGCATTACTTATTTATTTTACACATACATACATATATATCGAATATACTAGGAATCGTTTATCATAAATGCAGATTGCTTGTTCGATTTTGGCACGCGTATTCAACAAATTGATGTGAGCAAAAGTACTACATCTTAAAGTACGGTACTAATAAGATCTCAGAGGGTTAGAAAGATAGATAAAGATATTTATTAGTACTTTTGTCAATTTCATCTTAGTATTATACTTTTTATTTATATACAATGAACGAATGTTCGATTTGGTTTCTTTGGTACGAGTTTGTGGAACGATTGGATGGTTTTTCCTCATACGTGCCTGAATCTGAATGGTATCAAACCGGAGCAGCACGCTCATTGATTAATTGTTCTCGCCAACGGAACACCGTTCTCTCGGTACTATCTCGTAATGATCTAGTTGCAGTTTCGTTACCGTTCGTCGTTATTTATGCGCACAATGAACCGCGAGAGTGGTACGATTCTGCGTGCCTCGTTTAATCGCTTTTAAATATTTTTGCAACGGGATGAATTTTATTTGCGGCGATTTGCTGCTCATCAAGTGCAGAAGTCTTTGAGTAACCAAAGACTTCTGCACTTGATGAGCAGCAAATCGACACAAAGTAGTAATAAGTAGTAGTAATACTACTGAAGTACTACAGCATAGGGAAAGTAAATTATGATTAGGTTAAGACCAGTAGCGAAAACGTTTAGAGTGGTACAAAGTAGTTCCACTTAATAAAATACTGACACAGTATATGGTTTTATATATACTGTAGTGATATGGAGTTTCAACAAGTAACAGTCTTATCAATCCAGTAGTTCCACTGTTGGGGATGATAAAAACTTCGAAGAAGAAGAATAAAGATCATCTGTAACTTAGATTTTGTGGATACAAAAAAATTTTAAATTATAAGAATCGTTAATATCTGCACTTGTCTGAACGGTACTTTTTTTAAAAGGCAATTTGCATAATCAAATTAATGTATGTGAGACTCCCTGCGACTTCCTGCTACACGATCATCTGCTTCCACGCGGTTTCGCTACTTTATTATGAGCGGAAGTACTATCTCTGACCCAGTACTGTCATTTTCTATCATTTAGTTGTTTTATTCCAAAAATTTAAAGAAAATCCGCAAAGTTAATAAAGAGTTAAAACTAATATCTGCAGATCTTGTGATTGAATGGGTTCAGCGCAAAATAGAGAAGTATATCAAGTGATGGTCTCCAACTTTCTATAGAAGACACAGAAAGAAGAAGAAATAACCGTTTAATACTTTTTTCTATAACATACAAGTATAACATTATGTTTATTATTAATTAGTAGTAATAAAAATGATAGAGAACCAAATAACAAATTCTAACAAATATTAAATTAAATGAGTAAAGTAGGAACATATCAAATAAAATGTAAAGTTTTATTTCTTTTTTTTTATTATAGATGTAGGTGTTGTTAATTATGCCTATTAAAACTTTGTTTGTACTGTTTAGAAGAAATTTTTATGTGTGCCTGTCTTGTTTGTATACGCTATAAATATCATCGTTCCGTTACTTTTTGGCATGAAAGTGCACAGCAATTTGAACAAGGCGCGATCAAATGAAATTCTGACGTCAGCGTGTTGTCCGATTGGGGATCTAGGCCGGGCGAAGTGGTGATGTCACCTACTGAAAAATTCCTCAATTCTCGGGTTATTTTCCAATCTGTAATTCCTATCACGACCAATGTCTGTTTTTTGCTACAAATTGGACGTGCGATTACTTTTTTTAAATAGATTTGTAAGACCACTTGATTTTGAAGATTCTGTTGATGAAAGCTGTTTTTACCAAAAGACTTTTATTAGTTTGAAAGTTCTCTCATATCATTTCGAACGTAAAAAATATATATTTAGAAATGAATTAATGTTTTGATTAAAATTTGACCAATGTATTAAAAGTTGGTAATATCTTTTATTAAAGTCCAATTGAATTTTTAAATTAGATCCTCTTATAATTTGATTTGAAGTCATAATTTTGTAAATTATTATTTTTTTAATAACTTGTGTTAAGCAAGTTGTACCTCAAGGATCAACTATAAGACCCTTGCTTTTTACAATTTACGTAATTATCTAATTATCTCCCTCATGAGATGATACGAAACTTTTTATTTGTTTTTTCATAACGAGGTCGTGTTTGGTGAATATTTTTTTTTAATTTAGTTGATTTTAGATTTATTTTGAATAGCTTTAGATAGTTTCAAGTAGATGCCAATTGTTTTTATACATTTTTATATCTGATAAAGTTAAAATTAAATTTTACAATTTTTTCTCTCTGATGATGATGTATTATTTCATAACTAGGTAATGTTTTTGTGGACAATTTTTCACTCAGCTAATTTCAGATTAAGTTTGAAAAAATTTCTAAAGTTTCGAGTAGATGGCAGTTGTTTTTGTATGTTATCGCAGTCGATGAAATTAAAATTAATTTTAATATTTTATAGCAATGATGATGACGAATTATTTCGTAACTAGGTCGTCTTTACTGATTATTATTTTAATTTTGTTAATTTCTGATCCATTTTAAATAAATTTAGACAGTTTGAAGTAAATGGCAATTGTTTATTTACATTTGATGAAGTTAAAACTAGTTTTTACAATATTTTGCTCTGATGATGACGAATTATTTCATAACAAGGTTGTGTTTCTGTGGATAATTTTTACGAAGCTGATATTTGATTAATTTTAAATAATCTTGCAAAGTTTTGAATAGATGGCGATTGTTTTTCTACTTTCTTTCAGTCGTTGAAATTAATACGAATTTTGGCTCTGATCATGACGAAGTATTTCTTGTTTTTGTGAATAATTTTTCTCTAAGCTTTTCTCAGATTAGTTTTGAGTAAAAATTGCAAAATTTTGAGTAGATGGTAATTGTTTTAAATTTTTTTGCAGTCAAGCAAATTTTTAAAATTTTGGGCTCTGATAATGACAACATATATCATAAAACGGGGTCGTGTTGGGTGAATAATTTTTTTTAACTAGGTAATTTTAGATGCATTTTGAATAATTTTAGAGAGTTTCAATTAGATGGCAAATGTTTTTATATTAGTTTACACTCAATGAAGTTAAAACTAATTTTTACAATTATTTGTTCTGATGATGACAAATTATTTCATAATGAGTTGGTGTTCTTGTGGATAAGCTAATTTTAGATCAATTTTGAATACACTTGCACAGTTTCGTGTAGATAGCGATTGTTTTTCTACATTTTTCAGTCGTTGATATTAAAATTAATTTTTACCATTTTTGGGTCTGATGATGATGAAATATTTCATAATGAGGTGCGGTTTTCATGGATAATTATTCACTAAGCTAGTTTTAAATTAATTTTAAATAAATTTGTAAAGTTTCAAGTAGATGGCTATTGTTTTTATATGTTTTCGCCGTCGGTGAAATTAAAACTAATTTTTCACAATTTTTGGCTCTGATGATGATCTTTTTTTTAACAAGGTTTTGTAGATATTTTTTTTCTTAGCTAAATTTAGATTAATTTTGAATATACTTTTTTCTAGTAATTCTTCTCCATTTTTTTTTTTTAATTTTACAGCATTTCTTCTTTTACTTTTAGAAAATTTTCAATAAACTCCTCTGTCAGTTTACGATTTAGATTTTAGATTTTAAAAATTTTCAACAAATTCAAGTGTTTTAGAAATTTAAAAAAATATTGTTTCATATTTGCAAAATTTACTTCTTATTTTCTCACACAAAAAATTCCTTACAGTTTACGAGTGTTTATTTTGATCGTCTTTAATAATTTGCAGTAATTTTTTATAGTTTTATTTCGGAATGGAGAACCCACCATTTTTAAAGACTTATTCAGAAAAAAATTTCCTTTAAGGTTTCTGAAGCAAGTTGCTTTAAAATTATTTAATTCCTCAATTCAAGAATTTTAACATTTTCTATCAAAATTTTCCAATATTTCTTGCTTTATATTAAAGAAACTTTTAAACTATTTTCTTTTTCAGGAATCTCTTTTTTAATTTCCTAGCTTTTTTTAATATTGCAGCCTATTCTACAAATCCTCTAATGAAATTCTCGTCGGTATTAAGAAATATTTTAAGTTTCTAAATATTTAAAATAAAATTTTACCATTAAGAATAAAGTAAACACTTTTCTTTATATTTCTTTATTCTTAATATTGAAATGTACCACGAAGTGAACGCCGTTAAGATCCAAGAAATTTTTTTATCAATTTCAAAGTTTTTAAATTTTCCAGCTTTTCTCGAAAGATATCCACAATTTCTTGCTTTTATAATATAATTTTATCAACATTTTCATCTCCTAAAGTCTCTTTTAATTTGTAGAAGTTTTTTTTTTCAATAGTTCTAAGATTTTTCAAATAATTCTTCTTTTAGTTTACTTTTTTGGAATATTTGAATTCTGCAATAAATTTCTCTTTCAGGCTGCGATTTTTCTTTACAGTAACAAAATGTATTAAAAACTTTGCTTTAACAATTTTGAAATTCGAGAGTTTTGGATTTTTCCAAACATTTCTCATAATTTTTTACAATATTTTCTTTTGAGTTACCAAATTTTCCTTTAGTAATTCAGATTTTTTTAATATTTCAACTATTCGAAAGTTTAGAATTTTTCAGAAATTCTTCTTTTGTTTGCAGAATATTTTAGCTTTTTTCTCCTTCGCCAAAAATCACTGAATAATTTTTTCAAGGGTTCCAATGTCATTTCTGCGTTCGTATAGCTTGTATAACTTGTATTTTCAATTTTTATTTCAAGTAATTTCAATTGTTTTGGCAGCTATAGCATAACTTTAGATATTTTATTAATCGTCGCTTTAAACTCTAATAAACCAAATTTATAATCAAATAATAATTGTATGTATAAATATTTATTCTAGCGTACTCTTGACTTACCGCAACTGTCAGTGCAATGATCTATCGTACTCCTGACCTACCTTAATAAAGTACGCAGTAACCTAGGTCAAGAGTACGCTAGTTTAAGCGCACATATTATTAAAGTTGGTAAATGTTATTCAACTATTTTCTGGCAATTTAAAGCAATATTTATATTTTTTTTTATTTTATCGATAATTTTGGAACAAAGAGTAAATAAAATATACTTTTGATGTTTTTATATCACTATTTATTGTGTAATACACAAAAACAGTTTACAATACATTATCATTATTTTACACTATAGTTTCGACCTTTGCACGTCATTATCAAGTGTTGAATGAAGAAAAATACTAGGTGTTTTAATGAACTTGATTTGAAAAGATTTTTTTACCAAAGATTCAATAAATGTTATTATTGCTAAAAATACAGGGAAAGTATTATGATGGTTACATCACAATTTTTTGTATTGTATTCATATTTATTGTTATTATGTATTATGTTTTTCCAAATAAAGATTATTGTATATATATAAAACAATATATAAATATTAATATCATGCAAATTTCATTAGTGTGTAGATAAAAAAAACACACTGAATGATTAAACAATAAATTACACTGTTGAATTTCGATTATCGTTGAAAAAAAAACCTGGGGAATATTTACACATGGCGTTGGTGATGATGATGATAATTATTACGGCAGCGTGCAATTTTCCAAACGGCCGAATATTTTTAAAACAAACTATTATTTGTCGGCCCTCCGGGTATCGATTCTATTTTCGACGTGTCGATAAATAATAGTCGCAAATTGTGTGTTCGGAGACGAGAATTCAATCCACTCGAGGCTCTTGTCCTAGCCCACACGGATTACGGTAACCCCATCCAGTGGATTATTTATTAATAATCTTTCCATCGGCCAGAGCCAACGACCTCTGAAACATTTTTCGGCGAAAAAATATCTGCAAATCACCGCATTCTTTAACTGGACACCGCGAAAAAATCATCAAAAAGCCATCGTCATCGTAATCAATTACAACATGTATACCGTATATATTAGTAAATGTAAATCATTGTAATAACATTAATAAATTCCTTCCAGGAGTAAAAAAAGATGTATACAGGGTGTACAACGTTTAGGAGAGTAAAGTTCAGATGGTGTACAATAGATGTCGCCACGTAAACTGACGCGGAAGATGCGCAGTGGCGAACGTTGTGAAGCTTCATTTCAACTTCCGACAGAGTGTTTGTAAGGTATAGTCGAGCTGCCGAGAGCTGAATGTAACTCATCGCTCTATATTAGAGGAATCAGACACACATCTTTCTTTTCATTTCCCGATTATTCTAGGATGATAATAGAATTGAGAGAATATAATTGCTATACGGTTCTTAATACGAAAATGCATTACTCACAGTCAACTATCGACGGCCCGACTATAGAAGGTTACACTCAGTTTGCTGATATCCATTTAAGGCCACAGATTATATCAGATAAGCCGCATAGAAATAAAACGTATCCAACAAAGCTTTATAATTGTTTATCATCTATTTTAGCTCTAAATATCTTCTAAACGTTTGTCGATAGTAAAATAGAAGCTGTCAGTTGACACTGAAAAGATAGCAGTTTGTAGATGGTAGTTGGCACTGACTGTAAAAATTTGCTGAAATACTCATCATGCTCATCACCAACAGCCTCAAGATTATCTGGTAAAAAGATTTGAGAATCTTAGAATGTTGATGTTAGATAGTAAGATATTAACTGTCAGTTGACACTGAAAAGATAGCAATGTATAGATGGTAGTTGGAACTGATTGTAGAATTTGCTAAAAACACCCATCATGTTCAGCACCGACATCTTCAAGATTATCTGGTAAAAAGACCTTTTTGAGAGTCTTAGAATGTTGGATGGAGGCGTTGTACCAAAGTATAGTTTAGTCACTACGACAGTTTTCAACTTTATAACTTCATGACTTTCTTTACACCACAAATGAAGCTATTTTTCGGGGAACAGTATATTCCAATACTTAATTAAGGTTTGCAGAGTGTTAACAAGTTTAAAACAATGATTTTTCTTTGAATTGTGGGCTTTTGGAATTGTAACTGAAGGATTTTACTCAAGGGTAAACATCCTCACTTATTTCTTTCTGTCTTTGGTCTCCTTTCTTGAAAATTACATATACAACAAATCAACTTTAAAAGAACATACTTTTCGAAGCTCCCTTTAAAACCAAACATCAAAAGGACATACATCAAATTTTGGGCGAAAGAAACACAATCACAAATTGTGTTCATCTACTCAAACCCTTCCCTTTCCTTAATGCTGAAGAAGCAAATAAAATATCCTCTTGAACATCCGAATTCTTTTACATATGCTTTTGTTCTTTTTAGGACAGACTTTTTTATCTGTTTATGTCAGCAATAATTTTTCTTTTTTGATGGTGACACCCAGTTGAAATATCTCAACACTAAAAATACCCACTCGGCCGATGATACGCTGACATTTTCAATGGCCTATTATCGTCATGCTGAACTCGCGCGTTATTGCCTCTTTTTCTTCTCCTCTGGCACCGCCGTAATTGAGTCCATTGTGCGAGTTAATTGGTGGGCTCTGAATGGCGCTCTTTCTTATTATTAGATTTCCGCATGGATCGTGAACGGCGATCTCTCGAAGGCACGGGAAATGGAAAATTAAAGTCGCGCCGGCCCGCGCACCCTACTGTTGTTCACACGATGGAAAGCAGTAATGTCGCCGTTCAATTTGAGGTTAGGATTACGTGCGGCTGCGGAAGGTGCAGGTGCCGGTTGAGGATCGAGGGCGAGATCAAGATTTCCTCTAGTAGTACGTTGGTTTTTGTAAAGGTTTTGTGTAGATTGATTGCAATTAGTTTTGCTAGTAGTAGTGTTTGGCTATCGACCCCGTGGTCCTTCAGCCGTATTATTTGAATATTTGTGTACTCATTTACAAGCTTGTTACTTTAAAGGATCGCCTCCTCACTCTAAAGCATCACTAATTGTATCCCAATGGTGAATGGTACCTTCCACCCATCCAATTACTGACCCGAAGTAACGTTGCTGCACTCTAGCTAACGCAACCGAATGTGCCACCACCGGTTTTGGTTTTACTATTTTATCTTAAAGATTTTTTTAAAGATTTGTATCTTCATTCTTGAATGTCTAAAATTATCAAAAATTTTCAAATTCTAAAAGGATTCTTAAATTTAAATTTTGCAATTATTTTTAGTCATAAATTTAAATTTTGAAATATCAAGATATTCATATTGTTTGTTTCTGGGCTTCCCTATCTTTAGTATTTATGGTTTATAATATTTTTAGCATTTCTTGTAATTCTGTATATTTTTTTCTTAGATTTTTCTCTTGTATTTTCTCTGTCTAATCTTTTACTTTCTGTTTCTCTCTTTCTTCTTATTTTATATAATCTTCTTTTTTCTGTTTCTGTCTTTTAACTTTTATCTTTTTGTATTCTGTTTCTGTTCTTCGTATTTTTTGTATTATTCCTAACCTAAATATCGAAACAAAGACAAAATACGAAGAACAGTAACAGAATAAGATAAAAGACAGAACAGAAACAGAAAACAGAAGATTATATAAAGTAAGAAGAAAGAGAGAAACGGAAGGAAAAAGATTAGACAGAGAAAATAGAAGAGAAAAATCTAAGAAAAAAATATACAGAATTACAAGAAATGCTAAAAATATTATAAACCATAAATACTAAAGATAGGGAAGCCCAGAAACAAACAATATGAATATATTGAAATTTCATAATTTAAATTTATGACTAAAAATAATTTCAAAATTTAAATTTAAAAATCCTTTTAGAATTTATGACTAAAAATAATTACAAAATTTAAATTTGTAACCTCTTATGTTATATGTAACATCTGCCATTTGCGGTCAACTGTTATTTGTCATTGTTACTACATGTAGATTTCTTTTGTTTATAATTAAAATTATAGGACTTATATTTTTTTTATTTCTGTCTTTTATCTGTTTTTGTTTTTCTGATTTTCCTAGATTGACTTTTAAAACTTACATTTACATATTTCATGATGTTTCACTAAGAGAAAAGTGAGAAAATTATTCAAGAAATCTTACATTTTTCATTAAATATTTTAAAAATTTTCGATTTTTTAAATATGAAAATGTATTGTTCGATTTTTGATTTGTAAGTAATTTATAGACTTTTCTTCTGTCTTTTGTCTTCATCATTTCTTCTACTTTCTGCGATTTTGTCTCTTTTTCCTGTATTTTCCATCGTTTCTGTCTTCTGCCTTCTTCTTTGCGCTAATCCATTGATAATGGCCGAAATGTACGTTTGGCAATTCAAATAAAAGTGTGAAGAAGGGTTATTAGTGCTTTATTCGTCAAATTAATTTGATCTTCACGTAACTCAATCAACCAATTTATATAAAACAAAATTAGAAAATGAAACAAACATTTCCATTTGTCTTCCTTTGAATCTCTGCATTTTATCTTCTGACTTCTATTTCCCTATTTTTTGTCTTCCGTTTCTGTATAAAAAACAGAAAAGGAAGAAAATAGAAGGCTAACGATTCTTCTATTTTCTTCTGTTTCTGCCTTTTTTTTTTTGATTCTGCCGATCTTTTCTTTTGTGTTTCGTTACATATCTTCTGATTTCCGTATTATGTCTTCTACCTTTTATTTCTATTTCTCTTCATAACCTTAGTTTTTGTTCTTTGTATTATCTTCTGTTTCTTTCTTTCGTCTTCTATTTTTGATCTTTTATCTTTTGACTCCTGTTTCTCCCATTTCTCTTATATTTTCCGTGTTAGTCTTCTTATATATTTTTTTAAATTTATTTTCCTTATTTTACCATTTGTTTGTTTTCATCTTCTATTTTTTCTGTCTAATCTTTTATATTCTATTTCCTTATTTCCTCCTGCTTTATTATACTATTTTATATTTTTGATCTTCTGTCCCCTGTTTCTGTATGTCGTCTTTTGTTTTCTATAGTTGATGCTTGAAGCCATTACTTTGTGATATATTTTTGAAAATTATGACGATAAATGAAATTCACTTTGTTGTTATTTTGTTTTCTATCTTATGCGTGTAATATCTGTTTTGTTTCAGAATTTCTTTGTCTATTGAATGTCCTCTGTTTTTGAGGATTATGTTCCTTCTTTTAATGTCCTTTTTTTATTATTGTTTTTTTTTTTAATTTGTATTTGTATCTTTTCTCATCAAGTCAATATTTTGTCTTTTATCATCTGTTTCTATCTATCGTTTTCTCTATCTTCTGATTTTGTCTTCTTATATATATCTATGAATTATTTTCTATCTCCTATTTTTGTTTTTCATCTTTTATCTTTTAATTAATTTATTCTTTTGTTTTATTTTATCTATCGTGTTTGTTTTATCTCTTATCGCTGCTATATTTTATTTCTATTTCTTCTTCTATTTTTTGTGTTATATCCTCTATCTTCTGTTTTCGTCTTTTGTTTTATGTTTCTTCCGCCCGTAATCCCTTTTTTGTTTCTGCATTTCATGTTATATTTTCTGTGTTTTATCTTATGTTCTCTGTTTTTTTGTCAATTTTTAGTTTTGCTTTCTAATTTGATTTTATTTTCCTTGTATTTTTTTCTTTATTGTGACGCACTTTCTGTCTTATTGTACTTATTGTAATTTAAGAGAGAAATGTTCTTTGGATTATCTTCTGTTTCTTTCTTTTGTCTTATATTTTTGGTCTTTCATCTTTTGACTCCTGTTTCTCCTATTTTTCTTATTATATTTTCTGTGTTTATCTTCTTATATATTTTTTTAAATTTATTTTCTTTGTTTTACCTTGTATCCTGTTTTTGTTTTGTTTCCATCTTCTATTTTTTCTGTGTAATCATGTATCTTCTATTTTCGTACTTCTTCCTACGTTTTCTGTGTTATATCATCTGTCTTCTCTTTTTGTCTCTTGTCTTCCATTTTAATCATTTGGTTCTGTTTTTTATTTATTTTTTATTTTTTGATATTTCATCTACTGTTTTCCGTTTTTTCTTTTTCTATTATTTATTTCTGTTTTTTATCTTTAGTCTTAAATTTTCTCTATTTTATCTTCTGTCTTCTGTTTCTATTGTCTCTGCTTTATCTTTTATCTTCTGTTTCTTTTGCATTATAATTGTCTGTTTTCTGTTTCTGCCTTTTATCTTTGTGTTTTATTTTCTTAATTCTGTTTCTTCCTTCCTATTTTTTTTTTCTATTTCTATTTTCTGCGTTTAATCTTCGGTTTTTTGACGTTTGTCTTTTATTCTCTATCTTCTGTTTTTGATCTATCTCTTTTTAGTTTTTTTATCTAGTATCTACTCTCTTTTTCTTTTGTTTTCTGCTTCTGTATTTTATCTATTTCTCTTATTTTCTTAATTCTGTTTCTTTTCATTCTGCTTAATCTTTTCTGTTTCAGTTTTCTGCGTGTTATCTTTTGTTTTTGACATTTGTTTTTTTTTTCAACTTTTATTTTCTATCTTTTGTTTGATCTCTTTTTGATGTTTTATCTACTGTCAACTGTCATTTTCGGTATATTTCTGTATTTTATCTTTTGCTACCTATTTCTGTTTTTCACGATTAATCATCCATTTTCTTTGTTTTATTATTTTTTCTGTAACATATTTTATCTTCTGTACTTTTTTTGCTTCTTACAAATTTAATCTTCGGTTTTTTGTGTCTGTCATTTATTTCATTTGTTTTGTTTCTCTCCTTTATTTTCTATCTTTTTTGTTTTAAATAAAATTAAAAAAATAGAAGGCAGAAGAGAAAAATTAAAAATGTTTTTCTTCTGTCTTGTATTTTTTATATTTTATTTAATTTCCTTTATTTTGGTTTTTATTTGTGTTTTATCTTCAGTTTCTGCCTTTTGTCTTTTATTTTCATTTTATCTTATGTCTTTTGTTTCTATCTTTTTTCTTATATTTTCTGTTTCTATATTTTTGTTTTTTATCTATTTTCTCTGTATTATCTTTAATCTTCTATTTTTTTTTACATCATACCATATCTTCTGTTTTCTGTGTCTTTTTTTTTATTTCTTGTGTTTTGTTTTCTGTATTTTGTTTCTATTTTTTTATCTTTTCCGTTTTTATTTTCTGCGTTTCATCTTCTGTTTTTTAATTTTGTCTTTTATTTTCAAACAAATAAAAAACTTTTTAACCTTGTTTTTATAACACTGACTTTATTAGGAGACTATAGTTTCGACAATTTTAGCTTGTCATTTTCAAACTAGAAGTTTTTTTTTTTATTTGCGAAGAATAATTTATAACGAAGTAGAAGCCTCCACCTTTAACAGTTTTATTTTGTAACTTCTGTTTTTGTTCGATTTCTTCTTGGTGTTTTATTTTATCTAGCATCTACTGTCTTTTTTTTTTTGTTTTCTGCTTCTGTATTTTATATCTGTGTTTTATTTTCTTAATTCTCTTTCTTTCCTCCACTTTTTATCTTTTCTGTTTCTATTTGCTGCGTTTTATCTTCAGTTTTTGACATTTATCTTTTATTTATAACGTTTTATTTTCTATCTCTTCTTTTGGGGTTTTATCTAGTATCTTCTGTCTTTTCCGGTATATTTCTCTATTTTATCTTGTGCTCCCTATTTCTGTTTCTCATCTTTAATCTTCCATTTTCTGTGTTTTATCATCTTTCTGTTCCTATTTTTTGTTTTCTATTTTCTCTGTAACATATTTTATCTTCTGTTTTTTTTTTTACTTCATACAAATTTAATCTTTTGTTTTCTGTGTCTGCCTTTTATTTCTTGTATTTTGTTTTCTGTTGTTGTTTCTCCCTTTATGTTTTAGTTTTTGTTTTTTTTGCCTTGTGACTTCTATTTTTTTTTTTCATTTCATTTTCTTTATTTTGGTTTCTCACTTGTGTTTTATCTTCAGTTTTTGTCTTTTGTCTTTTATTTCAGGTGTTTTGTCCGATGCCTGTTTGTTTCTATCATTCATCATATATTTTTTGTTTCTATATTTTTGTTTTGCATTTACTTTGTCTGTATTTTTTTCATCATATTATCTTTTTTCTTCTATTTCTTACATTTTATCTACATGTTTCTGGGTTTGTCTTTTATCTCTGTATTTTATATTTTTTCGGTTTCTGTTCTGCGTGATTTATTTTTTCTATTTCTGTTTTCTGCGCTTTATTTTCTATTTATGCCTGTCGCCTTCTATTTTCCGTATTTCATTTTCTATCTTCTGTTTCTGTTTTATCACTTTTCGATATTTCATCTGTTTCTTTATAAGAATTCAGTATTTTATCATCTTTATTTTTAAATTTTGGTTTTCTATTTTTTCTGTGAAATCTTTTAGCTTCTGTTTCTCTCCTTCTTCTTAAATTATAATCTTCTGTTTTCTGATTCTATCTTTTATATTCTGTCTTTTATATCCTTTATTTATTTTTTGTATTCTGTAGTTTCTGTATTTCATCATATTTTGTTTATTGAAATTTATGTTTTCTTTTTTCTTCTATTTTTTTGTGTTTTATTACATATACTTTGTTTTGATTTATCACTTGTGACTAATATTTTCTGTGTTTTATCTTCAGTTTATGTCAAGTTGTCTTTTATTTTCGGTGTTTTGTCGTATGCTTCTTTTTTCCTATATTTTTTGTTTCTATTGTTTGTGTTTTGTGTCTTCCGTGTTTTCTTTTTCCTTTTGTTTCTTCTGTGCATTTTCTTACATTAAAATCTTCTGTTTTCTGTTTTGGTCTTTCATATTTTTTTAAGATTTAAAAGTCAGAAACAGATGCAGCAGATGAAACAATGAAAAGAGATAAAAACAGAGATAGATGTTTCTGTTTTTAACTCTTTTATGCTGTCATTTGTTTGTGTATTCCTTCTTATATTACTGTATTTTATCTTCTATTCCCTATTTTTATTTTCTCATCTTTTGTCTTATATTTTCTGCGTTTTATCTTCTATCTATTCTATTTTTGTGTTTTCTATTTTCTCTGTGTAATCTTTTTTCTTCTGTTTATGTCCTTCCTACATTATACTCATATTTATTTTGTTTCTGTGTTTTAATTTTATGTATTCTGTTCCTGTCATTCGTATTATATCTTTTCTATTTTTTTTTGTGTTTTATCTTCCATTTCTGTCTTTCGTCTTTTATTTTCAACGTATTGTTTCTATCTTCAGTTTCTGCTTTTATCTCTATCCATGTTATATCTACTGTTTTCTGTTTCTGTCGTCGTTCTAATATTTCTATATTTTCTTTCTGTTACCTATTTTTGTTTTACAAGTTAGCCTTACATTTTTTGTTCCATTGTTTTGTTTTCTATTTTCTCTGCGTAATCTTCTGTTTCTGTCTTTCTTCTTACATTATAATCTTCTGTTATTATGTATTATGGAACTAGAAGCAATTTTCACTTTGTACAAATTTTTGACACTTTGAAAATAAAGACATATTATTATTTTTATTTCTGTACAAAAAAGGAATTATCTATTCTGCTATCATTATTGTTTCGACAATTTTCTGTCTATCCACTGTTAATATTATTTATTATTATGTTTATATTTCCATTTTGACATTTGTCAATTTTTATATTCAGTATCTTTTTTTTTATTTTCAATATCTGTCTTTTGTATTCTACTTTCGGTGTTTATCTTATGTCCTTTGTTATTATCCTTCTTTTTATATTTTCTGTCTTCTATTTCTGTGTTGGATTTTAATATTTTATTCTTTTCATGTATTTTTCTTCTCTCCTCAATTTATATTTCCTATCTTTTGTCTTTTTTAAAATTTGTTTGTATTTATTCTGTTTCTGTCCTCTATCTGTAGTTTTTTTTGTTTCTCTTTACTGTCTTTTATCTTCTGTCTTCTCTTATTTGATTTAGGTTTTTGGCTTGTTTCCTTTTTTGTATTTTCTATCTTTTGCAACTTGTACGCGTTTTATATTATGATCTTTATTTCAGGTTTCGGCTTGTGTCAACTCTGTGTATTATCTTAAGTTTGTGTCTTTTATCTTATATATTCGGCGTTTTGTCTTATGTCATTTGTTTCTATCTTTCTTCGTATTGTTTCTGTTTTATCTACTGACTCTTGTTTCTGTTTTTAATTTTTAGTTTTTATGTTTTTCTTCTGTCTTTTCTTTCCTATTTATAGCTTCTAATTTCTGTGTTTTATCTTGTCTTATTTGTTCCTATTTGTTATCTTTAGACTTCTTTTGTTTTTTTGTATTTATTCTATTTTTTGTTTCTATTTTATGTCTTTTGCCTTATGTCGTTTAGTTTTTAGTTTAGTAGTTTTCCTAGTTTTATATCACTTGGTTTTTTGACTTCTGTCTTCTATTTTCTGTATGTTATCTTCAGTTTCTCTCTTTTTTTGCTATTTACGTTTTTGTTTTGTCTTTTCTTATGTTTCTAAATAAATTAACTTGAGTTTCTATATTTTTTTGTTTTATTTTCAGTTTTCTAGTTATGTTTTCGGTACTTTATCTTCAAGTGTTTTGCGGTTTTTCATCTATCCTCTTTATTTATCTTCTACCTTCTGTGATTTGTCTTTTGTTTCTATTTTAATTTTTCTTGTCTTATATGTTTTGTATTTATTCTTCGTGTTATCTCTTTTTTGTTTTCATTTTCTATCCTTTGTTTTCTATTTTTTTGTGCTTATATCATGTAATTAATTTCTGTTTTTGACTTCTATTTTCTAATAAAATCCTTTAGTTCGTTGTAGAAAATTAAATAATAAATTTAAAAATACGAAAACATTTCGTGAATCTACAACAATGCGTCTTACTACAAGTAAGACTCATTGTTGTAGATTCACGAAATGTTTTCGTATTTTTAAATTTATTATTTCTATTTTCTATATTTTATCTTTTGTCTTATGGATTCTGCCTTCTATCTTTCTTTTTATATTTTCTGTTTTATCTTTTGTCCCCTCTGTTTTTAACTATTATTTTTTGTGTTCTTTTTCCGTCCTCTGTTACCATCTTTTAGTTTCTGTGTTTATCCTGCCTTTTTTTTTGTTTCTATTTTCTACTTTTTGACTTCTTCTATTTTTTGTATTTAATCTAGTATCATGTGTTTCTCTTTTTAGATTGTTATCTTCCATTTTCTGTGTTTTATATTCTGACTTTGTCTTTTATCTTTTATATTCTGTGTATAATCTTTTGCCTTCTTTTTTGTATATTTTTTATACACTTTTTGATCATCAGATTTCTGATTGTGTTATATTTTCTACGTTTTATCTTCTGTACTTTATTTATGTATTTCGTATTTTGTCATTTAGTTTTTGCTTCTGTTTTAGTTTTTTATTTTTTATCCTTACTTCACGTTTTTTTTGTCTACCATTTATTTAAATATTTTGTATTTTGTTTTTTTTTTCTGTGTTATGTGTTTTATTATTCTTGTATTCAAGATATCTTATCTTCTCTAATATTATCTTAAAAATATATTATCAATATCTTTTTATATATTTATGATGTGTTGTATGATAAACATTTTTCTTAAAACGTAAAATTCTTATTGGTTGAAAGTATTGTAAAAATTAGATGAGAAATTATATTTATTTTCTCTTACAACTGTTAATAATGGAATAATACAAGTCTACTATACCAAATCCTTTTGATGCATCTTCCAGTAACAGCTTGCTGTCCAATTGTTTTCAAAGAATATAACATTGTTTGTTGGTATAACGTCCACCTGTTACCACCACCCACCTGACGGCCGCGTCTCTTCGGAAGCGCCCTCAGCACCGCCACCATCAAGGTCACTGCACCGGAGAGTCTGGTCGCGGAATAACGGTCCCTCCTCATTCCGGAGATGGTTTCGTCTCCGATGGCGAATTCCTCGCCGGAACACAATGACCCCCTAGGCGGCGTGCCTTTCGCAAATTTCGTGGTGCGATCGATGACGATTCCTTCGGCCAATTCTTCGAGTCGACGGTCGACGAACCCCAACAGAAAACGGCTGGAAATCGATCCCCACGCAAAATTTTTATTCCAATTCTACACCCAAAACGAAACCAAACGCTAACAAGCAGATGACTGTCTCCAACTGCTCTGCACTGACGAGATTCAAATAGATCTAAACTGGTCTCTAACTGTCAATGTTGATGCTTATTCCACTCAATGATTAAAATTGATCGAATGGTTAAACTTTAGATATTAAATATTTAATTATAAAAATATTCAAATTACACTTGATATATTTCACCAAGTGACAAATGAGAAACAAATACAAGATATTAGTTGGCAGTGATCTTCAACCGAGGTTTTTTATATCTTGCTGGGTACTGTAATTTACTACTACTATATAACAGTAACTTAAGAATTTATATCCTAATGAATAATATAATTCTTTGGATTCATATGACTAGTTGGCGTGCAATTTTTCACAGTTTACGCATCGGAAGTTGTATTACATTAACAGTATATACTTATTGCACGCTTTGTGTTCATCAGTTAATGAAGAATTGCGTATGTAACGTTATGAATACACTTGTTACATAATGCATTTCGAATAAGCGTTATTAATTATGAATTGTAACTTATATGTTATTTTTGTATATTTATATAAGCATAATTGGGCATTGGTCACTAGATTTTTTAACATATAAATTTAATGAAGAAGATATGATTTTGTTATACCACTTTATTGGTAAAAATGGTAAACAAAGTCATCGTCTCTCCTTAAGTAAATTTGTCCTGTTGCCTTATGATTATTATTAAACTTCACCCTTATTAAAAGTAAATATTAATTCCACCCCTTATTTACACACACATACACAAACACTGCTTTTTTCTACTCTCTATTTCTTTATTTTCACATTGCCTTTTTCCTTCTTTCTATCAAAATTATCTTTCTCTGTATCTCTCTCTCCCTTTCAGTATTACATGTACCCTTCTCCCACTCTTTCATCATTACACGCATCCCCCTTTATCCCTTTCCTCTCCCCCTACATACACACACTCATTCTCCCGCCCTTTGCTGATGTTTTACTTCAATAGCGCCGAGTTTGTTTGTTCGCCGCGCATATGAAAATTTCCCTCCGCGGTGAATGAAAACACGGGTTGTCGCTCGCCACCCCCTAATGAAAAGCAAAATGGTTCCATTGCGACAATTACCCGGTGTGTGGTGCGCGCATCGCCGGGTCGTAACTCTTCATTCCCATGCGATCGAGACGGCGGTAACCATGGGAACCGTTTTATATTAACGCCCGCTTTTCGCAACACCATAAAGGGAAATCCTTTGTTGCGTGCATAAATCATCATCATCTCTTGGCTAGTCCACTTGTTTTACGCTTCGGCGATCGCACGGATCGAAGAGTTGTCATTAGCCAGCTAAGTCGTCTTTCTCCCGGAATCACGAGTCATGTTTTGACACCTGTAGCATTGTAAACAGAAAGAAGAAAAGAGTAAATGAAATTATCAATGATTAACCTTATAGAAAGTTTTCCGACTCTTTTTATCTATGTTGTTTTCAAAAATACCTAGTATATTGAGGTAGGTCAAGAGTACGACGGTTTGATGCGAATTTTATTGAATAAAGTCAAGAGTACGCTACGTTAATAAGCGATATATTGTAGTAGGTTAAGAGCGTGTTATATAAATGTACAGTTCATTGTTTATTTAATCTATACATTCTCATAATGAATACAGAACTGAAGTTGTGCAAATTCGTAGTAACATTTTGCTTATAAGACTCGAATAGGTCGAAACCTGTCAGTCATAGTCATAGCTGCTGTTGATAATTAAAAATAAACGTTGAATGAATTACTAAGGAATGATTGTAATTTAATGGTGCGTGTTTTTTCAGATTCTATGTTGTCTTCTCCGCTGTCGTCCCACCAGAAGGAGCAGGACGGAGCGCTGCAGGATCCGCGCCTGCAGTCCCTCGAGAAACAGCTGAGCATCGAGCTCAAGGTCAAACAGGGTACGGAGAACATGATCCAGAGCATCATGGGCGGCCACTCGAGGGACAAGAAGCTCCTCGCCGAGGCCCAGCAGATGCTGCAGGACTCCAAGGCCAAGATCGAGTTCCTCAAGATGCGCATTTTGAAAGTAAGCTATAATCTTTATTTCAATTTCAACACATTTTTCTTTCACCAAAATTGTTAACGTTCAAAAAAGTGCGAACATCAAGAAATGTACAGTATGTTTTTTTTTAATTTTAAATTATAAAACCTATAAATTTTGACTTTTCTTAGTTTCTTTTTTCAATTTATTATTGCCTTCTTGAATTAAAACAAAGCACCACATTATATGTTATTAAATTTATCGCGTAAACAGCGAATCTTTGAACGATATGTATGTTGAACGTTGTTCGATCTAGCGTGACGAAATTTTCGATTTCCTGTATGCTAATGAGATCCTCTCCGAATACACGTTAAGATCTTTCCTTTACCAACTCGCCATTGAAATGAAAGGAGGAAGCTTTTGTTTAAGCCGATCCAGGAGTTTACCTTTACGAAAGTACTTTCCAATAATAATCGCAATGACAATTGATTTGCTAAATTAAACAACGTTTCCATTAATTGATAAAAGAGCACACATAATAGTTACGAGATAAGAAATGCAGTAGTGAAAGGGGTGATAATTTAACGTTTTACTTTTAGATGTAGTATATTTTTTTAGCAAAAAGGTAGTCCTTTCACGGTGGCCTCCGCGAGTCCATTGTTAGACAATGATTTATTCGTGGTAGCCCCGTTTGGTTTGTAAATACGAGAGTATTTCAGCTTTATGTAGATTTGTGAATATATTATATACATATAAGTACTAAATTAAAAATCCTAACTATAATAATAGCTAGTTGATTAAAAATTCACTTGGTTCGTTTGAAACGAGAAACAAATAGATCCTTATTATGTTTTTTTTTTAGTTTTCTTCATAGTTATTGTTTAATATTGAATTCAAAACAGGTATATATTTTGAATTCAATATTAAAAAGTATTCGGTTTGTTTGACTATAATCTTTAGTTTGTAGTATCTTTAGAGAGATAAATATCTTTATTGAAAAATAGTGTTTTCTGATAATACGAAAATTATTGCATTATTGGTTTTCAATTGGCTATCGACCGGTGATCTTTCAGCCCTCTTATCTTTATTTTCAAGAATTGTATGAATGACGATAATTGGAAACTAGTAGAGATAATTAAGTTGACCTTTCATTTTTTTTTTAGGTAAAGCACAACATCAACAACAAACATCACACCAGCGGTTCCATACACGATCTCTCGTCCAACGGTGACGCTCGCGAAATGGAGACGCCGCTGGAGGAGAGGATAGACGACCTGCGGCACCGTCTGCGCATCGAGGCCGCCGTCGTGGAGGGCGCCAAGAACGTCATCCGCCTCCTTCAGAACGGCAGCAAGGAGAAATCGGACAAGAGGGCACTTTCTGAGGTGCGTAAACTGCCTTTAGCCGCCCAACAACACCAATTAAATCTTGTTAATTGTTTAATGGCGCCCATTATCGTCGTGTTATCGACTGATCATGCGAATATCTGTTGGGAGAAAGTGTGAAGGCTTATTATAGGGATGCGAGATGTAATTCTGCTTATTTATTATAATGACGAACAAAAATAATATGTTTGTATTAATAATAGGAAAATATCTAATTTATATAATTATTTATAAATAATGAGAAAATATGTAATTTATATAATTACTGTTAAAACGCTCTCTCTTTATAAATGTCTCGATTTTAAATAAGTAATCTATAATTATATACACATATTTTTTTTAACAACAAAAATATGGTATAAATAAAATTAAGACATATTACATGACATTACAAATTTTCATATTAATACGCGTGCCAGAATATTTCATTAGAGATGACATTATAATTTATTATTGAAAAATTCGGTCTCACCTTGGTTTTGAAATAAACTTTCTTTGTTAAAGAAGACATTTCGTAAGAGCGTTACGCTAATATTTACATATTTCGTCGGAAAAGCGTGTATTTTTAAACAAACGCGCTCGGGTTTGCGTCTTTGCCAAATCCGCGCGGATCGCGAGTAGTAGCGTCGCGGCGCTCGACTTTAGTGCCCGACTAAATCCGGCGGAGACAACTCGGGCCGAAACGTGCGCGCAACTCGCTCTCACTTTCTTGCCGTGTTTACAAAATTTCGGTGGTTGGATCGATGCGACCGTCTAGGTGGTGTTTGTAGTCGCCCCTAAAAGGAAATTGCGTTCTATCCGAAATCGCGGGTGTTCCAACGGCTACCTGTGGAGAATGGTGTCGTTCGGGAATGAAGTGTTAAAAATAGCCGGCTGCAGGTGACGCTGTGTACCAAAATTAAGTCACTGAACTCGCAATAAAACATGTGATGTTAATGTGTGTCATTACGTAAGACTATGTATAGTAGGCAGGATCCTTCGCAGCAATGGACTGTGCACGCGCAATTCACCATTTCCCATGATGGGGTGGCGGAGGCTAACCCTGCTCCGCAGGCGCGGACCGAACAGGATGAGAACGGTGTCCGTATGGTTTACACCTGGACATCGCAACCTGCGTCGGGGAATGGAGGTGGGGAAGACGCCTCCGCGGAAAACCTTTCGCAATCCTCATTCCAACGAGGTAATATGGTATTCACCTCCACTCCCCCGACCAGGAGAACGTATGAAAACGAAACCTGCGCTAGTAAATTAGGACTGGATTCCTCTGGATATGGAAGCGAACTTTTATCACCAAATTCCTTCGGTAGCACGAATTTCCCTCGACGGCCCTCCCAGCCGTATAACCGTCGCTGCCGCAGCACCTGTAGCATTGTCCTATCGACCAATATCAACGAACAAGTCAAACAGGATGAATCAGAAAGTCAAAGTCAGTGCGGCAGGACGCACAGCCTGCGCTGCCAAACGCCCACGCTTAGGTGCGAACGCAAAGACGCGTTTTACGGCTGCGGCGATCCCTGGTGTTACCATTCCAATTATGGAGAGGACGTGCGGTTCTCCCCGGTGCCCGAGGGCGAGGAGTGCTCCACGTCCAGCAAGAGGCCGTCGAGGGCGAGCACGTTCACGGCGCACCGCTCCAAGAGCTCCCCGCCGCGATTCGACAAGTGCAAGGATGCGTCCGTGCAGACGCACGAGATGGTGGACAAGTGCACCTCGCCCTTCATGCGGATGGGCAGTTTCGATTTTAACAAACCGAAAACCGAGCCCAGACCGAAGGACGCGAAGGCAGGGGGCTCGAAGAAGCGCGCGGCGGCCTACGGTGCACGGAGGAAAACCGAACCGATCTATCAGAGATCACAATCGCCATCCTCCATCACACCAGATAGCCTTGACAATCAACAGGTAGTATCTTCAAAGTTAAGAGGTATTTTTATATTGGTCTTTTAGAATCATTAATAAACAATGACGCAAAGAATCATAATTACTTCTTTAGACTAAAACAAAGCCATAAACCTAATATCTAATAGACTTCCATTAAAAAGAAAGCGTGTAATTGTAAATAAAACTTGAACAGTACTAATTTTTGTAGAATATGATTAATTATTTGTAAGAGAAAAAAATTAAAAGTTTTTCTTTATTAATTAGGCAATTTCTAGCTTACAACTGTCTTCTACATCTTTTCCACAACCTTCTTACTATCGTAAACTGTGGATCGTCATGTTGATGATTTTTCAAGGTCACTCCATGAATGTTTCCTCTTTTTAAATCTTTGCTTAAACTCTTAACAATTAAAACATAAGGATTAGAGCAGTTTATTGGTGAAACGTGACGGTAAACGTTTCTTTTTTCTTGCTTCATGTGTCACTCAAGTGATTTTTAGCAGTATTTCAAAGAATTTAGGTAGGAACACTTGTCTCTTCATGTATCTTAGGATTAATCCTGTCATTACTAAAGCATCCACTCCATCATTTTCTTCTTGGTGTACTTTCGGTATCAAAACACATTTCTGTGTCATTCTTGATAAGACTTTAATATTTGTTACAGTAGCAAGACTGGTTTTATTGCCTGTATAATTGAGATAAATTTCCTTAAGTGATCTTTGGAGGTGTTTTAAAGAGGTAGCATTTAGAGGCATGTTTTCCAAACTCCTTTTGTCTAGATTACTTCTAAAGGAAAGATTTTGATATTTTCAAACATATTCCTTTACCAGTTTTGATGCGATCTTAGTGTTTGTTATAGTTATTGCAAGACTGACTTAACTATCCTATTTTAGAGATATTCACATCCTTAAAGTTCATCTTATGAACAGAGGCATAAACGTAATACATGTATGTTTGTGTTTCCTCATAAAATTTGCTTCAGACTACTGAAACTACTATTGCAGCGTATTTCTTTACAATTGAGGTGGTGAAATTGATTAATTATTTAATCCTACAACATATGCAGCTAATGAACAGCGACTCTCAAGTCCTTTGAAACTTCTAAGAATGAGAACTAATCTATTTTTCAATTCAGTGTAAGTATGGATTACCACGTAGTAACGGTCGCAACCATTCTCTTTATTAGAGGTAATCTAATGTTGAGGTTAGGTAAATTTGAAAATGCAGAAGAATAACATATTTTTCCCAATTCGAACTTCACAGGAGATAGTTTGATGGCAGAATTCCAACAACTCTTTTTCTAAAGTTGAAGTAGGATCGTTCCTACCATCTAGAAGAATGCCACCCCTTAAAATATCTCCTCTTGCTAATTTTAAACATCGGCAAAATACACGTAAACATAATTAGAAGGTTAATTAATGTTTAACCACGAGTTAAGTGAGAAAAATTGAATTCATCGTATTACAAATACCTTAGGACTTTATAATTCATAATTATGATCTATTATTTTTGATTTATCTCCAAATAGATTTTACGTAGTTCGTAATTGGAATGAATAAATAAAAGTTTTACTAGCTTTAATAACTTGTAGATACAAAATAATCAAAACACCAATCTTTCTTCCTAAAATTTCATTATTACTAAGTCATCAGTCTGCGTATTATCATAACATCTCACCGCAAAGAAAACTTACAATTTTCTCTGAGTATTTTGTCTATCGCCGACATCATTTTTCAAATGGATCAACGCCGCGCGCATTCCTCTCTCCCATTGAACGCCCATTTTTCACGGCGATGCCTCTAGATTAGTCTAAATTACTAGGTGGCCGTTTGTTTTGCGCAAGTGTCGATGACATTAGGACATCCCACGAAAATAACCACCGCGCACGCTGGCGATTCTATAAATTGACCCGGTGTGATCCCCTTTTCGAAAATAGCCCGATTCATCTACGAAAATAATGTTGTGGGGGACTCGCCTGCAGAAAATTTCAGGAGTTGTACCTATAAAAAGCCATAGAATATTTCAGCACATACTAAAAAAAAAAAAAATACTTTTATTCCTAAAGTTAAACCATTTACTAAATAAATAAAGGTGTAATACCAAAAATAAACCTGCAGAGTAACTTCATTTAAAAACAAAATTACAATATATAGATTATTGTTTTCCTGTAAACAACTACGGATTGGTTTCAACCAGGTCTCTTCAACACCCATAGTTGATAACAGGGTTGCTATGGTGTAATAAAACTCGGTCCTCTGTTAAGGCTATAGATACTATTAAGGTGAAATCTATTATTCAAACGTTGCACTGATTTCCCTAATTAAATGACTAAACCTTCATCATTAAAACCACTGTCAATTATTTCCCTAATTGAGTCAACAGCGAGAATTAACAATAACATTTTTCAACATTGGAATCTATCAAATTTAAAGCTACTTTCTATCTAGCTTTAAATTTGATAGATTCCAATGTTGAAAAATGTTATTGTTAATTCTCGCTGTTGACATGTTTAAATTACAACAATAAGACCAATATAAAAATACCCTATCATATCCTTAAAAACCCAATCGCAACTGATTTCATATTTTAGACTACGAAACGCGCGTTGCGAACACCGGGCAGACTCCAGGTGCCGCATATGGCAAAGAATTCCAACACCAGCAATTCCAGCGACCCGAACAAGAAACCCCGCACCGTCCACATAGACGTCTACTGCACGGGCACAGAAATCGACAGCGATTCCAGTTCATCATCCACCGATTCAGACGAAAAAACAGGATCCTCACCACAAACGGTCTTCGAATCGGGAAAAGTTAGAATCACACACAAGCGCGAAGAAGACAACCTTCTTCCCTACCAACTCCGCGAGAATTTAAAGGTCCAACCGAAACCACAATCATCGCCTGTGCGCGATGAATCCGAAATCGAAGACGGCATCAGCACATCGTATCCATCCAGGAGTTCGTTTTCCGGCATCCGCGACATCGACTCGAGTTTCTCCAGCGTTCCACCATCCTGGTCGACTATGAGCATGTCCAGTTACGCCATCCCAGACGATGAATCGATCGCCAACACCTCTTGGAAGGACACCGTTTCCGATTTCGGCAGCATGAGCAGATCCAGCATAGCCCAAACCGACAGCCTCGATTTCGTGCCTAGAAAATTAATTCAAAACCCGACCAGATCGAGCATAGATGAACAACCTGAACGCGAACTTTTGGAAACGCCAAGTAGCATCCAAGGAAGTGACAGTTTCGAGTACGCCAATTCCGAAGATCGCACGCGTATAAAACAGATGGAAAATTTATGGAAATCCCCGCAGACTGAAAGGAAGCATTTACTTCAGCAAAGAAAAATGAAGGAGTATATAGAGAAACGCTTTAGTGATAAAAACTTACCAAAGTGGGAATCTAAAGATTCGGAATCTGATAGTGATACGTCGGAGAAAGGGTGGAGTTTTGTTAAGGATGACGTTAAGAAATTGGAGCGTGATACGACCGTGCGCAGGGCTAGTAAAGACGAGTTGGAGAATGGTAAAAATCTCGGGGTGCAAACTATTGATTCGAATACTAAACTAATCACCGCGTGTAAATCCCCTAGCGTTTTAATAATCAAACAGAAGATGAGTAAAAACCCTACACTCCGGGCTCCATTCACAGTATTACCAGGTGTCTTCACCGAGCAGCGTGAAAAGGCAAAACGTTTTGGAAGAATCGTCGACGTCTTCAAAAAACCAGGCCATCACATCGGCCCTGCAAAGAATCCTGATTGCAGTTGTGACCATTGCAGGAGTTACTTCGACGATATGCCGAACTACAGAGGAAGGGCCAGATCTATGGATAGCCAGTATTCTCATTACTTCAACTGGCGGGAGATGGCCAGGGGTTCCGAACCACCGGATAGACTAGGGAAACGCACTGAAAACATGAGCGCCTCTAACTTGGGTTAACTCAGCATTTTTTAATTTTATTGCAAGCTTTTTTAATTTTTGTAAATTTCGCTATTTTTTTGACCAATAAAATATTAAATACATCTCGCGTCCCTTGTGTAAACCAAATGAAGAGTTAGGGTGAGTGGAGGGTAAATTTTTATCAAGTTGTGTTTAACGTTTTGATGTTTATTATAGGCTCAAGCCAGTCTATCCGCGAGTAGTAAAAAACTCGACCTGCTGAGGAAGTCGCTGGAATTACGACGGCTCGAATTGCCACCGGGAAGTCCCGCGTACTCGCAGCTGAAGCGCGAACTGCAAAACGTTCAATCGGCCAGCCCCTTGCCCGTCCAGTATACCAGCTTGCAGCCCTTTAGAGAGACCCAGGATGGTGGGAAGTACAGCACATCACACTCGACCTTCAGCCGGTGCGCCGCCGTCACCGGAACGTTGGAGGTGCGCCTGATGGGTTGCCAGGATCTCCTCGAGGACGTGCCCGGACGGTCGAAGAAGGACAGGGACGTGTCATCCAGCTCGAGTGATCTGCGGACGTTTATGAAGGGCGTCACCGGTAGAAGCTCGTCGAAGAGCTACAGCGTTAAAGACGAGATCAGTAACGAAATCATGGCCGTTATTCGACTCGATAATCAACCCGTCGCTCAAACCAACTGGAGGCCTTGTTCACAACAAGCATGGGACCAAAGGTAAAGTAAAATTTAAATTAATCTAAATTAATTAATAATTACAAATTTTATAGGTTTTCAATCGAACTAGACAAATCTAGGGAGTTAGAGATCGGTATTTATTGGAGAGACTGGAGGTCGTTGTGTGCCGTAAAATTCTTGCGATTGGAGGAGTTCATCGACGATGTGCGTCATGGTATGGCGCTGCAATTAGAACCACAAGGGCTGCTATTTGCAGAGGTGGGTGAAACAATTTTCTCTAATTTTTAATTGCACGATTTGACAGAAAAAAAAAATGTCTTTTGGCATATTTTTTAAACGCATATGCCAAAAATTTAAGTAACGTTACAAAAATAAGAAAATCCCCCAAATAATTACATAATATAAATAATTAAAATGTAGTATTTAAGAAATATAAAAATACTTGATGCAAGAGTATCAATAAACATATACGTTTCTATCCCGTAAATTGTGAATCGTTTTGAAAACTATTAACATATGAACAATACAATATTTATCCCAAAAATAGTTACCCGATATTACACAAATAGTTAAAAATGCGTCCATCGTGACATTTCAGGATGTTAGAACCACAATTATTATGGCGCCTTGAGTTCTTCCAAAAATAACAGTACAATAATCACAAATAACTTGTATCGTAGGTGACTAAAAAAATAGCGTCAGAATGTAATTAATCACCACAAAAACGTGGATGCTCTGAATAATTTAAAAATCTTGGAGCTTGATTATTACTGTATCACATTTACGAAATCGATAAAACTTGCAATTACCAAGCATTCTTGTTTTCAAAGAGAAACAATTAATTACACGAATTGACATCCATAAAGCTTTCAGCTCTGGACCGTTGCCAAGCAGTGTATATTTTCGGGAGGACTATTGCGTCTTACCCTTTATGTGTTAATGACTATTGACCGTTAATTCGATTAAAATACTTTTACATTTCAAAATAGTTCTAGCATTAGTATTAAGATAAAAAAATAAAAATTCAATATTTTTATTAATTCATATTTGAATAATAAAATGTATTAAAATCCTTTAGTTCATTGTAGAAAATTAAATAATCATATTTAAATAATTCATATTAAATAAAATCAGTAATATTACCGATTTAAAATTCATATTGTTTGAAAGACATTTACAAATATACTACAATTTTCAAAAAGGCTTGCCAACATTACTACATGAATAGAATTACATTTAATCTACATTAAATACACCCTTGAAAATCTCCTTAAAACGTTCCAACTTTGTAATTATCTCTCGGAATAATTAGCACACAAACACGACCTTAATCCATTCATTAATCATCTCTTAGGCGATCGAGCATATCTAATTATATTAGCTCCCTTTAATCTTCACTAATCCTCATAATTTTAAAACGTTAACGACATTACATACACCCTATTAAAAAAATAAATATCCGACAATGTTAAAATCTTTGATAATTACTTTAACCATTATTAAATATAATAATTATTATCACTTGATAATTTCTGTTGATTTAGATAAAGTTCCTGAACCCGATGATTTCCAAGCGACCCAAACTGCAGAGGCAGCGGAAGATCTTCAAGCAGGAAATCAAAAATTTCCCCAGGGCCTATCAAATGAACATCAACGTGGCCACCTGGGGGAGGTTGCTCAAGAGGAACACGCCCGGTATCCAAAGTAATATTATTCCACAAACACCGAATGAAATTTTACAGGTTGGTTTTTGAGTAAATTTCGGTAATGCGAGAAATCACGTTTTTTTTTTATTAATGTTTGCAGCAATATGATTTTGAGTCACCACCGGAAGATAAACCGGAAACTCCCGGAGAGACGCCGGATCCACAGCTCGGCGGCCTCGGCGGACAACGGCCTCTCGGACTGGGGGTGGCCGTGCTGCCTCCGGAGACACCGCCTCAGATGCCCATACAGCCTCCGCCGGTTGCTAAAAAGAGGGCTCCGCTAACTCCACCCCCAGTTCCGCCCAGATTAGATTTAGATGAGGTTAGTATAGTAAACAAAACGAAATGCACGCGATTGATTTGGCATGTCTCATTACAACAACTGAATCATCCTTTTCACTAGAACATATTTATCACTCGACTTTTACTTTTAATTATTGGTGATTTGATCTTACCGCACACCCTCTGGTTATTAGCACATTTATTTTCCACTTTCAGAGCGCTGCCCTACGCGAATTTGACTTTTTACACATAGAAGAGAGGACCCACAGAGCAATGGGTCCCCTGTTAATACCTTCTGCACCTACTACACCAATTGCACACGAGATCGTGGCTCTTCCGACACCCGAGCCTGTAGTTGAATTTCCTGATGATGAGGTACACCTTTTGCGCCACATTCCTCTGTCCACGACAGAAATTTATATTTTTTCATTATAGATCCCACTTTATGATCCTGCCAATGTGGTGAGACGTCCCGTTGCTCGAGAACTCGGTTATAGGGATAGTGCCTATGAATCACGCCGGCATTCACAACACACTGGATTGAATATGGAAAACTTTAAATTGATCAGCGTATTAGGAAGAGGACACTTTGGAAAGGTTATACTATCGCAGTACAAGAACACAGGAGAATATTTCGCGATTAAGGCTTTAAAGAAAGGAGATATCATTGCCAGGGATGAAGTTGAATCTTTACTCTCTGAGAAGCGAATATTTGAAGTAGCAAATTCCACACGACATCCCTTCCTGGTTAATTTGTTTTCTTGTTTCCAAACTGAAGCTCACGTTTGCTTCGTGATGGAATACGCGGCCGGCGGTGACCTCATGATGCATATCCACTCAGACGTATTCAGTGAACCAAGGGCCGTATTCTATGCGGCCTGTGTAGTACTAGGTCTTCAATTCCTACACGAGAATAAGATTATTTACAGAGATTTAAAACTTGATAACCTCTTGCTTGATACCGAGGGTTATGTGAAGATTGCAGATTTCGGATTATGCAAGGAAGGCATGGGATTCGGGGATAGAACAGGAACTTTCTGCGGAACGCCCGAATTCTTAGCACCTGAAGTTCTTACAGAAACTTCATATACTAGAGCTGTTGATTGGTGGGGATTGGGAGTTCTTATATTTGAAATGCTTGTTGGAGAGGTAATTAATAAAATATTAAATTATTTATAGAAACAATGTTATATCAATTAATTTCAGTCACCATTCCCGGGAGATGACGAGGAGGAAGTATTTGATTCCATTGTAAACGATGAGGTTCGCTATCCACGGTTCCTATCATTGGAGGCAATAGCTATTATGAGACGAGTAAGACTGCACCTATTCAATTTAATTCAATATGTTAAAAATTTATTGTTTTTAGTTGTTACGCAAAAACCCCGATCGAAGATTAGGCTCAAGCGACCGAGATGCCGAAGACGTGCGTAAACAAGCCTTCTTTAGAAACATCGGCTGGGAAGATTTACTTCATAGGAAGGTTAAACCACCGTTTGTTCCAACAGTGGTAAGTATTAAATTTATTACCTCTCTATAATAAAATTTATTCATTCTTAAATAAAATAAATAAATTTAATTCATTTTCAATTATAGCATTCCTTGGAAGATGTGAGTAACTTCGACGAGGAATTCACATCGGAAAAACCCCAATTGACACCGCCGAAAGAGCCAAGACTGCTCACGGACCACGATCAAAACCTGTTCAAGGACTTCACCTACATGGCAGACTGGTGCTGACAGGAGGTCCGGCGACGGCCTACCATACCGCCGGACGAATCAGCTACAAATTAACAGTGTTGCCAAAACCCACGATTGTAAAAGAATACCCCTCCCACAATGCATTGGTTAGGTATTAAGATGAATAAAAAAAAAAGAGTTTAAATTATATAAGATCTCAAATAGATGGATGAACACAAACACACATACATACACAAGACACACTTTTTACTTGATTTTCGTGTTACGAACACACTTGTTATTGTTTGGTGAAATATTGTTATCACGAACAAGTTAATTTTTAATATTTATGTACATGGTTAGTTAACAGTTTATCATGATAATTTTTTTTTATTAATTACATGTGCGTCATGAGGATTAAGAGAGCGTAATAAAGGTTTTATTGTATATAAATATTTTAATCGGTTAGTGTAATCATTGAATATATACAGGAAATGTATTTAATTTAAATGTAATCAAATATACACTGTATTCAAGTTCTTCCACGGATGCGATTGTAGTATTTTTAAATTGTTCATTAATTATAAATTATTGTGTCGGTCATAATTTGTAAGACTGCGAGGTTTTTTTCGAAATGGATTTTTTTTTGGAAGTGCCTGTTTAGAAGTGATTTTACGGCTCATCTGTATATAGTAGTTACTAATAATCATATTTTTTGATGCTTTAACATATCTAAATTATGTAACTTTTCATACATATATTAAATGACTATACATCATTAATTTTGTTTTATTATTGTTTTCTTTTTATATAAAAACACATTAACCACTTCCCGCATACGCCCGAGATATCTCGGACCCGAGCACATTACCTTCAAAAATAATTCATAAAAAAAATATTTTAATGGTTTGAGAAGATTGATTTATTTCAAAAATTATATTTTTTCTAAAATATCTCATACTTACAATTATTGTTGGTTTTTGTTCAGAACACTTTTTGATAAGTAAATAAAGACTAATGTATTTATACCTTGAATAATTCTAAAAAAAATACATAGCAAATTACGAAATGTTCCAAATCTTGATTACATTAAGACGTAAATTATTTTAAATTTGCGCAATCTTGTGAAATGACTAAGCCATTGAATGCTTTTCTTGAAATAAAATAAAATAAAATTTGAACTAATTGATTAAATACTGTCATCTGGCCAAAATTAAAAAAAAACTAATATAACACTTTTTCGAATTCGCACTGGCGGAAACTTCATCAAAAATACACATAGCGTGATTTTGAGACAGAACAAAACCTTCAAGCTAAATGACGCCTTTTGGATGAATTCCGGCAACAATATTTGCTGATTATGTATTTCACATACATTTAAAAAATGTAAAAACTGATTGTTTTTTTTCAAAAACCTTAATGAATCAAAAATTATACCAGGAAGTCAGAAACTAGCAATCCAATGAGCTACCAAATAAAATTATAAATAAAGCTCCAACTTCTGAAATTACCAAAGTGTTGATAAAATACAAATTAATATTGCCAATTTAATTGCATCAAACTAAACTATACTTAAGCTAATCAAACAGCTTTTTGTTGAACATATTTTTTACGTTGTGTAGTGACCACTGTTGGAATTAAAAAAAAAATCACGATACCAGCCACTTAGCTAATTAAAAAAAAAAACATCGATTTAAGAAGGGAGTTTAACAAGCGATAACTATAGTATAGGATCGTTGGTTCACGACTATAATCAACCTTTCGTCACTAGGATTTAATTAATGACGCTTTAGAGTTATGGATCAATTCTTTAAGGTAAGCCCATTTATATATATAGTCTGTTCGTTGGATCTTCCGTCGTACGTCACAAACTATCGCTTCGAGAAACGACGCAAAAACATTCAGTCTGATAAAGTAAACCAAATGCGTTAGAAAAAGAACGCACTGTAAAACTTTCGTCGTTTTTTGACTATACATAGAAAATTACACAAATAACACATTGAAAAGACACCTACCACTCTTAAAAATGGATTTTTATAATCTTAATGAGGAATTCAGATGTTTGTAAAAAAAATACGAGGTTATGTAAAAGCTCAATTTATTTCCGTCATCAAATCATCATTTCGCATTTATCAAATGGATTGATTAGTATTGTCGAATTTTCAAGTCCGGTAACAATGCGCGATTTTCAGTACACTAGTGAGTGAGTGAGTGAGTGAGAGAGAGAAACCTCTCTTCGAACACAAAAACATATTTACGATTAACAATTGAAATATAATAGTGTTTTTTATTAAGGAGTCTATAAAATATTACAATTCAGTACACTACACTAAAAAAAAGACTCTATAACAGGTAAAATACGCAACGCCCGAAACGCGGCCTCTCTCCAGGAGCATTGTACGTTCTGAAACCACGGTATCTCCTATAGTTTTGTTAGATAAAATACAGAATAAATATTCACAATTCAATATTCTTCACTACACTAAAAAAAGACTGTATAACAGATAAAATTACAGAATAAATACAGAGAGAGAAAATAATTTACATGATCTTATAATAAATATAATGAAAGCAAGGCACAAGAAGGTCGATGAAACAGTATGAATATAAAATGCAAAAAATCAATATACTATATAATTAAACACAAAATCTTAACTAGCTATATTTACATTTGAAGAGCTTACTTATAATACATGATGATGCTCGCGCTGAGTAGTAACGCGAGTAACGATTATTATGCTGAATTTTTATTCAGTTACATCTGGGGGGTAGCACCGTTTAAATAAGTATTGATTTCATGCTGCTAGCAAATTAGGTTGGTCCAATCATCAATTTATATAAATGGATATGAAACGTTCGTTTTAAAGTCGCAATTGTACGGACTAGATATATTCATGTCATAGATTTGCACAGCACAAAATATTATAAAACATTTGTATATGTATATATTTTTATATATATTTATAAAAAATCTATATCTATAAAAAGTAAAAATAATTTTACAATGAAATCAATTTCCTTCGAATACTAATCTTTCCTTTTTTTTTTTAGAGAATCACAACACTTTTAAAACTACTAATCTTTAAAATCCGCACATCGAAATACTTATACTTATTAAGTTGGGGGTTGCACGTTTGAACAGAGTTTGAAGGTGTGTACGCACAGTCAGTTTCGTTAGTTAGTGAAGGAAATAAATAGTTCTATCAACTGAACAAAGAAACCGTCATCACATGAATTCGCGAGAACAGTCAATAAATAAAAGAACGTTTGTAATACTAGTCGGGGGGATTTTTTTTTACAACTACTATTATTTCGATAATTTACTTATTACTCTGATCAGCGCTCCATTTTCGTCCTTCAGCCGCTGGTTTTCCTTCTTCAACTGTTCCATTTGCTATAAAAAAATAAGTTTTGTTTTTAGTATTAGTTTTTAGTGTGCAGTGGGTTCAGGTAGATCACAAAAACTGCCATGCATAACGAACGAACACAAATCAAGTTTCGGGTAAATCGAGTAGAGTAAGAGCGTGACGCAAGTTTCAAGTTTGTAAAATAGGTTACTGGTTAATACCACAAATCATTGCTTGTTAATTCTGTACTCAACTATGAAAGAAGTGACAACATCGAAAAGCAATCACTACAAATCGACAAAATAAAAAAAAAATTAAGCCTCGATGTATGTTTATTGTAATGAGGAAGAGATAGAGAGATAGAGGGCGTGTGGTATATTCCTTGTGGCTAGTTGAATACAGAGGGTGCAGTAGCGACAAAACAAAAACATGTAGAGATCGTGTGAACAGACTGTTTTCGTTTACTGGTCTCGCTTTTTTTCGGTCAAAAAAGAGAGGTAGCCCATGTTTTGAGGTTACCTATTTTGCGGCAGAGTTGCTTAGTTTGCTGACGACGCGAGTCAGGGCCCTATTTTCGGCCCGTAGACGTTCGTTCTCTGCTTTAAGTTTTTGCAATTGCTAGAAAAGACAATATTTTCCATGTACAACCTCATCAAAACAAAAGTTAATGATTGGGGGGGGATTATTAATTCCTTTCATATCTAAGAAAGTGTGCCAATTTATCCCTTTCTTAGACATAAAAATTTGATGAATGATAGATTTAATAATGTGGAGTGTACGTGTGCTAGCAAAAATAAATCTTTCAAAAAAAAAAAGTAGTAGCACGAACGAAAAAAAAAATGGGTGCCTTTAATCGGGTGCGTTGTTGTTACACCCAGGACCACTCAAAAATCCCATGTTAATAATGTTAAGTCGTGTTACATCATGAGGTCCAGAGAAGTCTTAGAGAGTAGAGAACAAAAAAAAAGTAATGGGTGCAAGCATTTCGTCCACCAACCATCGTTACAAAAAACCGAAATCGAAAGAAAAAAAAAATGGATATGTGGCTGTATGATGCGTGATCAGTTGTACCAGGATCATGGTTTATCATACTGACCTTCAGTTCCTCTTCCATCTCGCTGAGTTTCCGCTGCATTGCTCTCCGCTCCCTTTTGTCGAGTTCTGAAAGGGAGTTCTTACTTGTCTGAAAGAAGAAAGAGTTCTATAAATTCTTTAACTGTAGTAATTTTAGAATTAATAAAGAGTTACGCTGGCTGAGTAGTTCAAACAAACATATGGCGCCAGCGAATTTATCGCAGTATCATTGATGTTTTTGTTGACTTACAACTGTGTTGAGCTTTTCTAAAGTCTGCTTGGTGTCCCTGAGTTCCTCGTCCGATTTTCTAAGTTTGTCCTTAAGCCTATCGTTATCCTGCAGCGCCTGCTCGTACAGTTTCTTGTAGTCGATCTCGCCGTTCTCGTTACGTAAAACTAAGTCATTTGTGCTGCCTATTCTGGACCCTCTGCTGCTCGACCTCTCGTTGCCGCTCTGCAATCAAAAAAGTAAACAGGATTACTCACGTGTTGTGTATTTATTGGCCGATTTACAAAACGTGTGTTGTCACATTTTATAAATACATTGCGTTATTAACCGGAGGTCTCAATTGTTTTGACTTGTGCATACGTAAATAACAAAATGTTCTATGAATATACTAAAAATTTATTAAATTTGAATATTTTATTTTGATCCAGATGAACATTTCGAACACGAAGTTTATCAAACCATTGATAATAGACACTTTGTATCCGAAATGTTCATCTGTATCAAAATAAAATATTGAAAGGTTCTAAGTGTTTTTATCAACTTTATTTACTGTATGAAGATTATTTTTTTGAATAAAATCAACAATTATTAATTTCAACGATATATAATCATTTCAACGGCCTTTTTTTAATTTTATTCAGGAAATTTATGATATCTTATGATGCCAAAACGGTGTTTTTAGCAATGACAATGAATCTGCGCATGCAGGAATCAAGGTCCGGACAGAGGATGATGATTACGCTTTTATATAAAAATACCAAAGGTTTTTAAAAATAAACACAGCGTGAGAAGGCAGAAATAGAACTCCTGCTGCAATTGTGCTGCTGTGTGTGTGTGTACAATTTTTTTATTGAGTTGCATGTGATGATGCAACTTTTTTAATTGCAGCTGTAATTTTAAGAATTGCTTATCGAAATTCAAGGTGAACACATGCGACATTCAATTCATAATATAATAGTTGAAAAATTAATTAAAATTGTTATTTGTATCCAACTTTGATAAACATGTACTTATATAGAGTTTAACCATTTATATACTTTTAAGATTGCACTTCTTTGTTGGTATTTTTATACTGTTTACTACTGATTTTTTTAGAGTAATTTTCAATTTTATAAGGAAAAAAAACAATAATCGAGAACACTTGGTGCATTCGTTAAAAAATTAGTTTTATTTAATGAAAAATTTTGTGAAGAACGTATGCATTGAAAATTCATGTCGTTATCTTAAAATTGAAAATAACATATCCTTCACATAATTTATCATTAAATAAAACTAATTTTTTAACGAACGCACTAAGTGTCCTCAATTTTTTTTTCCTTATAAAATTGAAAATGGCTTTAAAAAAATCAGTAGTGAACAATCATTTTCAATTTATAACAACCGAATTAAAAGACTAGAATTGTCTAGAATAGTTTTAACAATTCTTTAACATTCAAAAACGTCTTTTAACATATCAAACTTAATAAAAGCTTGATTGATTTATACAAATGTACGATGAATTAACGTTATTCAAATGTACTTCTGGACCTACCACAATAAAGAATTTACTTAGTGCAATCTTAAACTCCAGAATAAATATATTCATATGTTGTTGTTTGTTTTTTTTAATTAAATCATCTTTTTTCTGACCTACCACAATAATTTATATATATTAACCCAGGGGACTTTTAATCTGCCTTAATAAACTACACATTAATCTAGGTCAAGGTTAATAATAATAGTTTTTATGCAGCTGGTAAGCTTGCTCAATATGGAGTACATTGTGGTAGGTCAAGAATACGCTAGATCAATATTTAGCCTATTAAGGTAGGTCAAGGGTACACCAGTTTAAGCAATGGTTTTATGAGGTAGGTCAAGAGTACGCTAGGATAATAAATGGTTTATTATGATAGGTCAGGAGTACGCGAAATAAATACATTTCGAGTATATTAAGTCAATTCATTAACAAGTGTCATTTGCGTGAAGTGAGTCAGGTTAAGATGAAATTAATTGTAAGTCAGATATTATTACAATGAAAATTTTAATTTGTGTATTCAGAATATTTACTACGTAAAACAAATCTAAAATCTTGCATTTCAATCGAAAACTTTGCTGAAATCAGTTTAAAATGTGTAAGAGTGCTTTTAGAAAAAGTTTAGCTATTGGAAAACCTCCAGTCTCCTTGAGAATGACAAACGATCTAAACTAATTTAAGGCGAAATATTGTGCGATATTAACAAAGTGCAGTTTTATTTAATTTTTGATCGAAGATGAAATTATAACACTACTGAAGAAAAAAAATGAATGTTTAGTTAAGTTTTAAGAATTTTGCTTCAAATTGATTTTTCTTCAAAGATTTTACAATTTTCGATCGAAATATTCTGGCAATTTGTTTCACAAATTTTAATTACAAATAGCAAGGCTTTGCTTTGCCAATCATTCTAGCAAACTTTAATCTTTCTTTCTTTGTGTTCCTGTTTTATTTTATCAACATTTTTCAGAAATTTTATCTCTCAAATTCAAATTGCGAGGGTTTTCTTTAAGGACTTATTGAATAATCTTTTCTTTTAGATTTTTAACAACACGAAAGCATTTCGTATATTTATACCAGTTTCCTAAAGTTATCTTTAATTTTTGAGATTTTTCTATTAATGTCTATCAAATTGCGTACTTTTCGGCAGTATATAATTTTCACGAAGTTTTCTTGATAAGAGTTTTGTTAAGAGATTTTGTTTTACTTAAAACATTTTCCCATTTTAATTACATCAAAATTTTATGATTTTGTTTAAAGGCTTTTAAAGTTTTTAGCATTTTTTTTAACTCTTACTTTTCTAGATTTAAGTTGTAAATTTTTTATAGAATTTACAACCAAGTTCTATTCAACTTATTGAGATAATTTTCTTCAAAGGTTTTTTTTATAACTTTCTAGAAATTCTATTTCTTGATATATGTTTTTTACAAGTTTCTCTTCCAAATTGCGTGGATTATCTTCGTGTTGCCAAAGGAGTTTTCTTCTATTTTTCAGAAATTTCTTTCCCAAATTACGAAGCTTTTCTTCTTAAAAGGCAGCAAATTTCTAGAAAAGTTGAAGGAAATTTTCGAAAAGTAGAAGAAATGTGCTAGAAAATTCTAGTAATCTAATAATCAGAAGGATACAATAAAATAGATAATTTTAGCAATTAGGAAAATTTACTAGAAAATTCAAGTACTCGTGAAAAAGTTAACGAGAAGTTAAAAAAAACCCCGATGAAAAAAAGCTGAGAAATTCTAAGTTTGGTTAAGAAAAGCGCTTGTTTTTTTATATCCGGTTCCTTCAAGAATGTAGCATAAACAAGCATTACCTTTATTAGAGATAAAGGAAGGTGAAAATAAAAAGGAAAAAAATGAAAAATGAGAGTATGTAAGAAAACTTTCTGGAAATGTATTTATTTATTTTTTAACCAGCAGCCAAAACGCCAATTACAAAGTAAAATTGGCATTAAAACTTAAATTTAAAAAAAAACTCGGAAAGTTCTAAAATCTGAAAAAATACTTAGAAATCCAAAAACGAAATCTAATAGAAATATTGCTAAGAAAATATTAAATTTTTGTAGAGAATGGAGGCAAATTGTGGCAGGATTTATTAAATAATTTTAAAATTTAAAAGAGAAATTGTTAGAATATATTAGAAACCTCGAGTTTTTAGAACTTTGTCAAAGAAATTTTTAGAACACTCTCAAAAAGTAAACATTTTCTGGATATTCCGAAAATATGAAGCAAAAAGTAGTAAAAAATTATTGAGAATTAAAGAAAAATTCCGAAAAAATGAAACCCACCTTACATATACATTTAAACCTAAATTAAAACACTGCTTAATTATTTCTTTATCATCAACACTAATACTACTGTCGGTATTAGCACACTTTAGTATCATTTATTTATTTATTCCAATATGCTTACACAAAATTCCAAAAATGTATGTAAAATCCATAAATATCAACAAAAATTTCAGTCACATATGGAAAGGGCAGAGTTCACAATATAGCGTTCTTCCACTCGTACCAACACTTTCTTCAGTGAGAGACTTGCTTCTTGATGTTCATTTCAAATTATTTAATCTTTGTTTTGGCCAAATGCGGCATATTATATCCTCTAAAGGAACTTGCACAAATATGTGACTTATGTCATCTTGACATAAATATTTTTTATTTTTTAGGAGAGATAGTGATTTAAGTCAAATGTATATGTACGGTGGGTGGGTGTCCATTATCCCACCCTTCAATTATCATAACATAAACGAGAGTTCCTTAAAAACATAAAGAAAAAATAGATTATTTATACTAAAAAATTAAGTATAAAATTGTGGGTGTCCCTATATTTTTCTGGAAAACTATGAGGTTTACGCAAAAAGGCTATTCTTAACATTTTGCTCATATTTGGATTCTTTGCAATTACTTGTTTTATTATTTTTCTAAATTTGAAAAATATTACGTTTATTACTTTTCAAACAAAAGTTAAAGGGAATGGAAAAGTGAACTAGTTTTATTTTATTAGAACCCATTAACGATTGATAATTAAAGTTATCATGTGTGTGTGTATACGATAAGTGGTCTATAACCCACCCTCCAATCAGTAAAACCTAAGTATTAAGTTTTAATTAAAAGTTGTAAAACTTAAATAAACATAACATTATTGCAAATTTTACTAGATTCAAACAAATTTTTCAAATCTATTTTTGATGATGTTTTACTGACTGGAGGGTGGGATAGAGGCCACCCACCCACCCTACATATACATATAAACTTTAATTCCTTATCGTCTCGCGGTTTCCATTTAACAAATCGCAAAACTTTTTGAATAAATAGAAATTAAAAAGGTAAACTTTTTGAGTGAGTTAAGTAGTAAAAATTTGATGCGTGATGGATGGGAAGACTTTAAATCTAAATTAGATAGGATTAGCTATAGAAAGTCATTTATATTTAAATTTTGTTTTATTTTTTATTACATAATTGGTTTGATTGTTTTTAGCAGCAAAATCATCAACGATTAGTAATTAAAATTTATATGGATATGTAGGGTGGGTGGGTGGCCACTATCACACCCACCAATCAGTAAAACATGAGAGAGGGTTTTAGTTGAAAGTCGAAAAATGTAAAAAACACAAAATAATTGATGTATTCATACAAATATTTAAAATAATTTTTGTAGATGTTTTACTAACTGTAGGTTGGGATAGAGCATTTTAGAATCCACAACAAAAAGTTTGGAATAATTATAGAATCCTTGAATAATCTAGTAGGAGATCCAGATAAGATAAAGCGAGGAACGCTAAAAATTCTAAATTTGTAAAAATATTTAACAACTTTCAAATAAAATTATTTTAATTGTCAGGAAATTTGATAAAACATTAGAAATTGGTGAATCTAGAATTAAAATTATTAGAAAATTCTATAACCTTTGAAAAAAAAAACCTAGTAATTCCATGAAAAAAATCATAGAAAAATGTAAAAGTCTAAAAGAAAAAAATTCTGAAAAATTTTACAACCATTAAAGAAAACACTTGCGTATTGGAGAAAAATTTAAAAAATAAACTGTGGAAAAGTTTTAGACATCTAGAAAAAAGTATTAGTAAATTCTAAACCTCTCGGCAAAATTTCTAGGAATTTAGATGTAAACTTATTAGAAAATTTTAGAACATTTAAAAATTCCGATAAGAAAAAGCAGTCTAAAAGAAAGTATTTCTCGAAACAATTATGCAATTTGTAGAATTGTAGAATTACGAAATATTTTTGTGTTTTTTCTTATTATTAACTTCAAATAATCTGAACTTATTTTACTTGGAAATTGTAAACTTTTAAAGAAAAAGCTTTCAAAATCTAATGAAAATTTCTGAATGAAAAATTATAAAAATTTATTAAAAAAAACTGCTTCACAATTTCATAACCTACGAACAAATTTGTTGGTATCTGCACATAAAATTACTAGATATTTCTAGAACCCTCGAAGGAAAACCTGAAAAGTTAAGGTAATAAATGCTTGATAAACAAATTCTGTAAAATTAATTAATTCTCAAAGAAAATTCTTACAATTTGGAGGAAAAACCCTGAAATAAAAATTGTAAACGATCTAGGAGTAATACTGCAAAAAAAATCTAGAAATTGTGACAAATTTTCTGGGAATCTGCTCTTTAGTCATCATCATCTTCTGGTTTTGCGTATTTGCTACCGTAGAAGCACTGTGAGGAATTCCGTAAAGTATACAACGCCGAATATTGCCGCAGAACTGAAGACGATTTAAAATACTTTAAAATTCTAAAATCCTTTAAGAAAATCGTGGCTAATCCTGATAAGATTTTTTTGTAGGATCTAGCATTTTTTTCCTGAAAGGAGAGCCCACGACAAAGTTTCTATATATATACAACATCTTTATTAACAGACAAACTTACAATAATAATAAATATAATACATTTATAATGGATGATGTTAGTGGATTAGTCCGTCAAATGGCTATCGACCAGCGGTCTTTCAGCCCGGATTTGTCTGTCTTTATATGTCTCGTCAGTCTGTCTCTGATGGTGGTGATGATGATGGATGATGTGATTCGATGAATTCGTATGTTGTGAATGAAGGGGTTTTATATTTAGGGATTAGGTCAGGATTTCTGCGCAAGCAGTAAAGGGAAAGGATGTGTTGGTTGAAGGAGTTTTTGGAAAATTTTTCGCTAAGGTATAGAAGGCGTTCATTGATGGGAATAACATAGGTAGTGTCATATAGGAGTTGGTTAGAAGGATTATGTAAAGGATTGTTGGGATTGCGGATTTTGGTTAAAGCTCTTAGGGAGGATCGCTCGCTAACTTGGATATTATGGATAGTGGGATTGCAGGAGTTTAGGAAAAGAACATTACCATAGTCAAGTAAAGGGCGGCAAATCATTTTATAAATTTTAACGGCTGTTTTTATGGATATTCCGTTGTTTCTGTAGGTTAGATTCCTAAATAATTTGGCCCTTGTAATAATTTTAGCCTTATTTGAAGCTGTGTGACTTTTAAAGTTTACTTTTTGATCTATGGTAATGCCTAGGTATTTTATGGACGTAGAAGGGGAAACAATTGTCTGGGAGATATGGATATTATGTGTAGGATTGTTGTTGCGGTGATAGGGAATTAGAAGCTGAGATTTGTGGGGATTTATTTTAATTCGCCATTTTGCAAACCAGTGCTCCAGGGTGTCAATAAGCTGCTGAAGGGATTGCAAAGCTTTAGGTACGGCGGGTGCATGGGAAATGAGGGCTGTGTCATCTGCAAATTGGAGGAGGTATTTTGAGGGATTAAAGTGAAGGGGGTCAGGGTTGTAGATGTCGAAGCAGAAGATGTTGTAAAGTAGTGGAGATAGAGGGGATCCTTGAGGTAGACCTTGAACAGGTGTAAAAGGAGGGGAGTAGGAGTTGTTGATTTTGACTTTGAGGGATCTGTTTGAAAGGAATTGCTTAATGATAAAAATAATGTGGGAAGGAATTTTGAGGAGGTAACATTTATACAACAGACCTTGATGCCAGACAGAATCGAAGGCTTTTTGCACATCCAGTAATAGGATGGCTGATGATTTTCCTTCAAGGTGTGTTGTTTGGATGTTTGAGGTAAGGATGGTAAGATGGAGGGTAGTGGAACATTTTGGAAGGAAGCCAAATTGGTAATTCGGGATGCGGTCTTGGACGTGGGATAGTATTTTGTTTTTAAGGACTGATTCATAGAGTTTACCTAGGACGGGAAGTAACGTAATGGGGCGGTAGCTGGATATTAGGGATGGAGGATGGTCACGTTTTGGGATACAGATGATAATACCAAGTTTCCATTCGGAAGGAAAATATTGGTGTTGGTAGATGAAATTGAGGATATTAAGGATATGAACGTGTATATGGTGTGGTAAGGATTTTACTATAGTTCTATGTACTAGGTCGTGTCCAGTCGCTGTATTTTTGCCCTTCTTTAATGTGTTAAAATAGTCATCTTCTGTAAAAATGTCCGTCGGTTTTGAACTGTCATTAAATCTAAAGAATTCGTTGTACCAGTCGTTTACGAGCTGAAACGTTGCTTGGTCAAAATTAGGGTCTTGTGTCTTTGAATAAATAGAATTGAAATGGTCTGCAAATTTACGTGTGATAATGTCTAGGTCAGTTTCTATAAATTTGGAAATTAAACATTTCAAATTACTGAAATCCTAAGAATCTATGTATAAATCGTAGAGAATTTTGATATAATAAAAATATATAAGTCCTTTACGTTTTAGAAAATTTACTAATAATTAGAAAAAAAACACGAAAATATTTTTGTAAAATCTACAACAAATGAGTCTTATTAAGACTACAAGAAGAAATCACTTTTTAAACAACTACATCTCTAGCTAATACTTCGACAGACATTGAATGATACAAAAGTAATTTGCGTGTTACAAAATAGCAAGGCTATCAAAGCAATACTAGTTTGAACGTATTTCTTTCTGTAAAATGAACTAAAAATGATTGAATGCACGTTAAATAGTTTGTGAGTGACTATACTATGGTAATTTGGAACAAAAATGAATTTAGGTTGATGTAATTAAAAATAAATTAGCAAAAACAATTAATAAATTCAATACTCAATTTTATAACCATCTGTTTCGATCTTTCAATCTCTTCAGTACAGCTTTATTATAAAATTTATTTCAAATATAAATAAAGACGTTTACTAAAATAAATATAATGAAGTATAAATAACTTACTCAGGTATGTACGGCAACTGACACAATAATGAAATATAATCGACCTGAAATGGATTACTGAATTCTACGGAATTAATTACGTTCGGTATTAAGAAAAATACCCATTTAGTAGTGGGTATGAGTCTTAATAAGACTCATTTGTTGTAGATTTTACGAAATGTTTTCGTGTTTTTTCTAATTATTAGTGAATTTTCTACAACGTAAAGGACTTATATATTTTTTATTAAATAAAAACTTATTTACAAGAGAAGTCATAATTTATATATTTAATATAAGCATCCCGTTCTGTAAATATTTATATAATCGTCGTTTATGTTATAGGAATTGGAGGGTGCAATAGTGGACACCCACCCATCCTACATATACATTTAAACTTAAAATTAAAACACTGCTTAATTATTTTCTTTTATAAACACTAATACTACTGTAGGTATTAGCACACTTTAGGTGAGATAGTGATTTAAGACAAATGTATTTGTAGGGTGGGTGGGTGGCCACCATCTCACCCTCCAATTGTTATAACATAAACGAGGGTTATTTAAAAATATGAAGAAAACAAAAGATGCCCTCCAACTGCCACCAACTAAAAAAAATACAAGTGATACTATTTATACTTAATTTAGTCTGTAATAATAACTAATCTTTTCCACTATTTTAAAGAAACCCTTGTTTATGTTATAGCAATTGGAGGGTGGGATAGTGGCCAACCCACCCACCCTACATATACATTTAAACTTAAATTGAAACGCTGCTTAATTTTTTCTTTGCCATCAACACTAATACTTCTGTAGGTATTAGCACACTTTAAGAGAGATAGTGATTTAAGTCAAATGTATATGTAGGGTGGGTGGGTGGCCACTATCCTACCCTCCAATTGCTATAATATAAACAAAAGTTTCTTAAAAAATATGAAGAAAAATATAAGGTTATTATTACAGAAGAAATTAAGTATACATACAGTCATTTGAAATTATGTTGTTATCTATTGAAATTCTTGCTAGTATTTGATTAATTGGAGGGTGGATTAGGAGTCGCTCATCTAATATCTATATACACATTGTTCTTCAATCACTAAGTGTTTTAATACCAATAACAGTTCTAGTGAAAAAAAATTAAGTAGTAATTTGGTTTAAATATACAGGGGGTTAATACACCTGAAAATGGCAGTTAGAACTCGTTGAAACAAACAACTTTACTTAGTTCCAATTTGTGATTTGGTGCTCCGGTTCGGAGTTATTGGAGTTCTTTTGTTTTTTCCAAAAATCGCTAGAACTCCCCTATTTAAAGGACTATTTTAAAAAGTTTCAAAAGTAGCTGTCGGCTCTCTAAAGCATTTGTATTTACAATTATTTTTTATTGTTTCAAATAACGAAATTGCGACCGATCAAAAATTTCAAAACAAAATATTTTGATAACCACTCCATCGATGTTTAAAACTACTACAAACTACTACAAAATTTGTCCTAAACATTTTTTTCAATCTATCCAAAAAAAGTCTTTATTCGGTTACAAATGAGAATTATGAAAAAAAAATACACTGAACAATGAAACAAAAAAAAGATTAGATTTGACAAGTACACGAAACCGAACGAGATATTCGTACTTCAGACTTAATGCACTGCAATGTTGTCTAGTTTGTACGTATGTCACAAATTGAAATTCTTGAAATAACTTGTATATAAAAAAGCACTATGAACTTGTTGACATGCTTTTGATTTTTGGGGAGGTAAGACGTAATGCACGAGAAGCTCGAAGAATTTATTAGAAAAGATGCCCAAATCGTCACCAATCAAGTAGGCGGCTTATCAGAAAAATTTGTAGACGTTTATCAGAGACTGCTTGTTTTTATCCAAAAATTGGTGAGAATTTCAACAGATTGCGTCGAACCCCTGCATTCGAAGAGGCTGTACTTGATATTTCTGAAGATGACCCATCGACGAGGGTAATAGCTAACAGAGTACATGCAAATCATGTGACAGTTTGGCAAGTTCTGAAGGAGCAAGAGCCTTTGCCCATTCTCTAGACAAAAAGTGTAAGCTTTGGAACCCGACGACTTCCAGCCAAGACTGTTGTTCTGTTGTTGGCTTCTTCGACCATGTAATCTTCAAAGGATTTTTGAAAAATTTAGTCTGTTAACGAATGAAGCCTGTTTCACGAGGGATGGTGTATTTAATTCTAAAAATAATCACGTGTGGGCTGATGCAACATATATTTGTGCACATCAACATCGTTTTGCGGTAAAGGTATGGGCCGGAATCGTAGGGGTGCACGTAATCGGGCCTTACATTCACCCAAACCGCTTGAATGGTGAAAATTATTTCACTTTCTTAGATACTGTGCTACCTGAGCTTCCTGAAAACTTGCCATTAAACATCAGGCGGACACTTTGGTTTCAGCATGATGAGGCACCAGCTCACACAACGCGAAAAGTCACCGCATTGCTAAATCGAAAATACCCAAATAAGTGGATTGGGAGGATCTAGACTAGACTAGACTTCTTTTTCTGGTGTCAGAGGAAGGCAACTGTATACGAAACACCGGTGTACACAGAGGAAGAACTAGTGGCTAGATTAGTTGCTGCAGCAGAAGATATAAGAGAGAAGCTGGCAGTTCTTGGGAAGGTCTCCAACAACATTAAAACATGCTGACGGACTTGCGTTGCTGCTATTTTGAAATGTATTATAAATATGTAGTGTAATCTTTTGTTTTATTGTTCAATGACAGAAGCTACTTCGTTTAAATGTTTTTTTTTTTAGTTTGTTGATACTTATCTGTTACTCAAGTAACCGAATAAAGACTTTTTTGGGTAGATTGAAAAATTTGTTTAGGGCAAATTTTGTAGTAAATAACACACGGATTTTATAAATGTTTTACTTTCAAAAATCGATGGTGTGGTTATCAAAATATTTTGTTTTGAAATTATTGATCGGTCGATATTTCGTTATTTGAAACAATAAAAAATAATTGTGAATAGAAATGTTTTAGAAAGCCGAAAGCTACTTTCGAAACTTTTTGTTTTTTTTCAAATAAGGGAGTAATAACGATTTTTAAACAAAAAAACTCCAATCATTCCGAACCGGAGCAAAAATCACAAATTGGAACTAAGAAAAGTTATTTGTAACGAGTTCTAACTGCCATTTTCGGGTGTAACGACTTAGTATTAACATCTTGTATATGTAGGGGTGAATGGCCACTATTCCACCCTCCAACTGACATAACACAAATGAGGGTTATTTAAAAAGATAATAGAAAAAAAGAAAATTATTTTACATAATAAATTAAATACACCAAATTCCTTGTAATTAAGTTGTCATTTATTATAACACTCATAAATATTTATTAATTAGAAGGTGGGCTAGAGAATACTCATTTAGCCTTTTAATGCATTTTTTCTTTAATCACAATTACTCCTGAAGTTTTCTACTAACGACAGCAGTATTAGTGTTATTACAAAAAATAATCAAGCTGTAATTTTGTTGAAGTGTAACTGTATATGTAGGGTGGGTGGGTGGCCACTATCCCACTCTGCAATTCCTATACCATAAACGAGGGTTTCTTAAGAAACCGAAGAAACAAAAGATAATCTCTAGCAGAGAGATTAAATTCTTTCACTTGATAATTTTCAATTCTGTTCTGTTGATATTTCAAAATTTAAAATTTAATGATTCTCAATTTAACCGTCGTTAATTTCTGAAGATTATTAGTAACTTTACCACGTTTTAAAAATATTTTAATTTTCACATGTTTCCAGACTGTTTTATTGCTGTATCGGTTTTCTGACTTACCGCCATAATTTGTATATTTACGATTACAAATAATTAGTTTTACTTTCCCTATATAGAAGGATATATAGAGAACGTATTGTTTTCGTGCATTTAATTGTCTGTGGGCACTGTATCTTAAAAATGAATGATTCGGTGGAGATAAAACTTTAAACTTAAGGTTCTATCATTAAAAACTAGAACTGAAAAGCTTTTCGTAAACATTCATAAAGTGAAGTGGATGTTTGCTCGAGATGTTTTTGATTTTTCTCAATATTTTTTTAATTTGAAACTGACAAGTTTTATGTTTTAATAAAACTTACTGCATTTTCATGCAAATTTTAACTTTCGAAAATCAAAATTTCAATTTTTGAGAAAAATGTAAAGGAAATACTATGAAGGCCACATCACCATTTTTATGTTTCTTTACATTTTACAACTTTTAATTAAAAGTCTCGCTTATGAGGGTGGGTTAGAGTCTGCGCACCCATCATGCATCAATTTTTACTAACACAAAAATTTTACCATTTTAATTTCTTTCTTATTCAAACAATTTTTTAATTAATTATATTCCAAACCGCGAGACTGTCAGTAACTGAAATTTATATGTATATGTAGGGTGGGTGGGTGGCATCTATCCCACCCTCCAATCAGTAAAACATCATCAAAAATTATTTGAAAAATTTTGTATGAACAAATCCCTAAAAATTGTAATTATTTTGTGTTTAATTATATTTTACAACTTTTAATTAAAACCCTCGCTTATGTTTTACTGATAGGAGGGTGGGATAGAGGCCACCCACCCACCCTACATATACATGTTAACTTTAATTGCTAATCGTTGATGATTTTCCTGATAAAACAGTCAAACCCTTTATGTAATAAAAAATAAAACAAAATCAAAATTTAAGTTTAAATATAGATGTCTTTTTATAGCTAATCTTATCTAATTTAGATTTAGAGTCTGCCCACCTATCATGCATCAATTTTTACTCACACAAAAAATGTACCATTTTAATTTCTTTTTTATTCAAAAAGTTTTGTAATTAAATTTCTTGGAAACCGCGAGACGATAAGAAATTAAAGTTATCATGTATATGTAGGGTGGGTGGGTGGCCTCTATCCCACCCTCTAATCAGTAAAACATCATCAAAAATTATTTGTAAAAATTTGTATGAACAAATCCCTAAAAATTGTAATTATTTTGTGTTTAATTATATTTTACAACTTTTAATTAAAACCCTTGCTTATGTTTTACTGATTGGAGGGTGGGATAGAGGCCACCCACCCACCCTACATATACATGATAACTTTAATTGCTAATTGTTGATGATTTTCCTGCTAAAAACAATCAAACCCTTCGTGTAATAAAAAATAAAACAAAATTAAAATTTAAGTTTAAATATAAATGACTTTCTATAGCTAATATTATTTATGGTTTCACCAGGCGAGGAAGATTTTCATAGAATAATAATAAATTTTACGGAATATATTGTTATTATTACCTTTACTAGGATTAGAATAGAACATTTTTTCCTAATAATTTAATGGAGATATAAGGTGAATTGAAAAAATAGGATATCATTATCGATTCCAATTAAAAATTAATCAACATATTTTATACAGATTGTCAATAATTTAAATTGAATTAACGTTTAAAAAAATGTTGTTGCAACAATTTCAATGGAAAAACCTTGAATATGAGAAGGCGCATGCTTACAACATATCCTTCAGAATTTAAAGAAGTCATGCTCAGGGATTTCGATCCCATTCCAACACTAGGTATGCTCTGCGACCTCGACCTGGACTGCGACCTCTCCCTGCTGTTAAAGCTGCCACCGGTCCTGGAGCTCTGCCTGGACCTGTGACTCGAGTCACCCCCATAACTGCTCGAATAGTTCACACTGGCCAAAGCCTTCGCGGGTATCGTGAGCGACGCGGAGGTGGCGTACGAAGAGCTCCCGGCCGAAGAGCGGTATCCGTTCGGGTAGTAAGGACTTTTATAATTCGAACTGTAAGCGGGGGATGAGTAATTACTGTAACCACCGTGGCTGTACGACGAAGAGGACGTGTACGGCGTGTTGGTGGCATAACCGGAGGTCGAAAATGGGGCGGTTTGCGCCCCGTAATACGTCCTCGGGCGCGAAGAGGTGTAACTCGAGGCCGTCGAAGAGGAGCCGTTCCTGAGGGAGGAGGCGGAACGCCGCCTCGCCGGTGCGACGGGCTGTTTCGAACGAAACGACATCCTCGATAACGTGTTTTTATAAATATGAGAGGCGACGTCCGAATGCGAAAATACGCGGATCACAAAGAGTGGAAGGGAAACTCGCGCGACACCGACTTTTCACAGACTGTTTGGGGGGAGCGGCGCGCTCCCGTGTATATATCGCCGTTTTCCCATTCGGGCTATTTAAAACGTTCGCGTGGAAACTGAACGGAAAGGGAATCTCCCGCATGCACAATTAACTACAAAACGCAAATGGCATCAAAATAATCACAAAAACACACGCGGTGAGGAATAATATGTTTTCTTTCGCTGAATAATTTTAGAATGTGCGTGGGACGATTAAAAAAATTAATTGGCTCAATTGGACACCACGTAAACACTAATACATATATTTTCTACTGCTTACAAATTTAAGTCTGCCTGCCACACAAGACACATTTATGTATTTATCATTAATTTTATTATATAAATGTTTTTTATTTTTGATTGGGTAACTTCTTCCTTTAAAAAACATTAAAATTATAAAATAATTTTTATTAAATGTTTAACTGTAGATGCGTTTACTTTTCGTGGTACATCTTGAATATAATGAAGGAGATAAGATGAGTTTGTTTTATTTTAATTAAAATTACACGTAATAAAGAGGTAAAACAAAGTCATCGTGTCTCTTTCATTGGAATTTTTATTTAGGTGGAAGCTTTCAATTCGTTATACTTGTAATATCCAACATACACTTTATCTTTCTTCGTAGAGCTCTTAAACTTGCCGAAACTGCAGTCAAAATTTAATAAATTCAATAATCTTACAAATTTCATATTTTTTTAACAATAAGAAAAGCTTATATTTCCGGTACTTTATTTCTAATCGACCGAACGTTCAAGGATAATATGTCTAGGTCTGTTATATTTTGTTGTTGTTATCTTAAAGATTTAATTTCGGAACCTTTGTAAATATAAATATCTTTCATGAATGATTTTCTCATTTACCTCGTGGTGAAACATTGTGTTTTTAATCAATTACCTATTTAAAATATCTTAATTTTGATGTTTTTTTTCTATGCTAATATATTTTTAAAGTTTTGACTATCAAAATGTTTACCGGCATAGAAAATATATCGGAAAAACAAATTATACGTAGGAAATATCAGTTATAACATTTAAACGTTTTATGTTTTCACACTATTTGTTTTTTTTTTTAACGTGAATAAATCTTGTATATGCAATGACGATACACGCAACACACGTCTGGTTTGGAACTGATTTATGCGATAAATGAAATTAACGGCCATAAATCAGTTACTTCAAACGTTCCACAATGTTGGCAACAGTTATTGTTGCCTAATTAATATCGGGCCGTTTTGTAAAAACAAATATTTCAGTATTCTACCTGAACGTCATAACAAATGTGCCATTATTTTTACTTTCCCTATATGAAATATAGGAGAAGTATTGTGATCGTGATTTTTTTTGCGGAAATATCCGTTTTGAGACCATTAGTTGATATCTAATTTCGCCAAGATCTTTGACCACGTAATCAGAACAAGAATAATACGCTTTTTAAATATCAACTGCTCTTTAAACAAAAACCAATATGGGTTTACACGCGGAAAGTCAACAGAAGACGCAATTAGCACTCTACTTCAAAAAGCTTACTCAAGCTTTAACAATAACCGCAAGTTCTTATGTGTTCTTTTAAACTTGCAAAAGGCCTTCGACACCGTTAACCAAATCTCTTACAAAAACTAGAGCACATGGGAATTAGAGGATTACCAAATCAATTATTTAAGTCCTATCTATGCGGACGAGTGCAACGTGTTGATTTATATGGATATTCCAACAGGGAGGAGATTGTTCAGGATGGTGTTCCTCAAGGAACCGTTTTGGGCTCGAATTTAGATCAAATGGAACGCTGATCGCATTTGCGGACGATGCTTCGGCTTCTTACGAAGACACTGGCTTGATTAGACTGAACGTGAAGGTTGAACAAGATCTTAGACAAATTTTTGATCATCTGGATAATAACCTCTTATCACTCAATCTAGAAAAAAAACAAATATCTATCCTTTTCTTGCCAGGCAGACACCCGCCCTACATTCAAAGAGTTAGTAGTCAAATAAAGCAGAGATGTTTGTAATATCCTATCAAGTAGAGAAATAAACTATCTAGGAGTCATTATTGACGAACATTTGAGATGGGGTAAACATATTCTGTTGTCCAGAAATTGAGGTACATGTTATGCCAAATTAAATCACTATCTGAATTCCTCGACCGTGACCTCCTGAAAATAATATATTACTCATTAGTAGAGAGTCACATATATTATGGTCTAACCTGTTGGGGATCAGCAAGGGATGTTCACCTGTATAGGTTATTCAAAAGAAATTTTTGAAACGGATTTTCAACAAACCACTGGACTATTCATTTGTCAAACTTTTTGAAGAAAGTAGAGTAATGACTGCCCGACAACTTTATTTCCGTAAGGTAGGGCGAAAAACATATAAAAAGAAAGGTAGTGTAACTAAGCATACCCATCAATATAATACCGGAAGAAAAGATTCATATTCCTATTAAATGACGCAAATTGTGATACCTTTGAGCTTCTATTATAAATCCTTAAACATTATAAATTATCGATTGATTGCTGTTAATTTAACTCTACTTGTGATGCTATAGTCTTCGTATTAATTATATATTATTGTTCCTGTTCGTAATATTGTTTTTTTTTTCTCGGAGCACTGATCGTCCGAGTGTAAGGTTCGTTTTTTCCTTAAACTACCTTGGTTTTGGTAGAATCGGTACAAAAACTGATTTCAACAAAATATATATTTTTAGAACAGAAATAAACCATTGTTAAAAATCCTCTGGTTTGTTTTTCTTATAACTGACGTTGATATGAATTTTAAAGTACCAGCTGTTTCTAAATGAATATCGGGGTTTTAGCGCATTGTAGTACTTATTGCGTAAAACTTAAAATCGTAATTAATACATGAAATGTATAAGCAATTCAAACAATTCTGTTTGTTGGTACACGCATGCGCTAGTAAAAATGGCGACTAGTGAATAGACAAGACTCAGATAGTCCTCACGGGATGGTAAAATTGCAACGAGACCCCTAAATTGAATTATTTATAGGCCTTTTTTGTTTGGAGATGCAACTGTATCTTGATGCTCTGCAATTCCGATATTCATTTAGAAAATACACGTATTTTAATAAATGTTTTTTCTCAAATTGTTAAATTTTTGAAAATAAATTTTATTAATGGAAGCAGTGATCTCGTCATTATTAATTGTATGATATGTAATTTACGATTTTTGAAAAACATATTGTAATAATAAGAATAGTTAGGTAATAAATAAAATCAAGCTTCTTATTTCGTATAGGTATAAGGTAAACATTCAGTAAATCTAGCGTGTATGTTTAACTAATTGGATGGTGAGATAGAGGATACATTGATACACCTTTCTTCAAATTGTTTTAATAAAATTCTAATGTTTTTAAAATAATGTTGTATCAGTTGATTTGAGGATTCGAATGAATGTTAATTATAAGATTTTGGATATCCTGAATGAATATTGAATGATGTAATAAAAATATTTATTCTGAAAATTCTAATGATTTTAATTCTAGGCATTCTAAGGTTTTCTAAACATCGCAAAAACTCTAAATATTTTACAGAATCCAAAGTTGTAGATTCTATAATATTAAAAGATTTTAAAGATATTGATTCTAAATACTATAATGATTCTAAATATTTATATTCCAAAAATTCTAAGTCTAAATATTCTCAACATTCTAAAAATTGTATATATTCTAAAAATACTAAAAATTCTAAAGATTTTAAAGAATATAAATACTCCAAATATTGTAAATAATAAATATAAAACTAAAACTATAAACATTCCAAACATTCTACAGATAATTAAAAAAATCTAAAGATTCGAATAAATCTAAATATTGTACAGATTTCAGAATTCAAATAATACAAAAAAATTAATTATAAGATGTTCTAATTCTAATGTTTTTAATTTAAGGCATTTTTAAGGTTTTCTAAAGATCATAAAAATTCTAAATATTATAAGAAATCAAAAGATTTTATAGATTCTGAAAATTAAAAAGTCTAAATATTGTAAAAAAAATCTAAAGTTTCTTAAACTTTGAAGGTTTAATCTGAAATTCGAAACATTCTCAATATTTTAAAGATTATTTAAAATTTTAAGATTTGAAACATTCTAAATATTGTTAAGATTTGAGAATTCGAATGATGCAAATATATTAATTATAAGATTTTGGAAATTCTAAAATTTTTAAGTATTCTAATGTTTTCAATTGTACCCAATTATGCAAAAAAATATGAATAACAAGATGTTATGACATTCTGAAAAATCTAATGTTATTAATTTTCTAAGCATTCTAAAGTTTTCTATAGATCAAAGATTCTAAGTATTGTACAAATTCTAAAGATTCTAATTGATTCTAAAAATTATACATATTGTAAATATTTTAAAGATTCTAAACAATATAATATTTTAAATATTCTGATTACTGAATAATCTAAATCTAAACATTTTAAATATTGTAAAGATTTGAGAATCGAATGACGCCAAAATATTAATGATAAGATATTACACATTCTGAAAATATTCTTATGTTTTTAATTCTATTTTTTTCTAAAACGAACAAAGATTCTACAAAATCTAAATATTTTGAAGATTCCAAGGAATCTATTAATGCTAAATATTCTGAATATTTTAAATATTTTAAAGTTACTAGATATTCTAAAGATTTTTAAAATTCTAAATATTCTGAATATTATTAAAAAATCGAAACATTCTAAATATTGTAAAGATCTGTGAATTCGAATGATGCAAAAATTTTAATGATAAGATTTTAGACATGCCGAATATTCAGAGTATTCTAATGTTTTTAATTCTAAAGTTTTCTAAATATATATTGTAACATTTTGGATATTCTGAAAATTCCAAGTATTCTAAGGTTTTTATATCTATCGATAGATGCAAAAAATATTAACTACAAGATGTAAAAAACTTAACTTAAAAACAGTCTTTACGTTAATAAAAACAATTGCAATTTAGCTATAATACCTTAATAAAAACAACTGAAATTGTACTATAAAAAATTTAATTGAAAAAGAGTTTTTGCCTTAAAAAAAACAATTGAAATTTTGCTATAAAAAAATAATTGAAAAACGGTTTTAAAATATTTTGCGTTATATAAAATAAAATCATTGAAACTTCCAAAAAAAAGTCTAAAAAGATTTATAATCTTTACACTTTTTTTATTTATTTATTTATTTTACAAGTAGACTCTAATTGGATCCTGTTTATCTTTCCAGTAACCGGTTTGGAAATTTCACAATTGCATTTTTAATTAACGCACGCGCTTTAGTTACATATCTACAAGCGCTCGGGTTTTTTTTTATTTAAAAAGAAAAGGGAAGAATTCGTGTTACAAGGTTTTCCAGTGTGTGAAACTCGCACGAGGTGAGCCTCTCCTCACTTTTCCGATCGGAATTTTCAGACTGCGCGTTACCTGCGAATTTTCCTGTGCAAAATAAACTGTGGGTCGTTCCGAGAAATGAAAACATTGAAATACACACACATAAACACATGACCGTTACGCGCGAGCTTGCCCGAAAATAAACCACTGTTTCTAAAATTACGGGTGTTCTCATGTCCGTCCGTTTAAGGGTACGTATTTCTGTACCTAATGCTAAAATCGAGCATTTGGTGACGCTTTTACCTAAAACAGTCTCATAATTACTTACTAAATGCAACAGTTTGAATCTTGATCAATAAAAAAAAACAGTATTGATAAATAGTTATCTACCAACAGTTATTTAATAAGTAAATCATTAAGTTTCACGTAACTCCTCAGAGAATAATATGTTGCTACTTTCAGAAATTGTTTGTGTGTAGAATATTAGAATACACTTTAATCAACCACTTTATTATTAAAATTATCACTTTTCAACAAGATGGAGCATCACTTTATTTGTTCCATATTGTAATTACAAACCTCTTAATCACACACGTTGGTTTAATTATTGCTAACGTGGCTTATTAAGCCTCTATCCTGACCCAGACAGGATAATTACTGTGTTTTTTTTAATAGAATATTTTGTAATAGGTGCAGAATTGACTTCATAAAGAAATAAGTGATAAAATTATTCAAAAAGTTGTTGTTTTCCAATTAATATGTTAAATTGATAAAAAGTACACAGAACCTTATACATGATAAATAAATTGTGAGATTTTACTTCACAAATCAAGCATTTTATTTAGTGCGTAAAGATATGTTCCAGTAAAAACCACGTAAACATTTGTACACTTATTATTGGCAATGAAATTAGTATTTAACTTTATGGATTGTGTTAATTACGCGGGTTCGCGATTTGGTTTTAAAATTACAAATACCAGTATATTGAATAAATGTATTTATTTCAACTACTGACTAAGAAATAATAACAAGTAACAAATAAAGGATAAAGACAAGACTTAGAAAAATAATAATAAAGAATTGAAATAATATAGCGCGGACACGACCGAATGGTAATATGTTTCTTTCACGGCAGTTTAGACAACACTCACTCAGAAAAATAGTTAAAGATCGAGGTTTAAGAAAGAAGTGCAGGGATTGGTCAGATTAGAAGAAAGAGGGAGTTTACGGAAGGAAATAGATATAGTATTTTATTCAAGAAAGACAAGGATCGCAGATTGCGGGGTGGAAATTACCAAGGGTTTTCAGGTCTGGCGTTTGGGCGAAGAAAGGTCGTTTACAACTTAAGCCGTCGCGCGCGGATTAGCCCTTATAGCCCCCAATTGAGCACGAATTTAACACGATGAATAGAAATACAGAAAATTGTACACAATGGTTTATTACCCTTCGGTCATGTCCGTAATGCGCAAGAAAACACTAAAATCACGTTTTGAAATAATGTAAATTGTTCGAAATATAAATGTATAATTTCGCGTTAACATTCCGCGCCCCATTGAATGTCAACCATTCAATTATATTTAGATGCACTAATTTCACCATAATTTCACAATGGGATGCACAAATGAACCGGTATGGTCTTCACTGTTGCACTCCGGACGACCCCATCGGAACCTGGGTGATTTGCTTCGTCTCTCGCGAGGCGCTACTGAAGGGGGCACGTTATCTCCACGGATAATGACCAAACGATCGAAGCTGACACCGGAAGTCCCGTCCTGCTGCCACTTGTTCCGTTTGTGTACCTCGGAAAAATACTCCTTCTCCCAACGTTTCCATACGTGCTGTCGTAATTTTGAGACGTATTGAAGATCCATTGGTTCCTTGATGACTTTGTAATAGTCTGGTACTTCATTAGGATTCACTGGTTCCATAAACGACCAAGCGCTTTTTACTGCGGCTCCTTCGTTCGCAGTCGACTTCGTCGGCGGGTTTTTTAGCGACGTTGCGATTCTGTCTCTCTGGTGTAAGATTCTCGAGACCACCACCACGAGACTCTCGTCCATTTCCAGCACGTACCTAACTAAATCCGACTTCTCCACTACGCCCTTGACCTTAGGCGTGCTGCGCGATAAGAGGCCGAAGAAGTCCTCGAATGAATTCTTTGATTTGCGCCATCGTTCCGGGTACTGGCTCACGCTGCTCTTGTTGCTCAGTGAACGCACCCTGAAGCTCTGCATGCGCTCGAAGTTTGGCCTCTGGATGGAGGAATGTCGGTCGTTGACGCTGGCGCTTAGTAGGGTATAACCCGTCAACGCCGATGTCTCCGCTTCCCCCAACACCTTGGGGACCACCTCCTTGTTCTGCTGGAGTATCCACTTCTCCACGTCGTCGTTGCACCTGCTCGCGAAGAGCACCTCGTTTTCCGTCCGCAATCTCGTCGTCTCCTCGTTCTGCTGGAGTTTCCACTTCTCCATGCCGTCGTTGCATCTGCTCGCGAAGAGCGCCTCGTTCTCCGTCCGCAATCTCGTCGTCTCCATGTTCTGCTGGAGTTTCCACTTCTCCATGCCGTCGTTGCATCTGCTCGCGAAGAGCGCCTCGTTCTCCTCCTGCAATCTCGCCGCCTCCTCCTGAGCCACCGCTAACTGCTCCTTGTAGCCGACCTCTTTGGCCACGTAGTCCTTGCGCAGTTTCTCGCTCTCGCAACGGTACGCCTCCAGGTCGCGGATCCTCGCGTTCCTCTCGTCGATTTCCTCGCGTGCCACCGCCAACTGCTCCTTGTAGCCGACCTCTCTGACCACGTAGTCCTTGCGCAGTTTCTCGCTCTCGTAATGGTACGCCTCCAGATCGCGGATCCTCGCGTTCTTATCGTCGATTTCCTCGCGTGCCACCGCCAACTGCTCCTTGTAGCCGACCTCTTTGGCCACGTAGTCCTTGTGCAGTTTCTCGCTCTCGCAACGGTACGCCTCCAGGTCGCGGATCCTCGCGTTCCTCTCGTCGATTTCCTCGCGTGCCTCCGCCAACTGCTCCTTGTAGCCGACCTCTTTGGCCACGTAGTCCTTGCGCAGTTTCTCGCTCTCGCAACGGTACGCCTCCAGGTCGCGGATCCTCGCGTTCCTCTCGTCGATTTCCTCGCGTGCCTCCGCCAACTGCTCCTTGTAGCCGACCTCTTTGGCCACGTAGTCCTTGCGCAGTTTCTCGCTCTCGCAACGGTACGCCTCCAGGTCGCGGATCCTCGCGTTCTTCTCGTCGATTTCCTGGCAAATGGTGTCATTCTTCTTGAAGAGAATGTCCATACTTTCCTCGTGCGTCTTCTGCAGCTTGTCTATCTCGTTCTTGAGGACGCACATCTGTTCCTCGTGTTGCCTAGTAGTTGCCTCCATGATATTATCATTTTCGTTTTTCAATAATTTCACTGATTCTGCATGTTGTAAATTCAATTGAATAATTTCGTTCTGGTGATTTGCGATGAGCTGCGTGATTTCCGCCATGTACTTGCTCCTTTCATCCTTGACGACGTCCAGATGACGCTGTCTCTCCTCGTCCAGCGTCTCCTCCAACTGTTTGCACGATAGGCGCGCTTCCTCCGCGTCCAGGCGCATACTCTCCGCAGTCCTGGGAGCGGGCGGCTTAAAGGGGGCCCATGGTTGTGCGTGGGGCCGAGTGCTGGGCGAAACTCGACCCTCTTTCACCGTAACTTTTCCAATTTCTTCCGCGGGATCCTTTTTCACGGTAGGAATATGCTTTTTGAAAATGAAATGCTCGCTCTGGTACCGCTTTTTCAATTGAGTCCACACTGTATCATATGAGGCATTGGACAACTGAATTGTTTTAAGCATTTGAGCTGCTTCACTTTTAAGTAAGCTTCGTAGATAATACAACTTTTGCACATTACCTAGCGAAAAGTTGTTGTGTATAAGGGATGTAAAGGCGTCACAAAATCTCTGCCACTCGTCATATTTTCCGCTGAAAGTCGGTAACTCGATCACTGGTAATTTCACTTGTGGTGCTTCGTTGTGGTTTGATAAATGGATATTGTTGTCTATGACCGCAGCTTGTGTTGCACACTTGATTTTGCAATAATCACATTTGAATTGCAGAAGTTCATTCGCGATATCCACATCGTTGTCGAAGAGCTCACTTGCAATTATTTTGAAATTGTTGAGACTTGGTTCAAACTTAATCCATTTTTGCACGATTAAATTTTTATCACGATTCGTGTCCGCGAGGAGTAACTGGAGTGTGTCCTTTTGACTGATGATGTTTTTCTTTTGGCACTGTAGCCTTTTAACAATCACTGCCATGTTGATGATTTTCACACAAAATACACAAAGAGTTCTGGTAGAATTGTTCGTTTACGTACGGTTGTAGCTTAGATAACTCACGCAATAACACAACACAAAAAACGGAGAGTTACATAAGACGGTGTACTTATAAACGAAGCGGAGTTCCACCAATGACTTAGCACGTTTGCAAAGTCCACAAAAGTTCACGAAAAAACACTAGCTGTAAAATACACAAGAAGTTCAGGTAGAATTGTTCGTTTACGTACGGTTGTAGCTTAGATAACTCACGCAATAACACAACACAAAAACGGAGAGTTACTTAAGACGGTGTACTTATAAACGACGCGAAGTTCCACCAATGACTTTGCACGTTTGCAAAGTCCACAAAAGTTCACGAAAATCACTAAACCTTACTTTATCCGGTTCGAAGGACCATGTTAATTACGCGGGTTCGCGATTTGGTTTTAAAATTACAAATACCAGTATATTGAATAAATGTATTTATTTCAACTACTGACTAAGAAATAATAACAAGTAACAAATAAAGGATAAAGACAAGACTTAGAAAAATAATAATAAAGAATTGAAATAATATAGCGCGGACACGACCGAATGGTAATATGTTTCTTTCACGGCAGTTTAGACAACACTCACTCAGAAAAATAGTTAAAGATCGAGGTTTAAGAAAGAAGTGCAGGGATTGGTCAGATTAGAAGAAAGAGGGAGTTTACGGAAGGAAATAGATATAGTATTTTATTCAAGAAAGACAAGGATCGCAGATTGCGGGGTGGAAATTACCAAGGGTTTTCAGGTCTGGCGTTTGGGCGAAGAAAGGTCGTTTACAACTTAAGCCGTCGCGCGCGGATTAGCCCTTATAGCCCCCAATTGAGCACGAATTTAACACGATGAATAGAAATACAGAAAATTGTACACAATGGTTTATTACCCTTCGGTCATGTCCGTAATGCGCAAGAAAACACTAAAATCACGTTTTGAAATAATGTAAATTGTTCGAAATATAAATGTATAATTTCGCGTTAACAGATTGCTAAAGTAATAACATTCAAATAAACGTTAGGAATTATCGGTTTATTCTCGTTCATCAATGAAGTGTTTTTGAAATAAAATCAACGCGGATTATCAGAAATACCCTCAAGGTCGCCAGAGGCTCGCTCTAAATCGTCGCGAGTAAATTTAACTGGGGCATTATTGAAACCGCTACGTTTTGTTGCGCGCTAATTATAAAACCGCATGTGTTGGTGGCGATACCGACAAATCCATGTTTTAGATTTTATCTTATTCTATTGAAAAAAATCAACACTAAGTATAAAATCAGCTTAATTTACTAGTGTTTATACTGTATCTAAATTCTTACTTACTACAAAATTATGCAATATCTTTTCCCTTCTATTGTTTCTAGTACTTCCCTATGGAAGGTCCTTGTGAAAGGTTTGTTAATTCTCTAGTAAGAAATAAACTAATAGCCGTATTAATAGTGGCGAATTAATCCGAGATTGAGGATTAATCCTCGGATCGGACTAAAACGTGTCCAATAGTCGGTATAATCCGGGATGAATTCTACAAATAATCTTAGATACAGCAATAAGTAGCGATTCATCTAGGATTATAGAATGCGAGATTAATCAGAAAATTGATCTCTGTCTATAAGTACGGCTGTAAGCGTTACTTTCATTAGTAAATCATATAGTTTATTGGGGTAGGTCAGGAATACGTTAGGTCAAGGTCAATGTATGTAATTCCGATGCTCAAGAATACCCCTAGTTTAAGAAAAATTGTGTTGAATAGGTGAGGAGTACGCTAGATCAATTCATGTCTGGTTAAGGTTAATCAATAATTTATTGAGGTAGGCTAACTTTTCCTGCAACTTTCATAGTTTTTTTCATAGTCAAGAATATGAAGAGGTGGGTACAATAGAAAAACATTAAATAAGTATTTCTTTAAAATATCCCGAATTTTATTAAGAGCATCAGAAACTGCTAAAAAATAATGCTTCTAAAAAACGGGTTTAAAACAAAAACAAAAAATTCCTAAATAGAATCTGTTAATAAACAGTTAACAATAACTTTAACATTTGTTTTAAATAATTGAAAATTGATTTGGAAAATTGAAAATAAAAATGAAATTTTGCTAAAAAAAACATTAAAATTATTTTTAAAAAAAACAATTCATACATAAATCACGTTTGTTTTCTTTTAATTTCCCTTCAGAGCGAATAAATCTTCCGCCTTACATTTAATGCATTTCTTTTGTCAAAATTTTTATATTTTTTTTTTTTAATTTTGGACAGATTTAATATGTCATCTTTTTTTCTGGGCAAAATGTTTCTTCTTTGAGAAAATTCAAATTTTAATTTTTTTTTTTGTAAAATTTTATTTATTTTATTTGTTAAGGATTGTATTAAATTTTGGACACATTGAAGCGAAATTTTAAATTCTATTAAAAATCATTTAAAAATTCGCTTCAATGTATCAAAAATTTAATAAAAACCTTAAGAAATAAAATAAATAAAATTTTAGAAATATATAAATTTTCTGAAAGAAGAAACAATTTCAATTGTTTTTTTGCCACCATTCAGTTTTATGAACATAATAGTTCTTTGAGAAATTCCAAAAGTTTTAAATGGTTTTTTGGAACATATCAACTATTTTATTATTTAAGAATTTTATTTAAATTTCGGACATATTTAAGGCAAATTTAAAATTTTTTTTAGCTGCTTTTTAACAGGTTTTCAATTGGGATTTTGCTGCGATTATTCATAGTTTTTCCTAAATCAATTGTTTTTTAGAATAATGTAGTGTTTTAATTTCATTTATTTAATTTATTTTTTTCTTCTGCTTTCATTTCCATCGTTTTTTTTTTATTTGGTAAAATTTGGACATTTTGAAGCAAATCTGTTTATCGACAGATTTTCAATTGTCTTTTTTTCTTAATATTATTTGTTTTTTTTTTTCTAAACCAATTGTTTCTTCTTTTTAACAGATTTTCGACTGTTTTTATTCTAATATTTTGTAAATATTTTTCAAAATTTTTTGCCCTTTATTTTTAAATTTAAGATTTTTCATAACGCAAAATATTTTATATTTAACTGTTTTATTAAGGTACAAACTGTGTTTCAATTGTTTTTTTATAGACTTATTTTTTTTTAATTCCATAATTTTCATTTTATAAAGGAAAATTCGCCAAAAGCGTTTTTCAGTTGTTTTTTATAGCCAATTATCGTACTCTTTGGAAAATTTAAAGGTTTTATTTTTTATAACGCAAAATATTTTTAAATTGTTTTTTATAGCAAAATTTCAATTGTAGTATGTTGAATAAAATAAATAAGATTACCTATAATTGTTTTTATTAAGATGAAAACTGATTTTCTGTTGTTTTCTTATAACAATTTTCAATTGTTTTTATTAAGGTAAAAACTGGTTTTCAATTGTTTCTTCAATTGCAAAATTTCAATTGTTTTTATCAAGGAAAGCACTGTTTGACAGTTGTTGTTTTCATAAATAACTTCAATTGTTTTTATTAAAGCAAAAACTGATTTTCAATAGCCTTCTTTCTAACAAACTTCATTTATTAAAAGTAAAAACTGTTTTTGAATTGTATTTTTTTATTGTGTGTAGTCCTCTTTTGAAAATTTTGTTTTATATAACGTAAAATAATTTAAAAGTTGATTAATTAAAAAGCACTAAAAACCTTTCTTCACAATTTTATTTAAATTCACAGATATATATTTCGGACACAATATATTGACCATTATCAATGTTTAAAAAAAAAAATTAAAAGTGTTTTTCAATTGTTTTTTATAGCAAAATTTGTTTTTATTAAGGTAAAAATTGTTATTCAGTTGTTATATTTTTTTAATAATAATTTCTAATTGTTTTTACTAAGGTAAAAAAACTGTTTTTATAGCAAAATTTCAAATGATTTGATTAAGGCAAAACACTGTTTTTCAATTATTTTTATAGCTAAATTTCATTTGTTTTCATTAACGTAAAAACTGTTTTTCAATTACTTTTTTTAGTCTTTTGTCCTTTTTTTATTAAGGTAAAAATTGTTTTCAGTTTATCAATTGTTTTAATTAAGTTAAAAAATTGATTTTTTTAGCAAAATTTCAATTGTTTTTATTAATGAAAAAAAAACTGTGTGAAGGATGTTTTTTTTCAATAATAAATTTCAATTGTTTTTATCCACGTAAAAACTGTTTTTCTATTAAGTTTTCTTATTATACTCTTTTGTTTTGTTTTTGGAAATTTCAAAGATTTTATTTTATATAACGCAAAATATTTAAAAACTGTTTTTCAGTTGTTTTTTTATAGCAAACTTTCAATTGTTTTTATTAGCGCGAAAACTATTTTTCAATTGTCTTTCTTTATAACAAATTCCAATTGTTTTTAATAAGATAAAATAAAAACTGTTTTTCAATTGTTTTTTTAATAATTAAAATGTCAATTGTTTTTATTAATATTTGACAGATTTTCAATTATATTTTTACAATCTTACGTAGGTTTTTTTTAACTACATCAATTGTTTGTTATTTTGGAAAGTTTAACTGTTTTTTATCAAATTAGATTTTTCTTCAGTTGTTTCTTATAACAATTTTTAATTGTTTTTATTAAGATAAAAAAATGATTTTTATAGCGAAATTTTTTCAATTGTTTTTATTAAGGCAAAAACTATTTCTCAATTGTTTTTTATAGCACAATTTTCAATTTCTCAATTGTTTTTATTAACTTAAAAAAACTGTTTTTTAATTAAGTTTTATTTTTTATAGCATTTTCTCATTCCTTTCGAAATTTCAAGGATTTTATTTTAAATCACGCAAAATATTTAAAAACTGTTTTTTGGTTTTTTTTTTAATAGCAAAACTTCAATTGTTTTTATTAACACAAAACACTATTTTTTAATTGTCATTTAATAACAAATTTCAATTGTTATTAATAAGGTAAAGTAAAAACTTCTTTTAATTGTTTTTTAATAAAAAAAGTCAATTGCTTTTATTAATATTTGACAGATTTTCAATTATATTTTTATAATCTTACGTAGGTTTTTTTTAACTAAATCAATTGTTTGTTATTTTGGAAAGTTTAACTGTTTTTTTAAGTTTTTAATTTCTCTTTTTTTCTGTTTTATTTTATTTCGATAATGATTTCATTTAAAAATAGTTTATTATTTAATTGTTTCAAGTATTTATTTATATATTTAAGTATATCTCGTACGTCAGACGTTATATGTATATCGATAAATCTCATTCTTGAATTAAAGTGGATACTGCTATTAATAAAATGTATGTATAAGGTACTTACCAATGTTTTTCTCTTAAGTGATATATTCAAATTTTCTTATGTGTAACAAAATGCATGCAATTTATAGGTTCGCAATATATAGTAAAGTGTTTTTTTATCAAATTAGATTTTGTTTTCAATTGTTTTTATTAAAATAAAAAATTTATTTTTATAGCAAATTTTCAATTGTTTTTATTAACGTAAAAAAATGTTTTTCAATTAAGTTATTTTTTGTGTTCTATTGTTTTTATTAAGGGGAAAAACTATTTGACGGTTGATTATATAATTATAAATTTCAATTGTTTTTATTAACGTAAAAACTGTTTTTCAATTAAGTTTTTTTTTTAGTCTTTTGTTTTTTTTTTGGAAATTTCAAAGATTTTATTTTATATAACGTTTTTCAGTGGTTTTTTTTGTTATAGCAAAATTTCAATTGTTTTTATTAACGCAAAAACTATTTTTTAATTGTCTTTTTATATAAACAAATTTCAATTGTTTTTACTAGGGTAAAGTAAAAACTGTTTTTCAATTGTTTTTTTAATAAAAAATGTTATTTGTTTTTATTAATATTTGACAGATTTTTAATTATATTTTTACAATCTTATGGTGCTTTTTAACTCAATCAATTGTTAATTAATTTTTTTATATGAAAATTTCAATTGTTTTTATTATGACAATAAAAATTGATTTTTCTAGCAGAATTTCAATTGCTATTAAGGAAACATCTGCTTGACAGTTGTTTTTTAATAATAAATTTCAATTGCTTTTATTAGCTTAAAAACGCTTTTTAAATTAAAGAGTTTTTATGGTCTTTTGTCTTTTTTGAAAAATTATTTTTTTTTTATTTTATACAACGTATAGGTATTTAAAAACTGTTTTTCAGTTGTTTTTTATAGCAAAATTTCAATTGTTTTTATTAAGGTAAAAAGTGTTTTCAGTTATTTTTTTATAACAAATTTCAATTGTTTTTATTAACGCAAAAACTATTTTTCAATTTTATATTTTTTATAACAAATTTCTACTTTTTTTTAAATAAGGTAAAGTAAAAACTGTTTTCAATTGCTTTTTTAATGAAAAAATGTCAATTGTTTTTATTAATATCTGACAGATTTTCAATTATATTTTCACAAATTGTTTCTTATTTTGCAAAGTTTAGCTGTTTTTTTTTTCCAACAAATTAGATTTTATTTTTTTTTAGTTCGTGTGTTAAAATTATTTTCTTTTTAAACAAATTTCAATTGTTTTTTATTTAGTAAAATTTCGACTTATTAAGTCAATTTTATAACTCAAAATTTTCAGCTGATTTTGACAGATTTTTAATTGTTATTTTTTTATATTTTTAACTTTTTTAAAAATATTTTATTAGAAATTTTCCAGTGTTTCTTAAGATATTTTTTTTTGACTGTTAATTTTCAATTACATATTTCTCTTTTTAGCATAAATTTGAATTGTTTTTATTAAGGTGATATTTTCACTAATTTAGGATAATTTTAAAGTGTAGTTTTTGAATGTTCACAACTCGTTATATTAAAACACATTTCCAATTGTTTTTTTTTTGTTTCTAAATTATAAATTGTTTTTTTTTCTAAATATTTTTTTCTCCTTTGGAAATTTGCCAGTGTTTGTTAAACAAAATATTTAAAAAAAGTATACGAAACCAAACTTACCAGTGCTTGTTAAAAACAAGATATTAAAAAAATATATGAAATCCAATTTTAATCTGGCGTTTTACTTTTTGAAATTCTTTTTTTTTCTTTTTTAAAATATTTTCAAGCAATTTTAAGCTGGTTTCATTTTTTTTTTTTTTTTTAAATTTCAATTTTTATTTGGTTCAAATCTACTTAGAATGTTATCAACTGTTACTTTATTCTTATCAAATACAGGGTCTATTACGGAAGTAATGTGCATGATTTTTTATTGTGTCGCGACTATCCATCGCAGCATGGTAAAACGGGTCGGAAAATGTGGCCTCACAATGAAAAGACGTGTCTCTGTTTAAAATGTGTTTTTCGACAATAGAGTGATACGCAATCAATTTTTGTTGTGCGGCTTGGAAAGAATGCAACCGAAACATTACATTCCAGATGCTTCAAGGTGAATGAGTCGCACTTTCTTAACTGTGTCGTAACCAGAGACGAATCCCGGATGTTCGAGTAATAAACTTTATTCATGTTTGCCACCAATTGAGAAATACATTTATAAATATATTTACAGCGGATATGAGCGTCAATTTTTTTATGACCAGAATCGAAAAAGCAGAACAGCGAGTGGCACATAAAATCATCCCTCCGTGCGAATGACCAAGTCTCTTATCAAAACGATGCTCATTGTTTTTTTTTGACGTCCGAGGAATCGTCTACTTTGAGGGGAGAAATTGTCAACTCAGCTTTTAACCTGCAGGTGTTCAAGAGATTAAAACGCCGATCGCGCTCCTGAAAGTTGACATCAAAGACACCATCGGCTTCACCATGACATTGCCTTCATCGCTACCAATCCTGGACCGAACCCCGGTGGTTCCCCTTACAATACCAACTTGGCTCTGTGCGATTTTTTTTGTGCTGAGAAAGCATCGGGAGTCCGTTGAAAATATTCAAAAGCATATTACATTCCCGTTGATGAGGAGTTTCAGGGTGCCTTCCAGACATGGTAGGTACGTTTCTGCAAGTGCACTGATGCTACAATCAATAAATATATTTTTCCCAGAAAATGGGTATTACTTTTATAATAGACCCTGTATATATTTTAATCAAATTTTGAAGTTAAAAGATTTTTAAAAACCTTCAACAAAATTTCAATTGTTTTTCGGTTGCTTTTTATTAAAAATGAAATAGTTTTTTAATTAATTTTCTAAAAATATTACTTAAAAACATAATTTTTCCGTTTCAAAAATTGTTCCATCCGTCCGCCTTTTTGTCGTATTTAATTTACATCTAAATCGGACACTTGGCAAATACAATTACTGCGTTACAGCAGTGTTTAACGTGTATATTTCGAGATTTATGGACCGTTCGCATTTTGACGAATCCGTGGAACGACCTACGTGGGCGCAGCACGTGCCAAAACAGCAATTTCCCCCACGGCGGGATCAAGAAAACTTAACGCGGCAATAAACAAATTCGACATTGCGTTTACGTTGAGCGACCGAAAACATGCACTGACTGGCCTTGTTTCAACCGGGAGAATAAAGTAAATTCTCGTAAAAAAAGGCGATACTATTATTTAATTTATATTGTATATAGTGTAATGTATAGTTTTTCAAATATAAAGAATGACTATACGTTACAATAGTTAAAATGGTAACATGGACTATTATAAGTTAACTATTTAAACATTAAACTACAAAACGCACAGTGTTTCTATCATAACCACAGGAATAAATGTCCACAAACTTCGAGGCGAATGAAAAATGATAAATCGATATAATTTTTGTAGAGGTGGTTGTTTTCATTTTTTGTAATTATCTTGGTCCATTTAAAACGAAGTGATAAATTATAGAGCTGCCAACATTTTTTTTACCTCCGTATAATTAAGGACAGATCTGGAAATTTTGGCACAAAATTTATTTGAAAAAAAACTTATGCTTGCTTATACTTGTTTTGTGTGTAACTGGGCCAACTTTTAAATTACGCGTAAATATGATTTCATTTGATATATTATTATATTCTTCGGAAGCAGCTATGTATATTATAAACTCACTAAAAATGTGTACCTTTTTAATTTCTTTTATTATTCAAAAAGTTTTGTAATTAATTTTATTGGAAACTTCGAGACGATAAGGAATTAAAGTTTATGTGTATATGTAGGGTGGGTGGGTGGCCTCTATCCCACCCTCCAATCAGTAAAACATCATCAAAAATTATTTGAAATATTTGTATGAATACATCAATTAAAAATTGCAATTATTTTGTGTTTATAAGTATATATGGGTGTCCTCTATCCCTATCCATCTTTTATTTCCGTGTAATATTTTCTGACAATATAAAATTGTATTTGTTTTGATTGAGTAACATTAAGCAGGGAAAGTTTTAGAAAGAAAGAATTTTAAAGATTACATAAATAAATTAATGAATTCCTGAAAACGTTTCCACTCTATTGGCCGAAGGAAGGCTCTATAATTATAATTAGAGCCAGAATGCGCCAGGAGGCGCCCGGAATTCCGAATTAATTAGATTTACGCCATCGTAAATCGTGAAAATCTCCGAAAGAAACCACCTCTCTCATCTGGTGCAACGTGCGCGCTCTTATTTATACATATTAAAAAAAAAAAAACGAAACCGATGGACATATATATTTCGGGATTAGCGAGGATTGTTTATATTTATCTCTATATTGGACACGGCCGACACTCGAACTTGTCATCGGGCGGACGCAGAAAAAAATATATAATATGATACGTTGCACAACGGTGCTGAACGCGAGGGGATTAACCCAATTTCAAAAACGCGCGTTACGCAAATTGGCAGCCGTTAATTTGCGCCCGATCTTGAGGTCACCATTCGGCGCTGTTTGTTTTGCTATTTCGCATTCATTCCGATAAGCGTGAGGTGAAATAATAGATTTAGTTACCACCTACAAAGGAGTCAGGGTTCTTAAATTACTGTAAAGATAAAATTGCAATAATAAAATTGTATAATTTTTAAAATTCAGTTCAAAAATAGATTAAATTAAATGAATTTCATGGGCTGAAAGACCATCGAACGATAGTCAACGAAAAAACAAACAAAAAAAACAAATTGACAGTCTAATTCTATGTTTTAAGTTAGGTAATTAGCAAACAATCAACATCAAAAACAAGAAGAGAAGAAGCAAATTAATTGTCCTATTATCAGTGATAACACTATTTTACAATAAATATGTTTATCTCAACTGATTGAGGTTGTAAGCACTTACTTCGTGATACATTTTAATTAGGTGAAAAATAAAAAATACTTTTACTTTTAATAAACATTGTGATATTAACTAAGTAAAAGTATTTTTTATTTTTCTTTTTGAATTTTCATTTATTGCGATTTTATAATTTTACTAACTGGTAACAAATTTCCTGTTCTATGAATCTAATTCTATGTTTAAAGTTAGGTAATTAGATCAGCTGTTTGAAACCTCTTCCCACTTGGCAATTTTTTTTTTTAAAACCAGGCATGTGGTGTTTTGAGTAATTCTTTTTTTTTTTTCTGTGTCAAACAAAGAGACGCTAAAAATATATGAACAGTGAACTTGTTGGCAGGACGGTCCATAGCAATATTTCAAAAGTCAGGTGTGTGCGCGGGCAAAAGTTTCCCTAGTTGCGCTAATTATTACTCACACACACTGGCAATAGTTTTTTTTTTACCGGGAACGAGTTTCACAACAACCAAACCTCGTGTGCACAAACAGAAACACGCCAATCATTCCCCCAGTTCTAATTATAACCATTGTTGTTGCATGAATCACTGCCGGCTTGGTATGTATTTTTAATTCGTTTGTACAGTTAATGAATTGCGAAATAGTTTTTAATTGCCTTTGAAAATGTCAGCGCATGTTAATTCGGGTGGGTGTTTATCAGGATTACGTATCTATAGATATTTTTTTTTGTATAAAAACCACAGTTTCCGTATGTTCTCATTTCCATTGAGTAAACTCTTGTTTGTTCGAATACGCATCTGAAAATAATTTAATAGACTTGATAAATTATGAAAAATACAATCGTTCATCAATTGCTAGTTGAGAGAACTAATCACAATAAATCTTTACCTTCTCATCTCTGCAAACTTTATTACGGTTGTGTAAATATGGTTGCATATATACTAAAGTATATTGAAATTACAAAATTTTTAATAATTATGTATTCTGCTATAATTATTAAATTATATTCTTGAAATTAAAAGTATAATACACCCTGCTAAATAATAAAATTCGTTCAATTTCGCAACCATTTATAATAATTTCAGACTTAAATATATAGACGCATATTTGGTTGCCTAATTAGATGCAAGCCTGGTTAGAAATTTTACTTTGTTTACGCTTGAAAATGATTGAAACTCGAGTCACTTAAAAATAAAGGAAGTGCTTAAGAGGAATGAATTAACTTTTAATTAAAATTTGTTGATTTGTAATTGAATAAATTGCATGAAAACAATAAACACAAAATTAAAACCCTATTATATATATATTTGTTGAATTTGCTGCTGTTTTATCGCATTTTTAATATCAAGGGTTGTTTAAAATGAGATATTTAGTTGGTTTCAGAATTTGTTTAAAATTTATTCCGACTAGTTTCGATTTTTACATCATTGTTTAGATAAAAAATGTGAAACCAACCAAGTGCCTGCCTCATTGTAAAACACCCCCATTATACAGGGTTATTCACGCTATACGGCACGGAATATTGTGGCCAAAATACGTGACTTTCAAAAAGTTTCACTTTGGGGATATATGGGGGTCTATTAGGGCTACTTTTTAAAATTACTTTCATAATATACAGGGTGTCCCAAAAACCCTAAAAGTATCAAAGTTGTGTTTTTTTTAATGAAACACCCTGAATTTTATTGCATTCTTGGATCCTTCGATAAAAATAAGTGTGTGTTTTAATAAGGTTTTTATTACTTAAACCTTAAGGTTTTTGAAATAATTTGATTTTTGTAAAAATTTAACCTAATTTTCATGTTTCAAATACTTAAAAAGTAAATAAGTTATGCATACCAAATTTACACTGAAATGTAACAATAGATCATATTTTATTTTCCAAGTATAATAAATTTGACATCTTATACCGGGTGTAAAAAAAATTGGAATTAAACAAATGAGAACTTTAAATGGCTATAACTTCATTTATTTAAATGGAACGCTATACTTATTAATTTATCAGCAAATGCACGTTTTAATTACCTTTCGAATGGTATTTAAATCTTAAGTGTTAAGTCTTCTCGTTTTTGCAGAAAACGCCAAAATATTGTTTATTGCACCGTTTTAGTACTTTTTAAGTAAAAATTTGTATGTATCTAGTTTTCTATGGTATTTAAAAACGTCAGATAATTAATTTAGTCTGTCATTTTAGTTTAAAAAGCCTGTCTTTTGTTATAGTTGTCTTATTTTGCATTGTTGTGTTAGATCGTTAATAATCGTTATTGTTTGAACATGGCTGTTGTATTTTTTGGTAAAAAATGAAGATTTTCTCAAAAGAAGGGGTTATTGGCATTATTTTTATGCTTGGAGAATGTCATCAAAATTGTTTATTGGCTTGTCGAGTTTATACTTAAAGGTTTCCCGAAAGAAATCACCCTAAGCCAGCTATTTTTGAGAGACTATTAAACCAGTTTAAAGAAATTGGAAGTGTCAGTAATAAAAATCTCAGTATAAGATAATCTGTGTAAATTTTCATTTTTTACAATGACATACAACAACCATGTTCAGACAATAACGATTACTAACGATCTAACACAAAAACGCAAAATAACACAACTATAACAAAAGACATCATTTTTAAACTAAAGTAACAGACTAAATTAATTATCTGACGTTTTTAAATACGATAGAAAACTAGATACATTAAAATTTTTACTTTAAAAGTACTAAAACGGTGCAATAAACAATATTTTGGCGTTTTCTGTAAAAACGAGAAAACTTAACACTTAAGATTTACATACCATTCGATAGGTAATTAAAACGTGCATTTGCTGATAAATTAATAAATATAGCGTTCCATTTAAATAAATGAAGTTATAGCCATTTAAAGTTCTCATTTGTTTAATTCCAATTTTTTTACACCCGGTATAAGATGTCAAGTTTATTATACTTGGAAAATAAAATATGATCTATTGTTACACTTCAGTGTAAATTTGGTATGCATAACTTACTTATTTTTTAAGTATTTGAAACATGAAAATTAGGTTACATTTTGACAAAATTCAAATTAATTCAAAAACCTTAAGGTTTATGCAATAAAAACCTTATTAAAACACATACTTATTTTTATAGACGGATCCGAAAATGCAATAAAATACAGGGTGTTTCATTAAAAAAAACACAACTTTGATACTTTTAGGGTTTTTGGGACACCCTGTATATTATGAAAGTAATTTTAAAAAGTAGCCCTAAAAGACCCCCATATATCTCCAAAGTGAAACTTTTTGAAAGTCACGTATTTTGGCCACAATATTCCGTGCCGTATAGCGTGAATAACCCTGTATATATTTGTTGAATTTGATTATCGTTTTATCACCTGGTGAAACATTTTTAATATTAAGGGTTGTTTACAATGAGGTATTTAGTTGGTTTCACAATTTTTTTATAATTTATTCCGACTAGTTCTTACATCATTGTTTAGATAAAAATTGTTAAACCAACCAAGTGCCTTATTGCAGACAACCCACATTATATATTATTGATAATAACAATATTACAAAAAAAGGACTCAAGTTTCGACCTTTGAACACCATTAATTATTAAATCCTTTGGTTGTTACATTAAATTTTACTTTTTAATTTGAAATTTTATGTCCTCAATTACACTGTAATCGCCATTTACGAATCAATTAAAATTTTTAAAGTTACTTTTGGCTTTTACTAGTCCAAATTGATTATCTTCAACGTATCAAAAAATATGCGCATGCGCACTGATGACGTTTTCCGCGTTACAACTTCTGGTATAATTCAAAACGGTGACTATAAAATAAAACTTACCTCTTGATGATTTTGTTTACTAGTATCTTCAAAGTCGCCACCTCCCGAATTGTCCTTTTCAGGCTCCATATCCTGAATAAATTACGAGGAAGTTGAATTAAAACGTACAAATTGGTGGAAATAAAACTTACGTCCAAACTATCGAAAGCCACGACACCCGTCGACCTCCTCTTGGGCCTCCTCCTCCTCTGTATCGCCGCTTGTGTCGCTAGTGTGGCCTGGGCGTTTCGAGCGTCGTTCTCCTTATCTTGTTCTATAATTTTTTTATGTTGTAATAATAAGGTTGCGATACATTTTAAGGCACAAACAAACCTTTTTCATCTAATGTTTTAGGCCTACGCAATGGCAGTGTGACGGTGGTGTCTGCGGTCTCGATGGGCGCTGACGACGGACGGGGTGTACTGTTGGTGGTGGTCCTCCTGACGAACGACGGCGTGGACGGTGGCTCCGCTGCTTTATTCGCATCCTCGAGCTTAAACTAAACGGAAAAGACAAACCACACTAAGTATGCGAGATTAATCACACCCCAAATTACATTCCAATTTAGTCGGACCGTGCTCTTAATAATAAATCAACCCATCAACAACGATCAACTGTATTTATTTGTCTAAATTTTGGTATACAAAAATAATACAAGCACAATTAGGCAAGCTACTATATTAAATTCCTTTAAGTAAACACTATCACAATTAGTCCTTAGAGTAAACACGACAGAGTACGTAGAGAGTTAATAGATAAATGACGTGGAGGTAAGGATGATAGAGTAAGTAGAAGCAGAATACAAACAGAATGGAAATAGGGATCTGCAAACAAATAACACAAACAAATCAAACGCATTCCCCAACTCGTTCCGACGTTTCCTACCAGGGATGCACGTGTACATACCTTGCTGCCGTTGTCGACTCTCAACCTCCACGAGGGCCTCCTCTCCTGCGCGGCCGGCTGCGGCTGTGTCGCCTGCGTCGTCTCCTCGCCGCCACCGGTGGTGGTCGCGTCTCGCGTGGGGACGGTAGGCGCCGCTGTCGTTATCGTGGCGCTCACACTAACCCCGTTAGCACCATTAGGCTGTTAGTACGAGAAGCACAGTGTCCGTGTTATTATAATTATTATTGTTGTTTATTATTTAAAGGAAAAAAAAAACCGACACCCTCTATACTCCTCTTTAATTAACGTTTTACTAAGAATAATCACCTGCTCGTTGTTGTTGTTATTCAACGAGGAGTTCTTCTTTTTGACCAGCTGCTCGGCCGACTTGATCTCCTCCAGCGTGACGCCCTGCGTCGACCTCCTCGTCTCTCTAACGCGTTTCGCGTGCGCCTTCCTCTGCGTTTCGCTCTCTTCATCCCTTACAGGCGGCACAAAGGATCTACCATTTAAAAATACCAAATGTCAGTTGTATAATTATAACGAATTATTATTAAAATACAATACGAATTAGTAAAATGTGTTAATTGTATATAATTTATTAAAATGAAGTTATTCTATTGAAATAATTTTAGTATAAATCAACCTGTAAAAAATGATTCCTAATACATTTTGATTAAATAATAATACAGCGGCGATGATAATTATTTTATTTAACATTATGTTCATTAATAAGGTGTGTATTTGGTTGCATACCTATGTGTAACACTTTCGCCATGAATTTAGTTTATTTAAGCTATTAATAAGTACGTAAGTACTCAAAATATACTTTAAAATAAATATTATTATATAAACTGGCGCGTATTTGATTGCACACTTTTATATAAAATAATCTTCACATGTTATAAGTGTTTATTAATTAAACTGTGATATTTAAAATGTCAATTTAGCAAATAAAATCATTTTTAAATGAAATACTGCCAATGGAAAGATGAGAAACGATAATTATGCGACTATAATTTCGATTTTTGCAGTTAAAAAATATAAATAAAATATACTTAAAAATTTATAGATTGACGTGAAATATTTTTTCAGTTCAGTAATTTTTAAATAAATTATTATTAGCTTCATTATATTATATGTTAATAAATAATTGTATATTTGGTTGCATATATACGTCGTAACATATTGGTCGCACATTAGTAGTTAATTCATAGAAGAACTCATTTTTTACTTTCCCTAAATACGAAGTATACAGGGTGAGTTTTTTTCGATGTTCTCTATGGGGATCTCGGAAACTATAAGAGATAGAGAAACGATTAAATGGGGAAAGAAGTGTAGATTTACGAGACGAATAAAATTTCATTTTCAAAGTTTTCAAAAAAGTCAAGGGTAACTAGATATTTTGAAAAAAGTAAAAAGTGTCAATTTTTTCAAATCAATATATCTCGGTTATTATAACAGATAGAAAAAAACTGTAAAGGACAAAGTTTTAGATAATTTTATGTAGATTAATAAAAAATAGTCAGAAAATTTTTATCGCCATTATTTTCTGAGATATGATGCAAACTTACATTTTTTTAAATAGAAACCATAGTTGGCTGTGACCTCATTCAAAAGGTAATTTTTTTCTCTTTCATCCAATATGGCAACCGAGATATATTGATTTGAAAAAAATGACACTTTTTACTTTTTTCAAAATATCTAGTTACCCTTGACTTTTTTGAAAACTTTGAAAGTGGAATTTTAAATCTACACTTCTTTCCCCATTTAACCGTTTCTCTATCTCTTATAGTTTCCGAGATCCCCAAAGAGAACATCGAAAAAAACTCACCCTGTATATAGGGGAAGTATTGTTTTCGTGCGAGAAAATGTCTGCGGGTGCTGTATCTCAAAAACGAATAATCCGATTGAGATGAAACTTTAAACTTAAGGTTTTATCGTTAAAAACTGGAACTGAAAAGCTTTTGGTAAACATTCATAAACCGGAAGTGGATGTTTACTCGAGGCGTTTTTTTTTTTGGATTTTCTCAATATTTTTCCAAATTTGAAGAATATTACATAACTTTTCAAACAAAGATTAAAGGGAATGAGAAACTGAAGTTTTATTAAGACATGTTTTTCGTAAAATTCTTAACTTGAAATTCTTGAAATTTCAGTAATTTCTCCTCCACAGTTTCAGTTTTTATTGCAACTTCCTTTCCAAAGATTTTTCATCGAGAATTCTACAAATTTTTATAAAGCAAAGATTTTATTCAAGAGTTTCAAAATTTTTCAGAAAGTCATTATTTATATTTATTTATAGAAATTTCTTCGTGATTTTTGTACAATATTTTGTTTAACTTTTTCTATAATTTTCTCAGATGATCCATAGATTTCATTTTAGATTTATAAAACTTTTTTGAGAATTCTAGAAGTCTACAGTAATTTCGTTTTCTTATCCAATAAATAAATAAATAGATATTTCCAGATTTTTAGCAAATATTTTATTCGAGAGTTCTAGATTTTTCAGTCAAGATTTTGTTTAGGGGATTCTGAAAGTTTACAGTAATTACTTCTTCATATTTCCAGAATTTTTAGCAAAGGTCTTATTCGGGAGTTTTTTTTGAAAATTCGCTTTAATATTTATAGAATTTTCTTTGAGGCTATTTCCAGTTATTTCTCTTCCGGATTTTAATATTGTCGTATAAATTGCAATGATTTTTTCCAGAACTTTAGACATTTTTCGAGTGTTCAGAAATTTCCAGTAACTTTTATTCAGATCTGGAAAATCTGTTCCTAGAAATCTAGACTCTTTTCATTCATTTCTCTTCCAGATATCAAGATTTTTTTTCAGGCAGTCGTTTAAATTGCGGTGTTTTTAGAATTTTCAAAAAAAAATGTTTATAAATTCAGAAAATTTCTAGTAAATTGCGAAGATTTAAATAAAGGCTTTTTTTAAAAAATTTGTTTTTAAAAACTAGACTATTTTTGAGAGAGAAATTTTTAGTAATTTCTTCTCTACATTTCAAGATTATTTCAACTTGTCTTCTAAATCGTAAAGATTTTCTTTGAGGCTCTAGAATTTTTACAATTTTCTTCTAGAAATCTAGATTATTTTCTCGAGGGTTCAGGAAATTTTTAGCAATTTATTCTCTAGAGTTCGAGATTTTTTTGAAGTCGTCTTTTAAATTGCAAAGATTTTCTTTGAATGCCTAGTATTTTCTAGAATTTTTTTCTAAAAGTTTATAGTTTAGAAACTGGCCAATAACTTCTTAACAAAAATTGTTTTTTAACTATTTTTTTCAGGCTCTAAATGTTTTTTAATTCGTCTGCTTTTCGAAAATTTAGGTAAATTTCAGTAATTGCTTCTCTAGAATTTAACATTTTGTTTCAACTAGAGGCTATAAACTTATTTAGAAAGTTCTAAATTGCAGAATTTTTCTTAGAGGGTCTAGATTTTTTTAGAAAATTTTCCCCTTGAAATATTTTCTTAGTTTAGAGAAAGTTTAAAGAATTTTCAGTAATTTCTCTTATATTTATTCATCTGGTCTTCTAAATTTCTAGGAGGCTGTAGAATTTTTAGAAAATTTTAATTTAGAAATCTAGACTTTTTTTCAAGGGCTCAAGAAATTTCCAGATTTCTCCTCCAGATTTTAAGGTTATCTTCTTATCTTCTAAATTACAAAAATTTTCTTGGAGGCTATAGAAAATTTGTTTGTAGAAATCTAGGTTTTTCTTGAGGGTTCAGGAATTTTTCAGTAATTTCTCTTTCTTGAGGCCTTAGATTTTTGAGAATGTTCGTTCTAAAATCTAGATTCACTTTTTCAAGAATTCAAGAAATTCCACTAATTCCTTCTATAGGTTTCAAGATTTTTTTAATTCAACCCGCTTTCTAAATTGTGAAGATTTTATTGGAAACTGTAAAATTTTAAAAAAAAGATACGTTTAGAAATTTAGAAAAATTCTAACCCACCCTAAAATCAGTAAAACATAAGCGAGGGTTTTAATTAAAAGTTGTAAAACGTAAATAAACATAATATTATTGCAAAATTTAATAGATTTATTCAAACAAATTTTGAAATTTAAGAAAAAGAAAGATATTACTTTTCAAACAAACAAAAAGTTAAAGTGAAGTTAAAGTTTTATTGAAACATTTTTTTGTTCTTAATTTAATAATTTTGAATTTTTTTTCTTATTGTAAAAAATATAAAATCAAACTTTAAATTTCTTAAGCAGAAACTTTCTACATGTATTCTGAATATTTTTAGAAAGTTTCAAGTAGATGGCAATTGTTTTCATATATTTTTTCACACCATCAAAATTATGATTGCAATTTTTAACGTCTCTTTAATTTGACGTGAAGTTATTTAAAAAAAATCTAAAATCAAACGTTTGAATTTTTTAAGCAGTAATATTCATACATATAGTCTAAATATATTTAGAAAGTTTCAAGTCGATAGCAATTGTTTTTATATTTTTTTCAGACTGTCAAATATATGATTGCAATTTTATTAACGTCGCTTTCTATTGACGTAAAATTTGAAAAATCTAGAACCAAACTTTTGTCTTTTTAAGCATCAACATTCCTACATGTATTTTGAATGTACTTAGAAAGTTTCAAGTCGGTAGCAATTGTTTTTATACTTTTTCAGGCCGTGAAAGTTACGATTGCAATTTTTCATCGTCTCTTTCATTTCATTTGACCTAAAATGTGTTTTTTGTCGATATTTTTCTAAATATGAAAAATATTACAAAACTTTTCAAACAATAGTTAGAGAGAATGAGAAAATAAACGACTTTTATTAAAACATTTTTTTCATAAAATTCTTAACTTTTGAGAATTTTTTTTTTTTAATTTTGACATTTTTTGTCAATTGCTAATAAACTATTAAAGTTACATGAAACTTGTATTACAGATAATTGTAAAGAATTCAAAACTGAACAAATTATTAGGAATAGCTTTTTTGCGTAAACCCCATAGTTTTTGAGTAAAATATAGGGAAAGTACTATGATGGCCACATCACCATTTTTAAGATAACGTAGATGTTAAGAAATTGATTAGTAAATTACTGCACAATCAAATCAAACCAATAAATATTACACATAAGAAATACATATTATATTAGTTAGTTTTATATTCTCAGTAACATAAAACCGCATGCAGTTTCAAATCACACATAAATTAGTGTCAGTCGTGTTATCTCGCATATCAGAAAACCACACAAACACTGAATCATACTTGAAGAAATTCTTAATGATCATCAGCCGGTTCTGCTGGGCGGCTTCCGTGGCATTCGGAGGCGCGGCAGAAGCCTTAGTCGTGCCATTCGTGGCGACCGGAGTTTTCGTCGGACTAACCGCACAATAACGGAATGATTAACGACATGAATAAATTAATTGTTTAAAAAAAAACCTACCTCCTGACTGGCTGGCTGTTGGGCTGAGGACTGGACGCCGGCGAGGAGCTGGTGTTCTTATTCGGCGAGTTCGTCGTGCTCGTCGCCGTACTCTCCGTAGTGCTGTCGGCGTTCTCCTCCTTGTTCGAGCTACAATTTCCAAAACACCAATTAAAAATGATCCACCCCCCAACGCACACGCATTCTATCCGTTATTAATCATTAAAGAGAAAAAATAAGCATGCGAAGCAAGCATTAATCAACAACGTAAAATAAAATCGTAATAATCATAAAATAATAATCCAATTTGCAAATTCATTATTTAAAATTTAGTAACAAATTTTAGTTTTAGTACGACTAAGATAAAATAAACTGTAGTAAGTAACTAACGTGCATACCTGAGTTGTCGCTGGTGGGGAGAGGGCGGGATGATGTAAGTGGTATTTTGGTAATTAGGGAAGGAACTGGCCTGGATGCGTGCGCGCAGAGCCCTATATCGCGCGTAGAACCTAAACATGCAAGCAATGTGAGTCAGACAGGCCTCAGGCTGTTTTCTACTTTACTAAATTAATCAAATAAATATAAGTAAAATAAGAAATAATAATAATAGTAAATAATTTACCGAAAATTTAGTGCCCGACTAATTCTTTCAAAAGCGTGTAATATTCTTAAAACATGCTTTATTATTAACCACTTGCTATAGAATGATTAAAAATATAAGTTAATAAAAATGAATTGAGGCTTAATTTCAATAAAGTAGTTTAGTTAAGGACGTTTATTATCTTTAATAAAAAGTAATATTATACAATTTGATTTAAAGTTTGTTCATTTCATTTTGATTTATTTATTATCTATCGATTGTTTCCTGCAATTTATGTCCATTAGAAGAGCATTAATTGTAACTGCATTTGTTTTTGATACTGTATTTTTAATAATTTATAATTTATTGTACAATCGGAATTTGGTTTATATTAGTTTATTTTTTTTTTTTGCATATTTAATGCAATTTTATTCTGTGGATATCCATGGGTAACATTTTTGTCAATAATTAGTTTCATTTTGTAATTAAACTATTACTTTCTCTATATAGTATAAGTGTATAGGGGGAGTATTGTTTTCGTGATTTTTTTTTTTGAAAAATTTTTTTTGCGGAAATATCCGTTTTGGAGTATCCTGAACCCAAAACACTAATTTCGGGGAAAAAAAATGGTGAATCTGTCAATATGTCAAATGGCAATCTGTTAGCTGCTAATTTATCAATTGTAAATTATTAATATGTTAAGCTATCAACTTTATATCTATTAACTGTCAATCTATTATCTGCCAATCTGTCAACTGACAATATTTTAACTGTCAATTTAATAATGTGTCAAATGTCACCCTACCATCTACTAACCATCATTCAATTATCTCGTAAAAATCGATCTACCAATTTTCAATCTGTTAACTATCAATCCATTAACTGACGATCTGTCAACTGTCAATCATCTGTAAATCTGTTAATTGTCAATCTTACATATCTTAATCTGCTAACTTGTCAACTATCAATATATGATTTACCAATTTGTCTACTGTCAATCAGTTAATTGTCAACAATTTTATATATTGTATATTTTTCCTTTGTAATTAGGCTTTTGCCTGTTAAGGAAATAAAGAGCATTAGTATTATTAATTTGTTTTCCGCTAATCTGTCAATTGTTAATTATTAAACTGTAAAGCTATCAATTATAGATCTATTTACTAATAATCTATTTAATAATATAATTATATTATCTGCCAATCTATCAACTGAAAATATTTTAACTGTCAAGCTATCAACTGTCGATCTATCAACTGTCAATTTGATATTGTGTCAATTGTCAATCTACCATCTGCTAATCATCAATTAATTATCTCGTAAAAATCAGTCTACCAATTGTCAATTGATATTTAACAATCTGTTAACTGTCGATCTGTCAATTATCAATCAATCATCTGTCAATTGTCAATCTTACAACTCTTAATCTGCTAACTTGTCAACTATTTATAAATCGTTTACCATGTGTCTATTGCCAACCAGTTAACTGTCAACTTATCAATCTGTTATCTGGTAATCTGTCAATTGTTAATTATTAAACGGTTAAGCTATCAATCATTACAATATTTTAACTGTCAAGCTATTAACTGCCGATCTATTAAATGTCAATTCGTTAATGAGTCGGCAGTAAATCTGTTGTCAACTGTCAACCTACGATCTGCCAGTTATCAATTAATTATCTTGTAACATCAATCCACCATTTGTCAATCTCAAATTTTTATCTGTCAATCCGCAAACCGTCATTCTTTTAACTATCAATCTATTAATTGTCGGTCTGTCACATGACATTCCACGAACTGGTAATCTATCATCTGCAAATCTCAATTAATAATCTTACAGCTTTCAATCTATCAACCATCAATCTGTTAACCTGTCAACTGTCAATATATCGTTTACCAATGTGTGTATTGTCAATCAGTTAACTGAAAATCTGTCAACTGTCAACCTACTATCTGCCAGTTAGCAATTAATTATCTCGTAAGAGTCAATCCATCAATTTTTCATCTGCAAATCGTCATTCTTTTAATTGTCAATCTATTAACTGTTAGTCAGCTGATAATCTTCGACTATTAAACTATCAACTGTAGATCTTTTGACTATCAATCTATTACCTGCCAATCTGTCAACTGACAATGTTTTAACTGTCAAACTATTAACCTCCGCTCTATTAAATGTCAATTTGTTAATGTGTCGACTGTCAATCTAGATCTATTAACTGTCAATCTGTCAATTGGCAATATTTTAACTGTCAAGATCGACAGTTGATCTGTCAACTGTCAATTTGTTAATGTGTCAACTGTTAACCTTCCATCTACCAATTATAAATTAATTTTCTAACAGTCAATCTGCCATTATTGTCAATCGGGTAATATGTCAACTCTCATTTTTACATCTGCCAGTCTGCTAATCGTCATTCTTTTACCTATCAATATATTAACTGTCGAGCTGCAAACTGACAATCTATTAACTGTTAATATATCAGTCAGTCAACTTGTCAATTGCCAAACATATAACTGTCAATCTATCAACGGTCGATCTGTCAACTGTCAATCTGTTAATTTGTCAAAAAGCAATCGTTTGCCAATTTATCATTTTCCAATCATTTAACTATCAATCTCTCAATTGTCAGTTTATTATTTTGTCAAATAGCAATCTGTTATCTGCTGATCTGTCATTTGTCAGTTATAAAACTGTTAAACTATCAGCTGTAGATCTAATTACGGTCAGTCTATGTGTTAATCTATCAATTTGTTAATGTATCAACTGTTAAAATTTGCCAAATATCATTTAATTATCTTGTAACTGGCAATCTACCAACTGTAAATCTGTAAATATGTCAACTCTCAATTTTTCATCTGTCATTCTGCTAATCTTCACTTCTTCAACTATCAATCTATTTACTGTCGAGCTGTCAACTAAAAATTCACTGTACAAATCTGTCATTTGTCAATCTTACAACTGTCAGTCTATCAATAGTTAATCTCTTAACCTGTCAACTGCAAAACTATCATCTGGCAATTTGTCTATTACCAATCATTTAATTTAATTTAATTTAATCATTTAATCAATCTATAATCGGTCAACCTCTCAACGGTCAATCTGTTATTATGTCAAAATCTACTAATCTATTATTTGTCAATTATTAAACTGTTAAGCTATCAACTCTAGATCCATTAACTGACAAACTATTATCTGTCCATTTATCAATTTGTTAATGTGTTGACTATCAACAAACCATCTGCCAATTATCAATTATTAGTTTCCCTATATATAGGGGGACTATTGTTTTCGTGATTTTTTTTTCAAAAATTTTTTTTGCGGAAATATCCGTTTTGGGCCCCCCTGAGTCCATTGCACTAATTTCTGTGTCTGTCTGTCGGTGGGCGCTGTATCTCAAAAACGAAACATCCTATTAAGATGAAACTGTAAACTTAAGGTTTTATCGTTAAAAACTGGAACTGAAAAGCTTTTGGTAAACATTCATAAACCGGAAGTGGGTGTTTACTCGAGACGTTTTTTGGTCATATTTTTCTAAATATGAAATATTTTTAAAAATGGTTCAAACAAAAGTTAAAGGGAATAATAAACTGAACAAATTTTATTTGAACATATTTTTCATAAAATTCTTAACTTTCGAGAAAAAAAATAAAAATTGAATATTTTGACATTTTTTGAAAATTACTAATAAACTATTGGAGTTACGTAAAAGTTACATTAAAAGTAATTGTAGAGAATTAAAAATTGAATAAATTATTAAGAATAACTTTTTTGCGTAAACCTCATAGTTTTCGAGAAAAATATAGGGAAACTACTATGATGGCCACATCACCATTAGTTATATTGTAACCATCAACTATCAATATGTTAATATGTCAACGCACAATTCTTTATCTGCCAATCTGCAAATCGTCTTTCTTTCAACTATCAATCTATTAACTGTCGAGCTGTCAACTAAAAATCCATTATTTCTTAATCTATCATCTAGAAAAAAGTCAATTGTCACTCTTACAATGGTCAATCTCAACCGTCAATGTATTAATCTGTCAACTGTTAATCTACTTTTTGTCAATGTATCTATTGTTAATCAGTTAACTATTAATCTATCAACTGTCGATCTGTTAACTGTCAGCGTGTTAATATGTCAAATAGCAATCTGTTAATTGTCAATTATTAAACTGTTAAGTTATTAACTATAGATCTAATAAATGACTATCTATTATCTGACAATCTGTCAATTGGCAATATTTTAACAGTCAATCTATCAAGTGTCAACCTACCCTCCGCCAATTATCGATTAACTATCTCTGCTAATCGTCATTCTTTCAACAATCTGCAAAGCTGTCAATTGTCAATCTTACAACTGTCAATCTATCAATACTCAATCTGTTAAACTATCAACTGTCAAACTATCATCTGCGAATCTGTCAATTGCCAATCATTTAACTTTCAGTATAAAAGAATATGGACGTTTAAAATAAAAAAAAACATTTATAATATTTCAAATATAAAGGGCTTTAAGAAAATAAAGAAATAATTGTTAGGAAACTGAAGTCACGTAAAAAAATATTCTAAATATAAGAGGAAACATTTTAAAGGCAGAAGACTAAAGGTTTTAAATTTAAAATGAATTAAATTTTTAAGACGAAAGAAATAAAGACTCTAATAATAAGATACTGTAAAATCAAAAGATCTTGAATACTCTAAAGACTAGAAATTCAAAACAAAAGTTATTGAATCAAATAATATCGTCCGAAGATAAGTGACAGAAGCTAATGATCCTAAAGATTCTAAAGGTAAAAAATCTCTTTACTTCTACTATTTCTACAGATAGAGGCGTTACCATCATAGTACTTTCCCTATATTTTTCTCAAAAGCTATGAGATTTACGACCAAATATTTTTATATATACTACACCAGTTACACATCGATAGCACTTGTTTTTCTACGTTTTTCTTGTCAATTAAAAAATGTAAATAACATAAACAAGCTCAGATTGTGTCTAATTAATAATAATATTTTGAATACGTTGTATAAAATTTTTTTATTTCTAATGATTTAAAATTATTTTTACATAAAGTTTTACACAGATAGCATTTGTTTTTCTATATTTCCTTCCCGATTTTTAAAGCTGCTGCATTTATGGATTATCAAACTAGATTTTCATTTAGTAAGTGAAGACAAATTAAGTAAAGAAATAATCTTTGAAATTAACTTTTCTGTTGAATACAATTGTTTACAAACAAATTTTCTAATTTTTTCTACATTTCTTTTGGCGAAATATACAAGCTTGAATTTCGACCGGCTCTCTTTTGATATAAATATTATTAAGTCCAGCGAAGTTTTTTTTTTGTTCTTCATTTTAAAGTTCAATTATTTTGGTATAAACTTACCAGGTAAGTCGATAGTATTTGTTTTTTTTCTATTTTTTCAGTTCGATTTTAAAGAAATGTGCATTTTTAGATTATTAAATTAATTACTGTTTTGATTGAATAGAAATCGACACGAAGTAAAGACGTTTAAAAAATGTTTCTTTATAAAACAAAGTTATTTTAAACTTAGTTTCATTAATTTTTTGATTTTTTTTTGTAGCAACTTTTAATTTTCAGAGCGATCAATTCTGTTTTATATGAATATTTCCAAATCCAACTACGATTTGTTTAAATTAAATTCAATTACAAAGCTCGATGATTTTGGTCTAAATTAAACATAGATTTCAGTTGATTGCATTTGTTTTTCTATTTTATCTACCCGATTTTTAAAGATCGTGCATTTATGGATTATCTATTGTCTATTTAATTAGTAAGCTCAAATTAGCTAAAGAAAACCTCTTTCAAATTAACTTTTTTGTTGGATATAATTGTTTACAAACAAATTTCATAAATTTTGTTTTTCTACTTTCTTTGGCGAAATATAAAAGCTTGTATTTCCAGGTCGACTGTCTCTGTTTTCATGTGAATATTTTCAAATACAGCGCAACTTTTTTTGAAATAACTACTGATTATAAAGCCCAATTATTTTTGTATAAATTTACCTTATTTTTAAGTCGATAGCATTTGTTTTGCCACTTTTCTGTCCGATTTTAGAGGGACGTGTATGCAAAAATGTCAAAATTTTTAAGTTTTTAATTTTTTCTCGCAAAAACATTGTGAAAAAATGTTTTTCAGTTTCTCAGCCTTTTAACTTTTGTTTGAATGGTTTTATAATATTTTTCAAATTTATTTATTTATATCGACAAAAAAACAAAAATCGCCTCGATTTCCGGTTTCACCAAAAGTTTTTCAGTTCCATTTTTTAACGATAAAATCTTAAGCTTAAAATTTCATTTCAATAGGATCATTCGTTTTTGAGATACATAAATTTATTTACGAAATTTACCAAAACTTTTTCTTTCTCAGAAATTTCTCTTGAAATAAACAAATGATTTCTTCTAGGTGTTTTAATAATATGCAGTTTTTTTCTGACTAAATGTATTTCTCTTCAGTTTTCTTAAAGCATTTTTTCCTCTAAAATTTTTTGAAAAGTTTGTTCGGTAGTTTTAATAATTCTTATTTCAATTTATTTAGTTAGTATAGTATTCTTAAATTTCTAAATAAGTTTACCTTTCAGTTTGCGATTTTTCTTCACAGTTTTTAAAATTTTGCTTTCACAATTTACTACTAATTCAAGAGTTTTGATTTTTCCAAAAAAATCTCAATAATTTCCACAGTTCATTGCATTTAATTAGTTCTTGTATTCTTATAGAATCTTTTCTTCTAATTTCAAAAAAAAAAAAAAACTGTTAATTTCCAGTAATTCCTTAAGAAATTTTTCAATAAATTTTTCTTCCAGGTTGCGAAATTTTAGCAGCTCAAATTTTAGAAATTTTCTAAAAATTCAAAAGCTTTAGAATTTTTCGTCACTTCATTAAACTATAATAAACACAACAATATCATAACCTTATAAACTGATTCCATCGTACTCTTGACCTACCTTAACAAACAATGCAATGACCCCTCGTACTCCTGACCCGCACAAACAAATTATACGTTGAGGTAGGTCAAGAGTACGCTGGAGTTTAAGCGGGAAAATAATGTATTGTTAAATAAACTGAAAAGGACAGATTAAATAATTTGAATTTGTACCAAAAATAATTGAAAATTATTTGAAAATTTCTGAAAACATATTTTAAAATTCAAAAGTTAGAATTTTAGATTTTTACTTTATTTAAATAAATTTAATTGTAGGAATCCATTGGTGCAAGGTTTTTTTTTTAAATTTAAATATTATTACGAAAGTTATAATTGCAAAACTGTAAAATAATTGAAATTTTTTCTTAGTTTATATAATATATGTTTTATTATATGGATATAATTTACTATATGAATATATATATATGAATAAATTTTATTGGTGCAAGAGTGTTGTTAAAATTTGCCCAAAAACAGTTTTCAACTGTTTTTCCTTAGCAAATTATATTTATGTCATATTTTTTTTCGTAAATTTCTTCTGTTGTTTTAAACAGTGTATTTTTAGAAAGTTGTTTGAAATGTAATTCTATTGTTTTTATTTTATTTCAACTGTTTTTAACTGACATTTTCTAAGTAATTGTCATTTATCAGCTAATTTTCAATTGTTTTTTTTGTTCCTGGTAAAATTAAAAAGTTTTATTAAGGAAAGGATGATTTTAACATTATAATAATTAGCATTTTTTTCTACTTTAATATTAGCTATGTTTTTTGGATCAATTTTTTCTTATTTGAGAAAACTTCGTTATAATTAAGAGTATTTATATTATGATGATATTATGATAAATAAAACATTTGATAAAGTTCCTATATGGTAATTCATGATATCATCATCATGATTATTGTTTAAACACTTCTTCATTAAATCAAATATTATATTTTCAACAGTTTGATTACCTAATATTTTGCTTTAATCAATTTCGCTACAGAAATAATTATTTCCATTGGAATTTTGTGTTTATTGGCTAGATTTATTTTTTAATCATAAATAAGTAATCAAGTAAATTCTATTGCAAGTGGTTAAATGTTCAAAAAAACTCTACTCTCAGTAATTACGCCAGAAAAGTAGTAAAACAACCTGAGACAAAGTTAAATAAAATCAAAATAATAATTAAAAAAATAAACACAAAAACAAACAAGAGATAAAATTTCGAATATTTTCTCTCCCTCGCAATATGAAAGCACTAAGCGTCGAAGCCATGTTAATTAAAACTCCGCTCCACAGAATTAGAAAAAAAAAACACCACGGGCATATTATTGTCTTTTAAAAAAAGTAAAAACGACATTAAATTAATTTAAAAAAAAAAACATTAGAATTGTTAATCACACGTAAACACTCGCTCCGTCGACTTTTTGTTAATATAAGCTCTGCGTATCATTTTGCCAAGGAGTTATTAACGTTCACCGGGGGCTGACCGGAGGGGACAGCCCCGCGTCTCATAAAGCTAGCTAGTTTTCGTCAGACTTACTCTGGATCGTTCTGGAAGCTGTTCGTCCTCCGCAGGACCACCTCGTTCTCGTTGTTTGCATCTTTACTCTCTGTAAATGATAAGAAACTGTTAGATTACCACCATTACTAAATATAATGAACTATACTAAACACGTCTTAGGACAACAGCGCCCTCTCTGATATATTTTGTGAACTTACGTATTAAACAAATTAAATTATCCTCCACATCAAATATAAATAAACTTAGGTGCTTGAAGCCCTTTAAGCTGCGATTAACCAAACAAACTTCTAATTTCGTATATTTAAGATTTATTACAAGAATATTCTTTACAACAATTAATATCGTAAAAATGAAAATAACACCACAGTTTATTCCTTACTTCACTTGTTTACTAATTGTTAGATCTACATTTCGTTCACAAGGTGGACATTGTCAATAACAAACTATCTAACAATAAATAAGCAAAATACTTAATTAATTAAGTATAAATTAAAATAAATATCTACAGTTGTAGAAAGAATCCGAAGAAATTCTGGAATATATGGAACATTCCATCAGGGTCTGACTGGAAGAACATTCTGAAGAATGAAGTCCGCCTGCGATTCCTGTGCTCAAAATTTATTGTATTTTTTTATGTATGTATCCATTAATATTTTGTTAACAGGTTATCCAAAGCATCATAATAAATAAATAAAATAAATAAACAAGTGAAGTAAGGAATAATAGTGTTATTTTCATTTTCGAAATACTTCACGTAAACTAAAACCATCAATAGTAATTAATAAACAAGTTTTTTTTTAATTCTTATATCTTATTTTGTATACTTTACTCGTACTGTTAATCGGTCAAATATTTTTTTAATGCAATGTTATAAAATGTATATAAATAAATGAACTTACTAAAACTATTACTACTTTTGATTGGTGTCTCGGGTCTCGGTTGCCTTCCGGGTATAGGCCGCCTCCACGAGTGCTTGTTATCGTCGGAATCGTCAGGTACGGCCGGTTTGGGGGGCGACGGTGGCGGTCCCTTCACCGTCTCCTCCTCCTTTGTACTGTTGTGTACGGTGTCCATATTAGAATTAACCCTATTCTTCTTCTCTGAAAGTCCAAACACAGCATTAGCAAAACGAACGAACGCACCCGTAGATACGGATTTCGAAAAGAGACGTCACAGTAAAAGAAAAAATGTGGACATCGAAACCAAAAAAAAAAAAAAAAGGGACAGCACGTACGTAATATATACATGATTTTTACCGTCTGACGTGTCCTCCGACTCGGATTCACTATCATCGGTGCTCTCCGAATCGGTCTCACTTTCACTAGAGACCTCCATGCCTTTAGCAGCACAAGAAAATTCAATAATAATGAAAGACTCAAGTACCGTGTGTGTTCACCTCATCTTAGAAGCAATGAATTGAAAATATTGTGAATGAAAGTAAAATAAAAAGAGTAACGGAAAAATAAAAAACTATTTATTCTGGGCAAGCGCTTGAAGTTCAGGTACAAGTTCTACATTATTCGGCCAATAATATCAGGTCTTACCTATACTGTCCGCGTTTATCTTGTCTTCCTGTATCTCCAGCTCGACCTTCTTGACCTTGCTGGGCGTTTCGTTGTCGGCGTGCTTGTCCTGGAGTTCGAGCTTCTTCTTGGCGAGCCGCCTGTTCACCTCCTCCTTGTTCTGCTTCATCTTCAATTCCTCCAGGGTCTTGAACATCTCGCTGTCCGCCACGTCAAATGGTGTTTGGCCCTAAAATTTAGATTGAAAAAGTAAAATTACTCTAATTATTTATTAATAACAAAAAAATCTAATGAAATGAAAACTTAACTCATTGACAATTTTCACTTTGTTTTGTATAACAGGTATTCAACTTTCGGTTTGAAAATGATACGTTAATGTATTGAAACCATTGGTCAGCATATAAATAAATATCTCTTATACAAGACCAAGTGAAAATTGTGTTTAATTTGTTAAATGAAAACTTACGACAGTCTTAACCATCTCTTGTTTAAATAAAACATGTTTTCTTATGTTTTCGCGCATTACCTTTTCGAGGATTTTACAATAACCACCAACCATACAATGATTGCGAAAATGTTTTTTAATATAATATAAAATGCTTCTTTTAATTTGTATTGTAATTTGATCATGATTCTAGTCCACTTCAAGAATTGTTCTCTTAATTATCTAATACCTGTAAACAAGCGCCATCTGTTGATTGAAAATTACGATTTCAATGATTTATTTATTATCTAAAGCGCCAGTGTGAATAAACGGACGTTATTAAAAGCTCAAAATTTTCAGCGACATCATAAAACATTAATAATGCGACATCATAAGTTGTGCAAACTGCTGGTGGCACGATAACGTCGAATAAACACACTCACCACGTAATTTTTGGCATCCATGTCTGAGTAGTTTTCCACCAGGAGCTGTGCGGCCGCCTTCTGGCCCCAGTGGGCGGCCGCGTGCAGCGGCGTCCAGCCGTCCACGTCCTGCTTATCCACATCTGAACCGCACTGGAGCAAAATTCTGTAAATATACAATAAATTTTAGAATAATGAAAGATTGTGAAATGAAAAAGTTAAATAATTAATGTCAGTTAGCAGGTGACAGATGAAATATGGAAGTTGGCATTTCGTAGTTAATACATTCAAGATTGGCAGGCGACACATGGCATGTAAAAGATCACAGATAGAAGTTGACAATTGAGAAATTAAAGTCGTCAGTTTACAGTTGATAATTGTCATTTTGACAAAAGGCAGATGACAGTTGAAATTCACAGTTAAAATAATAAAGAAGTATTAGCTTGGAGAGTATTATAGCAGAAATTCTATTAGTTGAATTCAAGTGTTATTTAGTTTTAATCAAGATAATTCTAATGTGTTTCACCAAGGCTTAATTAATTAAATATACTGCTATTAGTGTTATCAAAAAATCGTTAAATAAAATTGCAATTGTTTGTATGAAATGGTAATTAATTTAAAACAAAACTCTCTTTTTATTATTATTATTATTTCCGTAGTAAAAGTAACAATTACTTACTTTATTACGTCCGCGTATCCTTTGGCAGAGGCTACGTGAAGGGGGGTCGCTCCCGTCTTGGGATTAGGCATATCAACTAGGGGACTTTTCGTTGCTAACCATTCTTTGGCATCTTGAAGCATCATTCTCTTCTCTTCGTTACGTGCCTCATCACAGTCTATTCCTAAAAAAAAAAACGTAACACATAAATATCATTGAACAAAAATTATATAAAAATAAAAAATAGTGTTTATATTTGTGTCGGCATATATTTTGCTACTTTTAAAAGGTTTTATTTAAGAATGTACGCTAGAACATTGCGTAATATATTGGGATAGGACAGGAGTACGCTAGGGTAATGAAAAACTTATTAACCTAGATCAAGAGAACGCTGTGATAAAGAATAACTTATTGTCATACTTCAAGAGTACGCTAGGACAATGGATAATATATTGGGATAGGTCAGGAGTACGATTGGTCGATGCTTGATATATTGGAGTAAGTCAAGAGTACGCTAGTATGCTCAGAAGCTGGACTGTAACAACTACCCTGACCTGAACATTGTAGTAAGCGGGAAGTTTGGGACCACTGTAACAAACTTGATGCAGAGGGCACTAGAAAGAAGGTGCAGGAATGAAAAGTTAACTGTAAATCCGACCAAAACGGCAATCGTCCCATTCACTAGGAGAACAAAAACCGATGAGAAAAACACTAAGTGTGTATCTAATAGAAGTCCCAATCAAAAATGAAGTAAAATATTTAGGGGTCATACTTAATACCAGATTGAACTTCAACTTCCATCTTCTTTGCGACCAGAAAAATTGTAGCCTGAGACCCAGAGTGACCAAATGGGGAGAAAAGACCCAAATCAAAAGCGCAGCAGTAAAACATGAAAGAGTGCAAAAACAGATGCGTTTGCTTGTCACTGGGGCAAGCGCTAGCCTAGCTGATAGTGCAATCCAGGCTGGTCATGACCTGCATATAAACAGGATGTGCGTACTGGTGACAACAAGCAAAACACAGCTAGTATGGATACCCAAGGACCAAAGAATTATTGGACACTTGAGGGGCTGACTTGCTGGCCAAACAAGGGGCCACAACGGAATGAGGCATACGAGACTATTCCTAGATGTCCTGGTAGCTGATGCTGTCAGCAGATTGAAACTAAGAAAAATCACAGACTAGTCACTGGGCATTGTGACCTGAATAAGCACAAACATAGGATGGGAATTGAGAAAAGCAACCGATGCCGTGGATGGTTGGATGAAGAGGAAACTCCCAAATACCTACTGTGTACTTGCGAAGCATGTAAACAATAACACACGGTGAAATTCGGGGAGCATATGCTTTTTGTAGATCGGCTAAAGAGCATCCCCTGGTAGAAACTCTTGGACTTCATAGAAGACACAGGAGTATACAGGGAGTAAAACATCCAGAAACGCACAAAAGGCCCACGGAGGCCGCAGTGCAAGAACGCTAAGCGACACCATCTCATGAAGAAAAAAAGAGTACGCTAGGTTTAATTTATTAGCCTAAGGCAAGAGTACGCTGGCATCATCGTGGTCGTCTGATTCGCATCTTCCAATGTGATTCGAGACGATTGTAGGGATTGGCTGGACCGGCTCTTCTCAGTGGTTCGGGGAGCGGACTGCCCAGCACTGATAGGCGGTGATTTTAACTCCAAGTCCCCGCACTGAGGCGAAACCAGGATAGACGCGCGAGAAGGCACAGGACCTACTAAACACCATTGCCGAATTGGAACTGGAGGTGGCCAACACCTGCGGCGCTACTACGCCCTGACGCTGGACTTCGCGGGGCTCTTTCTTTGAGTGGTAGATTAGAGAATAGAGAATCGACAAACCACTGAAGCCTTCAGCAATCAAGGCCATTAATTTTGTGATCACCAGTGCAGCTGATACAAGGTGGGCAAAAGTCCCGCTACCATTTTGATTAACTATAACTTTGCTCAAAGGAAAGATAAGTAAGTTTGGTTTTCATAAAAAGTTTATTTGGAAAATTATATTGGCTAAATGGTGACCGCGATTCGCTATGCAACTTTCGGCTCTTTTTAGGGCATTTTTCATGACATCCTTCAACGATATCGGGCTGAATTTCTTCAATTTCGTGACGGATATTGTCTTTAAGATGTTGAATCGTTTGGGGCTTATTCACATAAACTTTTGATTTTAAAAAAACCCTATAAGAAAAAGTCTGCTGCTGTTAAATCCGGAGATCTGGCTGGCCATGCTATATCGCCACCTCGCGAAATTAGTCTTCGTGGAAAAACGTCATTCAATAATCGAATTGTTAACGAGCTGTGGACCCATCTTGCTGAAACCACATGTCCTCTAGTACTTGCTCTTCCATTTCTGGCACAAGAGAAAATTTCGAATCATGTCTTGGTATCGTTCAGCATTAACAGTAACTCCAACACCTTGATCATTAAAAAAAAATAGGGACCAATGATGTTTCTAGCATGAATACCACACCATACAGTTGTCTGCTGTCGTACCGTACTGTCAGAAAATTCGCATGTAAACTATAAATTGTGGTTTTGTGAGGTACTGAACGATTAGGATATTTTTGACGCAATTTCCGCTGAGTGGCATTATTGGAACGATTATTTTCAATAAATATTGTCACTATTTCTGCTCGTTCTTGTGGCGTATATTTATCCATAATAAAATTTGGATGTCTACACAACACAATGGTTAAAGGGAAACTGAAAACGGCATGGAAGGTTACATAGTCAGCTAAGCCGATATCCCATGGCTTAGCTGACTATGTAACCTTCCATGCCGTTTTGGGAAAACTTGCGACGCCCAGCCAGGATTCAGACGCCATCGCTGAACAGGCTTCGAGAAGCGTGCGATGCGGCCATTCCCATGAATAAATGCAGCAAAAAGAAGAAGGTATACTGGTGGACTGTAGAGGTGACTGCCTGGCGAAATGGCAACTGCTGAGGTGTCGGAGACTAGAAATTCTCGAACTCGCCTCGAATTTAAGCTGGCCATAAAGCGGGGAAAACGAGCGGCTCGTAAGAAGCTACTGGCGGAAGTAGATGACGACCCTTAGGGGAGTAACGTATGGCTCTCTTGGGTGAGCGAATGTCTGTTTGTCTCGTGATCGCGAGCTCGGGTAAACCTGGCTACTACTGTCCGCCGACTGGCGACCTTGTCATACTGCAGAGATGCTCTGCCTGTCCAATAAGTATCTCCCTCTTTATTTTGCAATGATGGATGGATTGGGTACTAGCTTACGAGCTCAAAGGGCTGTAAGGCTTAAGCTGATCAGTCAAGTGCGACCTTAACCTCCAACCCGCTGGAATCCGACCCGTTCGTATACTAACTGAGGCGCATGAAGTCCACCAGACTTAAAATGGAACCCAGGGTTGGGCGAATTTTAAGCATGAGTAGTAGCCTGGCTTTACTGTTCCAACCCACATTAGGTGTTGGACTCTGAAGGGCAAAAGGTTTCAAAGTAATAGGGTGGAGCTGTGCATCCAGATGCATGGTGTCTGAGCTGCCGGGTAAGGATGGATTCCGGCCGAATCCCCAGGAGCGCCGCACAGGTCGACACTTTTAGCCGACGACGCAATGCTCCTGACCAGATTCTTGGATCGTGACAGTCGATGAAATGGACCCTATCACATAGCAATCCCTATACCGCAGGTTTTACGACAGTCCGGCTGCGTTGTCCAACTGATGTAACAGAGGTAACTCTGCGGTGTAGTCCTAAGTGGAGAGTTAATTGATAGTAGTTCATTCCTCGTAATTGGGGGGCGGACTATGCCATCCGCATCGCGGTTCCAGCTCAGATAGTCAGACCCTACAAGATAGTGATTAAAAAGCTGTGGCAGGCTCGGCCCAATCCTGCTGTGCTGGTACCGGGTGGGAATGGAGGCTACTATTCGAGCTAGAAGTGGTCAACACCCTTTTCCTGCTCACGGAGGCTCACACATAGCCTAGGGGCCCACCAACACGCTGGAGCGGAATTACTTCAGCGAGGAGGAGGAATAAGAGGCTGTCAGGGCACTTCCGTGCAGGGAGGCTCCAGGTCCGGTATAAATTCGCAATGAAGCAATTAAGGAGGCAAAATTCGTTCGTCGCACTCTAGAATGAAAGCACCAGGAAGGAGGTATTTCAAGGATTTATAAAAAGGGGCGCCTGGCACTTTCCGCAAAGGGTAATAAGGAGCCCCTCAGAGAATACAAGCCCCTCTGAATGCTAAATGCGGAGGACAAGTTGCTGGAAAAAATCATCAGCACCAGATACAATAAATTCACGAAAGAGGAGGCCTTTCACACATTGCCGGTTTCAGGAAAGGATTATCTACTATCAACGCTTTTGCCGAGGTACGACTGCTGACGGATGAAGCCAATCACGGGCCCCTGCGCAAAAGGAAGTACTTTACGGCAATTACAATGAGTGCCCCAGGAAGGAGATATTCCTAGGATTTGTAAAAAGGCGCGCCTGGCACTTTTCGCAAAGGGTAATAAGGAGCCCAACTCCTTGGAGAGGTACAGTCCCCTCTTAATCCTGAATGCGGAGGACAAGTTGCTGGAAAAACTCATCCACACCAGATACAATAAATGGATCGAATAAAGAGGAGGTCTTTCAACTCGCCAGTACGGTTTAAGGAAAGGAAGATCCACTATCGACGCCTTACCCGAGGTACGACGGCTGACGGATGAAACCAATCAAGGTCCCCTGCGCAAAAGAAGGTACTGTCTGGTAATTGCGTTTGAATATACAAAATGCGTTCAACTCAATCCTTTGGACATGCATCACCTTCGTCCTTAGTGAATAGGCGCACCGGAACACCTAATGGCTATTAACGCTAACTTTTTAAGCGACCGTCAGATACTTTTCCCAGAAGAGCAAGGCCGATCCGATAGCAGACGGACAACGTGTGACGTTGGGCTACTGTTGTGGAACGTCACATACGACGGAGTGCTACAACTGCTACTGCCGGAAAAGGTCGAAATTGACGATATTCTAATATAATAGTGAGGCGGAGAGAGATGAACGAATTGATAGTTACAGCGCTGCTGTGTATGCAGATCACTGCAGCATGGCTCACCAGAAGAAGGGCCGAGAGAGCCGCGGACAAGTAAACAACATCCTAGGTCAGGAGATCGAGGTGGGCCCAAAGCTGAAATATTTTGGGGTCTGCATTTTAGCCAACCCTCTCTTCAGCTCCCACATCATGGAAGCTGCAGCCAGCGCGGCATCCACCACTAGGTGCGATTGGCAAGCTAGTGGCAAACATCCGGGATCCGTCTTCGGGTAAAAGAAGGCTATTACTAGGTGCAACACGAGCGAATCCCCTCTATTCATCCCCTGCCTAGACAACAAGTCTTAGAGTTTATGAAAACGTGAAAAAGCTGACATAACTCAATGAGTATAATAAAGTTCTCCTTTTGGAGATATAAAAGCCATATTTGGCAAATTAAATGATGAAAATCATTAAGCAGAGCATCAGTGGCAACATCCTCAACGGAATTAAATTGGGCAAGAGTGGAAGATCATCTACGTGTGAACTCAAGCCTTTCCATGTGCGTTCAATATTCTCGTGAATACTTTTAGAATTATAATAGAATCTACACGAAATGTTTTCGTATTTTTAAATTATTATTTTAGAATTATGTCTTATTTAGGAAGAATTGCGTAAGCATATTGGATAAATAAATAAATACAAATACATAAGGGGTTATAAGACCCTGTCCACAGATACAGTAGAGATGCTGGCGTCCACCCCCCTCCGGATTTGGAACTAAAGGGTTTAAATTTGCCGCCATTTGGTTGATTTTTTTTCTGTCAGTTGTCACGTATAGACCACGCGATTTAAGAATATGAATAAGTATTCAAACGAACAACGTTTAATTATGGTAAAAACACATTACAAAAATTGTGAAAAGTTTGAGAAAACAGTTCGAAAATTACGTCAAGCCAAATAAATCGACATTGAAGCGTTTAATATAAAAAATTGAGACCAAATTTACGCTGATGGATCAGAATACCACTATTCGTCGTCATCCTTGTCGGTCACTTGAAAATATAGCAACAGTAAAGGAATCTGTGGCCGAGAATCCAGGAACTTCCATTCGGCATTGTGGTCAAGGATTAAACGTTTCCCGAAGTACTATGCAACGAATTTTGGTATAAGATCTGTTTTTACACGAGTACAAGGTCAATTGATGCAAGAAATCAAGCCAAGGGACCATGAGCAGCTTCTTGGATTTGCTGATTGGGTGTTGGAACATCGTCAAATTAATGCAGATTTTTCGAAGAAAATCATTTTTTCAGATGAGGCACATTTTCAACTCGAGGGATACGTAAATAAGCAAAACAGTCGGATTTGGGGTGCTGAAAATCCTCGTGTGATACTCGAAAAGCCAATGCATCCACCGCGAGTAACTGTTCGGTGCGTGTTTTGGGCTGGCGAAGTGATTGGGCCGTATTTCTTTGTAAATGGGGTTGGAAATGCGTCAACTGTTAATGGTGTGCGGTATCGCGAAATGTTAACGGAGTTTTTGTGGCCCGAATTGGATGTAACTGATATGGAGGACATGTTTTTCCAACAAGATGCTGCGACCCGAAACAATAGTGTTACTGCAGACCAAGTTTCCAGGCCTAGTAATTTCTCGATTTGGCGATCAACCAAGATCGTGCGATCTAAAGCCGATGGACTGTTTTCTTTGGGGCTATGTGAAGGTAAAAGAGTATGCGAATAAGCCTGAAACAATTGAATATCTTACAATTATTATTGGTGAAATACAGCCACATTTATGCAAAAACGTTATTCGAAATTTCAAACAGAGGTTTCGTAGTGGCCATTTGTCTGATGTTGTATTTCACGTTTGATCGGAACTATTTTTCGTTATGTTGAAATAAAAATGTTTGACTAATTTGAAAAACAAATGTGTTTTTCTTTAAAATTATGAACGGCGCTCTTGTTTGGACACCCTTTATTAGCGATGCAGGAGGTCCAAAGAGTTAAGAAGAATGGAGTACCTAAGTACTTTGCCAAGACTGGAGCGGAAGCAAGGCGGACAGTCCGGCGGCAGACCAGGTGGGAAGAAGAAGAAAGGAACAGCTAGACCAGGTGGGGGGGGAGGAGGAAAGGGCGGCTAGACCATCCGCCTAATTCCTATGCTATACCCATGGTTAGTCAGGCAGGTATATAGAGGAGAGGCGATGGACCGTATGCCAACCGTGATACACTGATAGAGGAAATGCTAGCCAGTAAAAGCGCCTAATTTATTGGGATAGGTGAAGCGTGTTATGGCAATAAAAAAAAGATTAGGATAAGTCAAAAGCGAGCTACAGCGGTGAAAAAGAAATAAATTTGTGAAGATACTGTTAATCTATTGATTGTGTGATTGTTGTTATTATTATTAATGGAGGGTTTAGTAGTAAAAATATAGTGTATCTGAAGTATTAATCAATTTCAACCATTACCTTTTTCCTCGATCTCTGCCTGTATCAAATCCTCCATCGCCTCGCTTTCGGCGATATCGAGGGCGAGCTCGCCATCACAGTTCACCGCCGCCACGTTGGCACCGTGCTCAAGGAGGTACTTCGCTATGGAGATGACGCCGCAGCTGGCGGTCGCGTGCAGCGGCGTCCAACCCTCGTTGTCGCCCTGGTTCACGTCCGCCCCGTGCTCTACTAGGAACTCTACCATATCTAAATTGTCGTCTATGCATGCCTAAAACAAAACAAAACAGAAATTGTAAAAATACTAATAATCTTTTCGCCCTATATCTTTCAAACAAAATATTCTTAGATTAGCCCAGGGTATAACGTCCAAAATTTTTGACGTATGTTTAATAAACACCCTGTATACATAATAAAACAAGAACATTTTGACCTATGATCTTTCAACGTACTTTATTAAGTGTTTTTTTTAGCGGCATCGACTTGTAGGGCCATTAGACGCTTTTGTAATTTTTATTGCACATCAATTATAAAATGATCAATAAGTTTGATTTCCTTTTACTTCAATCTTCGTCATAATTACCGACAGAGAACGAAATGAAAAATAATAGAAAAAACAGATTGCGCACACAAAAGGATTTAATGACGGCTCCAGACCTGTACTGCACAACACGACGCCAATGGGACGTTTACATAATCCCATTGTTTGGGAACGGCCGGAAAAGGTGACCAAAACGAATTAATTGTACAATACGTCTGAGTAAGGAAGCGTTGCACAATCGCACGGACACTTTAGGATCTCTATTGGATTGTGATGTGTTGTGACTAAAAATGGACCGGAGGAGATCAACTATTTATATTTTTTTTTTGACGACCTGTACGATTCAATTATGGTTGCTGGATTAGGATTTATTTATTACTTACCATCTATTACTCTTAGGAAAATTAATAGGAGCGTCAATTTAAATTATTTCAATAATAATTTAAGATAAACCATTTATTGGACATCCAATAACACAATTTACGCTATATTACAAAATGTTTCACCACGAGCTACATGAGAAACTAATTCAAGAAACATCATAATATTAATTTAATTTATTAGCGTAAGTGTTTTTTTTATTTTTTAAGGTAAACAAAATTAAGATAAATACATGAAAAATACAAAAATTTAGGGCGGAGTTCACCATGTGTTCTTCCACTCACAACTCTTCTACTTCAGATGATAACATTAATATTATATATTGATAAAGATTAGAATAGTAAATCGTTAATTTTAGAAATACATTTAAAAAAACCCATGATTTTTCACTGTATAAACAGTAGTAATCTTTTTTTTTTTTTAAATAAGCCATCAAGTAAGTCAATTTATTATTTATTTCGTGCATTGTAGGGAATCCAAAGCATTCAGTGAAAGAAACAATAGTCCTAAAGAACTGAATGACTTATTCATTCGCACACAAACTGTTTCTTTTCATATCCACACCATCCACACAAACGGTTTGATTGTTGCAGGAGAAAGAGAGAAGAAGAAAAAAAAGAGAAATGGCTAATTGGGACGCCTGCTTTGTTTCATTGCAATTTCTCTGCTATGTGGAGCACTTCTTACGGTGAGTGATTCCCTAACGATGTCGAGTGTAATTCGAGAGTGATGATGATGATCACCATAGTGCAACCAGCACGCACACCACACCATTATTTATTTTAATGCTCGAGCGGTAATTAACTAAAACACTTAATTGCAGATCCGTTTCATTATTTAAATGCCGTGCACTCGATGTTAGATGAAGAGTAGTAGATCGTGGTGATTTGTAGAATAATAATGATTAATGAAACATGTACACATATTAAATTTATTTCCAACAAGTTCTAAATAGCATCATTAAGTACGAGGGATAGTAGGAAAGTATAACCTGTTTAGACCGTGCGGAGCGTTGGCGAATAGAGTAGCCGCCTGATGTATTCTAAAATGTTTAGTTTTACGATTAATAATAATAATAGTGTTTAATTGACCTTATAATTATTTAGTTCTATTTCAGCTGTCTATATGCAAAATCAAAGTTACGGCTCGGTGGCATTAATTTTTCTGTTTATACGAGTGTTTATCATGTCAAGAAAATAAAGAACACCGCCAGTTAAATTCACTACTATTACTAAAATCTGTTCACCGAACTTGGGGTAATGACATTTTATTCCTTATATATCTACCACTGTTGCATGTATGTCTTTAAACACAAACCTAAATTTGAAACCAACATGGTATATAATCAATCATTTAACACACGGAACTTAAATCAACTAGCTGTGCCAATACACCGTACATCTTTTTACAAACAAGGACCATATTACATGTGTCTCACATTATTTAACAAACTTCCTACGGATATTAAAGCCATCTCGCCGACTACAATATTTAAAAAAAAACTGAAAGCGTATCTACTTGATAAAGCCTATTATTCTATCCATGATTTTATCAATTAAATAGCTATTGTATTCATCAATCTTTTCACAACTTAATAATAATTTTAGTTTAGTTTTATTTAGTTTAAGATATTTTACGTATATATTTAAGTTAATTTTTAATTTTACCTTGACAGTTGTAATACATATATTTATGTCCTACTGCACATCAATAAATAAATAAATAAATAAATAAAATCAATAAATTGAAGATAGATAAAAACCTTGTAGAATTAGGAACTTTGTGTGTGATATTAACAAAGTAAGTTCCTAATTCAATATGTATCACAAAGATATGGCTTCAAGCATCCAACATCAATAAAGAACACCTAAACTATGATAATAGTAGAATTAACAATTTAATATGTATACATTTGGTTTCGTTAAAAAAATACCAGAATAACTAATTACAAAATCAATCAAAACCTTTATGAGTGTGCAAAATAATTGTAGTGTTAATTTTTTCTTTGTTTTATGTTTTCAACTCCTCATCAATCAGCCGAATAATACACGAGGCAAAATTACACCGTATTTTTTTTTTGCAGGGCGTTTAGAATAAATAACTCATCGATCAAATGATGCCAACTGTGACGGGCTAATCATCATCATCATCAACATCGAGCATTATCTGATCGGGGAGTGTCCCCGATACGTTTCGTTGATAACCTATCGGCGCAGATAATGATGCCCGGCCATCGACGAACCTTCTCATCTGTCACGTGAAAAAAAAAAGTAATAATAATAGCTAATAACAATCGTGCGCTATTAGTAATACGTCGTTAAATGTTTTATTATCTCCGCGATCGATGACAGATAAATTAATTAAATATTGTTTTTTTAACGCTAAGAAAATAATCTAATCTTTATTCTTTATCAAACTTTGTTTATCTATAAACCTGTAATTTTTGTACTAACCGATGAAGATTTTGTAATTCGTAATTAACATTTTGATTAGATTGTTATAGTGACATTTTCGTAATTCCGTGACATTTAAACAGAAGGAAGGGTCAACTCATCCGCAAGAACTTTTGGGGGAAATAGGTCGCCCGAAAATCGAGTCCGAAGAGGAACACTTGCATCCATCACCGACGACGTGTTCAGAGGCAGAGGAAGAAGAAAAGAAACGGCGGCTTATTTTTAAAGGCTGGATATTTTTAGCGCGAGAAACCCTATGACACAATTAGAGCGCCGCGACGCCGCTTTCGCCATTTTGCGATCCGACGCCATCAATCGTAATTCCTTACGTACGGATTTAAGACTGTCAACGCCACTACAATAAATATTTTTTCGCCATAGAAATAATTTCCAATAAGCTTACAGTTGAATAATTCAAGTTGAAGTTAAAATTTTCTTCACAGGATTATTTAATCTATATCAAGAAATAAACCTAACAGTTGTTATTCTTTGAATCTTTGAAGATTGAAGACCTGTTAATATTTTAAAAACTAAATTATTGTTTACCTGTCAACAACAATCAAAGACCGTTTTCGATTTATTTCAGATCTTATCTCATGATGATGATATAAACTTAGATAAACTGTCAAGACTTAGCACGTATGGTGATTTTTTTGGCATCCAAAAATTTTTATCATTCAATTTATTAACCAGTGTCATTGGGAAAAAAGTTATGACTTTTTGGCGCGTTTCTGAATGAATTCCTTCGGACCGAATAAATTTCTAATTTGGGGCGAGCCCGTCGACGTCTCTTCTCTAACCTTCCCAAAGTCACATATTTGTGTAAGATCCTTTTGACCCTAAACATTAAGGTATCATTAGTATCATTATCAAATTGTACATAAAATCCATTCATATCAACTAAAGTTGGAAAGGGCAGAGTTTACAATAGAGCATTCTTCGACTTTCTTCCATGAAAAATTTGCTTCTTGACGCTAATTTAAAAATATGTCTTCTTCTTTGTTTTAGAAATATTTTGAAATGAGCTTCAAGAAGCAAATTTCTCAAGAAACAAATGTTGGACTAATGGAAGAACGTTCTATTGTAAACTCTGCCCTTTTCAATTTTAGTTGATATTAATGGATTTTATGTACAATTTCATAATGATACCTTAAAGTTTAGGATCCAAAAATCTTATACTTGTTCCATTGCTTGATTTAGAAATAGGAATTCAGATTTTACAGTTGTTTTAGGCCGGTCAATCTCCTCGAACTAATAATAAAAGCAATAAAAACGCATCCGAAACCCAAAATAAAAAAAATTGAGAGCTTCCTCGTAGTGAAGTAATAACAAAATCGTTCGAAACTTTAAACAAACAATCTTTGATCGCCGAGAACGGGGCGTTATGGGCCCGGCGAATATGAGGAAGCAATGAATCCCGTTTAATTGTCCATAAACCCGATGACGCATAGCCGAGTCAATAACTCCTCAAAGGCATTAAAAGCACTTCTTGTAAACTTATCAATATTTGACGAAGGCGTTGCACACTTTTTGCGCCAATTAAAATCATCATCACGCGATTCTGCAATTATCGTGCTGTAATTGCAATTAGTATTTCGGCCCGATCGGCAACCGTTTTTTTTTTTTTTTTTCGTTTTTGGGCGTCCTCCAAGGCTTTTTTTTTGGCAGAGCCCGGCCCAGACTCCGCAGAGACACCACCTCCTCCTTCCAACGGATTTAGACCGCCAGAGTCCCACTTTACGCACCTGTTCCTCTTCTTTCCGTAACTTCGGAGACGCGATCGGGATGATAGAAGGCGCGCGCGAAATTTCGGACTGGGGGAAAAACCTTGACCCAGTTGATGCCAAAATGTAAATATTTTGAAAGGTACGACTTTAATTTTTTTTTCGGTGAATGATTTTTGTAACGTTGTTGACGATGTTTTGACGACACAATCAACAAAGTTTGCTAAGGTAAAACAATAATCACCAACAATCTATTGGATAAGACAATAAAGCACATTTTGGGCGACAAAAATTTAATACAAGCTTAAATCTTAATTACTTTTCAATCAATCAATTTTGATCACCAGCTCAAAAAAATTGGGATTACAAATGAAGAACAAAAAGTTATCAAGTTTTAATCTTCATTTGTAATCCTAATTTTTTTGAGGTGGTGTTCAAAAAAAGAACAGCACAGCACCAGTAGTTCAAAAGTCGTAAAACTCCGCTCCAGTTGTGTAAATCGCTATTTGTAGATGGAGCGTATAGACAAAGTGCGTTTTCCGGGTGGATTATTTATCGGGCGGTCGGTATTTTTAGCCAGTCGGCGCTTATTTTTAGACGATTATGAATGCGCGTTTAATCATTCGCGAGATAGGCACGGATAGAGAGAAGGAGAGGGAGAGATTTGAGAAGAGACGTCGACGGGCTCGCCCCAAATTAGAAATTTATTCGGTCCGACGGAATTCATTCAGAAACGCGCCAAAAAAAAAAGAATCACGATAACTTTTTTCCCAATGACTTAGGTTAATAATTTGGATGATAAAAATTTTTGGATGCCAAAAAATCACCATACGTGCTAAGTCACAACTTTTTTGCCAATTACTTAAGTTCATTATTTGAATGATAAAAGTTTTTGGATGTTGATAAGATTTTATGGGTCTGTATAGTTTTCATAATTACGAGAAAGGAGAATGAACAAAAATAAACATATGTATATATTTTTTTAATAATGGGTTGGTTTGTTCCTCCCTATTGGTTACACACACCCCTACTCTCCGTGGCATCGATTCTACCAGGTGGTTGATAATCTCTTGAGGTATTGTATCCAAAAATAACATGTAATTCATGCTAAAGCTCTTGCAATAAGCGGACGGGCATTGTCTTGCTTGATAAGTGGGTCTTCCAACTGCAGTAGTTCTAACGGGTGTCCAACAATTATTGCTGTCCCGGGTGGCGTTGGAATAAAAAACGTAGGTCGATTTTTACATGTTGCAAATAAATGAACTCATATTTTTAATGCACATTTAGGTTATGTTTGACCATTAACATGTCAGTTCATTTATTTGCAACATGTAAGAATCGACCTACGTTTTTTTATTCCAACGCCACCCGGGACTGCAATAATTGTTGGACACCCGTTATCACCTTATGCACACATCGCTGGACGTATGAATACCTAACAAGAGTCACTTCCATAAGTAATAGCATCTCTTACTACAATCCCTGCAGTTTAATGCACATGCCTCTCAAAAGAAAATTTCAAATTGCGACATTCCTCATGTCTTCATCTGACACTCATACATCCTCAAATAGAATCGGGACTCATCATCAAACACCACCCAAAACCACCTAGCTCCCAGTGCAGTCGCAACCTACACCAGTTCATACGTTGCTCTTGATGTTGAGCCGTTAGTGATAGCACAATATGTGGCCGATACGATTACAAGCCAAAAGTTCTGATTCTGCGATAAACATAATAACCTTCATTAGCTAACCAAAAATTAATCCAGTCCTGGAAAATCAGTCCTTTGTTGTCATAAGTCGAAGATGGCGGCCTTGAACCTCATTTATTCTGCTTTGTCCAATAGTTCTGTGCTTCTCTAGACCTTCTTGGTGTTACGTTTTCAATGTCACTGAGTATAATATACATGTGAATACTGATATTTGATATAATTTTGACTTTAGTAAAAAGTACACAAGGCTAATGCATATATATTTATTTATTTATTTAATATTGGTGTGTCAACAAGTACGTTTTACACAGGTCAAAATACAAACATAATATATTATGTCTAAACATATATTTACAATTAAGATTGTGCATATAATTTAACAAACTTATTAGTATAGGGAAAAGGAAAAATTAATTATAAATATGAATAAGGGTCTTAAATTAAAGTACTTTCAAAAAAATCATTGTAGTTGTACGGAACAATTTGTATTAATAAATTTTTAACCGTTGTTTTGAATACATTTAAAGGCATGTTTTTCAAAGTTATGCTTAGTTTGTTAAAAAAAATAGTTTAACGAGCTCATTTATACAAACATACACAAATAACACGATAGAATGACCATATGATTCCTAGCCAGCCAAATACAACTACTGCTACTGTAATTAATTAAGATACATTCCCAAAAGGAAATTGGCCTTCCATCTTTTAGCCTAAATCTCAGAAAACAAGATTATAGATTAAAATCCTTAGATCAAAAAATATCGTCTTTATTGAGTGTTTTCACCACCAAAGAAAAAGTTCAGATCATCAATTGATGAGTTCTGGCGTGCTGTTTGCTACTTATATATTTTGAAAACCGCCCAATGGCGTGTCAATCAACAATTATTAGAATTATTCAGAAAATTATTCTCAAAAAGAAAATGAAAAAATTTATCTGAATTTTTAGATTGATTTTTGAGATTTAATAAACCATTCGCCTCAAGGTTTATTAAATCTCAAAAATCAATCTAAAAATTCAGATAAATGTTTTCATTTCTTTAATGTCTCAAAGTATTGAAACTGTTTTCTTTCTGAGAAATGTTCTTGAAATTTTTTAAAATTTTAATACATAGTCCACAATTTATTTTTTGTTTTTTAAACTTATTTTCTTTGTTGAAAATCTCAAAATATCGAAACTCTTTCCTTTAAAAAATGTATGCAAATAGATTTTGGACCAAATTTCTTCAATTTGAATGAATCTATATAAAAAATACACTTTTTTATTTTTTTCACATTTCTTCTCATTTTTTAAAATCAATTTTCAAAATATCAGAAAACACTATTTTATTTTTCAAATACTTGATATATTAAAAGTATCCGGAAACTCATCAATAAGGGATTATTTAGTGAAGGTAACTTTGAATTTTCTAAACACTATAAATATTGTTCTTTAAAAAAAGAAATTGTTAAATCTTGAATTTTGGAGGCGTTCACTTCATAGTACATTTTTAATGAATAACAGAAAAACGTTTAACTTTTTTATACTGTGTAATTCGAAACTAGTCACAAAGTGTTGTATAAAAATAAAAAGTAGTATAAAAAAGAAATTGTTAAATTAATATTTTTAATTACTATTTACTAAATCTTAGAACAAAAATAGATACTTTTTTTTAAATTTTAATATCTCAAAATAATGAACGATTTTTTTGAACAATTTATTTATTGTTTAAATTAATTTTAATAAACAATCCAGAATTTCTTTTCTTTCCTCGTAATCTCAAGATATTGAAACGGTTTCTTTTAAAAAAAAATAATTGAAAAAGGTATTAGATTACATTTCTTAATTTTGTTATTTTAAAACAATACTTTAAAATTGTTTTTCTCTTATTTTTTATTTTTATTTTCCAAAATTCAGAAAATACGTTTTTCTTTCAAATTCTCAAAATATTAAACTGTCAGAAAACAGATCAAGTTTAAGAAATATTGAATAATTTAAGGAATCTTTTTATTCTTTTAAATCTAAGTGTTTTACATTAAAAATTGATTAACCAAGACTTGTTTAAATTTTAAAATCTAAAAAGAAATAAATTTAATTTCTCTAATATCCTAAAATATCTAAACTGTTGAAATTTTTGAAATTTAAATTTCATTTTCATAATTTTTTTGAAATCTAAAAATTTCTGCTTTTTTCCAATCTTTGAAATCGGGAAATTTTGACGAGTTTTTAAATAACATTTTTTTGGCTTTCTTTTAAAAAAATTCTGTTTGTTTTTAATATTCAAAATGTAAAAATATTAAACAGTTCGTTGTTTCCTTAAACATTTCCAATATTTTTTAAAGTTTTCGTAATATACCAAATGCTAATTTTTTGTTTTGAAATCCACAAATATTGCGGATTTATTATTTTAGAAGAAGATTCTTTAAGAATGCACTAATTTTGAGGTAAACAAATCTAGAATCTCTTTTTTTTAAGATCCTTTCTTTCTTTAAAATCTCAAATATTAAACATGTTTCTTTTTAAAAATTGAAATTTAAATGTTACATACTTAGAAGTTCCTTTTTTTAAATCTAAAATGTTTTTTTTTTTCAATCCATTTTTAGCCTTTTTTCTTACGTTTTATAATAATAATAATAATATTTATTTCCAACAAGTTACATAACTTTATAATGGAAATTTCATATGATAACTACAAAGAGTGTACAGTTTAAAAATAGGGTAAATTTTTGCAATTTTTTTAATAATTGATATCATATGAATATCATATGAACACTCACTTTGTCGTAAGAATTTCTTGAATGAGATTATTTGTTCAAGAGTTACAAACAAAAATTCAAAATAACATTTGAAAGTTTAATTTTAGAATTTTACTGAATCTGAATTTACTTGATGATATACACGTTCTGGTGAAAGAATTTCTTAAATTTGATTATTCGTTCAAGAGTTATAATCAAAAATCCAAAAAAACAATTGCAAAAATTTTATTTTCAGAACTCAATTGTTTATTGATTTTTTGATTATAACTCTTATTAGACGAATAATCGAATTCAACAAACTCTTCACCAAAACTTTCTTATCATCAAGTTTATTCAAATTAAGTAAAAATCTTAAATTCAGCATTCAATTGTTTTTTTTTTGATTAAAACTAATAAACGAATAATCAAATTTAAGAAATTCTTTCACCAAATCGTTTCTATGATTAAGTCTACTTATATTAAGAAAAAAATTTAATTTAGTCCTTCAATTGTTTTTTAGATTTTTGATTGTAACTTTTCAATGAATAATCAATTTTAAGAAATTCTTGCACAAAAGCGTTCTTCACATCAAGTACATTCAGATTAAGCAAAAATCTTAAATATGGCGCTCAATTATTTTATGGATTTTTGATTATAACTCTTGAACGAATCAGCAAATTTGAAAAATGCTTTCACCAAAGCGTTTCTATGATTAAGTTTATTCAGATTAAGAACAAATTTTAATTTAATTTCAACCTTCAATTGTTATTTTGGATTTTTGATTGTAACTTTTGAACAGATAATCAAATTTAAGAAATTCTTTCATCAAAGAGTTTCTATGAAGAAGTATACTCACATTAAGAATTTTTTAAATTTAGGCCTTCAATTGTTTTTTGGATTTTTTACTTTCACCAAATCATTCCTATAATCAAGTATATTCGAATTAAACAAAAATCTTAATTTCGACCTTCAATCGTTTCACCAACGCTTTTTATCATCAAATATATTTGGATTAAAATTAAATAAAACACTTTTAGCTTTGTTTTACCACAATAGTTATTTATTAACTGTGACTATAGTCGATCAGAAACTGATCATTATCAAACATAAAGTTAAAAGTGTTTTATTTAATTTTAATCAAAAATGTACCACCAAGTAAACGCCGATAACATTCAAGAAATTCGGATTAAATAAACATCTTTAATTCGGTGATAAATGTTTTTTTTTAAATTTTTGATTATAACTCTTGAACGAATAATCAACTTTAAGAAATTCTTTTACCACAACGTTCCTATCATCAAATATATTTCCACCATAAAAGAAAAAATTCAGATCATCAACTTTTTTATATTTTTAAAACCGTCAAGTGGCGTGTCAATCAACAATTATTAAAATTGTTCATGCATTAATGTCTGTTTTCTTTTTGAAAAACGTATTTAGAATTTTTTAATATTAATACACATTTCATAATTTATTTTTAATCCTTTTAACTTATTTCACTTTGTTCAAAATCTCAAAAAATATTTTTTTTTGAAAAATGTATGCAAATAGATTTTAGATCAAATTTCTTGATTAAGTTAATTTGAATAAATTTATAAAAATACACTTTTTGTTTATTCACTTTTCGGCAAATTCTCATTTTTTTATAAATTTTCAAAAGATCAGAAAACACATTTTTTGTCAAATTCTTAAAAAAATAATAATAATATCTAAAAACTCATCAATTTTAAGGATTACTTAGTGAAGGTAACTTTGAATTTTTTAAAACCTATAAATACTGTTCATTAAAGAGGAGGTTCTTAAATATTTAAAGTAAAAAATATTGATTCTTGAATGTTGTCGGCGTTAACTTGGTGGTACATTTTAATAAGATAATTAAAACACTTTAACTTTGTTTTTTTGTGGTAAAACAAGTTAGTGTTTTAATTATCTTAAAAAATATTGACTTTATTGAATCTTAAAACAAAAGTAGATACATTTTTCTTTAATCTCAAAATATTGAAACAATTTTTTTGTGTATTTTAAGATTTTAAAATTTTTAATAAACAATCTAGAATTTCCTTTGAATTTTTTTTTCTTCATAATTTCAAGATTTCGAATCTGTTTCTTATAAAAAAGAGTGATTGAAAAGGCCATTGGATTAAACTTCTTCATTTCATTATTTTGAAAATCTGTTCAAAATGATTTTCGCTTCTCAGTAATTATCGTTTTTTTTTTTAATTTTTCAAAATCCAGAAAATACATGGCTTTTCCAAAATTTTCAAAATATTAAACTGTCAGAAAACGAATCAAATTTAAGAAATAATGAATAATTTAAGGAATCGTTTTATTGTTTTAAATCTAAGTGTTTTACATTAAAAATTTATTAACTAAGATGTTTTTGTAATCTTAAAATCCAAAAAGAAGAAGTTAATTTATTTTCTTTAATATCTGAAAATATCGAAACTGTTAAAAAAAATTAATTATTTTTTTTAATCTAAAAATTTTTTCTTCCAATCTCTGAAATGAAAAGTTTTTAAACAGCATTTTTCGACTTTTTTCGGAAATTTCTCGTTTATTATCAATTATTCAAAACCTAAAGATATTGAACAATTCTTTTTTCCTTCGGAAAGTGTTCAAAAATTCCATAATTACATTTTAAAAACTTCTCCAGTATTTTTTTTAGAATTTTCGAAATATATATTAAATTTTATTATTTTAAATTTTGAAATCTAAAATATTGCAGATTTATTATTTTAAAAAAGGAGATTCTTTAAGAATACAAAAATTTTAACGGAAATAATGTAGAATTTCTATTTTTTTTAAGTTCCTTTCCTTAAAATCGAAAAATATTAATTTTGATTCTTTTGAAAAATTTATTTGGAATTTAAATTTGGAATATAATTTCATAGAAGTTCCTTTTTATTAAATCTAAAAATTTTAAAAATAAAAGTTTTTTTTAGCAAATTTCAGCCTTTTAAATCTTTAAAATCGACTTAAAATGTTTAAAAAAAAAACTGCAATTTTTTAATTTTTCAGTAATTTCCAGTTTATTTGTAATATTCAAAATTCAAACTATTGATTATTCAATTGGCAGAAGGACCATGGGTCGATAGCCGTAATAAAAATCAATTACGATTATATTGTACATAACGAATGTATTCAATAATAAATAAAGATGTTTGTCTCTCTCTCTGATTATTCAATTAAATTTTTTGTTTTCTCAACAAAGTGATAAAATTCAATTCAACATTGCAAATTTAAGAGTCTTGCACAAAGGAATGCTTTTGTCACATCACATATGTTCAGATTAAGCAAAAATCTTAAATACGGCGATCAATTGTTTTTTTCGAGTTTTATTATAATTTTTGAACGAATAATTCAATTTAAGAAATTCTTTCACCGAAGCGTTTCTATTATCATGTATATTTGGATTAACTGTAAATTCTAAATTGAGTTCTACAATTGTTTTTTTTTTTGGTTTTTTTATTGTAACTCTTGAACGAATAATAAAATCTGAGAAATTCTTGCACTAAAGCATTCTTATCATCAAATATATTTAGATTAAGTGAACATCTAAAATTAAGCGTTCAATTGTTTATTGTGTTTTTGATTATAACTCTTGAACAAGTAAATTCAGATTCAGTAAAAATTCAATTGTTATTTTGATTTTTTCTTTGTAATTCTTGAACAAATAATCTCATTCAAGAAATTCTTACACCAAAGTGTTCCTTATTAATATGATCTCAATTATTTCAGCTCTCAATTGTTTTTTTGATTTTTAATTCGGCACTCAATTGTTTATTTTTTTTAAATTTAAATTATTAGTTTTTTGATTATAACTTTTAGACGAATAATAAGTTTAAGATATTCTTCACCAAAGCGTTTATTCAGATTAAGTAAAATTTTAATTCCAGCTTTCAATTGTTTTTTGTTCTTTTGATTATAATTCCTAAACGAATAATCAAATTTAATAAATTCTTTCGTCAATGGCCGAAAGACCAATGGTCGATAGCCCGTCGACAAATAAATCACAAAATGTAATTACTATTATTGTATAAGGGAAAAAAATATGAATAAAGATCTTTATTATTATTACTATTCTTTAAACGAAGCGATAATATCATTAAATTTATTTAGATTAGGTAAGAATCTTAAATTCGGTTTTCAATTGTTTTATGGATTTTTGATTATAACTGTTGAACGAGTCATCAAATTTAAGAAATGCTTTCAGCACATCATTTCTATGATGAAGTTTACTTAGATTAAGAACAAATTTCAATTTCGACCTTCAATTGTTTTTTAGATTTTTAATTGTATCTTTTGAATGATATATATATCAATTTTAAGAAATTCTTGCACGAAAGCGTTTCTACACATCAAGTACATTCTGATTAAAAAAATCTTAAATTCAGCATTCAATTGTTTTATGGATTTTTGATTATATTTCTTGAATGAATCATCAAATTTGGGAAATGCTTTGACCAAAGCGTATGATTAAGTACATTCAGATTAAGATCAAATTTTAATTTCGACCTTCAATTGTTTTTTTTTGGATTTTTGATTGTAGCTTTCGAATGAAATATCAATTTAAAAAAAAATTACACAAAAGCGAACCGTAACATAAAGTACATTCAGATTAAGCAAAAATCTTAAATTCGGCGTTCAATTTTTTTATAGATTTCTGATTATAACTCTTGAAAGAATCATCAAATTTGAGAAATACTTTCACCAAAGCGTTTTTTTTTTGATTAACTTTATTCAGATTAAGAACAAATTTAAATTTCAACCTTCAATTGTTTTTGGGATTTGTGATTGTAACTTTTGAATGAAATATCAATTTTAAGAAATTCTTGCACAAAAGTGTTCCTAACATCAAGTACATTCAGATTAAGCAAAAATCTTAAATTCGGCGTTCAATTGTTTTATGGATTTTTGATTATTCTTGAACGAATCATCAAAAATGAGAAATGTTTTCACTAAATCGTTTCTATGATAAAGTATATTCAGATTACGTACAAATTTTAATTTCGGTATTCAATTGTTTTTTGGATTTTTAACTGTAGCTTTTGAATGAAATATCAATTTTAAGAAAATCTTGCACAAAAGCATTCCTAATATGAAGTAGATTTAGATTAAGTAAAAATTTTAAATTCATAAATTCGGCGTTCAATTGTTTTATGGATTTTTGATTATAACTCTTGAACGAATCAGCAAATTTGAAAAATGCTTTCACCAAAGCGTTTTTATGATTAAGTACCTTCAGATTAAGAACAAATTTTAATTTCAACATTCAATTGTTATTTGGATTTTTGATTGTAACTCTTGAACGGATAATCAAATTTAAGAAATTCTTTCACCAAAGCGTTTCTATGAGAAAGTATACTCACATTAAGAATTTTTAGGCCTTCAATTGTTTTTTGGATTTTTGATATTATTATTGAACTAATTTAAGAAATTCTTTCACCAAATCATTCCTATAATCAAGTATTTCCAATTAAATAAAAATCTGAATTTCGACGTTCAATTATTTTTTGGATTTTTGTTTATAACTCTTGAATGAATAATCAATTTTAAGAAATTTTTACACAAAAGCATTACTAATATGAAATATGTTTAGATTAAAGAAAAAATTTGAATTCGGTGTTCAATTGTTTTATGGATTTTTGATTATAACTCTTGAACGAATCATCAAATTTAAGAAATGTTTTCACTAAAGCGTTTCTATGATAAAGTATATTCAGATTACGTACAAATTTTAATTTCGGCATTGAATTGTTTTTTAGATTTTTGATCGTAACTCTTGAATGAATAATCTATTTTAAGAAGTTCTTGCACAAAAACGTTCCATGCATTAAGTACATTTAGATTAAGCAAAAATCTTAAATTCGGCGTTCAATTGTTTTATGGATTTTTGATTATAACTCTTGAACGAATCATCAAAAATGAGAAATGTTTTCACTAAAGCGTTTCTATGATAAAGTATATTCAGACTACGTACAAATTTTAATTTCGGTATCCAATTGTTTTTTGGATTTTTAATTGTAGCTTTTGAATGAAATATCAATTTTAAGAAATTCTTGCACAAAAGCATTCCTAATATGAAGTACATTTAGATTAAGTAAAAATTTTAAATTCGGCGTTCAATTGTTTTATGGATTTTTGATTATAACTCTTGAACGAATCAGCAAATTTGAAAAATGCTTTCACCAAAGCGTTTCTATGATTAAGTACATTCAGATTAAGAACAAATTTTAATTTCAACATTCAATTGTTATTTAGTTATTTGATTGTAACTCTTGAACGGATAATCAAATTTAAGAAATTCTTTCACCAAAGCGTTTCTATGAGAAAGTATACTCACATTAAGATTTTTTTTTTTAATTTAGGCCTTCAATTGTTTTTTGGATTTTTGATATTATTATTGAATTAATTTAAGAAATTCTTTCACCAAATCATTCCTATAATCAAGTATTTCGAATTAAATAAAAATCTGAATTTCGACGTTCAATTATTTTTTGGATTTTTGATTATAACTCTTGAATGAATAATCAATTTTAAGAAATTGTTACACAAAAGCATTCCTAATATGAAATATGTTTAGATTAAGGAAAAATTTGAAATTCGGGGTTCAATTGTTTTTTTTTTCGGATTTTTGATTATAACTTTGATTATTCGAACTTTAAGAAATTCTTTCACCATGCCGTTCCTATCATCAAATATATTTCGATTAAGTAAAAATCTCAAATATTTTGACCTTCAATTGTATTTATGGTTTGGATAATAAAACTTGAACGAATAATTAATTTTAAGAAATTCTATGACGAAAACTTTTTCATTCGGCCTTCAATTGTTTATTTTTCTTTTTGGAATTATAAATTATAAATCTTAAACGAATAATCAAATTTAAGAACGCTCTCATAAAGTAAAAAATAGAATATATTTCAGCGTTCTTCAAAAATCTTTGCATAATGTTAAAAGAAATCCGCAGTTTAATGTCTTCCAATATCGATTAATATTAATATTGATTTAAAAAAATAACACCCATCTCCGATGAACGAATTTTTATCAAAAGCTATTCAGTTTTTCTGATAAAAGATAAAAAGCTTAAGTTTAACGTTTCAGTGGAAAATCTTTAGCGATTCTTCTTAAAATAAGTATTTTTTTTTTGTGCAAATATTAAACATTTTATAAAAAGCTAGTTTTCAACTTGTTTAAGAGAAATGTTTTAATACTTTTTTTTTAAATTATACTGTATTTTCAACTAATTCAAAATAAAATAAAAACTGTTCTTCTTTAATATTCCCCAGATTTATTTTAATAAAATTTCAATCGATTTTTCTAAAAACAAATTTTAAACTATTAAATTTTTTTTCAACTAATTCAAAACAAAGTAAAAACTATTTTTTTCTTTCATATTGCCCAGATTTATTTAAACAAAATTTGAATCGTTTTTTCTAAAAACAAATTTTAAACTTAATTCAAAACACAGTTATATTCCTTTCTTCACTCTTTATTTTTCACAGCTAAATGTACATTTCGGGCACTATGTACCCATTATCAATAACCTTCACATACTCAAGTAACTACATTAAATTTTTAACTATTTAAATTTTCTTTCAGAAAGTCTAAGCAATTTTTTTGATAAAGTAACTCAATTTTTGAAAATAGGTTCCAGTAAATCTACGAGTGTGAATTATTATTTTCTACTGTAGATTCAATGAGTTTTCGACTATTTTTACTAAAATTTCAATCGTTTGTACCATAAGGAAAATACAGTTTTAAGCGACTTTTGAATTACTATTTTGGGAAAGTTTTCAAGTGCCTTTATTTTAAATTAATCAATTGTTTTATTTAGGAAAATTAAAAGTGTAAAATCATTTTTTTATTCATTTCGAGAAATGTTTATGAATTTTTAGTAAATGCTCTTCAATTAGTCTAAAGTTTCAACTCAAATAGAAATACTGCGCATAAGGCATACACACACACACATAATGAAAGAGACACCCTTAAAAATGGTCAAATGGTACAAAGGGTCTTTCAAAACACATATTTCCGTTGAAATTTTAAATTCGAAAAAAAAAAATCATTCTTACACTACAGCTACAAAAAGTCTTGATTGTATTTGTGACAATTTTTATATTAACCTAGCGTACTCTTGACCTACACCAATATACCATGTGTTAACCTGGCGCCTATTATCTTCCTTAAACTAGCGTACTCTTGACCTACCTCAATGTATACTTTATTGGGGTGGGTTAGGAGTACGAAAGGTCATTGCATTATTTATTTAGGGTAGGTCAAGAGTACGCTAGAATAAGTTTATACGGCTATATTAAGTTAACATGAATAATAATAATAACTTTATTAACGGAACACTCAATAACATTACATGTAAACAAAATAAATACATTCTAGAAGAGCATCAACTGATTAATACAAAATATTTTAAACTATATCAATTATTCCATGCAATATCACGTTTTACATTTTAAATTTAAAACGAATGAAATAAATGGAATTAAAGAAAAGAAAAATTAATGACAAGAAAAACTCGAAAACATTTCGTAAATCTACAATATTACGAAATGTTTTCGTGTTTTTCTTATTATTAGTTAAATTTCTACAAAGTAAAGGACTTTCATACATTTTTATTATTGAAGAAAAATTGTAAAAATTGGCAAAACGTAAAAACAATTGAATGTCTCAACAGAAAACAATTGAGATGAAAAAATGAGAATCAATAAAAGCTTGACGAAAGCAAAGACATAAAAATTAATAATAATGACATAAAAGAGTTGAAAATTTTAGAAATTGGCCAAAAAAATAAACAATTTACAATCGGAAAAAAGAAAAAAATGAAGGTTATTAAAAAAAAACAATTAAATGCAACTGAAGAAAACAATGTAACTTCTAAAAAAAAAACTGTAAAAATTGATCAGAAAAAGCCGGGATAGTTAAATTGGAAATTGTTGGGAATGGTAAGTTGTAACTAATTGCGAAAAAATAAATTGTCATAAGAAAACAAATGAAGATTAATAAATAAATAATTGAAATTGACACTTTAATCTCTACTAAAAAGTACAAATATTTTCAATAATTGACAATAAATATCGCTAAAATTTGAATGCCACTTTTTAGAAAAACATTACGATTTTAATAATAATTTAAAAATACGAAAACATTTCCTGAATATACAACATTATTGTTAAATTATTATGAAAAACGTAATGTTTTTCTAAAAAGTGGCATTCAAATTTTAACGATATTTATTGTCAATTATTGAAAATATTTGTACTTTTTAGTAGAGATTAAAGTTGTTGAATTTTCTACAACGAACTGAAGGATTTTAATACATATTATTAAGTTTTTCATCGACTCTATCTGCCTGCACCAATTTCATATTAATTTATGGCGCATTGTGAGCTGCATTGAGAATGAAAAAAAAAACAACAATGTCAAAAACATAAAACAGGCCATAAAAGCTAGTGTGCGTCGATGCGCGTTTATCCGAACCATCGCCATTGTTACGCAATCGCGAGTGCGCCCGTGTTATTACCACAAATTCCATGGTACAGGCCAAATAATCATTCCCAGCACGGGGCACGCCATTGTTCGGACCCATGGTATAATCACCACCGATTCGAGGCACGACGTGAGGAAATTGCTCCGTCATGTCCAGTTATTATGTACCTCTCCAATTTTTTTTTTTCATGAAACAAATCTCTACTACTTCATAAATTCAAAAATCTGATGTAACATTTAAGAATTTACCATAAAAATTGAAAACTATAAGTGAGTTGAATTTGGTTATCGTTTATCACGTGGTGAAACATATAAACAACCCTTATTATAAGTGAGTATTAAGATATAACAATTGAATTAAAGATTTTTGTTAGATGTAGTACAGTAGTAGTTAATGTTGTAGGTATTTACACAAATGAATAATGTAGAATCGAAATAGGAGAAGATAGATGCCTATTACAGTATTACATAAAATATTTTTAAGAACTTTTAAAAATGTCAATGTGTTCACAAACAATTTAGTAATACAAAATTACTCTCCAAAAAGGGATTAAAATGGATTTACTAAGGAACTCTCCACATACACGAGGCCAAACGTAATTCCGGGACTTCTTCTACTTAACGAACAGACCGATTTACTATACTCTCCAATGTTTCTCGCTGTATGTATGTGTTTTTGTTTGTTTTGTAAATTACTTCCAGTTTCATAATGATTATTCCTTTATCGAAACTATTTAATATACATATAATATATATGTTCTTAAACTTGTATTTAATTTGAGTTACAAATAAACAAATTTATTATTATTATCATTATATTAACAAAGATTGTGTTTTATTTAAGAATTACGGTATACCCGGAGACTTTAATACTTCTAAGTAAAACTCGTTTCCCTGTCTCCAACTGCGATGAGATGCAAAATATATCGAAACCGGTCTGTGACCATAGTTGAAAGGGAACAATAATTAAGTGTTTTATTTATTAAGTTATTTCATACTACATTAGTTAAATTAGTTATTATAAACATTGTACAAATTTGCTCTCTCTCTCTCTCTTGTTATGTTTCTACAAAATTAACAAAATCCTAACATTAGTCTTCTGTCTTTTCGAGCTTACTTACGTAAAGTCATATTTATATGTAAATATATCGGGTCGTTAATTGCGAAATGATGAAATTTGACACAGATTTCGATATTGTTTTTGTTGACTTTGGCCAGGTTCCAGCGGCAGGCAGACATTCGTTCTCGAAATGTTATCGTGGAAATGTGTGTGCCGTTTTTCCACCAGCATCTAAACATTAATACGCGTCCTTTACATCCGGGGCTGAGGGAAATTCGGCGACCCATTTCCACCCCCGCCCGTCGCTCCACGCGCGAGTCACCAACCCTCGCCGGTTCGTTCACCCTTCGCATTTTACGCAATCGTGCGTGAACCGTCCGACGTTAATGACCCATCATCATCGGCAACGGATCGAACGCTAAAACTTTTTTTTTTCCTTTACGCTCGTAAATTACGGTTTACTACTACTGTGCACGAGTTATCATTGATTGATTCCGCTTAGGGGTTGTAGAAGCGGCCCATTGATTTTGTTGATTCGAGACAGTACCAGTTACTGAATTTATTGGTTTATTTCTTTTATTTAATTAATCTTCCCAGAATTGTGTTAAATCTTTACATAGAACGAATGAAATATATCAATATCAACTAGCAACTGGGGTTGTCTTCAATCAATGATATACAGCAGGTAAGCAGATATGAGAAGAGATTGGTAACCTTCTATACAAATATAAATGTATAAAATGAACTTTCAATAATTAAAAAACATCAAATACAATCAAAACGATTATATAAAACTAGTATCAAGAATTTGTTATTGTTATCAATGCCAAATCTCCGATCCAAGCTTAATGAAATACGTTGCAAAACCACTATACGTTTTATGTAACGCGCCCTCTATCAGCGTTCCACAAACACATTCCCAGACACACGACTTTTACCGATGATGAGGATCTAATGTACGAAACCATTGACAAAACTGAAAGTTTGTTTTGTAAGGAATGAAACTAAATGAACTAGTAGTAAATAGACTTCACCAACAGTTTTGTAGAATAGAACTTCATGATCTAACAAATTATCCATTTAGGATACGTGTTTATGGAAAATTCTTGACAAGTGAAATTGAAATTATTGAAAATTTCTAGAAATCTGGAAGACATATTGTATTTACACTGTTATTGAAAATTTAAAATTCAGTGTAAGTATCGATTACCATGTAGTAACGGTCGCAACCATTCTCTTCATTAAATATTATATTGATAGAAAATTTAAAAATCCTCACAGAAATTTTTGGAAAATTCTTAGAAGAGTCTCTCGAAAAAAAATATTGGCAAAATCTCAAAAAAAAATGTTGCTAGAGAAATTAATGGAAATATAGATATTTCCAATAATTCATCATCAAAGAAAAAAATTCTCTAACGTAGAAAAACATTTGGAAAAAATTTGAAAAGCCACAAAAAACAATATATTTATTTATTGATTTTTTTATAAGACGAAATGTATTTGAAAATTTTTAAAAATCTAGAAAAAATATGAAAGAAGCATCTGCAAATCTAGATAGAAAATTACTGGAAACTTTCTAAAACTCTTGAAAGAAATGTTACTGAAAAATTCTTAAAACCTGGAAGAAGAATTGATGGAAACTACGATAATAATAAAAAAATCTTGTAACCTAGAAAAACATAATTTAAATATTTTAGTAGTTGAATTCTATTAATTCCTTTAATGCAAGAAATAAGCATTTATTGCTTAAAAATATGTATCCGAAGCTGAGTTCATCTATAATGACACAGTAAAGGAGAGGCCCGACAGGTTAGAGTGGAAGAACATTCTTCAAGAGTGAACTCCGCCTTTCAACTTGCTGACGAAATTATTTGTATGGTTTTGTTTACTTTCTTATGTATTTCGAATTATATTTGTAAAGCAAGTCTGATAAAGCACTAATAAATAAATAAATAAATAAATAAATATCTAGAAAAAAAAAAATTAAAAAAAAATATCAAAAAATGGTACAGTTGCTAAAGAAACTTGTAAAAAAATTAAAATCTGGAAGAAAATTGATGGAAAATTCTATAATCTTCAAACAAGAATCTTATATTTTAGAATAAACATTTAGATGTCTTGAAGATATAATAAACGAAGAATGAAACGTTCCAAGAATTCCAAGAAGAAAATTGTAAGAAAATTCTTAAATATGAGAAAAGAAATTTTTGGAAAACTTTTATCACAAAAAATTCTCGAACGATGAAAGAACAGATTTAAAAAAATCTAAAAACCTGAAAGAAAAGTTGTAGAAAACTAAAATAATCTCAAAAATTCTAAAACACTTTAAAATTAAGAAATAATTACAAATTCTTGAAAAGTGAAAGAATTATAAAAACCTAAAACGAAATTTGTTAGAAAACTTAAAAAAAACTTTAGTAAAAGTAATTCAAAATTCTCCAAACTGGAAAATTCTTAAAACCTGGGAAAAAAATGATGAAAAATTCTATCAAAATTCTTGTAACCTAGATAAAAAATAAAATAAAATGTTAGAACCCTTGAAGAAGTAATGAAGGACGAAAAGTTGTTAAAAAAATCTTAAAATCTAAAAGAAAAATTATTAAAAAATTCTTGAACTCTAAAAGTAAATTATTAAATAATTCTTGCAAATCTAAAAAAACTGGAAATAATTAATAAAAAATCTTGTAAATAAAAGAAGAAGAATTTGGAAATTTTTAGAGGTCTAGAAGAAATATTACTAGACAATTTTATCAAAATCCTCACAAAGGCATTTGGAAACCTAGAAAAAAAAAAATACTGAAAAATTCCAGAATTCCAGAGAGAATCTTCATCATTAAAAATTCATCCCAAGAGCATTTTGAGCATTTTTATCTCTAAAATTCAAAAATTTTAAAAGCCTTCAGAAAATAAATGAAGAAATATTGTAAAAGTCCAAAAAAAAGTGTTACAAAATTATAAAATGTTCCTATAATCCGAGGAAGGAATTTTTGGAAAATTATATAAAGAAAAATTTTCGATAAATTGAAGAAAAATTGCTAGAAAATTCTGGAAGAAACTTATAGAAAGCCAAGAAAATCTGAAAAATTCTAAAACTTAAAAGAAACAATTCAAAATTCTTAAAAAGTGAAATAAAGATTGGAAATTTCTAGAAATGTAGAAGAAAAATTGCTAGAAAATTTTATCTAATTTTTTCTATCTTGCAATATGGTAGAAAATTTTAAAACCCTTACAGAAAGAAGCCTCTGAAAACAGAAAGAAAATGTGGTAAAGATATTAAAGAAAAATTCAAAAATTTTAGAAGACTTGAAGAAATAATAAATGAAGAAAAATTGTTAGTTCTTGCAATCTGGATAATATTTTTTTGAAAAATTTATAATGAAAAAATCTTAAAAAATGCAAGAAACGTTGCTAGAAAAATCTAAAAATTTGAAAGAAAGTTGTACTGAAAATTCATGAAAGATTAAAGAATTATTGGAAATTTCTAGAATCCTGGAAGAAATATTGCTAGAAAATTTTAAAACCTTCAAAGACGCTTCGAGAAACCTATAAAGGAAATTACTGGAAACTTCTAGAATTCTCGAAAAAGTAATAGAAAAATCTCAAAAAAGTTACTGGGTAATTCTAATAACCTGAAAGAAAAATTGATGGATCATTTTATTACCACCAAAAAAAATTCTTGTAACCTAGAAAAAACATTCTCAAAAAGTAGAAGTAAAGAAATAATAAACGAAGAAAAGTTGTTAAAAAATTCTACAAGATTTTTGTCATTTGAAAATTGTTATAATGAAAAAAAAATATATTGAACAATTAAAGAGGAGTTGCTAGAAATTCTAGAAATCTGAGAGAAACATGTAAAAAGCTAAAAAAAATATAAAAATATTTAAAAAAATCAGAAAAGTTGCTGGAAATTGATTGAAATGGAAAATTCTAATATCAACAAAGAAAATTCTTGTGACCTAATCTTAAAAAAAAAATACAAAAAAGGGGTAACAAAAATTGTAAATAATATTTTTAAAAATTTTGTAGGAAGCCAGGAAAAGTCTGGAAAATTTTAAAACATTAAAAAAGTAAATCCAAATTCTTGAAAATTGATTAGAAATGCCTAGAATTCTGGAAGAAAATTTGCTAGAAAGTTTTAAAACCTTCAAACTATGTTTCTAGAAACAAAGAAAGAAAATTACTGGAAAATTCTAGAATTCTAGAAAAAATAATGGATAAATCTCAAAAAAATATTACTAGAAAATTCTTATAAAATTCTTTATTCTATATAATCTGGGGGAAAAACAATCAATGGACAATCTATCACCATCGAAGAAAATTCTTGTAACCTAGAAAAAAATTCTTGAAAAGTTGTCAAAAACTTCTAGAGGATTCTTGTAATCTGGAAAAATTGAAGAGAAGTCGCTTGGATTTCTAGAAATCTAGGAAAAAGTAAAAAATAGGAAACCTTCGAAGAAACTCTCGAAAAAATCTGAATAAAGTTGCTGGAAAATTATTAAAATCTGAAAGAAAACATTTCAAAATTTTTAGAAACATTATTTATTTATTTATTGTTTGTTTTGTTTCTCTTCTTAAATAAAATCTAAAAGACATACTTGAACAAATAATAAATATTTTAAGATTTATTGAAAAAAGAAACTAAAAAAGAGAGGGTTAGAAAATTGTAAAACGTTTTTATAATATGGAAATAAAATTTTTATAAAAATTTATAATGAAAAAATTTTCTAATAATGAAGAAAAGTTGCTACAAAATTTAAAACTCTGGAAAGAATTTGTAGAAAGCTAAAACAAATCTGGTCAATTCTACAATTACTAATGATATATAAAAATAATTGAAAATTCTTGAAAAATGAAAATACTATTATTGATGGTTTCTAGAAATCTGGAAGAAATATTAGTAGAGAATTTAAAAACTAACAAAAGCTACTAGAAAACTAGAAAAATATTTCTGGAAAATTCTAGAACTTTCGAAAAAAATCAATAATCAAAGATTATTAGCCTAGAAAAAATCTGTAAAAAAGAATTTCTCTTTGACAATTTTTTTCTAGGTTAAAAGAATTTTCTTTGATTATTGATTCATTCATTCATTGATTCATCAATATGAAAAATTCGTTTTTTTTTCAAACATTTTAGAAGCCTTGAAATGAAGAAATGTTGAAAAATTCTAAAAATATTAGAAAATTTAAAAAATAATGTAATCTGACAAAGAAATTTTTGTAAAATTTTATATTTAAAACTGTGAGGGAAAACTGCTACAAAAATCTAATAATCTGGAAGGATTCTGCAACGAAAAATTTTAGAACCATTAAAGAAGTAATTAATAGAAAATTCTAAAACAATGAAAAATTGTTAGAAATTTCTAGAAAATTCAAAAAAGCTTTTAGAAAGAAAAAAAATTATTGGAAATTTCTCCTTGACAAAAAAGTTGTTGGAAAATTCTTGTAATATAGAAAAGTAATTCTGGAAAATCTGAAAGAGAAATTAATAGAAAAATCTATAATCATCAAAGAAAATAAAACACTATATTTTATTTACCTTATATATAATGGAATTTCATCATGTATCAGCCTCGTCAATTCAATATCAAAGAAAAATGTTGTAACCTATATTTTTTCAAAAATTTTAGAAGCCTTTAAAAAATAATAAATGAAAACATGTTGTTGAGAACTTCTAATAATCTAGAAGAAAAATTCTTAGAAAGTTGTAGAAAGATAATCTGGGAAATAATTTTTTAGACAATTTTATAATGAAATAATTTCGAAAAATTGGGGAAAAAGTTGCTTTTAGAAATATGAAGAAACTTGTAAGTTAAGTTAAAAAAAAACTGAAAAATTCTTAGAATCGCTAAAGAATTAACGGAAAATTCTTTTAAAAAAAGTAAACAATTATTGGAAGAAATACCAACTAGAAAATTGGAAAACCGTTAAAGAAACTTCTAAAAACCTAGAAAGGAAATTACTGAAAACTTAGACCTCGCGCGAAAATAATAGAAAAATCTTTAAATATCTTCTTTAAAAAATCTATAAAAAAAATATTCTGGAAAATTGCAAAATTCTGATAACACTACAGAATTAGCGGAAATTTCTCGGAAAGTGTAATCTTTTTAAAATTTCTAGAAATCTGAAACAAGTATGCTAGAAAATTCTAAAACCATCAAAGAATCTTCTGAAAACCTATGAAGAAAATGCCTAGAAAAATATATAACTCTTAATTTGGAATATCAGGAAAATTTTATGTTTTACGAACCATTAAAGAATTAATTAATTTCTTGAATAATGAAAATTCTAATATCATCAAAGAAAATTCTGATAACTTAGAGGAAAAATTCAAAAAATTTAGAAGGCTTGAAAAAATAAAAATAAGTATTAGAAAATTTTAATCTGAGAAAGGAATTGAAGATTTTTTTCATCTACTTGACGAAGTCACGGTGTGGTGAAACATTGTCGTAGAATAATAAAAACACTTTTGATATACAGTGTCAGTATTTTATTAATTGATGAAAAGTTGCTAGAAAATTCTGGAAGAAGCTTGTAGGAAGCCAGGAAAAGTCTGGAAAATTCTAAAACATTAAAAAAATAATTCCAAATTCTTGAAATATGATTAGAAAAATTCAAGCTATGTTTCTTGAAACATAGAAAGGAAATTAGAGGAAAATTCTATAATTCTCGAAAAAATAATGGATACAACTCAAAAAAAATTACTTCTTTATAATCAGGGAGAAAAATTGATGGAAAATCTATCACCGCCGCAGAAAATTCTTGTAAACTGGAAAAATATTGTCTAACAGTTATTAAAAAACTCTTAATTCTTGTAATCTGGAAAAATTAAGAAAATTGAGAAGTTGCTAGGAATTCTAGAAATCTTGGAGAAACTAAAAAATATAAAACCTTCGAAGAAGCTCTCGAAAAAATCTGTAAAAAGTTGCTGGAAAATTATTAAAATCTAAAAGAGAACATTTTAAAAATTTTAGAAGACTTGAACAAATAATAAATATTATAAGATATGTTGAAAAAAAACTAAAAAAGGGTGTTTCCAAAATTGGGAATAAAATGTTTGGAAACTTTTATGATGAAACATTTTCGAAGAAAAGTTGCTACAGAATTAAAAAATCTGAAAATAATTTATAAAAAGCTAAAACAAATCTGGACAAGTCTACAACACCCATGATATATAAAAATAATTGAAAATTCTTGATTAATCAAAATATTATTATTGATGATTTCTAGCAATCTGGAAGAAATATTACTAGAGAATTAAAAAACGCTAACAAAAGCTTCTAGAAAACTAGAAATTTGATGAAAAATAAAAATACTTTTACTTAGTTAATATTACAATGTTTATTAAATAGTTTCGATCAAACAATGATCATTATCAAACTATAAGTAATGAAAATTCTAGAACTTTGCAAAATTCTCAAAACATTTTTTTTTTCGTTATTTTTACATAAATTAGAGTCAAGGCATTGTTGTTGTTGTTTTCTCTCCAAAAAATTTGCTTGAAAATTTTTAAGATCTGGAGGAAAAGTTCATGAAAAAAAAATGAATAATCAAAGAAAATGCTTTTAACCTAGAAAAAATTTGTTTAGAAATTGATGAAAAATTCGATCTTTCAAAAATTTTAGAAGCCTTGAAAAAATAAATAAATAAATAAAGAAATGTTAGAAAATTTTATAATAAAATATTCTCGAAAAAGGAGGGGAAATTGCTATGAAAATCTAATCATCTGGAAAGAACTTGCAGGATACTAAATATCTGGAATATTTTAGAACCAATAAAGAATTAATTGATAGAAACTTTTATATAACAATGAAAAATTGTTAGAAATTTCCAAAAGAATCAAAGAATCTTTTAGAAATCTAGAAACACTGGAAAATTCTAGAACTCTTGACATAAAAGTTAATGGAAAATTCGTATAATTGAAAATTGTATAATTCTTGTAATCTAGAAAAATAATTCTGGAAAATCTGAAAGAGAAATCTATAAGCATCAGAGAAAATTCTTGTAACCTATAAAACTATATTTTCAAAAAATTTTGAAGCCTTTAAAAATATAATAAATGAAAAAATGTTGTTGAAAGCTTCTAAAAATTCTTAGACAATTGTAGAAAGTTCTTGTAATCTGGGAAATAAATTTTTGGACAGTTTTATAATGAAATAATCTCGAAAAATGGAAAAAAATTGCTAGAAAATTTTAGAAATGTGGAAGAAACTTGCAGGAAGTAAAAAAATAAAATCATAAATTCTTAGAATCATCATCACAAATTCTTGAACAGAAAAGGATTATTGTAAATTTCTATAAATCTGGGAGAAATATACTAGAAATTTTGGAAACCCTTAAAAAAACTTCTAAAAACTTAGAAAGAAAATTACTGGAAAATTTTATAACTCGCGAGAAAATAATAGAAAAATCTTTAAAAAAATTGCTGAAAAATTATTTAAATCTAAAAAATGTCTAAAATCGTCTAAAAAATTATCTTGTAATCTATAAAAAAAATATTCTTTAAAATTTTACAATCGAAGAAATAAAATTTATTCATTTTTATTTCTACGATTGTAAAATTTTCCAGAATATTTTTTTAGTTATTGAAAAACTCTAAAACTAGGGAAAAAATTTCAAAAAAAAGTAAATAGTTTCTAGAAAATTTTAGAAATCTTGGGGAGGAAGCTAAGAAAATCTGCAAAATACTGGAAACATTATAGAAGTAACGGAAAAATCTCGAAATGTGTATCTAGATTTTTAGAAATTTCTAGAAATCTTGAACAAATACGGTCGAAAATTCTAAAACCATCGAAGAATCTTTTGAAAACCTATGAAGAAAATTACTAGAAAAATATATAACTCTTAACCTGGAAGGAACTTGCAGGATACTAAATATCTGGAAAGTTTTAGAACCATTAAAGAATTAATTAATACAAAATTCTTAAACAATGAAAAATTGTTAGAAATTTCCAACGCCAACTTCAAAATCGATTATAGTTTAACGCTATCATTATCAACACAAGTAGTAGTGGTAGTAGTGATTGGCTATTGACTACGTGGTCCTTCCACCGTGTTATTTCTGCATTTTAGATGTGTGTAAATGAGCTTGTTACTTTAAAGTATCGCGTTACTCAAAAGTGTCATTAATTACATTTTTCGTATTATAGTTTTTACAAAGCTTTTTTAAAATCAACAGCAAATCCCTTGTCGATTCAACCTACCTAGTAATATCGTTTGATTAAGATGCACCCTCTGGAAAAATATTCACGAACAAAATTTACAGATGCCTCTTGGGAAATTATTGCCATTCATGTAATTTTTTTTTAGTCAGCGAATGGCGAAGCAATTTTCGCACCCGACCCTATTACCATTTTTCGAAGTGGATTTTTAAAATTCCTTATCGCCCGGATGAATAATGAATGTCGTACACATTTTTTCTCTCTCTCTCTCCCCGTTAAATATTCATATATTTTATGCGGAGCCTTAAACGGACGCGATGATTTTAATTACAAATTTCGACGGGCCGATGATTAATGTTTGCCGGCACAGCGGACTCCCACACCTGCCGGCGGTCACACCGATTATTAATTCGATTACATAAACGAGAATTATCGTGTCGCGTTTTTCGTATTTATTAAATGCTAAATGTTAACAACGTCGAAAAGGCCTGAAGCGCGGGAGGACAGAACGACGGTTGCGCAATTCCTGCAATTGTCAAGGATTCCTGATGGATTTTGCTTTCGCCTGTTGTAACAAAAATTAAAAAAAATATTTTGTTGTTAATAATAATATATATATATATATATATATATTTTCCTTTTGTTCGGTGGGTGTGTTAATGGAAATTTGATACGGCGTGATGGAGAGAAACCTTGATTAGGTTGAAATACGACCACAACTGGAAATTCAATTCTGGAAAGGCGTTTCCTTTTTATCTCTAATTCAATAAACAGCTGAAGTGTAACACGAGATGAAATTAAGTTTCTATTGAAATTCAATTAACCGAGTTATGTTCTCGTAAATAAATTCATGCATTATAATTTTCAAGTATGTATAATTTAAATTAACAATATTTCCCCTATAAGTAAAGGCCTTATTCCTTTCAAACAGATCCCTTAAAGTCAAAATCAACAACTCTTACTCCCCTCCTTTTTCTCCTGTACAAGTCGTACCCCAAGGTTCCCCTCTATCTCCGCTACTATACAACATCTTCTGTTTCGACATCTACAATCCTAATCCTCTTCACTTTAATCCCTCTAAATATCTCCTCCAATTTTCCACGCACCCACCGTTCCTAAAGCTCGTCAGCTAATTTTACAATTAAGTGATCTTCCCTCACACGTACCTTCAATTACTCCTATGATTGGAAATCTTTATTATGACGTTGCGTCTTCTTAAGGTACGGAAATGATTGGTGTTTCTTAATCTCGCATTAACTCTTAAGGGTATAAGAAAATAAATTTCCACTTCATTTACACACAAGATACGAAGATTTCGCAACGGCAAAACAAATCGCACATACTCGAATTAATTAGGCGGCGCGCGCGTTTTTTTTTTTCTTTTTTACCTTTCGTCTTCGTCCACCTCGTGATTGCGCAATAACGCACCGCGCACGTGTGAATCAAGAGAAAGCGCCGTTTTCCGCAGGTGTTCCACAAATTAAAATCGCCTCGCCGACGGATTAATTCCTCGCAATAAAGATGACTGTGACCATATCGGAATCGGTATCATTGTGCAACGGCGAAATAAAATTTAAAAAAAAAAAATAAGGATAGACTTGGAATAGAATGTGGTGGAGGTAGGCAGGCATTCAGAGCGAGAGGTAGGGAAAAAATAAGGGTAATTATATTTAAGAGTTTCACCGCGGATTTAGAAAGTTCGCGGAATAATGGATTTCGTAGATTGATTGGCATTGAAATCTGCGTTGCAAGTTGGGTAATTAAGGTTTATGTTGCCGATGAATAGTACACCAATTGCAGTTAATTGTGAAATGAAATTAAATTGAGTATAATAAGGTTAATAACGTCGGTGCTTGAAGCAGAACAAGTGGCTACTGATAGTGATTTCTAATGTTAATTTACAAAAATCTGTTTTTTTTTTCCTTCTCAAGTTACTATTTTGTTTATGTCCAAAAATGGTTGTGGTAATATTTATTATACAATCTTCAGGTATTATTATGTTAAAGAGTTCCAAACCTGAAATTAACACTTGGCCAAAAATCTCGATCCTCTCGTATTATGCAAATGCGTAGTAGACATGCAAATTGATTTTTTCCACGTTCGGTCGTCGTAGTCAATTAGCCGAAAATGGCAGAAAAAAGACCGCGGACGTCGTAATTAAAACGATTTGTAAGGCTACCTGAAAACCGTTTCGCATATTATGAATCATCAATCAAATCCAGTGCGAGATTAATTTATTCCCGCCAGAGGTGAGTTTCGAGGCTTCTTGCGATTTCTTTCTCTCTTCCACCTACATAAAACCACTCCGAGTTTCCATTAACACGTTTTATACACGAGAGACAATTACAATATGCTGTAACCTGAAGTCAAATCAAAAAGCAAGTAGTAAAGAAAATAATAATCAAGCAATCAGAAAGATCCTCCGAAAATCGGACCATAGAAACTTTGGCAATATGGATAATAAGTAGGATCTTCCAACTGCTGAATCTCATCCACATATCACTGGACGTTTATTGCTTCAGTCAAATACTTAACGAGATATAGTTCCATAAGTTATAACATCTCATCCACAATTTCTGCAATTTGATCCACAGGCCCTTCAATAGAAAATTTCATGTTTTTTGTCTATCCTTTATAATGCATCCACAACCCACAAACAGAATCGGGATTCATCACTAAATACCACTCTATGCCACACTAGGTTCCAGTGCATTTGCAACCTACACCACTCCAAAGTTGCTACCGAAGTTGGGTCATAAGTGGTAATACAAGATGTGGTCGTTAAAATTGCAAGGTTCTGGTTTTGGTTTAGTTGATGGGAGGGCATGTGTGATTGCAAGTCGCACGTTCGGATTCTGCGGTAAACCTTTCCAAGTTACAGGATAACCTTCGTTAGCTAACCACAAATCAATTATCAACTGGATCAAGTACTGGAGGATGGATCACTTGCTGTCATATGTCGTGAATAGCGGTCATAAACCTCATTTAGTTGTTTGACATTTATTTTCAGTTTTTAACAGTCAAACTTTTGTTACTGAAGACCTTTATCATAAATCGCTATACCAAGATGACTGACATGCGATTTAATTCATGCACTTACTGATGGCAATTCATTAAAAGCTAAGCGGTCGTACATTGAACAATTTTCTGACCGTAATGTTTCTGATAGAAAAAAGAATAATTCTGTGAAACAAACCAAGTGTTTTTAATTTCTAATCAAGATTTTTCAAATATGTTTCACCACAGGTTAAGTGAGCAATTAATTAAATATATAAAAACCTTCCAAAGTATTTATTTATGTCTTCATAAATAGGCACATTAAAACATTGTAGAAGACCATGAAGACCAATGACAATAAGGACGGCAGAAGTGGTAGAAAATGTTCTAGAAATAGTAGAGAAAGATTCACATACTCCAAGTATCTACATATTTTGAATTTTTATAATTAATCCTATCAGCAACAAGATACGCGCATGTACAGCTCGAGTTTTCAATTATACGATCCACTAATTACACGGACGTACATAAATAAATTTATTGATTCGGGGAATAGTAATCGTCGTTATCTGGCCGTACACTTCAAAGTTTAACGAGATAAAGTTCAAGTAGTCCGTTTGTAACGCACGAAAATAGGAACCACTCGCGTACGTTATTCGGGGAAATGTATCTATATTTTTGATTTAAAAAAACTCACTCAATAATAGAACAGCGTTTACATCGAGGAACATTCGATGGAGATTTACCTGAAACAAAAAATAAGAGAAATTAGTCATGTTAAAGAATATTCTTACGAGGGACGATTAAAATATTCTTAAACTAATAAAAGCTATGTTACTTTTCATTATTTGATTTAAATTTGCTAAGAAATTTACTTACTACCATACATATATACTCTTTTAGTTTACATTTTTTTCTTGAAGTACTTATGTTAATGTTACTACAACTGAAGAGTGAGTTAGTGGCCACCCACCCACCCTACATACATTTTCATATTTAAACTAAAACACTGTGTTACATTCGAATACATTTTCAATATTAACCGTGTTACTTTGATTTTTGTGAGTTACGTGAAGATAAACTTGATTAATTAATAAAATTTGTGAAAAAGGTTTTTAGTGCTTTATTAATTAACAGTGTTACTGTTTTGGAAACTGAAGCACTATCAGTGATGAAAGTAAATTGAAATTTGTAAGGTGGGTGGCCACTAACCTACCCTTCAATAACCATAACACACGCATCGAATTAATTAAATTACTTAAAGACCTATAAAAGGATTTTCATTAAATTTATCAATAATATACTCTTCTCTTACACATGCTTTTCCTTAAATTACCTTTTCTTATGTTATTAAAACTAGAGGGTGGGTTAGTGGCCACCCACCCACCCTACATATATTTAAAAAAACAACTCGAATACTGTCCTTAATTTCCAGGACAAATTTAACATTAACACTCTTGTTTTTTTCTGGAAACAAAATCAGTGTCCGAGATTGGAATAAATCGAAAACATTAGAATGGGTGGGTGTCTACTACCGACGTTTTAATTTTTATAACATACTTGTAGGATTAATTAAATACTCAATTATCTACAAATAAAATAATTTATACTGAATTAATTAATTAAATACTTTTCTTGTCCATCGTTTTACTTTCGTTTATGTAATTAAAATTGGAGGGGGGTTAGTAGCCACCCACCCACCTTACATATATATTTAAATTTAAACTAAATCACTGCGTTTAATTTCCAGACAATTTCAACATTACCACTGTAGTTATTTTTCTAAAAACAAAAACAGTGTCAGTGATGGAAGTAAGTAAAAATATGTAGGGCGGGTGGGTGGCCTCTAACCCACCCTCCAATCATCAAAACATTCGCGTCGATCAGTTGAAAATTTAACTTAATAATAAAATTATTCATAATTAATTAATCATTTAAATACTCCACTTTTGGACATTGATTTCTTCTAAATTATCTTTTGGGTTATTAAGAGTGGTGGGTGGAATGGTGAACACCCACCCAACCTCCTTTTTTTTTAATTTAAGCTACAATAATACAGTTAAATTCTTATATACCTTCAACTCTATTATTAATGTCGTTTTTTTTTTTGGAAACGAAAACAGTGTCAGTGATTGTAATTAAAGTGTATTTGTAGGGTGGGTGGGTGGCCTCTAACCCACCCTCCAATCATTAAAACAATCACGTCGGATCAATTAAGAATTTAACTTAATTACGAAAGGATCTATAATTAATTAACCAAAAAAATCTACTTCTGCACTTTTCTTAAATTATCGCTGAAGTTATTAAGAAAGGTGGGTGGGATAGTGGCCATACTTTTTAATTTTAACTTAAGGATTGCGATGTATTTAGAAACATTACCATCGGACTACTAACATACCCTCCAATTTTAATTACATTAACGAGAGTACTTCAAAAAAAATCCAGTATAAATTCTTTGTTGTTCTTGTTTACTTTAACAGTTGTAGCAATTCATTTAAAATATTTATGTAGGGTGGGTGGGTGTATTCTAATCTACTCACCAATCACTAAAACATTTGCGACGATTTAATTTTAAAGTTTATATAATTACTAGACAATTCACATTTTCTTCTGCAAATAATTTATTTAAAATTTCCTGTTAAAGTTTTTAAGATTTGAGCTTAGAATAGTGGATACCCACCCACTCTAGTTTTTTTTTTTATTTAATTTAAAATATTACGTTTTTAATTCCCAGATACTATCGACACTAATATTATTGTTGTTTCCTTGGAAACGAAAACAGTGTCAGTGATTGAAGGTTAAATGTATATGTAGGGTGGGTGGGTAGCCTCTAACCCACCCTCCAACCTTTAAAACATTCCCATCGGATCAATTAGACATTTAACCTAACTTTCAAAGGGTTTGTAATTAATTGTTCAATTAAATATTCTACCTGTGCACATTTTTTGTTCTAAATTACCGTTTAGGTTATTAAGAATGGTGGGTGGGATGGTGGTCACCCACTCACATGTACACTTTTAAATTTAAACTTAAAGTTTGCGATGTATTCAGAAGCATTACTAACTGGCTCTGTTATTGTTTATTTTAACAGTTGTAGTGATTAATTTAAAATATTTATGTAGTTATGTGGGTGTGTTCTACAATCACTAAAATATTTGCGATGATTTAATTTTAAAGTTTATATAATTACTAGATAATTCACATTTTTCTTCTGAAAATGTTTTATTTAAAAATTCCTGTTAAGGTTATTAAGATTGGAGCTTAGGATAGTGAACACCCACCCACCGTAGCTTTTTAAAATTTAATTTAGAATATTACGTTTAAATTCCCAGTTACTGTCGACACTAATATTATTGTTGTTTCCTTGGAAACGAAAACAGTGTCAGTGATTGAAGTTAAAATGTATATGTAGGGTGGGTGGGTGGCCTCTAACCCACCCTCCAATCTTTAAAACATTCGCATCGGATCAATTATATATTTAACCTAATTATAAAAGGGCCTGTAATTAAATGTTCAATTAAATATTCTATCTGTACACATTTTTTGTTTTAAATTACTCTTTAGGTTATTAAGAATTGTGGGTGGGTTTTTGTATCGGTGAAAATAATTATTTTTGACAGTCTACGAATAGGAAATAACATATTACAGTTGACTAGTTTATCGATGACAGAATAATCAGAGATTAAAATGTAATCTTATTTTCTTATAAAATCTTTAGAGTTGTTTAACTTTTACGTTTTTGTGAACAATTCCAAAATTCTATAGAAGTAATAATAATCTGTCAACTGTTAACAGTTAACACATAAACAATAGTTGTTAGTTTACAAATAATAGTTGACAGATCACACGCTACAGTTGACAGGTCAGAGTTTCTAAATGACAATCGATAGACGAAAAAAGAAAGAAGATAATAAGCATATGGCAGATAACAGTTGATAATTGGCACTTGGCAGATTACAAATGACAGTTGATAGATAATAATTGTCAAAATGATAGTTGACAGATGATAAAAATATTAAACTACTATTTTGTCTTTTTTTTTTAGCAGAAGAAAAAATAATATTTCTCTGGGAGTTGGCAATTAATAGTTGACAATAAGCAGATGGTAGACGGCAGATGACTGTTTACAGTTAATATCTGACAGATAACAAGTGATAGTTGACCGTTTACAGTTAAAGTTAATATTTGACAGTTGGCAGATAACAATGACAGTTGATAGTTATCAAATGACAGTTAACAGAAGACAGATGATAAAAGTAGCTATTTTTTCCTATGTAATGAACGATTCTAAAATTTAGTGGAAAAAATTATATGTTTCAGTGAATCGACAATTAATAGTTGACAGTTTTTAAAACTTTAACTTGGCATTTATTTATCCATCCTTGGTTTTACAATAATTATTTTGAAAACAAAACAAACAACAAAAATCTTCAGAGACACTTAATTTTCATTTTTTCTTTTTGTGGAAAATCGCAAACTTTTCTATCAGCAAAAATAATTATGTTTGACAGTCTACAAATAGGAAATAACAGATGACAGTTGACTATTATAGTCGATCAACGACAGAATAATCAGAGATTAAAATTTAATCTTATATTTTATGAAATCTTTAATAGTTGTTTAACTTAACTTACTGTTTTTTGAAAAATTCTATAAAAGTAATAATAATCTGTCAGCAGGTGACAGTTGACACATAGGCAATAGTTGATAATTTACAAATAACAGTGATGACAATTGACAAATCACAGGTTACAGTTGACAGATCAGAGTTTCTAGATGACAATCGATAGATGAAAGAAGATAATATACAGATGGCAGATGACAGTTGATAATTGGTACTTAACAGATAATAAATGACAATTGGTAGATAACAGATGTCAAATGAAAGTTGACAGATAATAATTTTTTAGATTAAATAATTCCAAAATTTAGTAGAAGAAAAAATTATACTTCTCTGAGAGTTGACAATTAATAAATAGTTGATAATAAGATGTTAGATGACAGATGACAGTTAATTTCTGACAGTTGGCAATTAAAGTTAATAAATAAAAAACTTTTTAACTTTGTTTGTATAACACTGACTTTTTTAAGTGACAATTTTAACTTTCTTTAAGTTTTCTAGTTTGATAATGACAACCAAATTGTCGAAACTATAGTCACTTAATAAAGTCAGTGTTATAATTTTTTTTTTATTTGTGAACAATAATGTATAACGAAGTAGAAGCCTTCACCTTTAAAAGTTTAATTAAAGTTAATATTGGACAGTTGATCATTGACAGTTGGCAGATAACAAATGGCAGATGACAAGTGATGGTTGACACTTAAAGTTAATATTTGACAGTTGATAGTTGGCAATTGATTATAACTCCAGAATAAATAATAAAATTTAAGAAATTTTTGCTCAACAGCGTTACTTACATTAAGTATGTTCGGATAAAGCAAAAATCTTAAATTCGGCGTTCAATTGTTTTACAGATTTTTGATTGTAACTTTTGAACGAATAATCAAATGTAAGAAATTCTTTCACCAAAGCTTTTCTGTCATCAAGTATATTTGGATTAAGTGAAAATCCTAAATACGGAGTTCATTTGTTTATTTATTTTTATTTTTGATTATAACTCTTGAACGGATAATCAAATTTAAGAAATTCTTTCAGCAGAACGTTTATATCATCAATTATATTCGAGATTAAGCAAAATCTAAATATAAACATTCAATTGTTTTTTTAATTATTGTTTAAACTCGTATTAAAATCTTAAATTCGGAATTCAATCATTTTTTGAATATTTGATTGTAATTCTTGAAAGGATAATCAAATTTGAGAAATTTTTATTTTTATTTAGATTAGGTAAAATTCAATGTTTTTTTAAATTTTTGATTATAACTCTTGAACGAATTATCAAAATTAGGAAATTCTTTTAACAAAACGTTTCTAACACCAAATATATTCAGATTAAGCGGTGTTTAATTGTTTTTTGGATTTTTGATTGTAATTCTTAAATGAATAATTAAATTTAAGAAATGCTTTCATCAAAGCTTTACAATCTTCAAATTTATTTAGATTAGGAAAAAATCTTAAATTTGGTGTTCAATAATATTATGGATTTTTGGTTGTAACTCTAAATGAATAATCAATTTTAAGAAATTCTCTTGCACAAAAACGCTAGTAACATCAATTACATTCAGATTAAGCAAAAATCTTCATTTTAATGTTCAATTGTTTTATGGATTTTTGATTATAAGTCTTGAACAAATCATCAAATTTTTAAGCACTGTTGTAGTTTAAGTTTCAATGCATGTGCATGGTGGGTGTGTGTCCACTATCCTCCTACCCTCCAATTTTAAATTAAAAGCGTTACTTTTCTTACGAAAATTATTTAAAGAAATGTAAATAAAGTTTACGTGAATTCTAAAATTTAGTAGAAAAAAATATGTCTCGGTAAGTCGACAATTAATAGTTGACAGTTGATATTAGGCTGACATTTGACACTTGACAGTAAATACTTGGCATAAAACCAATGACAGTTGATAGGTGGCAATTGACATTATATTAAGGTGTGTGGGTGTATTATAATTATTATTTTCAAACCATATTTGCTGAGTATTCCGAATGGAAACATTATTTATGATCTGAAATCTTTAAAAAGGCACAATGGAAGGTTTTTGTTTGAATTATCTTTGACTAAATATTTCTTCTCGTCAACTGATCAAAAATTGGAATATTAGATATTACGTTTTATAACATAAAAACTGCTGATATAGTTGTTTTATATATACTCCTAACAGTTTTTATCTTATGCACAAAACCCACCTCCTAGTTAACAATGAAGACCAAAATTGTGTTTCTTCTTGAATCAAAAATATTCTTTTATGTATAAATATTCAAGGGAAAAAAATATTAACTTTGTTTTACCACTGACATAAATGTTACTAAAGTTTCGATCACACCTTTAAGTACTTCGATAACAAAGTTTTTAAGCGTCGCAAACATTTAAGAGTTCCAAAAACTGCTAGCAGTTCGATAAAGAATTTTTTAGAAAATCAGAAGTTTTGGTTTCTTCTTCTTCGGGTGCCTATTCGCTCCGAAGATTGGCGACCATCCTCGATATGATTACTGATTTGAATCATTCGGTGATAGTTTTTGAGACCCATGTTCTTAAGCTTTTAAGCCACGAGATTCTTCTTCTTTCCGGTCCTAGTTTGCCAAATACTCTCCCTTGGAGAACAGATTTTAGAATATATGGTCTCGTTTCTCATAAGGTATGGTATTCTCTAGTTTTCTTCTCTTGATAGTTTTCACTACTCCTAAGACCTTCTTCATCCGTTCCATCACTGCACTCTGTGAACCCAAGAGATTCTCAATATTTTCCTGTATAGCCACATTTCAAAAGCCTCGAGTGTTTTTTTGCGTTGATTCGGTTATTGTCCATGAATCAATTCCATAGAAAGGTATTAAGAAAATATAGCATTGAAGAAATCTGTGACTTTGAACAGTTTAGCCATTTGGTTAAAGGCAGATCTTACTTTCTCGATTATGCACATAATCTCCTGTGAATGGTCTCAATCCCCATTGATCATAGTTCCCAAGCAGGCCAACTGTGATAACCTCTCTATTAGGGTGTTGTTGATCACCTTTCATTTGCCTCTTTGTTAATTACCACGAATTTAGTTTTACTAATGTTAATTTCTAAACCATAGCGTATCTTTTATTCTGTCCATTAGTTCTTGTAAGCTGTTCATACTATCGGTGAATATCACAGTATCTTCTGCTTATCGAATGTTCGGTATTTCGGTATCCTCACGGGTTTTTCTGAAGATTTCTTCTGAATAAAGATTAAACATGAGCGGCAAAAGGATGCAATCTTGGCTAACGTCATAAAGAGTACTGACTGCATTGATTTGCTCCCTAGCATTCATTTTGATAGTAGCTGACTGATTTCAGTATAGGTTCTGGATGATCCTCAGATCTTTATGATCAAACCGTGTTTTTCAAGACCTCCATTATCACTTCATGCTAATTTTGTCAAATGCCTTCTAATAGTCGACAAAACAGGTAAAAATATCATAGTTTATATATCTGCAGCGCTGGAACAATACCTGCAGACAGAACAGAACACTTCATAAATACAAACTGTATGTCTGTTACTCTTTCTTCGCATTGCTTGTAGATGATCCGATGAATTATTTTTAGAAATACCTTTAGCACGTGACTTATAAAGCTATACTAAAGCCATACACTACTATCAGGCATGAATTAAGACAATGTGGAGGTTTTTTTCTTTAACAATTTTAACTCGACCTACGATAAGTGCTCCTTACTAGACACCTTCCAAAGATATACCTCCTCTCCTCGGTCCAAACTTATTCCTCTACACGTGAGCGTGTGTATAATTAACCACAAAATTATACGAGGCCGTAAATAATGACGCTTAGGCAGCATCTAACGAGGTGGCTTTTATTGTCCGGCACCACACCTAGCACAAATTGCCCAATAAAGGGCCCCCTTCGCCGACGGCTATTACCGCCGCCGATTATTTATACATCGCCTTAATCACAAACCGATTTCGCGTAGATAGAGGCGATATCGCGAGGGGGGCGGCGGCCGTCGTAAAATTTTATACGCGTTATACGCGCGCCTTTCTTTAATTACCCCGCGGATTCGCCCATAAAATCCGGGCCGTAATTCACATCGCGCATAGCATAGCATAGCACCACCACCGACCATCGACCGACCGGTCCCTCCCACATCGTTACTTTCGCACTTTTTCCGAAAAGTAATTGAATAGACACCTCCGTGGTGTGCATTCAAAAAGATATATATATGGGCTTAAATCAGGTTTGCGTGCGTAGTGGTAGCAACAGGAACACGTGTTGGTTGGAGTACCAGTAGCGGCGGTTTTAATAGTACTCCCCGATCGAGAAATACTAACAGTTTACCGTAATAACAATTTAAACGTAATGACCGACTAGGCTGCGAGAAAATCTACGACAGCAGAGTATTCATTTGATAGGATAACGAAACGTAAATAAATTAAATTAAATCCTTAATTAACACGCAATATCTTCATAATCTATTAAATCTTTTGAAATTATTCTCGTTATTATCATACGAGTACCTTAAATATTTGGATCCAGTAATGGAAAAGAAATTGGCAAAACATCTTGTAGCATGTGCTGGATGACACGTTGCTCCATCTTGCTGAAAACAATGTTCCCACCTATGCTTTTTAACCAGATGTCGTTTATTTCTGATTCTGCGAAAATTTTTGTCGCGTCTCTTCTGGGTATTTTCAAGAGATACCACCACCGCCGCCGTGCTCCGGCTAATCGCGTTATTATCGCAGTTTGATTTCTCTTCGGCATTAAAACAAACATTCGTGATTCAGAGCGACCGCAGGCCGCGACCGCACTTTCGGGGCCGGAGTTTTACGCACGGATGGAAATCGGCCCTCGACGGTTCTGTCGTGCCGTGCCGCAACTGCGTAATGGCTCAAAATTCCTGCACGTGATCGAAAAACCGCAGGATACGAAAGAAACCTAATCAGGGGGGCAGCATATTGTGTTATTGTTTTACACGATATCGGCCGCCGCGCTCTGAATCGGTAATGAGGAAAGTGCATGCATGTTGCGAAAGAAACGAAATTGATATAATAATTACTATCAACAACAATTTACTGGCTACATCTAAAAAATGAATAAAAACAAAAGAAACAAGTTCTCTTCTTCTTTTGATGCTTCTTCATTACTAGAAGTTCTATCAACAACAATTTACTTGATTTATCTAAAAAATGAATAAATGAGTTCTGTTCTTCTTTTGATACATCTTCATTACTAAAAGTTCGCGATCATTTCTTTGTATCTCAGCCTACAGTATAATAAGAATATCATTGTTTTATATTGTAGCTTTTGCTATTAAAGCACAGAGAGTAGTTCTTTTGAAGTGAAGGTTTTTAGATCCCGGCAATCCGCTAGGTGACGCTGCTCCATTTCAAGAAGAGATACACGTGGACAACCAAATTCCCAAAATATTTACGATTATTTCTTACTTTTCTTAAGTTTCGTTTAGAAAATACCTATGGTTCTGGACTATTCACAACAGCTATATTAGAAGAATGGTTTTAGTCGATTGGAGTTCAAAACTACCGTACTATAAAAAGTTCTTGCATCTTCTTTATTTGAGGTATCTTCAATATCTAAAAAAGAAACACACTTAACTTTGGAAGTAATCAAAAAAAGTTGATGTTTATATGACCTTAAGATCTATATCCTCATCACACTATCAAAGTCTATATTTGTATTCCTAATTATTTTTGATCATTATTAAACTAATCCATTTTCACTGCCAATTTTGAACGGAACTTTTGCTATTTAAACGTTAATTTATACGAATGGACGAAACGAAATTAACAGTTCGAATATTCCAAATACGGCGTTCGCGGAATTATTTCGTATGTATGTCTGTGTGTGTGTTTTTATCTAGCACTTCCTTATCGTGCCTTGGAGACGATTTTTGGACTTCGATTTTGGGACGTGTGTGACGTCTCGTGCATTCCTCCTCGTATCGATTCCGCGCGTCGGCAGAATGACAAAACGCCGTTTTGCATAACTTAATAAACAATTGTCTCTCTCTCCTGTTATAATCTAATTTATTGCACGATAAATAACGGCCGCGCTTCGTGGGCCCCGTGCTGTACCCACAACGCTCGCTTCTCAGAAGTCATAATCGTAAGTGTCATGCCAGTACGACTTCCGATAATAATAACGAAATGAGATAAATACATGTAAATTTTAATGTTTCATGACTCATAGGCGTTGCATCTTAGGAAAAAAAAACCAATAATTATCGAAAGCTTTAGAAAGAGAAAATCAAACAAAGATTACAAATTAGTTTTGAGCAATCAAATTAAGAATCTACATTTCTGTTAGTATGCTTGAGTTACATGAAGAGAAACTTACTATTATAAGTTAGATGTCCCTGCCTTCCCTATATACGGTCTCTAACTTATAGTATTAAGTTACAAAAGGTATTATCTTATCTCTGTTGATATCTGACCCATTCAACAAATTTTTAATACTCTCTTCTCTCTTTTTATAGATTCCCAAAGAATTTCCAAAACATTAGTTAATCAAAATAACAATTTTGGCCCGCAAAAAGTATAATTTTAATATTTTGGGCACTAATCCTTTCTAGATTTCCTTTCCAAAATTAGTTCTAAAATTAAGTCCACTTAAATATCTTGGGTATCATTAATGAAACTTATTTTATGATGACCTATATCAAATTAATAAGGTTATGAACGAATATTCAATTAGCCCTATTGAAAGACATTAAAATTAGTCATCGCACGTATAATTCAATTCGGGGCACAATTACAACATCAAAGAATAAATTAGCCTAATCGTGTACAGTGCGGCGCGGCCTCCTGACCCTCGTTAATTAACATCCAGATGATTTAATAACGCAATCGCGGACTCCCATGGCGAACCGTCTCTCTCTCCGGTGGGTGTCGCGGGTCCGCTCACCTCTACCCCAGGCCGATTCGTCCGGATAGCTTCATTTCGACATTAATACTCTTCGGTGGACTAATCGAATCACAATTAGGAACGGGCGCACTGATTAATCGGAATGATATTTCCATTATGTAACCGAGTGGACGGTAATTACACGGTCTTCGGCCCCGCCGTCGGCTTATTTATTTCCCAGATTATTATTTGTTCCTTGGCCGAATGGCGGCCAGCACGGGTTAACAATTAAGTTTCGTATGATTAATGCCAGCGCCGGTAATGAACGGTTTGCAGGTTTTGGAATTGATGCCGGAGATGATTGGGTTTGATTAGGTGTGTTGTTGCTGTAAAGTTGTGAATGGATATCAGATTGATTTTAGAAAAAGATAGACTTTAAATGTTAACATTGGAGGTGTTTCGTACCAATCAAATCAAATCAGGAATTTCCTATTGATGTAATTTATACAAAGTTATAATTGCATCTAGAGAATTCCGCACGGTATTATTAAACTGTATTTGGATTTAGATTTAAGGAAGTAAGTATCAAGCAGTGGTTTGTTTTGCAAACTCCCCCATGACACACAGAAGAGAGGTTGTCCAAAAATGGGAAGAGGGCAGAAGACGCAAGCACTGGAACAATGCATCAGGCCAACGTCAATCAAAACGACTCATCAAACTCGATCACAGCCATAAGGTATTTGAACTCATAAGGAACGAGCTAAGAACTTTCATCTGACTCATGACAGGGCATTTCGCCCTCTGGTAACATTTGTGGAAAGTGAAAACTGCCAACTATGTGATTCGGCAGATGAAACGACCGAGCACGTACTATGTAATTGTGTCGCGTTTTTCACTTCGGAAGGGAACGATTATCCCACGAAGAAGTGAGCCGCATCATCCCCAAGAAAGTTACCGGGTTCATGAAGAACGTGGGACTGCTTGAGAAGTGATGGGTTAAGGGTAGAACAATAGATCTGTTAGGTCGCAGTTCATGAGAGGCCAACACATCTCACAAGTACCACATTTAACCTATAAGTATCAAGCAGTAAAAAAAAACTAGAGAATGAAGAAAATCTTTGGAAAGTTAAATAATCGAGAAGAGCGTCTGTAGGAACGTACGTAGATAACTTGAGTCAAAATGAAATATGTGGTGCTTTGTAGTCACATCTACAATATACGAGAAGACTATAGACGCTATGGTTACTGGAAAATTCTTAAAATCAGGAAAAGAAACAATTAAAAATTCTATAACCATCAAAATTCTTGTAAACTAGATGAAAAATATCTGTAAAAAGTTGAAGGCTGAGTTACAAAAGGTATTATCTTTTCCTTGTTGATATCTGACCCATTCAACAATTTTTTAATACTCTCTTCTCTCTTTTTATAGATTCCCAAAATATTAGTTAATCAAAATAGCAATTTTGGCCCACTAAAAGTATAATTTGAATATTTTGGGCACTGAATTTTTTTAATCTAGAAGAAAAATTATTAGAAAAAACTTGTAGGAAGCTAAAAAATCTGGAAAGTTCTAAAATACTTAAAAATAAATAAAAATCCTTGAAAAACAAAAGAAGAATATTTGGAAATTTATAAAAATCTGGAAAAAATATTGGTAGAATGTTTTATCAAAATCCTCACAAATGCTTTTGAAAATCTAGAAGAAGAAAAAAACTCTCGAAAAAATCTAAAAAAAAAAACGTTGCTGGAAAAATCTTAAAATCTGGAAGAGAAATTAGTGGAAAATTGTAATATCATGAAAGAAAATTCTGGTAACTTAGAGGAAAATCTCAAAAAATTAGAATCCTTGAAAAAACAATAAATAAAAAATGTAGAAAAAATCTTTTAAAAAAAGTATTACAAAATTATAACCTAAGAAAGGAATTTTTGAAAACTTTTATAAACAAACATTTTCGATAAATTGAAGATTTTTTTTTCCACCTACCTAACGAAGCCACTGTGTGGTGAAACATTGTCGTAGAACAATAAAATAATTTCTTAAATAATATACAGTATCAGTATTTTATTAATTGAAGATTTGCTAGAAAATTCTGGAAGAAACTTGTAGGACGCCAAGAAAATCTGGGGAATTCTAAAAAATTTAAAAAAATTATTAGAAATTTCTAGAATTCTGGAAGAAATTTAGGTAGAAAACCTTCAAAGATGCTTCTAGAAACGTAAAAAGAAAATTACTAGAAATTCCAGAATTATCGATAATATTCTTTATAATCCGGGAGAAGAAAATTCTTGTAACCTAGAAAAACATTAATAATTAGAAAAAACACGAAAATATTTTCGTGTTTTTTTAAATTATTAGTGAATTTTCTACAACGTAAAGGACTTATTATATATATTTTTATTAGAAAAAAATTATCTAAAAGTTGTCGAAAACTTCTAGAAGATTCTTGTAATCTGGAAAAATTGAAGGGAAGTTACTAGGAATTCTAGAAATCTAGGAGAAACTAAAAAATAAAAAACCTTCGAAGAAGCTCTCGAAAAAATCTGAAAAAAGTTGCTGGAAACTTATTAAAATCCTCACAAAAGCTTTTGGAAACCATTAAAAAAAAATGGATAATACTAGAACTCTCGAAAAAAAATCTCAAAAAATGAAGAACATTTCAAAAATTTTAGAAGACTTGAACAAATAATAAATATTTTAATATATACTGAAAAAATAACTAAAAAAGAGGGTTACAAAATTGTAAAACATTGTTATAATCTAGAAATAAAATTTTTGGAAAAATTTATAATGAAAAATTTTCGAATAATGAAGAAAAGTTGCTACAAAATTCAAAACTCTGGAAAGAATTGGCAGAAAGCTAAAACAAATCTGGACAATTCTATAACTCTAATGATATATACAATAATTAAAAATTCTTGAAAAATGAAAATATTTTTATTGATGGTTTCTAGAAATCTAACAAAAGCTACTAGAAAACTAGAAAAATATTTCTTGAAAATTCTAAATCTCCAAAAAAGTTGCTGGAAAATTTTTAAGATCTGGAAGAAAAGTTCATGTAAAAATCAATAATCTAAGAAAATTCTTTTAACTTAGAAAATTTTAAAGAAAAATTGATGAAAATATCGATTTTTTCAAAAATTTTAGAAGTCTTGATAAAAAGAACAAATGAAGATGTATTCTGGAAATGGCACTAAGTACAGCTTCAGCTGGCTCAGTTTTAACTTAAGCTATGCCTGATTATATCAAAAAAAAATTCGGGTGAGAAGTTTAACATTGACTGACTTGAGTTCAACAAATTGTATTCTGTCAAACTTTTATCTCCACCACAGATGGATTTTCCCTTTGATAAATTGATGACGCCTTACTGTTCAGTGATCCTCGATTGTAGAGGCTTTTACTTTGTGTGATACTTACAAAGTTACAAACTCCATCCCATATGACCTTTTCTCCTTGATAAATTGTTAAGATCGAAACGTTTAGTGGTCAATAAAATTTAGTACTTATCTTTCAATTGGATCAAATTTAAGATAAACATCAACAAATTCACGTTGGACAAGGATCGTACACCTACCCTCTGCTCTTTGGCCTTCAATTTTTTATCTTTAATCTTTAAAAAAACTACCACTCCTGTAACATTATACCCTTACCAAGTCAGATGATTTGAAGAAATAGAAGATGGCTGATGAATTGCGGAAGAGTATAAACCACCACAAGTAAAAGTTCTAAGAGACGTCAAATCCCCTTTTGCAGTTGACAATTGGTGAAGCCGAACTCTTCAGTTATCGTTGAATCTTAATATTTACCTTGAAAGTTAGACGATAGATCATTCTTGCTGAGTAACATAAAATCCAAGGACTCTTTATTGTTAGGTCGGGAAGTTTGTAAGAGTCTAGAAAACCATATTCCTTAGAGAACTTTGTCACACGTCACACACACCTCCTTCCCAGATAACCTTTTTCCTTTGATAAATTGTTGATCGGAATGTATAGTGATTATTGAAACTTAGTACTGACTTAGTACCTTTGAAGTCAAAAACATATAATTTTTGTAAAATTAAAGCACTCTAAACATCAACGAGTTTACGTTAGACAAGGATCGTACACATTCTCGCTGTTCTTTTGTCTTTAGTTTTTAATATTTAATCTCTAAAGAACTACCACTGCCTAAACTTCATACCCTTACTAAATCCAGTTATTTGAAGAAATAGAAGATGGTTGATGTAAGAGCAAAAACCACCACAAGCAAAAACTCTAATAGAAATCAAAGCCCTTTTTTAGCTGACTTAACACTAGATGTACCAGACCAGTCAAAATGTAGTGATAAGGAAATTTGAGACAATATAGATCAGTCAAGCTTATTCCCTTCCAGTTCTGAACACGACAAGGGCGAACAGCACATGCTAAAAGAAACATTATGAAGGGAAATTTAAGTAGTGCGATCCTATTACTGATTGACAACTGTATTTTGGAACATTCCTTTCGAGAAAAAAACTGGACAATTATGCAGCAAACAAAATTAAAGGCGTTTCTTGCAATATTGTACGCACGTGGGACGTACGACGGAAATACTTTGAGGAGTCAAAATTGATAAAACTGCTAAGAAATTACCTGAAACGGACTTCGGCGTCGATGTCACTGATAAAATGGCACGAAAATATACCGTGAAATCGGGTTCTAGAAGGTGGCCACTTCAAGTCTTTTTCAATATTTTAGATTTACCTGGAATAAACTGCTGGATATTGTACAAAAATGCAACAGGAGAAAAATCCCACGGAAAAACTTTATGTTTGGTTTAGAGGAAGAATTTGCTTCAAGATATCCGACTTTAAGGCAAAAACCACTCTTAGCTGATGTACCAACTACAAGAAGCACAGTTAAATAGGATATTGCAATAACAATAAGACTTCAAATATTTACAATACATTTTTCTGTGCGTACACTTTCCGCATACCAAAAAGGTGTGCACACAAAAAAATCTACACATGTAGAAATTGTGACCGACAAACTGTAAACAATTAAGCGTTTTGTTGTTTGACAATGTCTATAAATTCATTTATCTATTACAATTAATATTGTTCAATTTTTTTAAGAGTGAATAAAGACTGGAAGCCTCAGCATTTTTCTTATACAACTCATTCTGACTAATTTTGATAGAAATAGGTATTTTTAAATAGCTGGTAAATCTAGTCTTACGAATCGGCGAAAAATTTGGAGGGGATTTTCACGAGTTAAACGCTTGTTAGTATGATATCTCTCCTAATGATTGGTGAGTGACATAAATTCTAATAAAAAAGTAACTAAACTGTGCATTGTCAAATTACTCTCGAGATACACGAATTGGAGTACAGCAAAGATAGTGGAATGGAATCAAGAATTCTCAGAATGCTTCTGATGAATCTTCCCACGATTTCATAGGCCTAGTAGTAGAGATATTGCAAAGGTAGTGGGGGTAAGCAGATGGTAAAGGTACAAGACAAAAATTAGTCCAAAACCAGAGGACTTCAGATTAGAGTTAACCTAGTTTCTGGAGCTTTGTATTTTATAAAGTTTCCTCTTGTATTTTTTCTTCTGAAGAAGACTGGAAGCCTCAATAAGCGTTTTTCTTATATACCAATCATTCTGACTGGTTTTGGTAGAAATAGGTATTTTTAAATAGCTGTACATCTAGTCTAACGAATCGCCAAAAAAGTTAGCATGGAATTTCGCGAGTTTTGATTGTTGTTAAATGCTTGTTAGAATATCTTCCACCTAATGATTGGTCAGTGCATTGTGAAATTACTCTCGAGATACACGAATTGGAGTACAGCAAAGATAGTGATGAATTCTGGTAATTCTTAATTTCTGATGAAGCTTCCTTCGATTTCCTATCCCCTAGTAGTTGAGACATTGCAAGGTAACGGTGGTAGGTGGAGGCTAAAGGTACAAGACAAAAATTAGTCCAAAACCAGAGGACTCGAGGTTAAAGTTAACTTAATTTCTGGAGCTTTATATTTTATTTTAGTTTTTCCTTCTCCGTCATGAGAAGAAGAAAATTATTGAAACTCAACTAAAATACCAAACACCTGGTGATTAGTTAATGAAGTGAATTCTAATAAAAAAATAACTTAACAATCAATTGTGAAATTATGCATTTATAGAAGTACAGTGATGATAGTGGTGGCATCAAGAATTCACAGAACGAGTCATAATAAAAAGGCTTCCATTGAATTCCTATTTGTAGAAGTAAAGGTAGATACATTTATGGGTGTGTAGCAAAGGTAATGGTGATGAGGCAAATAGCCAAAGTTACAAGAGTAAAATTTACAAGTACAAAGCCTGAGAACTCGAAGTTCCTGTACCCAAAATTAAGTGTAATTTTTAGGTATGTGTTTATTGATATATTTTGTTAAGAGGTAATCTAAAGCATCATAATAAATAATAATAAAATAACCTAATTGTTGGAGCTTTAAGTTTTGTATTCTCTTCTTGTATCTTTCGCCCACCGTTTTATCACCACTATCTTCACTGTACATCCATAGATACTTATTTACTACTAAAGATATGGAAACCAAAGGAATCTCTATCAAAAGCTCCTTTCTTGGTCTGACTCATTCTTGAAACTTTTGCCCACCATTTTACCACCGCCATCTTCACTGTACATCCATAGATACTTATTTTCTAGTAGAGATATGGGAAGGAAGGAAGGAATCTCTATCAAAAGCTTCTTTCTTGATCTGACTTATTCTTGAAACTTTTGCCCACCATTTTACCAACGCCATCCTCACTGTACATCAATAGATACTTATTTTCTACTAGAGATATGGAAAACGAAGAAATCTCTACCAACAGCCTCTTTCTTGGTCTGACTCATTCTTCTAAATCTTGAAAACTCAAATGAAATGCCTACCATCTGTTGATTGATTAGCCAGAAGAAAATTATACCTGACATTATCAACAATGTTGACGATTGTGGTCAAACGGTAACATTTTTGAAGCTTTTAACATGATGACCAATACTTTACCCATGGTTATTTTTAGCACAGTGATGACTTCAGATTTTCAAGGCCAACTTCACCCTCGATTATTGTTGTATATTCTAACAAACATACAACTTCTTCCTGATGATTGGCCAATGGTAAGAGTTCTAGAAAATATTTAACTAAACTGTTAATTGTGAAATTACTCTCCAAATACATCTATTAAAGTACAGAAAATTGTCAACGTGACATAATAAGAAGAAGAACATAATTTGTCATTGTGATCTCCGTCCAAAATTTTATGTTCATTTTTGTAGTTAATTTGTTTTTAAATGTATTTTTCTAAGAAAGAAGACCAAAGATGTAAATAAATAAATAAATAAATAATATATGTTTTCATTCTGAAAACAAATAAACCATATATGGCAAATAAACTGGTGAAAGACCACCAAAGTGACCTCTACTGGCAACAGAGTCATGAAAGCAGTATTGGGCGAGAGTGGAAGATCACGTAGACGTGAACTTGAGCCTTTGCATGTAAAGTCGAAATTTTTGTATACATGTACCTATAGAATTATTTGTAAGTCTCGAAACAGTTATATTCACATTGGATAAATAAATAAATATCAAATAACAAATATCAAACAGCAAATATAGTGTTGGCATCAAGAATTCTCAGACGCAATTATGAAGGAAAAGATTCCTTCGATTTCTTATTTATTATTAAATTAATAGTGGTAAGATGATGGCTGAATGTACGAGGGTAGATTGAAAAGTTTCCGGAATGGGCAAGAGATGGCGCGCGCATTGTAAAATTGTTATGATGGTTGTCAAGGCTAACCTATTTTAGGTAAGCTGTCAAATTTTCAGACACGTGCGTCGTTCCGTTTTTCTTTACTAGGATATCTAGAATATCGTGCACGAACATTTGGGCATAAGGAAGCTGTCGGCGCGATGGGTGCCGCGTTTGCTGACTATGGACAACAAGCGAAATCGTGTGACCACTTCGAAAGAGTGTTTGGTAAGCGTAATCCAACAGATTTTTTTCGCCGATTCGTGACCGTGGACGAAACATGGATCTACCACTACACACCAGAAACCAAGCAGCAGTCGAAACAGTGGATTTCTTTAGGCGAATCTGCTCCGAAGAAGGCAAAGACCATCGGCTGGAAAGGTCATGGCCACCGTTTTTTGGGATTCGCAAGGTGTGATACACATCGACTTTTTGCAGGAGGGAAGAACTATCACGGGACAATACTACAGCGATTTATTGGATCAATTCAACGGCATATTGAAGGAAAAAAGTGCTCTTCCACCACGACAACGCGCCGGCCCATTCATCCCGAATCGCCAATGCTAAATTGGTTGAATTGGGCTACGAGGTGGTGCCGCATCCCCCGTACTCTCCAGACCTGGCCCCGTGCGACTTCTTATTGTTCACAAACATGAAGACTTGGCTCGGAGGCAAGCGCTTTACGTCAAATGAGGAGGTCATCGACGCCACTAAAGCTTATTTTGCAGAGTTCATGAAATCATATTTTTCTGAAGGCTTAAAAAAGTTGGAGCACCGCTGGGAAAAGTGTATCGCCCTGCAAAGGTACTATGTTGAAATAAAAAAAAAAACTGTTTAATTATTGCGTTTTCTTGCCCATTCCGGAAACTTTTAATCTACCCTCGTACAGGAGAAAAATTAATCCAAAGCCTAAGAACTTGAGGTTAGAGTCAACCCAATTTCTGGAGCTTTATATTTTGTAGTTTCCTCTTGTAACTTTTACTCTACATCAAAAGAAGTTACATGAGTATGGCCCATACCTATTGATTGGTTACATATTATAAAATTACTCAGGAGAAAATTATACTTGACACTATGTACAATGTTGATGATTGTAGTCAAACTTTTTTGAAGTTTTCAACATGACGACCAATACTTTACCCACGGACGTTTTAAGCACAGTCATGACTTTCTAAGGTACAACAAATATAGTTATGGCATGAAGAATGCTCAGACTGAATTAGGAGGGGAACGATTCCTTCGATTTCTTACTTCCAGTAGTGGAGATATAGCGTAGATAGTCGTGGTAAGGCGAATACTGAAGCTACAAGAGGAAAATTAGTCCAAAGTCTCAAAGTCCCAATTTCTCTGAAGCTTTGGATTTTGTAATTTTTGCTCTCCGCCGAAAGAAGTTCCATGAGTCTGACTCATTCTGGAAATTCTTCATACCACCACTATTTTCGCTATATACTTATGGATACATATACATTACTAAAAGTAGGAAATTGAGGAAAACTACATCAGTCTGACTCATCCTGGAAATTCTTGAAACTCAACTGGAATACTTACCACCTGGTGTTTGGTCAACGACATGAATTCTAATAGAAATATAACTGAACTATCAATTGTAAAATTGCCCAGAAGAAACAACTATTTGAGTACAGCACCCAGAATTTCCAGGATGAGATCGACTGATTAGAGTTCCCCTCAATTTCCTACTTCTAGTTGTGGAGATGCATCTTTAGGTATACAACGAATACAGTGATTGAGACGTAAAGCCAAAGCTAGAAGAGGAAATTTTACAAATGTGTACAAAGCTGGATGACTTAAGGATAGAGTTCATTTAATAGCTAGAGCTTTGAACTTCAACGTAAAGCAAAAGCTAAAAGAGGAAATTTTACAAATACTAATCTAGATGACCTAAGGATAGAGTTTTTCCGATAGTTAAAGCTTTGGACTTCATAGTTTCCTCTTATTCCTTGTCTTATAACCGATACCTTCGCGTTAGACCAACAAATGCTTCTTCAGCACTAGAAATAGAAGATAATCAAAGAAAGCTACATTAGAAGCCCGTTTCCAAGCCTATTCGTTCTGAAAATTCTTAAAAACCCTACTGGATTATATCTACTATCTATCGATTGTTTAATGTCATAGATACTAATAACCATCAACTGTGAAATTATTTAGGAGATAGATTTAAGATAGTGGTGATATCAAGAATACTAAACAGACTGGGAAAAATGCTTCTAATGAAGCTTCCATCGATTTTCTACCTCTTGTAGTAAAGATGCATCAACAGAAGCACAGCAAAATTAATTGTAGGGTGGCAAGACCGATAGTTCAAGAAGAATCTTTGAAAGTATAAAGCGAGAAGACCGCTAAAACTTTGTACTTTGTAAAGGTTTCTCTTGTACATTTAGCTCTTCATCTTATCACCACAAACTATGCTATACGCTCTGCGTCTTAACACCACTATCTTTGCTGTACATCGTTACATCCAGCTACACTTCTGGCACAAGAAAATCGATGGAAGCTCCATCAGAAGACTCTATTCTAGACTGAATCATCTTGGAAATTGTTTGCTACTCGACTAGAATACTCTCAACCTGGCGAGTAGCCAATACCATGAACTCTAATGAATAAACAATTGAGAATAAATTGTGGAATTGTCATGCATCTATTGATTAAACTTTACAAAGAGCAACGTTTTATGAGCTCCAACACTAATATCAAGTCCTTGAGTAGACGAACCAAAGGCGGAAAAGGTGAGGTAGAAATTAAAACTGAGTATTCCGACAAGAGCAAAGTAAGTTTCTTGCGAATGCATCCAAATATTCGTGATTTAGAGTGAACGAAAACTACTGAATACTTTTCCTTTTCTTCTCCGCCAACGTGGGATCATATCGTTATTCTTAAGGGAAACTTCATGCGATACCTAAATCTGATATATACTGAAATAGGGATTTAAACGTTAGACATCGCTTTTCCAAGGCATTTCTCTTTCGGACAAGTCGTGGGGGTATCCCGGACTTATAGACACCATTATCGATCCTTTGCCGGTTAGGTATAGGCTTTTCTACTCCTGGGTTCACAGAAAAGGTTCATCATTAAGCACCTAGTACAAAATTCATTAGAAGGATGTCTTATGAAAGAAGAAAAAGGGAAATGTTATGAACAATATGTAGTTTGCGGATTATAAAGACGATATAAACAGATTAAATAGACCCTAAGCGAAAAAATCATGAACCAAAGATACTCTACGTGGGTATTCTAAGGGTAAAAGCAGAAAGGCTTTGAGTAGCGTTTCGCGGATAATTTGTTCAGCCTTCAACTACTCGATGAGGCAGACAACCAGATTTGCTAAGCCTTAATCATGATTCGTATGAACAAGAAAACGATTTGACTATCCAATCACCTCACACGCTCTTTATGTTCAATTTTTCTTAGTTTCATTTTGCTCTATTAAGAATAATGAACCTAGTTACTCATATTATTTGGGTTCTTCATTGTGTTCTGCGTCGTCACTACTCTGACAAAATTTTCGTCCCTGCATTATGATGTATGTAATCTATTTTTCTTGAACATTTGTATCCACTGTAATAATAAATCCTTTATGTTTCTAATAATAATGGATTCATGAGCTATTACTTGTTGAATAATATCATGTTTTATTTCTTATTAAAATCAACACATCAGTAGGAGAACTTTTTGTTATTTTTTTTTCTAATCCATTAAATAAATAATTGCAGTAATATGAGTATTACACAAAGAATAATTAGTTTGTGTAGACGTACAGGAAAAGCATTTTTTCGTTATTTCTTTCTTTTCTTTTTGGCTAATGGAGATGGATAATTTCACATGCACATCATCGAACCGAACTGGTAGTAAACAGTTGATATATTAATGGCACTCTTTATTATATAAAAAAAAAACGCAAGTTTCCCTTCGCACAGGAATTAAGCACGGGGGATCATCGTCGGCCTTTTAGGTAATAAAAGGTGCGGACGGATTAACGACCGACCTGTGGCAATAAAACCGAATCGCCAGATAATAAAACTGGCTGTTAAAAGCAGATTAATTCTCTAACGACATGGAAACCGCTGCGGGGACCGACACTAATGATGCTGGGCGAGGAAAAACTCTCAAGACTTCGAGAATGAACAAAATATGAAGAAAAAAGATGAAGAAGAAGAGGCACTATAAAGTTTTCTTTATCATTATTTTCCAACAATTATCCTTAGAAAATAATATACTTTTTTGGTAATTGCTGTAAATTTTACCAATTGCAAAAATTGTACGATGGGTCTCCACTTAAAAACTAAATTTAAGAAATATTTTTTTTGCGAATCATGATAATAATAATTTAGGCCTAGACGTTTTCAAGCCTTTAGATACTTTTTAGATTAGAACATATATTGGAATACAGCGAAAAGTCTCTTGGCAAGATGTAGGATAAAAGTACAAGATGTAATACAAATCCCGAGGATTTGAGGTTATGATTAAGTCTCTAGCTATCATTTATCGTCCTAATATCAATAGAACTTCCGAAACTATACAAGACATCAACAACGATTACCAAGTTGACAATATTGAAAGAATTTTTAGGATGAGTCAAATGAGGAATTTCTTGCAAAGGAACGCGTACTGTGGTGCTTGTGGTAGTAAGATGGAGAGATAAATGTACAAGAGGAATCTTTATAAAGTGCAAATCTTACTTTATAAAGATTCCTCTTGTACATTTATCTCTCCATCTTACTACCACAAGCACCACAGTACGCATTCCTTTGCAAGAAATTCCTCATTTGACTCATCCTAAGAATTCTTTTAATATTGTCAACTTGGTGATCGTTGTTGATGTCTTGTATAATTTCAGAAGTTCTATTGATATTAGGACGATAAATGAAATGTAACACAAAGTAATGGCTTCAAGCATCAACTATATTCTAATGATATCTTCTAATATCAAAGGATATGTAATTTCAAAGATTCACTTAACAACACCAAAATCCTTTAGAAAGTTAACTCTTAACTCTCTTAGTACAAACTGCATATTCTAAGCCAACATACCACAAGCATAGGTATTACTTCTGTACAAGATAAGAATTCCATACTTCGGATTTTATTTTTGAGACACTCAGCAAAGTCTCTCGCGTATCAAATAACATTCTCAAAAAGTAGGATTCAAAGAGATAAAATTAAAAGTAAATTATACTCACCAGTATTTTAAAAATGATTTTGAATAGACGGTCTTACCTGAAAAGAAAAAAAAAACCCTTATTGATCTATCACATTTTAATGGTTTGAAGTTTCGAAAAATTCATCATAGTAATTCGTTCCAAATTGCATCGCATTACGTGCACTCCAGTTTAATCGCTCTTCTTGCCCCGTTACTATTTCTAGGCGCCACAATGGTGTATTTTAAACTATCGAAATAGACTGACATCATTACTCTAATTACTGGATTTAAACATGTGCCGGCGGCGCGCACAAGATGTTCGGACGGACGGAAAACGTGATTCCTTTCTCTCAGGGCCCCGTCGTTAAAAGGTTACCTACCATTGGAAATTCTCCGACAATAAAATGGTAATCGCTTTATGATGCAGTGAAAAATAGCTCTCGCTTGACATCACTGTAAACAGAATTATATTGGGATGCAATCATAAAATTCAAGAGATTATCGACCACCTGCTAAAATCATCAACGGCAAAAACTAGGGGAGTGTGTAACCAATAAGACCATTTATTCATTTAAAAAAAAGGTATGCTTATTTTTGTTCTTCTATCAAATTTTCAATTGCTATTCTTGGTGTTACCACTTCTATATTACTGGCTAATTAGAAGAAGAAAATATATAAAAAGCTGTCAATGGTTTGCAATCTTTTGATAACAACTTTCAGAAATAAGAATTAACCAATTTTTTCTTTATATATCACTATCAACATAAAACCAATTTGCTCAAGATTTATTTTACAAATATCATGTAGTTTTTAAAGATATGGGATAAAACTATAAAGATTCATCCACAATTTTTTTTTTTTCAAGGTCACACACTGTATTATAATTGAGTAATCCGATTACAAATAATTAGCGGTGGAAATTATTGGCGGGACGTTGAAAACACGTGCGCAATTGATCAATAAGCCGATGGAAATAAATATAATACGCTGGAGCAGGTCCAACTCCTGTTGCAGCAACCGTTTTTTTTGCGTAATAAATAAATCGGGATCGATGGGTGGTAAGTGGTCGCGATATTTTCGGGACACGCCACTTGACGAGATGAAAATAGTGCCGGAAACTGTTCTATCCGCTGGTGAGCGTACAGCAAAAAAAAAATTGGCTCAGTCTGTGGAATGTCGAAAATTTTTCTCAATTCGTGTGTGACGTCCGCTGTGTCCTGGTAGGCTCTCATTCATTCTTCAAATATCTACAATTTTCTTTTGGGCCAAAATGTACATTTAGTGAATAAAAATAAATTTTGAAGAAAGGAATACTAACTTCTAATTTCATTATACAAAATGGCTTTAGAAAAAGTACTTCAAAGTTTCTTCCTGAAGACTTAGCGAGTTTTCGTCTAAACACATTTGTGTTTTAAGAATTGTTGGTGACATTGGTCAAAGTAATTCTAAATATATATTAATGAACGCATTAATCAATTTGCCAGAACACCTGGCAGAACAGTGGAACAAAACAAACTATCAAGGATAGCTGGATTGCTTATCGCCTTAGATAGATATTATATGGGTGGCATCAGCGCCTATTCCACCGCGATCTTTTCAAATATTTTGTGGTTCCCTGCTTATCTCAGATGACCAGCTCTAGCTTTCCCTCTTTTATTAGTCCTATTAGCCTTTCCAGAGGGGCTTGGGTATAGCTCTCCGCGTTTTAGTTTGTAGTGCCCAGCTTTTGATTTCCAATCCTTGGTAGGCTCTCGCTTCCTGGTCTGCATAGAATGTGGAACGAGTCCTCTTCTTCCTCTAGGCAGAATCTACATGGTGCTTTTTGTTTGTTGAGCTTCCAGTGTCCTATCATCAGACCAACTATTGTTTTGACCATTTTCCTGTCTTGGTTCAGAAGTTCGGTCGTGAATTTTGGCAATTGTTTCTTAACGAACTGTTTCGCCTGTCTCTGTCCTGGTGAGTTCGTCCACTAGATTTGGACCTGTATCTCCACCCATTATTTTATGGATCGTTTGACTGCGGATTTTGAGATAACGCAGGAGAGTTCCGGGCAAATTACTGCTTTTGACGAACCTTGTTTGGCCAATTCGTCTGCTTTGTCATTCCCCGAATGTCCTCCTTGACCTGGGATCCATGTGATTGTTACTTTTTGTGACGGCCATGTTCATTAAAGCACATATAGAGTTCCACACTAGCTTAGAATCGACCTGTGTGGAGCTTAGTGCTCTTAGTAGCACCTGGTTGTCGGAGAATATAGCTAATTGACCTACTTTTGTTGTCTTGTCTTGCTATTTATCTTGTGCAGTGGTGAAGTTATCGACTCTGCTTGAGACACGGTGGTGTCCTTGGTGAGACTGGCGTAAATCTCGGGTTTTGTAGCGTATATACCTGCTTCTACCCCTTTGCGGTCTTTGAGTCGTCCGTGAACCAATTTGATTCTGCTTTGGTGGGTTAGCCGTCGGATCAGTACATTCTATTTTCTTTGGAAATTGTATTTTTTCACCATGGCATCACTTGGCAACGCTGTGATCGTGCTTCCCTTGTCTTCCAGCCGTTAATGTTTTTTTTTTTTGATTGCATTATGGGCGTCAGTCTTTGCATCAGTCCATATGCTACGGACCTAGCCTCTCCTTGTAAGTATAAGATGTGCAGTAGTGGTACAGGGTGCGGCAAAACAGACAGTGCAGTTTGGAACGCCCAGTACATCCCGTGTGGTGGGGGTACATTCCTGGGAGGGATCTCATTGTGTAGGGGGGGTCATGCCATTTTTAGTCGTTACCATGGTTTGGTCTGGAGAACCTCGGGGCTTCGCAGTCCGCACGTTTTTTGAAAATGTGCCGTTCTGCCGTCGCCACCCAGCGAGCCATCTGGCTGTATTTCAATTTTGCGTGTCGTGATCCCCTCCCTCATCGTAATTTAAATGCGAGTTGGTTCCACACAAAGACGTAAGGGTTTAGGAAGACCCAGAACGGTAAGAAGTCCCGAAAATGTAGCAAGAGTAAGAGAAGCTATCGAACGGTCACCTACGCGCTCTGCCCGGAAGCATGCAACTGCATTGGTCATTGCTGATCGTTCTCTAAGACGGATATTGCATGAAGGTTCATTCCACACCTACAAGATGATACTTGTTCAAAAGTTAATGGCCCCTGATTATGAAAACTGCATGAATCTCTCGCAAGAAATGTTAAACCGAATCCATGAGAGGTCAACTTTTTTCAGTAGTGACGAGGCCCAATTCCATCTCTGTTGAGGGGTGAATAAAGAACATTTTCGATACTGGGGTGTAAATAACCCAAGGCAACTTCACGAGAGACCACTTCACACCCCAAAAGTCACCGTGTGGTGAGCGATTTCCAAATTTGAGATGATTGGGCCTTATTTTTTTGAAGAGGACAGACGAACCGTAACAGATACCGCTCAACGTTACGCTTTCATGTTGGAATTTTTTTTTAACCTCGACTGGAACAAATGATGGAGGAATCAGATCTGGGAGACATCTGGTTTCAGCAGGATGGGGCTACGGCCCATACTGATCGAGTTTCAATGTCGAAACTGCGACAGTTGTTTCTCTGAGAGGTGACGTGGAGTGGCCCGCACGCTCCCCTGATCTGAGCATTTGCGACTTCTTCCTGTGGGGCTACCTGAAGGAAAAGGTTTTTAGGCACCGACCTCGTACCTTGAAAGAACTCAGGGATCGAATTCGGGAGGAAATCGCGGCTTAATCCATCGAGATGTGCCAAAATGCGGCCGAATATTTCAGAAACCGCCTTCATCAATGTATCGCTGCTGGGGGTCATCATCTTTCTGATGTCATCTTCAGGACTTAATGCATAAAACGCTATGATGTTCAGATTAAGATAAAATAAACCCCATTTCTTTAAATTGCGCCGTTTTTTTAATAGCCCTTCAAAACTTCACTGTCTGTTTTGTCGCACCCTGTATATTCAGGATAACTTCTAGGGCTGCTGTTGGGGTGGTGCTTAGGGCTCCTGTTGTACTGAGACATGCTAGTCTTTGTATACTGCTCAGAAGTACTATCGCCCCCTTTTGCTTTGTCCTACCCCACCACACCACTGCGCCATAGATTATCATGGGTCTTATCACAGTAGTGTCTAGCCATAGAGTCATTTTAGGGTTTAGTTCCCAGTTTTTTCCGCACATTCTACAACACCTGTCCAATGCTGTTGATGCTTTTTTGGTGGTTTTTGTGATGTGTGGCCTTTACGTCATTTTGGCGTCGAAGGTTACTCCCAGGTGCTTGGCCTCTCCTACGAAGGGGATTTCCGTACCCCCTAGCATCAGAGGCTTTGGGCCTTGCAGCGCACATCTTTTTGTAAAGATGACAATTTTTGTTTTTTGGACAATTTCCCTAGATGATCATCTACTAGTGTTGCCCATAGCAATGGAGACAGTACTCCTTGTGGGCAGCCTTCCACTGCCTCAATCTTAATGGTATGTCCCCCCCAAAGTGGATATGATGGATATGATTGTCCTTTTCTCTAGGCTGGCCTTGATCCATTATCAAAAGCTTGGCGGGACTCATTTCCTTGCTTGTGCCTCTACGAGAGAGGTCGTTGTGACGTTGTTAAACGTCCCTTCTATGTATCTAGAAATGTGGCCATGGTTATGACTTCCATTGACTTTGTGAGGAACCTGTTTAGGTCGTCCAGCGCCAACTTTCCCGGTTGGTATGCATATGCCTGTGATCTTTCCCCCACTATCTCGTCCCTTATGTGCCTATCTATCAATCTTTCCATTGTTATTGATAACATATAACAGATTATAGGTGACAGATGACAAAAGACAGATGCCAAATGCCAGATAACAGATGACAGATATCAAAGGACAGAAGACAAATGGCAGACAACATTGAACAGTTAGTAGGTAATGAATGTCATGACATATAACATGACAGATGACATATAACATAAGATAGAAGTCAGATGACAGATGACATATACCAAATGAAAGACGGCAGAAGGCAGATGGAAAATGATAGATAACAGATAACATACAACAAATGAGAGATGACAAATGGTATATAAAAGTTTATAGATAAATATCTGATGACATATGACGTATGATATATGCCAAATGACAGATGACAGAAGGCAAAGGACAGATTGAAGATAATGGTTGAGAGAACAGAGAGGACAGAAAACAGAAAACAACAGTCAAAAGACAGATGAATGATAGAAAATAACAGACGACAGATGACAGAAAACAAACAAAAAAAAAACAGAGTGCAAATCACATATAACAGTTGATAGTTAATAAATGTCAGACAACATATGATGTATAACAGATAACAGATGACAGATGGGAAATGACAGATGATAGATGACAAAAAACAGATAACAAATGACCGATAATATGCAATAGCTAATAAATTCCACATCGCAACAGATGATATTTGATAGATGGCAGATAAAAGCTAACAAATAATAAATGACGACACAAACAAACAAAACAAAACAAATGACAAACCTATAACAGTTTACAGTTAAATAATTGTCAGATGAAATATGACCTATGACAGATGACAGGTGAAAGATAACAGGTGATAGATGTCAAATAACAAAAGTCAGATGACATATGACAAATGATAAATAATTGATAACAGATGACAAAAAATTGAAGACAGATGGCAAAGGACAGATGATAAAAGGCAGAAGACAAAATAGACAGATCTTAGATACAAAATGGCAGACGACAGATGACAGATGACATATAACAGTAGGTAGTTATTAAATAACATATAACAGATAATAGTTAACAGATAACACAAGACAGATGATAGATAACAATAACCGATTATAGATGGCAAATGATAGAAGAGAAATGACAGATGCCAAATGACAGATAATAGATGAAATATACTAAATGAAAGATAACAGAAAGCAGGTAGAAAAAGACAAATAACAGATGACTGATAACATACAAAAAATGACAGATGACAAATAGTATATAACAGTATGATAGATGCCAAATAACAGACGACAAATGATAGGTGACACATGTCAAACAACTGATAACAGACGACATAAGGCTGAAGATAGATGGCAAAGGACAGATGGAAGATGATAGATGAGAAAAGACAGAAGACTGAAGACAGCAGTTAGAGGACAAAAGACAGACGAAAGATAGAAAATGACAGACGACAGACAGATAGCAAATCACATATAACACTTGATAGCTAAGAAATTCCACATGACATATGATGTATGACAGATGACAGATAACAGAAGATAAATGTCAGATAATAGATGGATGAAAACTGAAGACAGATTTCAAAGAAGAGATGAGAGAAAACACAAATGACAAAAATACAGATGACAGGTAGAAAATAACAGATGTCAGATGGCATTAGACAGATGGAAAATGACAGATGACACAGTTGATAGTTATATAAATACCAAATGATACATGACGTATAACAGATAACAGATACAGAAGAAGACATATGGCAAATAACAATTAACATATGATAGATGACAAAAGACAAAAGACAGATACCAAGTGACAAAGGGCAGATGGATGGCAAAAGTGAGAAGAGTTATGACAGATAACGTAGAACAGTGACAGATGACAGATAAGAGAAGTCAGATGACAGATGAGATATACCAGATGACAGATGACAGAAGAAAGATGAAAAATGATAGATAATAGATGACAAAAGTTAAAAGACATATGGCGGATGACAGATCACAGATGGCAAATAACAATTAACAGATGATAGATGACAAAAGACAGAAGACAGATGTCAAGTGACAAAGGACAGATGGATGACAAAAGTGAGAAGAGTTATGACAGATAATATAGACCAGTGACAGACGACAAACAATACATAACAGTTGATACATAAATAAATGTCACATGCCATATGACAGATGATAGATGACAGGCGACAAATGTCAAATAAGACGGATTGCAGTGACAGATTATATATAACTGATAACATATGAAAGAAGACTAGATAACAGAAGACAGATGACAGATGATAGATGACAAAAGACAGAAGACAAATGCAGATAATATGGAAGAGTTAATAGTTAATATATTCCGCATGATAAAAAACGTATGACAGATGGCAGATGACAGATTACAGAAAATAGAAGTCAGATGACAGATGACAATTAACAGAAGACAAAAGTCAGATGACAGATGACATATAACAGATGTTAAATAATAGACAATAGATAACAGTTGACAAATAACAGATATCAGATGACAGAAAACTGAAGACACATGACAGAGAACAGAAGACTAAAAATAGAAATGACAGAAAATAACAGACGACAGATGACAATACACGGATGGCAAATGACAGATTGTTATTGTAGGAATGAAGATAAGTCTGTATGACTTGGTCGTTAGGTCAGTTATTCGGCCTACTTTAGGCAGGCAAATTACCCTTACTCTTTGCCATGATTTTGGTATATGTCCCCATGCCAGACAGGGTTTGAAGATTTTTGACAGTTGCGGCACCAATTCCTCTATGCCCTTTTATAACACAATGGGATAAATCGCAGCCAATCCCGCGGACTTGTAAGGTTGGAACCTGCTGATGGCCCATTTAATTTTAGTAGGTCTTGTGACCTCCATGGCTAATCTCCAGTCATTTCGGTCAGTCCTTTTAGGTCTTTGACTGGGATTGTTTGGCTTATTATTGTTTTGCCAGAATTGTTGAGGCTGGAGAGTGAACTTTTAATAGTTCCTTAAGACTTTCCTCTATTGTTTCTGTATAAGTTCCCTCCGGTTTCTTGAGGAAGCCTACCTCTTTGGCAGCACATCCGTCCTTGGCCAGGACTTTGTGGATTCTTGAACATGCCGGGGGGTCGTTTATCTCCTCGCAGAACTTCCGTTTACGAGTCCCTTTTGGTTTTTCGGATTTCTTTGTTATATTGTGCGAGTTTTTCTCTGTAGGTGTCCCAGTCCTGATTATTTTTGGCCCTGTTGAATAACCTTCGAACCTAATCCTTTCCAGGTTCTTGTCCACTAGACTGTTCAGCAGCCCCTTTGCTTAGCTGTTTTTCCGGGCAGTTTATCTTATCGTCTTAACTCCTCCACCGTCATGAACTTGATTAGAGAGGGTGAGAAACATCGCAGAATAAGAACTGGGGAACAAGGAAGATAGATGTTATATGGGTGGCACTAGGACCAACTTATGTCAACAAGAGATCGATTCTCCAATCATCAATTACCGATCTATGGTTATCCAACGAATGTCATCCTGTAATTCTTCGAACGGTTTACCTTGTAATCCTATCGAGAACATCTTGTGTTACCACTAACAGCTCAACATCGGCATCAACGTTTGGAGTGGTATAAGATGCAACTGCATTAGAACTTAGAGTGGCATGGGATGATGTTTAGTGATGAATCCCGATTTATGTTGAGAAGCCTGTGCATTAACCTGTAGGTAAATCTGCTGTTAAAGCGCATGTGCTCCCTTGGCGCCCACCGATTGTAGGGCAACTGAGGGGTTGTACCACGAACATCGTCACTAGCTCCTCAACTACCACATTGTAAAGATCGAATGTATATAAGTGTAAATAAACGTGTTATTATCTACTCTCCTGGACTTCTTGAGAACCACCCCCGTGAACCCACCCTCAGAGTTCACATCTCCTTTGGTATTCATATAGACAATATAAACGCCCAACGATATTTTCTTCCGTTTCTTTAGCATTTGGTAGATCCACTTTTCCAACAAATAATGCCTGCTTCTACATTGCAAGAATTTCTATGGAAAGTTTGCGGAGCATAATATCAATATCTTTCCATGATCACCACGATCTCCCGATCTTTCACCAATTGAGAAAGTATGGAACATTATGGGGAGAAGACTCAAACACTTACAGCATCCCTTACAATCGCTGCAAGCTCTTCAGCAAGAATTACAGGTTGCTTGGGATCCAGTACCTCAAGAGATTACCGATTAAAACAAAAGGTTATTTCTGAGTAAATTATTCACTCCGATTGTACTTTTGACCGCCAATATTTCACATATTCGTGTAACTAGTACAATGAACCACCTATCGTGTCCTCCTATACATTAATTCACGTCGAATTCAACAAATTTTAATTGTATTAATGGCTCTGTTCGTTTTTTTTTGTAAGGCGTACCATTAACATATCTTCTCATTACCATCGAACACAATAAATATTGTCGCGTTCGTGTACGGCCCGCGCTCTCCTCATTATCCGACTGATTGATTTATCGCCGAATTTAACATAAATTAATACTATCCAACACACACACACGTTATTCGTACGAATCCCGGTGGTGTCCTGATTTATTCACAATTTACGGGCCTCGCCTAATAACTTACTTTTTGTTTGATTAAACACGCCGCACCGTTTATCATAAACGCCACCTGTCTCCTAATTAAAATAGCGCGTACAGTGTTGCGAGGCTTTAAAATTCAGATTCAGGTTATGGCTGCTGTAACGAGTGTAGTGTGACGTTTCATGCGAAAGCCGTTAAGGTAATTGCGGACGGGTAATCCCCGATCTATTTTATTTATAGTTCGGTATATGAAGCGTGTTAACGATGGTCTGTTGTAATGACCATTGGATAATTTGCAATTAACAGATGTATAGAGGATTAGCCTTTAATGTTCAGATCGAAGTTGCAAAAACGTAATTAATCTTTATTTGTTCTAATTAGGATAAAAATGACTTAACAATTAGATTTTAAAGCGGGTGACATGGAGAGGAAGAAAAAACTTTTTAGGGTTTCTTTTTCGTCTTATTGGAAAGGAGTAAAGCAACTTCTAATGCAGTTGCAGGCTTCGCCCCTCCAAACGTTGCTGTCGATGTTTAGCCGTTAATGGTAACACAAGATTTGATCGATATGATTACAAGCCGAAAGTTCTAATTCTTGGGGTTTTATAGGGCGCTTCGACATCTTTGATCATTCGCGCAAGTTCTAATTATGTGGTAAATCTTTTGAAGGGTTATAGGATATAGTGAAGCCGCCGAGAGCTGACTGTAACACGTCGCTCTATATTGGAGGAATCAGACACACGTTTCGTCTTTTATTTCATTCTATCCCGTCATCTTAGGGTGATTATAGAACGAGATAGATATTAATTGCTATACGGTTTTTAGTACGAAAATGCACTAGTCATAGACTATATTCATGTTCTTTCCAGAGATGGGCAATTGATCTTGTACTGGAGAATCGGATTTCTTATTGCCATAAGCCACAGATGACGGTCTTAAATCTGATTTGTTCTTCTTTGTCCACCAGTTCCTCTTCTGCGACTTTCTCGACACTCTCTAACTTAAGCTAGAGAAAAACTGTTAAATCTACTTTGATAGAGTCTTGTTGGACTCATTCTTCTATATATTAATGATGATAGCAACCAATAAATGAGGATAATACCAAAATTATCGACTAGAGATTGTGACAAGAAGTTTTTGGCACCTACAAATAATACAACTTTATAAATAATTTAAATATTTGTATTGATGAATATATGTACTAAAAAACTACTCACTGATACCGATATCATCAACAAAAAGCGCACCGTTGCGTAACGCCGCCGCCCGTAACAAAACGTGATAGTTGTTTTGATCAATTGGACAAGATACGAATGGGTTGTCGTAATGACCAATACACGACCAATATTGATTTTCGCTGTTTTATTGCGCCGCGGGAACGGAGAAAGGCGGCTACCGTGATTCATAACCTGTTGCTCCGTCGCAGCCGAGTGTTTTACACCTTGTAGATAATAACAATAATAAGCCCACGATTCGCGCACTGTCCGCCGCGAAGACTGATGACAATGGACGCCCACGTGATGACGAGCGGACCAACACGAGCACGTCTGCCCAAAAATTTTTGGACAGCGATCAAGTACCGTACGCGCGCCGCACGTGGACACGTGCAGATTACTGCCAAGATAATGGCGATTTAAAATGATAAAATCTTCAAGAACATAAAAGCAAAAACATTAATTCTAGACCTTAATGGTTTTTTATCGGTTTTTGAAATCAGTGCGAAGAAAACACTAAGGATTTTCGTTTAATGTAGTTACTTGTGTACGTGAAGGTTAATATCACTTAATTGAAAACACAGTTATATTCCTTTCTTCATTTCCATGATTCCATCATTTCCATGAAGAAAGGAATATAACTGTGTTTTCAATTAAGTGATTTTCTTTGAATTTTATAATACCGAAATTCAAGTTTTGATCTTCACTATCGAAAACCCGGTTTGTTAGAGAATTTGTCTCTAATCCGGACATCAAAGGAAGTCTAAAACATACAAGCAAAAATATTAATTATAGACCTTGTTGGTTTTTAGCAGTTTTTGAAATAAGTGTGAAGAATAATAGTACAAATTTGCGTTAGATTTTATAGATACGTCCATCAAAAAGCAAAAAAGAACGAACTTCAAGATTTGATCTTAACTAATCTATCAAATTGCACATAGCTATAAAATTGGGGCATTAAAGGAAACCTAAAACATTTATATTCACCTTGTAATCCTTTGGTATTGGATATTTTGCTAAAAACCTTTTCTAAAAATGGTTTGCTAAGAAAAAAACTTTTGAACATTAAAGTTTAGAATTTTAGTTACACAATCTTAGAATAAACCTAGAATATCTATCTTTAGTATCATAATTATCTAAAGTATGAAAGATCCTAGAAGACATTTTAGTTTCAATTTTGTCCAATAGATGGCTTCTATAAGCATAATTATATAAATGCGTAATCCTATTGAAATTTGCGTAGAGACTTCCGTTAAAGGCATATAGTAAACATATTTACGACCAAATACGGACGTCGAGGAAAAGGTGGAATCGGATGATAATGGGGAAAAACGGTAATGCGGCTAGAATTATGCATTCCACTTACGCAATCCGTCAACTCCCGCCGCGTGGACGTTACGCAACTGTCCCAGAGGGTGGTGGGAGGTGGAGAGAGAAAGAGGGGGCGGCGCCTTTTTTTTGAGTGCAATAAATAATGACCTGTTATCCGCCGCGACTCGCGGTGACTCATCACCGCAATTTACGACTTTCCAATGTGAAGTGGACATTGTCGCACAACACTCGCATAACCTAGATCTTGAACTCGGGCGGCGGTTGTGTGTATGTGTGTGTGTGAGGGGATCGCGTGCGTACGCCGTCCGCGAAGAAATTCGATACCCAAGTATAGTGGTCGCCGTGGTCGTCGGCGGCGGTGCGATAACCAGAGCGTGACCGTTTTCGAATTTTGATTTTGATCCATAACTCATTTATGGGTGTCTGGTGGTAATGGGAAAGAAAAGAACGAGTATTCTTTACGAACTTGTTATCAGAAATGTAATACGTATGTATAACGGTCGACAGTTCTTTAGTAGGTGGTCCTCATTCAACTCATCATCATGTAAATAGATTCTGAAAAATAAATCTATAATCAAAATGTAACTTCTAATAAATTTAGAAAAGTTATACTCCAAATTTGTTAGTCGAGTTTAAATTAGGTGTTCCGGAAGGATCATATTATGTCCCCTGCTAAAAACAATAGAGAATGTAACTTCAAATATATTCAGAAAGGTTATACACCAACCTTGATAGTTGGCAATAAAATATCTTATAACCCCTTAATGCTAAACAAATATTGAAGACTTAATGAGTTCAGAGTTTGAATTAGGTGTTCCGCAAGGATCATAACGTGCCCCTCTAAGAAAAACGATTCAACTGAAAAAGATCTCTTGGTGTATGTACTAACACAACTTACGATAATGAAAAATCAATTTAACAAATGCAATTTGAAGCTTACCTAATAATAATAATCATCTCGATTTTCAGCTCTACTATTAACTCTTCTGACTGAAACTGGATAATCGTATTCTCCCCTGTCAGCTGAAAAGCTTCGGTCGATTGCATTCAACAGGTGTTTCTTCGCGTGTATTATTAGCCTTATAAACTTCATTACTTCAATTCCTACAATGAGTTTGACCTTTTGTGTTAATTCTAGAGAATGAGAATTAACCATTAGCATCAGGAATAAATACATTATAAGAATGAAATGGTTAAACGTTTTAAAAAACAGTTTGGTCTTTACTTTTTATAATATTTCAACCAAGAACTAAATAACTAATAAAGTTTTTTTTTATTGGTGATGAAAATAAACAGTTTATTCAAAAGAATGTCATAAATACAATACATAATATATGGACGGTTCCCTCGTTCTTCACCTCGAGATCCTGGATTGATTTCTGCCCGGGTTAATGGTCGTCTTCTTATAAGAAGAAGCAGAAAAGAGTAGTTCATTTGGTTAAGCCAACGATTTATTGAGAAATCCGAAGAATACCCAAAAATACATTTTGTGGTTCATATTGACTACTATTTATCAGTCGATTAAGACTGTTATTTTTGCATTTTTTTATCTATTACAAAATTTCATCAACTAATCTTCACCTCATCTAATCCACGATGCGTGGCAATTAATGGGAACTGATAGGATCACCCTTGCCAATTGGCAACCAGTCCGAAACTTTAGTTCTAGGAAACATCTCCAAAAAAATCATAGCGTGAAGAACTTTTGCCATAATCCAAATCGCGCGCCTATTTCCGGAAACTGACACTTGGCAATCAGCAGCGGCGTGCAATTGTTTACGTTCCGGCGTGTATTTTTATCCGGAATTCTGGGTTAATAATCCGAATTAGTGATTCCCCGAAGAAACAGGCGTAATTAATTTGAAGACGAGCGGCGTGGGCGACGGACGTCATCAACGACGCCCCACATTTCCCCCCATTAATAAAAACCATTTTTCCAGAAATTATTTCATTACTACTTCGGTCATATTTATTATGCACAATATCGTCGTCATATTTATTATGATCAATATCAATTTGTCATTGTTTGAATGTCAGGTGTAATGTATTCCGTCGTGCCGTCGTGCGGGTGGAATATTTTAGAACGGATTGTGTAAATCATCGCGTTATTATTGTTGTTTGCTGCATGTTTTCCAGTTCCTAAAAACGGCCCCACCACTATTAACAATACCAAGGGGTTAATTTACATTTTTTTAAAGAATTCGACCTACGCGCCTTTATAATTGAAATTCTCTGAACGCCAACCGTCCAACGGTCACCTTTGACTCGAAACAACTGAGCACGTCGATCATAATACACAGACCCGTGTAGGTTTTTTTTGCAAAAAAAGTCCTGGACATCAAGACAATGTAAACATCTTTAATTGTATCTTAAATGGTTTTTGGCAACTAAAAACTTGGTGATTTTTGGAACATGGTAATTTATTGTGATTCACAATTGATTCTAAATTACAACAATCAGATTTATCCTAATAAGAAACTCCTAATGTGGAATTCTAGAGTTCATGTTTCTACAGTTCTATATTTTTAGAGCTCTAATGTTGTAGAAGTCAAATATCTAATATTGCCTATATTTTACACTAATTAGCCTCAAGATTCTAAGATTTCTATAGAAAAGTATAGAATTTTAAAGTACTATATTATATTTGCAGTAGAATTCCTAACCTTAGAGTTTCTAATAATTTACAATTCTTGAATTAAAGATTCTAGATTTCTAGAGGTGTAGAATTCGAAAGTTTACATTTCTAGAAGTTATAGAGTTTTGATGTGCATATTCTAGAATCCTGTGGGTCTATAGTTTAAAAGTTCCAGAACTGTACTTGAGGTTTTCCCTATTTCCAAAATACTAAATCTGAAGTTCAAAGTTTTTCATTTTTTCAACGAATTACATTTAATAAATGCCATCCAAAAATTACTTTGGGGATTTGTAGCCGTTAATTGTGTTGATTGCAATGATTAAATTTTAGTTCTATATTCTATATTCATAACAAAAATATAGATTTTTACCTCTCTGAAGTTCTAAAAAGTCTTCCAAGATTCCTAGGGTTCTTGACTTTAAATTACCTAGGTTCTCTAATTTCTAAAGTTTTCTTATTTCTGAGATTCTAAAGTTCAGGATTTGAAGGTTCTTAATTTCTTCTACAACTTATTTGATTTAATAACCGTCTTCCACCCATTTTCAATTGCTTTGCTAATCTTAACCGCTTATTTTGTTGATTACCTTACATGGAATTTTAGTTCTATATCGCCTAGATTTCTACACTTCTGATTATGGATAATGAAAAATTTAAATTCTATAAAAAACTCTTCGCTTCAAATATTCTAGATCTAGAATCCAATGGGTCTATAGCTTAAGAGTTCTAGTACTGTTCTTGAGTTTTCTTTTTATTTCATCCACAACTTTTAAATATAATAACTGGCCACTTATTTTCAAATTGGAATTCTAAAAAGAGTTCCTGACAGATTTCTAAAATTATAATGTTGGAGAATTGCCATTTCTAGAGTTTTATGTAATGTAGAATTCTTAATTTCAATAGTTCTGGATTTTCAGAACACAACTTTTAATTATTATCTAATGTAATAATTATCAACTACCCATTTTATAAAGTTGTAGAATTCCCATTTATCTATAGAAGAAAATTTGAAGAATCCATACTCAAATTTTTAAGTCTATAAAAACTCTTGACTTCAAGTATCCTACTGGTCTATAGTTCTGAAGTTCTAGTATTGTAGTTCAATTCTAAAATTCTGAAGTTTTATTTTTTGTATTTCTTCCACAACTTTTAAAAATAACTGCACACACATTTTCAAATTAAAATACAGGGTTCTTGATATGAAGAATTCTATATTTTTAAAGTGTCGTAGAATTCCCAATTCTAGAATTTCTAGAACAGTTCGTGTCTTCAAAAGTTCTTAGGTTTTTAGTAGTAAATAGTCCAGATATTTAGGGTTCTTTTGTTGTAGATTTCCCCATTTATAAAGTTAATAATCCTAAAACTCTGATGTTGTGATGATTTCTAGTTATTTAATGTTGTGGAATTCACATTTCTAGATTTTAAAATTTTAGGATTCATGACTTCAAGAGTTCAGAATTTTTAGAATTGTACAATTATAGAGTTCTTGTCTTGTATAATTGTTCATTTCTAAAGTTCTTAGCGTTTTTGAAGAGTTCTTGGCCTTGAGAGTTCAGAATTTTTGATATTGTACAGTTCTAGAGTTCTTGTCTTGTATAATTACCCATTTCTACAGTTCTTAGCATTTTTGAAGAGTTCTTGGTCTTAAGAATTCTAAATTCCTAGTGGTGTAGAGTTATAGTTCTAGTGTTATGTCTAGAGTTTCTTGTAATTTGAACTTTTAGAGTTTTTGAATTCTAACGATCCTATATTTCTATATTCCATGTGCGATCTAAATTTTTGTAAGAAATGTTTGTAATATATATTTGAATTTTATTATGTACGTACAATGGATAAAATAAATACTACTACTATCTATCTAATGGTTTAGGGTTCAAGAGGGTTATTTTTTAGAATTTCCTATTTATAAAGCTCCAAAATTTTGGAGGTTATACCAAAACTTTCAAACACTATATACAACTGTCAATCCCTGTATTGTTAATTCATGTTTTGATTTTAAAAATTCTAGATTTCTAGTGTTTTAGACATCTAGATTTCTGGTTTTGTAGAATTTCTATTTCTTTCATCTTTTGTAATTTAGAATTCTAGAGTGTAGAGTACTTAATTTTAAGAGTTTTAAATTTCTAGAGCCGTCGAATTATAGATTTTTAAAGTTCTTTTGATTTAGAGACATTATATTTTATTGTTATTGACCAATAGATTTCTAGATAGAAGTCTAGTGATTGTAGAATTCGCTATTTTTAAGAGTTTTAGAGTACCATATTTCTTCCCCGGCTTTTAAATATTATCTACTAACTGTCCACTCCCAATTTTCAATTGAGAATTCTAAAAGAATTATTGACTTTAAGAATTGAAGATTTCTAGTGGCGTAGAGTTATAAATTTTTAGAGTTCTTAAATTGTGCACTTCCAATTTCTATAATTTCCTGTAATTTGGATTTCTAGAAGAGTTTTTAAATTTAATAGTTCTTAGATTTCTAGTTGTAAATAGTTTTAGAGTTTCGATTTCTAGTGTTATTGTTGTGTTGTAGAATCCTCCAATTTTAATGTAAATGCAAATTTGTAATGTCATCTAAAATTCTAATGTGGTAGAGTTCTATATTTTTAGGGTTTAGTGTTGTAGACTTCTATATTTCTAGAATTTATTGTTGTAGTGTTCGTACATGTAGAATGTCTTCTAATTTAGAATTCTAGATGGGTTCACGACTTTGACAGTTAACAAATTTTAGTATTTAGAGTTTTCTTCTATTGTAGAATTCACCACTTCTGAAGTTCGTATAAGTTTGGAAGAGTTCTTGTCTATAAGAACTCTAAATTTCTAGTGGTGTTCTTTATTTCAGAAACATCGAAAAACAATTGAAATGCGAATTTGAAATTTTTACATATTCCAAATATACTGAATCGTGGCAATCGATCGCTGCTGCAGGAATTTTCAAAATCTGGACAAATGTAAAATGACAGATGCTAAAAGACAAATGAGAGATGACTTGATCTTCTTGAATGATCCATTAAATATTTTTTGTTTCCTTTTTATAAGAGATGTCAGATGACAAATGATAGATAAAAGTGTTTCCAAAATTATACGCGAAACATCGAAAAACATTTGAATTACGAATTTGGGGTATTTGTATAATCCAGATATATTGAATCATAGCAATCAAATGCTGCAGGAATTTAAAAAATGTGAATATTATTTCAAAAGTTTTAAGCGAAAAATCGAAAAACAATTTAAATTTGGATTTGAAATTTTTACATATTCCAAATATACTGAATCGTGACAATCGATCGCCGCAGCAGGCATTTTCAAAATCTGGCAAGTATTTCCAAAGATATAAGCGAAACATCAAAAAACATTTCAAGTACGAATTTGGGATATTAGTATAATCCAGATATATTGGATCATAGCAATCAAATGCTGCAGGAATATTAAAAATCTGAATATTATTTCAAAAGTTTTAAGCGAAAAATCGAAAAACAATTGAAATTTGAAATTTTTACATATTCCAAATATACTGAATCGTGACAATTGATCGCCGCAGCAGGAATTTTCAAAATCGGGCAAGTATTTCCAAAGTTATAAGCGAAATATCGAAAAACATTTGAAGTACGAATTTGGGATATATTTCAAAAGTTATAAGGAAGAAACAAAAAACAATTCAACTACGAATTTGAATTTTTGCATATTCCAAACGTACTGTATCGTGGCAATCTATCCCTGCAAAAATTTTAAAAATCTGAGGACTACTTCCAAAGTTATAAGTAAAAGAAAAAAAAAACAATTGAAGTGCGAGTTCAACTTTTTATATAATCCGAACGTATTGAATAGTAGCAATCTATCAATGTAAGAATTTCCAAAATTTGAGTATTACTTTCAAAGTTATAAGCAAAAGAAAAGAAAAACAATTGAAGTGCGAGTTCAATTTTTTATATAATCCGAACATGTTGAATAGTAGCAATCGAACAATGTAAGTATTTTCAAAATCTGAGTTATATTTAAAAAGTTAATAATACAGTTTATTTTATTTTACATCTTTCTAGAATACTATTTCTGGAATTTTGAGTAAATTAAAGTTTTAAAGTTCATGGATTCTAAAGTTTTAATGCCTTTGTTTACTATTTTCTTTGTTTATTATGCAAATAAAGCCATTTATTATTATTATTATTATTATTAATGTTGTATAGTTCCCTATTTCTACATTTCTAAAATTCTGGAGTTTTTCTCTCTTCTACAACTTTTAAGATTTATCTAATAATTATTTATTTTCAAGTTCGATTTCTAGAAGAGTTCTTGATTTGAAGAATTCTAGTTTTCTAGTGGTATAGATTTCTATATTTATAGGGTTTTAGTGTTATAGAATTTTTATTTCTAGAGTTTCTTATAATTTAAAATAATAGAAGAGTTTCTGATTTCAAAAGTGCTTAGATTTATAGTGATCCAGAGGAGTTCTAGAGTTTAAATAAGTATCTAAAATTCTAGTGTTTTCTAAAGGTTTAATGTGCTGGAGTTTAAGAGTTATTTATTTTTACAATTACTACAATATTATCTAATAATTATCTGCTCGTCATTTTCAGTTTAGAATTTTAGAAGAGTTCCTGGTATGAAAATTCTAGATTTATAGTGATGTAGGGTTTTATATTTCTTTTTCTAAAGATTTATACTTCTGGAGTTTTAGAGTCATTTATTGTTTCTACAATTACTACAATAATATCTATCTATCTAATAATTATCTGTTCGTCATTTTCAAGTTAGAATTCTAGAGTTCATGACGTGAAGAATTCTAGATTTATAGTGGTGTAGGGTCTTAGATTTCTAGAGGTTTAGTATTGTAGAATTCCCATTTCTAGAGTTCCTTATAATTTTAGAGTTTATTATTTTAAAAGATCCTATATTTTTAGAGGTTTAGAATTCAAGAGTTTAGATTTCTAAAGTTATAGTGTTTTAGAATTCGCTAGTTATAAAACTCTAAAGTTGTGGAGGTTATTCTATAACTTTTAAACAGTACATATAACTGTCAACCCCTCCATTGTTAAATCAAGTTTTTGGCTTCTAAGATTCTATATTTCTAGAAGTTCTAATGTTGTAGAATTTCCCAATTTTTAGTGTTCAAAAATTATAGAGTTTTGATGTGCATATATAAAATCTAAACAAGTTTTTGATTTTAAAAATTTTAGATTTCTATTCTTTTAGACATCTAGATTTCTGGAGTAGCTAAACTTCTATTTCTTACATCTCCTATAATTTAGAATTCTAGAAGAGTACTTGATTTTAAGAGTTTTAAATTTCTAGAAACATCGTATTATAGATTTTTAAAGTTCTTTTGATTTAGAGACATTATTTTTAAAGCTTCCTTTAGACTTCTTGAATTATTCTAGATTTGATTGTTGTATAGTTCTAGACTATAATTCTGGTGTACTTTATTTCTTCCACAACTTTGACATATCATCTAATAGCTCTTTCCATTAATGCTTCTTTAGAGTGACGAGGGCGATCCTTTAAGATAACAAGCTCATTTACACATGGCGGAAGGACCACGTTTGGTCGATAGCCAAACACTACTACCACTAGCTGTTTCAAGATTTATAAAATTCTAATATTCTAGAACTAGAATTTTAGACTTCTTGGATTTAAATGTTCCTAGATTGTATGTATGTTGTGTGTTTTTGTAATTTGAAGTTCTAGAAGAATTGACTAGTTCTAAATTTCTAGTGGTGTCAAGTCCTTGAACTCCTAAAATCCTAAAATCTTAGATTTCTAGAGTTTTACTGTTGTACAATAGAAATCTCATTTGTCTTTACTAACTCTTTGGTTCTCTGTACTTTAGAAATCTACAAGAATTCAAGAATTCTAAATTTTTTAATAAAGTCATAGAGTTTAGAGTTCTAAAGTTCTTGCGTTGTATAATTTCACATTTGAAGAGTTTTAAAGTTCTAGAATTCTATAGTTATTCATTTCTTCGACAACATTTATTAACTTCCTATTAACTGTGCATTTTAGATTTTCAATTTACAATTCTCGAAGAGATTCTAGATTTCTTGTGATATAAAGTTTTGGAGCTAAAACTTCTAAAGTTGTAAAGAGAATGGTTGCGACCGGTACTACGTGGTAATCCATACTTACACTGAATTGAAAAATTTCTGAAGTTGTAGTATTACTATTACCAAATTTCTAAAGTTCTAGAGTTCCTTATTTCTTCCACACCTTTCAACTATTCCCTCATCGTTTTGAATTAGAATTCTAGAAGAGTTTTTTAATTTCAAGAATTATACAGATGTAGAGTTTAAATTTCTAAAGTTCTAGTGTTTCCCATTTCCTACTTCTAACGTTCTGAAGCTCTGGTGTTTGGATATCTTCATTTTTTCAACAACTAATTTAATGAATTTTATCTACAGATTTTCAATTGATTTGGGGATTTGACGCCTTTTATTTTGTTGATTCAAATATTCCTAGATTAAATAGTTAGAATTTCTAAAAGTTTAGATTTCTAGAATTCTAGTGTTGTACAATAGAAATCTCATTTGTCTTTACAAGCTCTTTAGTTAACACTGAATAAAACACTTACTATGTTTTTAAGCACTATAATTTATTATAATATATAAATATATTACTATGTGTACGACTTAAGTTTCGACTTTTGTCGTCGACATAGTAAGTGTTTTATTCAGTGTTCATTATGAATTACCACGTAGTAACGGTCGCAACCATCATTATGAGTTCCTTAGTTCTTTGAAATTTAGAAATCTACAAGAATTCACAACTTTAAGGATTTTACATTTTTAATAAAGTCATAGAGTTTCTTGCATTGTACAATTTCCCATTTGTTGAGTTTTAAAGTTATCTATAGTTCTTTATTTCTTCCACAACTTTTATTAACTTTTTATTAACTGTGGATTTCAGATTTTCAATTTACAATACTCGATGAGATTTCAACGATTCTAGATTCCTTGTGATATAAAGTTTTGGAGCTAAAACTTCTAAAGTTGTATTGTTATTATTACCAATGTTCTAAAGTTCTAGAGTTCCTTATTTCTTCCATATCTTTCAACTATTCTCTTCTCGTTTTGAATTAGAATTCTAGAAGAGTTCGTGAATTTGAAGTTTTCTACAGATATAGGGTTCTAGATAGTAATTTTCTAAAGTTCTGGTGTTTCCCATTTCTAAAATTTTCCTTTGATTGATTGTTGAGGCACTTAGGCGTTGAAAATCCATATGGAAAAAGTGACCAATTTCATCTACCCATTTTTAAACGTTTTGGGGATTTGTAGTTATGTAATTTTATTTCTAGAGTTCTAAAGTGACTTCCAAAATTTCTAGATATATAGGGTTCTAGAATTTAAATTTCTGAAGTTCTAGTATTTCTCATTTTTAAAGTTCCAATTTTCAATTGCTTAAGGGATTCTTAACCGTTTATTTCGTTGATTGCTTTTCATGTAATTTTAGTTGTGCATCCTCCGGTATACACATTTTTTAGAATGTTTTTGTGATTTGAAATTCTGACAGTTTCAAGTTCCAGAATTTTGTGATGTTATAGATTTTTCAATTTTTGATTCAGCAGTTTCAAAATTTTTGACTTGCAAAGTTGTAGAGTTCTGATGTTCTACAGTACCAAAATTCTGGAGATAACTTTTAATTCCTTTAGTTAGCAGCAATTCAATATTTGAACAATAAATTCAAAAATTTTAAGCTTAATGTCTTTTTAGCCGAGATCAAATTGATGCGATTCTAAGGAAGAAATGCTGTAATTTAATTAATTACAATTCCCAGACATATAAAACTGCTGCTGTAAACATGATTTCATAGATTCTACATAACTCTCTGGAAGAAACGGGAACTCGAATTAATTTATTAGACGTTTTCGCGAAATCGAGCGAATTTATCGGCCGGCGTGTAGTATATTAATAAACGTTTATTTCGGTCGTTATTGGAAAACGTTGGCCAGAAAATTGATTTGGCGGACGGGGAATCGAGCGCTTGGCTTTTTCGCATATTGTTCGTTCCCGATGGATCGAAACTGAACGGACGGCCCGAGTGCCTTCGGGGGGACCTTGAAATTTTGCCAAATGGATCGGCCGGTCGTAACTTTAAACGCTCGCTAAACGCTTCATTTTAAAGTATTGACCAAAACACCAGAAAAAAAAAGAAAACATCGACATGGAATGTACGAAGGCACTTGAAGAATCTTCAAAAATAAGTCTATCAAAAGACCAAACATTTTACTAAATACAGCAAAGGTAGCAAAACAAAGTTGACGCCTTTTTGTTTAATTTCAATCATTGAAGTCTATGATACTTATCCAAGACAGATTTTTGATTGAAATTTATGAAAATTTAAACTTTAAATTACTATTCCTCTGTCAGCAACAGCCTAAAATAGTTTCAATGTGTATTTGATCTATTGACAGCATGCCTTTCTGTAGTTATTCACTCAATTAGGGATCTCTGGTGCAACGTTTTAACTTCCTGGCTCAAAAACCTACGAGAGTGGAATTGACAGGCATCTACCGAACTATTTTAGAACTGCTGCATCTAAAGTGAAAATTGGCATAATGATAGCTAACCTCCATTAGGAGACAACACCCTAAGAAGAAGAAGTGCAATGTTCAGCCTTAGGACCATACCGTTTATGGTAAGTAAAGTTCCAGTAAGTTCCAAGGGCCAAAAAACCGATTTAATTTTTCTACCATTATCTATAATTTCTGAACCAATCCAAAGTACACGCTCTAAACGAGCATACTCTTAGAACTATTCGCTGACGTGGGATGTAGTTTGGAGACCCCTGCTTGAGACTATAGATGTCATATAAATGGATTTTCCTTAAAAATAAACAATATAATAATATAAAGACTAAACTTACGTACACTGAGAGGACTTCACATCGTTCTCTTCCACTCACAATCCGATTTTTACAATTTTAACTTACTGTTTCTATCTCCAAAATGTCACTTTTTTATTTCTACCATTTCAACAATCCCTTCAGGGCTTGGTTTCTCTTTTTCCCCTATTGCCTATTCAATTTTAATGGATTTCATCATATAATCTTCCAAAAATACGGTGGAGGCGCCGGCCAGTCAACATCTGACACAAATAGAAACATTGTGGCGCGAGCTGCTTAGAAATTGGGCGTTAAAACTGAGGACAGGAGGGGAAAATAAGAGTCAGCAATAAAGTACAAGTTCAAAGCGACCACCCGGCACTTTTTTTTCCTTCGAATATACTCCACTTTCCTTTTCGCCTCGCCATAAATCCGAGCCGTAACGATTCGGCTCATTAAGGAAACGACCTCTGAAGGGATATTAAAAGACGACGACGGCGGCGGCGAATTGCTGGTGGGTCCGATTTTTAAGTCGCTCGTTACAATGTTTCGCACGGAACATATATATTCTATTGTTAATGTTACCACACATATAGTTTGGCCTCATTATTTTCCCTTTTAACTTAAAAACTTTCTAAAAAAAGTGAAACAAAACTAATAAAATATATTAAAATCAAAACCAAAAGGCTGAAAGACCGCGGGTCGATAGCCGCTGATTAGAAGAAACCTCAAGTCTGTACACTGTTCACTTCATAAAAACTGTATAAATACTTACTTCTAATAATAAAGATGTTTTCTCTCTCTTAAAACCAAATTACTTCTCTGGCTAATAACCTCGACAGATATTGAATGGTACAAAAGTGTTTTAAATAATCTTCTAATTACAAAAAGTGTCAATGAGTTGCATAACCTTTAAATCTAAAAACTTTCGAATGATGAAGTTTCCAGAATGCAATCTAATCTTCTTTTATCTCGTCCTATTTATATTAATCAATTTTAGCCTAATATATTTTAATTTAAACCATTTCGACGTTATGAAATGCAGTGTTTTCATTAAACTGATAAACGGTTATGGGTTAAGGAAATCCCAGTGCATTCATTATCAAGTATTTCAACTATTTTTCTATTCCCAGCTAGCAAACCGGCATAATTAACATGTTGCAGTAATTATAGACATGTGTACATTTAATTATTGATTAAATGTTAATTGCTTGATAGCATAATTAAGATACATTAATTAAAGAAAGCTTGTCCATCAGAAACACGTATATTTTATCACGGGTTTAGAAAATAAGCTTTTTCTATGAAAGCACATTTTGTCTGTTAATGGAAGGTATTCTTTTACATCGCAATCCAATATATAGAATAAAACAGAAAATCTTAGTAACTAGTAGTAACTAGTAACTTTAGAGACCTTCAATTTAAAAATACTCAAAAGTTTTATATTCAATTAATTGCTCACTTAATCCGTGGTGAAACATTTTTGAAATATCTTGATTACAAATTAAAAACACTTTTGTTTCACAAGAAATAATAATTTTTTTGTGAAACAAACCAAGTGTTTTTAATTTCGAATCAAGATACTCAAAAGTGGCTTATGAAATTGTTAATGTTTCATGCTTAAAGAGAGTAATCGATTGCAGTAGTTATTCTCCTCTGGATAAAATAGTTTAAAATATTCAATTCATAAATTTCACTTAAAAAACTACAAAATTTGTACACTAAACTTTTTCGAAAAATTGTAGATTATTATATAACATTGAAATTGTTTCGTTAACTAATTATTTTATCCATAGTCGTCTTCATAAAAAAGTTTTATAATTTTCAATTCCAGAATTTCACTTGAAAAAACCACAACATTTTTCAGAAAATAATCATGTCTCCGAATTTGTTTTACCACTTTATTTAAAATTACAAGTAACTATAGTTTCGACTAACGACTAGTCGTTATCAAACATAAATATTCAAAATGTATCACAAAGGAAACGCCTCGCCAATTTATTTAAACATTAAACAATTTCAGAAAATAATGTTTGTAGAAAACTTTGTTAAAATAAAGCAAAGTTTCTGGTTATGCAAGAAAACAAATGAAATACTCGAAATTTCATGATCAAATGGCCAATTCTTGCCATCGTCTTGAAGAGAGATTAAATTTTAAGACTTGAAACAAATCCACAAACATCATTAATTTGTTCGTAAATTTATAAAACCCTTAAAAAATCGTAAAATATTTGACACAAACTTCAAAATTGCGAATTTTATCATAAAATGCATGTACTTTTAGGATCTAAACAAATTCATAAACAGCACTCCTAACCTAAGTATAAATGCTGATGTTTTTTTTTTCAAAGAGTTTTAAAAAAATAGTAAAACAATTGGAACAGACTTCAAATTTCCAAGATTTATTTAAAATTAGGTTTAATTTAACGATATAAACAAGACCACAAACATCACTCATTTCTTGTTCCAAAATGCACGCAAAAACGCAAGCTCTTTTTAACATGTTGGTCGCTTTGTCAGTCACCGGTGACTGACACTGAAGTATTCCAATGGGGCCACGTCGGTCACCGATGACTGACAGTGAGTACCTACTTTAAACTTACTATTTAGCGCTGTCAGTCACGAGTTCCGTGTTAATTGTTACTAGGATTGCTTGATACGGCCCTTCTGTACTTTACTACAACTTGGCCAACCAATATTCCTTCAAACAGTTGTATGTATAATATTGAAATAAAATAAGTAACAATTAGCCGTTGAATTTGTTAAAGAGAATGTTTGTGAGAGTGAGACACGTGACTGACACATTGCCTGACGTGGCGAAACGTATAATTTTTCGCCATTGGAGCTTGTGTCAGTCACCTGTGACTGACACATAAAAAAACCTGTCTAAAAAATGCATCAAAATGAATTAAATAAACATATTCTTACTCATTTTACAAAATAAAATTTAAAAACAAAGAAAACTTTTTTGACATTTTTCAAAAAAACATAAAAAAATAGTAAAACAGTTGCCACAAACTTAAGATTTGCGAAATTTATTAAAATATACATCTAGTTTTAGGATCTAAACAAATTAATAAGCAGCACTCATTTGTTTTTCTAAAACCTAGGTATAAATGCACGTTTTTATTTAAATTCTAAGTTTGCATATTTTTAAATCGCTTTAAAAAATAGTAAAACAATTGCCACAAAGCTCAAATTTGCACAATTTATTCCAAATTAAGTCTGCTTTAAGGATATAAATAAAACCATAAACATCACTCATTTGTTTTTTTTTTTTAATTTACGTATGAACTTCTTTAAATTTTCATTTGTCCATTTGTACATCTGTGAAGTGCTTAAAAATTAGTAAAACAATTGCCAGACACTTAAAATTTGCGAAAATTATTAAGAACGAAGTCCAAGGATATTAAAAAAAACATCACTCATTTGTATTTTCAAAACTCACATATTAACGGACACGTGTTTCAAATCATACATTGTAAAGCGTTAAAAAAAATAGTAAAACAATTGCCACAAACTTCAAATTTGCATAATATATTAAAAATTAAGTCTACTTTAAGAATGTTAATTATTCCACAAACATAACTCATTTGTTTTTTTCATAATTCACATATAAACGCAGACGTGTTTAAACTCTAACTTTGCTCATTGCAAAACGCATAAAAAAATAGTACGAACTTCAAATTTACAAAATGTATTCATAATTAAGTCTGCTTTATGGATATAAATAAAACCACAAACATCACTCATTTGTTTTTCCCAAATTCACGTCTAAACGTAGACTTGTTTTAATTCTCACTTTGCACATTGTAGAGCGCTTAAAAAAATAGTAAAACAATTAGAACAAATTTCAAATTTGCAAAATTTATTCAAAATTAAATCTATTTTAAAGATATAAATAAAACCACAAACAATTGTTTTTTTCACAATTCAGGTGTAAACGCACACTCCTTTAAATTTTCAGTTTGTACGTTTGTGAAGCGCTTAAAAAATAGTAAAACAATTGCCACAAACTTAAAATTTGCGAAATTTATTAAAAAATACATCTAGTTTTAGGATCTGAACAAATTCATAAACAGCACTGATTTGTTTTTCTAAAACCTAGGTATAAATGCACGTTTTTATTTAAATTCTAAGTTTGCATATTTTTAAATCGCTTTAAAAAATAGTAAAACAATTGCCACAAAGCTCAAATTTGCAAAATATATTCAAAATTAAGTCTACTTTAAAAATATAAATAAATCCACAAACATCACTCATTTCTTTTTCCATAGTTCACGTATAAACGCAGACTTGCTTAAATTTTTATTTTACACATTGTAAAGCACTTTAAAAAATAGTAAAACAATTGCTAAAAACTTCAAATTTGCAAACACAAATATAAAAATTAAGTCTGCTTTAAGGAAATAAATAAATCCACAAACATCACTCATTTCTTTTTCCATAATTCATCAAAAAACGCACACTTCCCCAAAATTTTCAGTTAGTACATTTGTGAAGCATTTAAAAAGTAGTAAAACAATTGCGACAAACTTATAATTTGCGAAAATTATTAAGAATGAAGTCTACTTTAACGATATAAACAAAAAACACAGATCACTCATTTGTTTTTCCAAAATTCAAGCATAAACGCAGACTTGTTTAAACTATTAGTTATCACATTGTAAAGCGCCTAAAAAAGTAGTAAAACAATTGCCACAAACTTGAAACTTGCAAAATTTATTCAAAATTAAGTCTGCCTTAAGGTTATAAATAAAAACACAAACATCACTCTTTTTTTTTTCAAAATTCACGTATGAACACAAATTTCTTTAAATTTTCGGTCTGTACATTTCTGAAGCGCTTAAAAATTGGTAAAACAATTGCCACAAACTTAAAATTTGCAAAAATTATTAAGAATGAAGTCCACTTTAAGGATATAAATAAAATTACAAACATCACTCATTTGTTTTCACAACATTCACGTATAAACGCAGACTTACTTAAATTTTTATTTTACACATTGTAAAGCACTTTAAAAAAATAGTAAAACAATTGCTACAAACTTCAAATTTGCAAAAACAAATGTCAAAATTAAGTCTGCTTTAAGGAAATAAATAAATCCACAAACATCACTCATTTCTTTTTCCATAATTCATCAAAAAACGCACACTTCCCTAAATTTTCAGTTATTACATTTGTGAAGCTTTTAAAAATTAGTAAAACAATTGCCACAAACTTAAAATTTGCGAAAATGATTAAGAATGAAGTCTACTTTAAGGATATAAATAAAACCACAAACATCACTAATTTGTTTTTTCCAAAATTCACGTATAAACACAGATTTGTTTAATCTCTTACTTTCCACATTGTAAAGCGCCTAAAAACTAGTAAAACAATTGCCACAAACTTAAAATTTGCGAAAATTATTAAGAATGAAGTTTACTTTAAGGATATAAATAAATACACAAACATCACTCATTTTTTTTTCCAAAATTCACGTATGAACACAAATTTCTTTAAATTTTCGGTCTGTACATTTCTGAAGCGCTTAAAAATTGGTAAAACAATTGCCACAAACTTAAAACTTGCAAAAATTATTAAGAATGAAGTCTACTTTAAGGATATAAATAAAATTACAAACATCACTCATTTGGTTTCACAACATTCACGTATAAACGCAGACTTACTTAAATTTTTATTTTACACATTGTAAAGCACTTTAAAAAATAGTAAAACAATTGCTAAAAACTTCAAATTTGCAAAAACAAATGTCAAAATTAAGTCTGCTTTAAGGAAATAAATAAATCCACAAACATCACTCACATCTTTTTTCATAATTCATAAAAAAAACGCACACTTCCCTAAATTTTCAGTTAGTACATTTGTGAAGCGTTTAAAAATTAGTAAAACAATTGCTACAAACTTAAAATTTGCGAAATTTATTAAGAATGAAGTCTACTTTAAGGGTATAAACAAAAACACAGATCACTCATTTGTTTTTCTAAAATTCAAGTATAAACGCAGACTTGTTTAAATTCTTACTTTCCACATTGTAAAGGGCTTAAAAAATAGTAAATCAATTGCCACAAACTTCAAATTTGAAAAATTTATTCAAAATTAAGTCTGCTTTAAGGATATAAATAAAACATCCCTCAATTGTTTTTCAATAATTCATGTATAAACGCACACTTCTTTAAATTTTTAGTTTGTACATTTGCGAACCGCTTAAAAAAGTAGTAAAACAATTGCCGCAAACTTCAAATTTGCAAAATGTATTGAAAATAAGTCCACTTTTAGGATATAAATAAAACTACCAACATCACTCATTTGTTCCTTCATTATTCACGTATAAACGCACACTTCTTTCAATTTTCAGTTCGTACATTTGTGAAGCGCTTAAAAAATAGTAAAACAATTGCCACAAACTTAAAATTTGCGAAAATTATTAAGCATAAAGTCTACTTTAAGAGACATAAATAAAACTACAATCATCAGTCATTTGTTTTTCAAAATTCACGTATAAACGCGGATTTGTTTAAATTCTCTATTTGCACATTGAAAAGCGCTTAAAAAATAGTAAAACAATTGCCACAGACTTTAAAATTGCGAAGATTATTTAAAATTAAGCCTACTTTAAGGATATAAATAAAACCACAAACATCACTCAATTGTTTTCTCTAATTCACATAAAAACGCAAACTTCTTTAAATTTTCAGTTTGTACATTTGCGAAGTGCTTAAAAATTAGTAAAACAATTGCAACAAACTTAAAATTTGGAAAAATCATTAAGAATTAAGTCTACTTTAAGAATATAAACAAAAAACACAAACATTACTCATTTGTTTTTCCAAAATGCACATATAAACGCAGACTTATTTAAATTCTCACTTTGGTCATTATAAAGTGCTTAAAAATAGTGAAACAATTGCCACAAACTTCAAATCTACAAAATTTATTCAAAATTTTGCAGATTTGAGAGACTTTGAGAATATAAATAAATCCACAAAAATCACTCAATTGTTAGAATTGTAATATTCAATAATTTAAAGCGTATTTTCAGATTGACTGTAGTAAATATTTAGTGTACCTTTCAGTACTTGTAAATACGAATATATTCAGTAATTTATATTTTTCTATTCCCTGTATTTTTCAGTAACATTAGAACATTAACAAAGTAATAGTGATGGCTGTCAAATGTCAAAATACAAAAAGTGATAAAAGAAACAGTTGAAAACCATTAAGGTTGATTTATAGTATCGAAATTTTATTACAAAAAAGTTAAAATTGATAATTAATTATACAATCTAAAAACACTTGAGCATTATTGACTATATATTTCTGTTTCAGTGGATAATATATTAACCTAGCGTACTCTTGACCTACCTCAATACACCCTGCGTTAACTTATCGCTCGAACTAGCGTACTCATGACCTATGCCAACGTATAATTTATTGGGGTAGGTTATGAGTACGACAGGCCGTTGAACTGTTTATTGTGATAGGTCAAGAGTACGCTAGATCAAACGTATTTAAGGTTAATAATTAATTAAAAACAAGTGTAACAATTGTATATCCATTTACTAAAGCTGTTAAAATTGTTAGAAATTATTTTGATCATTGACAAGTGCTTTTATCGAGTTAATACAAAAATGTTTAACGCGCCAAAACAATTGAATGTCTCCACAGAAAACAATTGCAATTGTTATAATTAAAAATAACAACTCTATATCAGTTGTTTGGAAAACAGTTGAAAATGTTACAAACTTCACAAATGAAAAATTATTTTTTCTACTACCCTTTATAAAAAGACAATTTTCGTCACCGAATACTCCAGCGAAAATTTGAGTTCCGTCACTAGTGAGAGAAAATCCCATAACGCTAACTTTCGTCACTAGGGACGAAAGTTACCTACAAATTTTCACCTCCGTCTAGTTGCCTGTTGTCACTATATCGTGTCATTATTAAACGTCAGTTTTTGAATTTGTACTGTTCGTAACTTCATCATATCATGATTTCTGATTCAGTAAGTGATTTAGATCTTTCCAATACTGCACCAGAAATAGTAAATCAAGCTGAGAAAACCTATGTGGATTTATTATCAGAAAAATCAAAAAAGAGGTATGAAAAAATATATGCAAAATTCATGGAATTTAAGGCAGATAATCGCGTAAATTCATATTCACTGTGCTACTTGCATATTTTGCAAAGTTGTCGGTAAGTAATTTAAATATAATCTGTAGTTTTGTAATTTTTAATTCAAAATAAAGTATTTGTTTATATAATAATAAAAGTTTGTTAGTATCATAGGTAAGGTAGTAGAAAAAGTATAGTGTTTAACTCGTCGAAAGCATTTTTTTAAGCTCGCGAACATTACCAAACTCGGCTTCGCCTCGTTTGGTAAACTGTTCTCTCGCTTAAAAAAATGTTACTTTCGTCACTCGTTGAACAATATACTATTTTATATCTGAGGCAAAGCTAAAAAGTGTTTCATTTATGAATTATGATGTATGGTATATCGAAGTAGAAATCTTTAACGGTTTGTTACAAACATGTTAAAACAATTGACAATACGCAAACAGGTTGAATTATGACTTAAAAAAACAAACTTTACAAAGGAATATAATTAAAAATTATTAAAAATACTTACAATTGGTAAAACCACTAGTCCAATTGAAAGTTCCTCCAGTAAATAATTTAAATTGTTTGAAATTAACAATTAAGAATCGATAAAAATAAGTAACCATTTAGTGAAAAATTATTTTAGCGATTTTGACAAATTGAAATGTTTTTTTTTTAAATTAAAAAAAAACAATTTCAATTTGTCAAAACCGTTAAAATTATTTTAACTCTTAGAATTATTATATGATGGATAAAACAGTAAGCATTCGCTAGATTTTTATGAAAAAATCCAATAACACTGATTTTAATATAAAATTAATCTTTAATTTAAACCCTCGTGTATGTTATATTTATTGGAGGGTGGAATAGAGAACGCCCACCCACCCTACATATATAAAGGAATCGCAATTACTGATCGTCGTTTGATGTTCCAGTTTGTTTTATATATTTACTTTTACAGTACTTTTTTTGCAAAATGGGAATCGATAAGTAATTGAAAGAAAATTTCATATAAGGGTGGGTGGGTGTCATCTATCCCAACCAGTAATCAGTAGAACATTAACAAACTTTTTATAAGAAGTCTTTCAGTTGTTTTTTTGTCTCGGATGCAAGTCCATATGGCCAGGGTGGTTAAGAGAGACAGGGACACATTTCTTCACCTTAAGGGGTCTTTCATAACGACTTTAAAGTAACAGCACAAAACTCGATCACGGAAAGTAATGAGTTACAAAAAGAAGGAAACAAAGGTAGGATATGAGTTATATTTTAAGGATCATATTTTTGAAGAAACTAATAAGATAGTCAATAATTTTTATTGTGAACTCTGCCTGTGCTTCTTTCGTACAAAATTTTATGTATGTTTTTTGTAATTTGCTTTTTGTACGTATTTTCTTAAGAAAGAAGACGTAATATTCAATGTAGACAGGTTTTTCATAAATGTAGTTTTTGGAAGACTACCAGGTGTGGCTATTTAGTAACCAGACTGGTGCAGCTCTCAGCAAACTGTAAGCGTGCCACGACGTGTTTGAACATGACTGTCCCTGATAGTTCTTCCTCCACCATGAGCTCGCTGGACAAGCCAGCAGGTCGCTCAATTTGACTGTAGCAGCTCATTGAATTAGTCGACGCACTAGTGGCACGTTGGAAATATGCCAAGTGGTCAAACGGAGCAACGGTTTAACCTCAAGTTTCTTGTTAAACTGGGGAAAACTGCCACAGAAGCTTATGCAATGTTGAAAAAAGTCTACGGCAATGAATTTTTATCCCGCACACAAACGTTTGAGTGGTTTAAACGGTTTAAAGAAGGGCGTGAAACGACGGAAGACGAAATAACGGACGAAAACATTGGCAAAATGATCAGACCGTAAATCAACATTCCTACGAAGATCTTCTGAAGGCTCTGCGTGAGCGTATGAGAAGACGAAGACCTGATTTGTGGAAGACCAAGTCCTGGATCCTTCACCAAGACAATTTACCAGCCCATTCAGCCTTATTTGTGAAAGCGTTCCTCGCAAAATACGGCATCGCCTTGTTGGAACATCCACCATATTCGCCTGACCTTGCCCCCTGCGACTTTTTTTCTATTTCCCAAGGTCAAGTCGGCGCTGAAAGGTACAAGATTTGAAAGTGTGGAAGCGGTTAAAGCAAAAGCGACGGAGGTTCACAACCAGCTGGCAGAATAGGATTTTCAGCACTGCTTTCAAAAGGGGAGTACATTGAAAGTGATAAAACTTCTGCTGTAATTGGTGACGAATAAAAAGTGTTAAGACTTCAGTTCGGTTATTTAATACTCACACCTCGTATACAAAGTGCATGAGAACAAAATATGGTTCAAGTCACCTTGACTTGCTTCACATTCACACTCACCAGTTCGCAATATCCCTATTTTAGCAAGGTATGCAGGGAAATATCCATGACCTAATTTCAAGCAAGTGGTCGTTGACGAAGCCAACCTGCTGACCTTCATATGAAAGAAGTAATCTTGTTGGGTGTACCAAGTAAAATTGACTTTGATTGCCTTCTGATTGCTTCGAGTATTCTCTCTTCCAAACAACTCTTATATTTGTCAATGAGGCTGTCGATGCTGATATTTTACAGACTTCGTGATATCGCAACTCTTGACCTGAGTTTTCCAACAAATTTTTGTGCTAGACACTCTCTTCTTAAACTCAATAGTGTTTCATGAGCTGCCGCCACGATACTAATACAGGAAAACGACTTCACATTCTCTGATGGCCTTAAATTGAATGCGATGTATTGATTTTAATCTAGTTTTGCAAGCATTACCATAAAATATACACCCGTAGTCAAATATGGAACAGATAGAACATTAATGATATGACGGGTCAGCGTCCCACCAGGTTTTATTAATTGTTAAAGTACGTTAATTGCCTTTTCACATTTTGTTGAAATATATTCGACATGCTCTTTCCAAATTAGTGTTTTATCGACAATAACACCGAGATATTTATAGCTCATTTTAATTGGTATTGAACCCTCATCCCACACTACTTGATTAATTTGTGGAAATAACAGCTGCAGATTTACTATGATTTAAGTTGTAGATTGTGGTTTATAAGCCATGAATAAATGTGATTTATTGCTAGAATGATTGCATCAACCGACAAAGAGTATGTCTTTTGTTTGGAGAATAGGCAGAAATCGTCAGCATATTAAATCATTTTCACCATAGATGGTCAATTTTTCATTATATCAGAACTTAATACAGATCCCTGAGGTATCCCTATATATAACTTGCGTTTATGGTCTGGATAGTCTCTGTAGTGAACGATATTTGGATAATATTCCTGGCCACCACTAGTGGAAAACCAAGTTTAAGAAACTTCTAAAGTAATATATTAAGGCTAACATTATCGTATGCCTCGTTAATATCTACAAAAAGCGTGAGAAGATAAGCTTTTTTGGTAAAACAAACTTGAATTTCACATACTAAGCTAGCTAAAGCATCTGTCGTACCTAAACCCTGCCTAAAGCCAAATATATGTTTGGTTAGAAGAGAATAGTGTTCTAGAAACCAAGCAAGCCGTTTCTTATCATTATCTCGAGTATTAGTAAGTGGTAATACATGAGAGCAAGGTTATAGGTCTGTACGAGTCGCTTAGAAAAGGGTCTTTTGATGGTTTCGGGATGGGGACAATCATGATATTACTTAAGGACTGAATGTAATCACATTCAACCCACCACGAGTTAAATGTGCTAAGGAGAAGGGCTTTTCCAGATCCTGGTAAATGTAATATCATTGAGAGCAATACCGATATATACATCAACTGTATTACTACTAAAATGATTTAAACATAATGAATCGCTGATACAAACGCTCGCCATTATTTCACGGATTGGAGGGTGGAATAGAAACCGCCCGCCCTTCCAAGGATCTTTGGATTAAAGATTCAGAACCAGGGGCTTAGGGGGATAGTGGGTTGAATAAGAAAGTATTTAGTGTGCCTCCTGAAAAAAGACCATGAAGACCGTCATTTCAAGCAAAAGCTGGTTTTTAGGACATTGAAATAGTCTTGTTGAGGAGAATGATATTCAGAAAGAGAAAGTTGTTGGGCAGTTTTAGCAATCAGAAATTTCATTTCCAATTCCTATATGATTAGGTATCCAGCAGAAAATAATGGAGAAGTTGGAAAGAGTAGTAAGACGGAAGTAAATGGATCGAATATCTGTTGAAGGTATAGACCGGTGTCTATAATCTTAGCTTTATAATTTGTAAATATTACCCATTTTTTGGAGTTCATATGACTTATCAATACTAAACACTCCGTAATAGCTGTCAGTTCAGCAGTTAGAATTGAGGTGGTGGATGGGATTTTAAAGAAGGTCATTAGAAGATGTTCAATATAGCACAAGAAGAGTAGGGTAAAATTTGGCCATTTATCCGAAGTTTATGAAAAGAAGAAAATATTGACAAATGGGTCATAGGTAACATTTATAGGGTAGACATGAGAGAAATAAGAAAAGGTATAACAGGGGAAAATATTATAAAAAGAAGTAATAGAAAAGGATTCAACATAAGAAAAAAGTGGTTTGAATTTTGCAGTAAGTGCGGGCTGTAATTGATTGAAAGGCTAGACATTTTAAGAAATATTTACTAGACAGGAAGGAGGAGGAACGCAAGGGGATAGGGGGTATGAAGCATTCAATTTCTAAAGCTTTAGAAGGGGAGGATTTCATAGCTCCAAGTACTACACGGAGGCTTGAGGTTTGAAGTCGGTCTAGTTTTTGTGGCAGTTGCTTAGAAGTTGGCGAAATGACCATTAGACTCTATTTGAAGAGATTTGTAAAACATGAGAAGGGTCCACCAGGTGGAGGATAAAGTCCGGAGAATATTCAATGTTTTATATACATTTAATAATAATAATAACTTTATTCACATTAGAAAAAAAAAAAATACAAAATAAATCAACATTGAGAGAAATAAATAAATAAAAATAAAACAACAAACTCATCCAAACTACTTAACAACTAAACAACAATTAAAAATAAATAGTAATAAACAAAAGTAAATAAATAAAATTATTTTATACAAAGGCGCAGAAGAATCGACTTGGAATCAAAAAGGCTTCCAGAAAATAATTTAAAATTTTTATTAGATAAGAAGTAATTTGCTGTTCTCAATACACGTGAAATTGGTGTACTATACCCATAGTTGGTCTTATGAAATTTAATATTAAAAACGCTAATGCTACGTGTTTCTGCCCCACTTTGTTGAAATCGAAAAGTAATTAACTGTAAAATATTGGAGCAATCTATGAAATTGTTTAAATTTACCTCGAGATATTTAATGTGGAATCAAAATATAGGCCTAGGTATTTTATGGCATAGGAATAGGGGCATTATCGAAATATAGCTGGTAATTTGGAAGGTGCCTTTTTTTGTGAATATATTTTGGAATTTTTGAGGGGAAAGAGATAACCCATTTTGGTAGAGCCAATCAGAATGTTCAAATAAGGAATTATTGATCCGGCTGTACAATGATTGGATATTGTCTTCGGAACAATACATGACAACATCAATACTGCAGTATTGAACAATATGGGGATAAGAGATTTTCTAAAGGAAGGGTGTAGAAAATGTACAATAAAGGACTAATGGTGGAGCCTTGAGGAACACCAATAAAAGAAGATCTGGTATTGGTGAAGCAGGTTTTTTGTTTAAGGTAAAGAACTTTATGATTGATGAGTTACCAAATGATTTTAATTATATTAGTAGGGAGAGAAATTGAAATGAGTTTATATATTAGGATTGAGGGAATAACAGAATAAAAGGCAGCAGAGATGTCAAGGAAAAGAGCTACGGTGGAATAGTAATTAAGGAAAGATATCTGGATGTCAGAGAGTTTTACAATATTGTTCATTAAGCTTTTACCCTTCCTAAATCCAAACTGCATAGCTGGATATATACATATTTTTTCGGCCCAGCAATCAAGCCTAGTCTTAATAAGGTGTTCAAAAACTATTTGCTCATTCCAAGATTCTAGAGTAGTACCATTTCTTAAAACATTCGTTGAACAATCGCAATAAACTCAGTTTGCCCGAGAAGGGAAGATGCTGCAACATGGAATGTGAAATTCCATCTTTCCCTGGAGAAGAATCCTTAAGATGGAGTAAGGTTGCATTTAGTTCTGCCAATGTAAAGTTAGAAGAGTGTTCAGATGAGGATGTTTCTGAATAATTAAGGAAAGGGCTAGGTTCAACAAACGGGAGAGTGAGTGAGGTTGCAAAAGAAAGTATCAAGAGCCTCTGGATTTGGTTGATTGGAGGCTAGGGGAAGAAAGGAGTTCCTCTAAGTTCTAATGGTCTTCCATAGTGAAGTGGTGGTGCGTGAGATGGATTCACAATAGGCTTGAAAATATGTTTCTTTCCTTTGATTAAGCATCTTTTTTGAATTGGCAATAGCTCTCTTGGCTTCAATAAAAACTTTCGTAGGTCCCAAGGTGAAACTATTTAATCATAATGATGGTTGCGACCGTTACTATGTGGTAAATCATAATAAACACTGAATAAAACGCTTACTATTTTTTTAACCACTATAATTTATTATAATATATAAATATATTACAATGTTTACGACTTAAGTCATATATTATAATAAATTATAGTGGTTAAAAATATAGTAAGCGTTTTATTCAGTTTGAAACATTTCTTGATTGCTTTTTTAACGAGAAACTTTTGCTTCAGTGCTGGAGGAATCCCACCAAAGGCAACGAGAGGGATGAGTATATGGATGAGAATAGAATAGCGATCGGCTGTGTGTTGAAGAATATCTACAAAGGAGGAATAGGAATCATCATCTGATAAGGAGGAATCAAGGTCTTGAGAATATTCTGATCAACATGTTTGACGAAAATTATGACAGAGGAACAGATGGTTGGTAACGAGGTTTTGCAGACTGGGGATGGGTGATTCCAGTAACCATTAGGAAGTGATCACCGCCAAAGGAGACTTGTAGGGTATAAGAAGATAGAAGGGGAGCCAAAGTTGAAGAAGTGAGAGACAGATCTAAAACAATTTTGTGAAGAAAGTAATAATGTTTTGAATATAATTTACTATATAATAATCTTCACGTAACATAAAAAAAATATATTTCCGAAATATATAACGGGTGTCCAACAATTATTGCAGTCCCGGGTGGCGTTGGAATCAAAAACGTAGGTCAATTCTTTCATGTGCCAAATAAATGAGCTGACATTTTAGTTGTCAAACATAACTTAAATGTGCATGTAAACATATTCTAATTACTTATTAAAATTAAGAACACTTTAAATTCACATTTAAATTATCTTTGACAATTAAAATGTCAGTTCATTTATTTGGCACATGTAAGAATCGACCTACGTTTTTAATTCCACCCGTTATATATTTGGTATTTCAAATAAACTGTGTGAAGAGTACTTTATTTTATAATCAAGTTTATCTTCACGTAACTCATCCAATTAATTAACTAGATTAGAGTGGCCAACCACCCATCGTACAAAATTTTACATAACCTAAACATCTATTTACGTTTTGTAACTTGTAATCATTTGTAATGATTTTCAAAAAGAATAAATTGTATTGTTTAAACATTGTATGTAGAGACGATTCTAACCTTAAACCCATTTTTTGAGAAAACGGAGTAAAAAAATAACGAAGTGCGTTTTGTTTATTAAAGAAAATAGATGGAATATTCGAAAATTGAGGACCACACACATTTTTACCATCCTCCAATAGAGAAAAATGAAAAAAAAATGAAAATTTTCAATCCATAAATTTGATTAAAATAAAAAAACAGCATTTTTCAGAATACTTTTTTGCTAAATTGTAAATTATAGAATTGTCTCGATCAGAGGAATCGATTGGCCTGGACAGATTTTCTTTATCTGTTAAAATAATAAAGAAAAAAAAATACACAAACAAATGGAAAAGTTAGGTTACATCAAGAATGATTGACTAGTTCTACTAACCCTACTACACACCGTTTGTTTAGAGACTGTTAAGAGGGAAGAAAAATTATACTAACCCTGCATTAATTAATCTACGCTTATAGTGCTTTTAATTAATATATTAATTAAGAAAATTACTTACATGTAAAACTACTGAGGAAATTCTGTCGCCATTGTTAATCAAACAAAATGCTATGCTATTATTGGTCGGTAATATAAACGAAAATTATCGAGTGAATTATGCAAGAAGAGTATGAACTACACAATTTAATTGAGGAATTCAATAAACATTGCTTAATTCCGACTCTTTCATTGATGCTGGAGCCGTAATAGATTATTAATTATTATAATATTTAAGGAAATTACTTGTAAAACTGACAGGCACCTTCAGCGCCATTGTTTATCAAACAAAATGCTGTGCTGCTATTGGTTATCAAAGAATCGAGATTAAAAAACAGAAAGTGTTACTTAAAATTTAAAAGGGCTACAATTAACCATAAGCCGTAAGTAATTAAATAATAGTTTAATTAATCTTATAAGAATAATAACCCCTACAATGTAATAAAATTATTATATTACAGCGTTGTTTGTATGAAGATGTATTATAATTCTTGTGTAAATTTACGTGTGTGCGTGGTGTTAACACATTTTAAAAATAAGGATTACCTAGTTATAATATCTCGTTCGGTTGCACAGTGTGTGTGTGTATATTTTCGTTCCGTCGCCCAAGGAAATGTTATTGAATTAACGCGCCGCGTGCGAATTATTTAACAACGGAGTTATCAAGATGGCAAGACGGCGTAAACAGTCGCATTAGTATTCGTAACAAGTTGTAAACAAACAAAACGTTGCGTCGGCGGGGTGTAAACAACGATTTTCTGGATTTTCCGACGCGGACCGGACCCGTAACACGTAACCTAGTTTCGGGGCGACTTTAAATTTAGCCGTGAATCGACGGGGTACGTGCGTATCGCGTGTGCGAAAGTCGGTATTTATAAAAATCGCGCTCTCGCCTGTTCGGAAGTCGCGGGGGCCCAGCGGCGGACGAGTGCAGGAGGGCGGCGGAATCGAGGGTTCGGTTTTCCCGGACGAGAGGCCGTTGACACGGTTTCCCCGTGCGAGTTTACGGACACGTCGGGGGATGCGTTTTTACAGGTGTTGGGAGATGTTCGGTGGCTGATAAGGCCAGCTGAAGTAGCCATATTGACCGAGTACGGGTTTTACGTCATGGAAATCGGGGCCGCCATCCCGACACGGGATTACGGCCGGGGCGCGCTTACCTGGTGCAAGGCGGTTAATCCGTCCACATTCGCCGTGTCAATGTCGGCTCCCTTCTCGAGGAGGTTCAACACTTCTTCCTTTTCACCCGCGGCGCACGCTGCCAGAAACACACAGCCGGACGAGAACTTTATTTTCGGCGATTTGTGTTTATTAATCACTGGTTCGCGGTTCGTGTCCGATTCCTCCCAGCGTTTCAATTGTTCGGCCCTTTTGAATAGGGCCGAACTCGAACGCGTCTCTTGAGACATGTTATTTAACGGCACAGGCACTAGCACTACTCCAGGTCACCGCTGCAACCATTACACTTACTACTGAAACTTCTGATTAAAGAATCCTTTTTTGCCTTTGACAGAGGGTGCGGTTAACTGAGCACACTTTTTGCTACTGCCGCGCAGCGACACCTCTCAACGACCAACATAATCAAGCACCAATCGTCTACTTAAAGATATACAACCTACACATACATTCCCCAGACTCTTTTATGTTGGCAGCATTTTTGTAACGAAATAAACAAATTTGAAACAAACTACTTTAATTTAATAACTGATTACATATTAACATTAAAAATAGTAAATTTTCAATTATTTCATATATTTTATATGGTGTAAAGTATTTGCCTTTAATGATGTTTGAAATATATGAATAAAAATAACACTCAGTTTATTCAAACAAGTAAAGTAAGGAAGTGTTATTTTATTTTACTAATTTAGGCTATTATCATTAAATTTTACATACATATTTATTATATTTAAAAATAAAACTTATAATCGTGGACTAAAATAATTTATTTTTCGATACAAGCGCCACTCTATAAAAGTGTTCGAAACAGTAACCAGAAAACACGTTGGCTTCATCGAACAGGCGCATTTCATTTATCATTAACGAAAACATTTCCGGACATGCGTAGTACGAATTTTATTTTTTCAAACATTAATTTCTTTATTAAAAAATTTAAAACATCACTAATCTCTAATTGTACCGATAAATAATTAAATTCTACACACAATAGGGTAATAATTTGAATATAAAACCGTAAAACTTAGATTATGGCGTTTGGCAACGTTGCAAGTTTAGTACCGCGATTGAACGTACACAACGCGTCCATTTCCGTTCGTCGTTTCATCCTAACAAGTCGACCGGCGTTTCGTTCATTAACAATAGTGCAAATTACTGATAATATCGCGGGCGGAGTATAAATTGTAACCCACGAATCGTTCGCTTATCCTCGGTGAGGTAACTTAGGTGAGTTTAAATCCGTGGCGTACACATTATTAACATGCCCAGACGATTTTTATTTTCTCCGGCCGGCCATTTTGTACGCCACTCTCAATACCCACGCCACGCCATTGAGATCGTTATGTTGAAACCTATTTCTATTTCAGTCCGAGCATGAGTTACTACAGGCCGAGGTAAGCTAGACAGGCTTATAAGTGACGCGCTGATTTTATTGTATTCAACGTTTTCCGTTCGGCCTAAAATATTTAGTTTACGATTTAGTTACAGCCAAACCGTCGCCATGTCCCGAGGCGGAAGGGGATTTTCGTCGTCGCGCTCCTCTTATCGGGGCAGCGGCGGACGCGGGGGCTCGTCGTGGGGCTCCGGCCGCGGGAACTACTCTTCACGTGGCAACTCCAACGGCAGATTTTCCTCCTCGTTCTCCAACTCGTTCGAGTCCAGGAAATACACCGACAAGTACGCTTCCAGGGGGCACGATGATGATTACCGCAAACCTTACAAAGGTGTAAGTATTCATATTGTTTTCTTGAAAGAAAAAAAATCGAATGTTTGATTGTGAAAAAAAAACATAATGGCGTTACTCCATTTTGCTGACTTGTGTGTTTACTGCTTTATTTACTTAATTAATGTAATCGGCTTATGATAATGATACTACGTAAATGTTTTATTTTCATTTTTGGACAACTAAGAAGCTTAAGTAAATTACTATGACTTCAGATCATTTCTTACTTACCTTGTATTTAAGGAGTAAACATATTCAATACAAACAAATATAAGTATACATTTTTAGAAATTTGTCGAGTGCCCTAAGATCAAAAATACATTTATTAAGATTTGTAACTAGAATTAGTAAATAATATTTTTTAGTTTTTTTAACAAGAAAGTTGATAGCTATATTATATTATGATAAACGAAATAAAATTCCTTACGTCACTTATTATTCCATTAATACTACTTGAAATGTACATCTGGTATTAATAAAATAATAAGTGAAGTATAGAATTTTATTTTGTTTATCATAATATAGAACACTTCACATTACTCAACCCAAAACTTAGTGAAAATTTAGCTACATTATATTTGGGTTTCTTATAGTTAGTTATGGTTTTTAATTTGGAAATTTTTAAATAATTGTTTTAAGACATAACTGTTAGGTCTTATAACTAAAACACAAGACTTTCTGAGAATTTTGTTTGCTTCTATTTTTGCAACAATTATTTCGCCACACTGTGGCTTCTTCAGGCGATGTGTGGCGAAACAATTGTTGCGAAAATAAAAGCAAACCAAATTCTTTGAAATTCTCCAGTTATACATAACAGTTACATATACAGGGTTATTCACGCTATACGGCACGGAATATTGTGGCCAAAATACGTGACTTTAAAAAAGTTTCACTTTGGGGATATATGGGGGTCTATTAGGGCTACTTTTTAAAATTACTTTCATAATATACAGGGTGTCCCAAAAACCCTAAAAGTATCAAAGTTGTGTTTTTCTTAGTGAAACGCCCTGTATTTTATTGCATTTTGGATCCTTCGATCAAAATAAGTCTGTGTTTTAATAAGGTTTTTATTACTTAAACCTTAAGGTTTTTGAAATAATTTGAATTTTGTAAAAATTTAACCTAATTTTCATGTTTCAAATACTTAAAAAGTAATTAAGTTATGCATACCAAATTTACACTGAAATGTAACAATAGATCATATTTTATTTTCCAAGTATAATAAATTTGACATCTTATACCGGGTGTAAAAAAATTGGAATTAAACAAATGAGAACTTTAAATGGCTATAACTTCATTTATTTAAATGGAACGCTATATTTATTAATTTATCAGCAAATGCACGTTTTAATTACCTATCGAATGGTATTTATATCTTAAATGTTAAGTCTTCTCGTTTTTACAGAAAACGTGAAAATATTGTTTATTGCACCGTTTTAGTACTTTTTAAGTAAAAATTTTAATGTATCTAGTTTTCCATCGTATTTAAAAACGTAAGATAATTAATTTAGTCTGTTACTTTAGTTTAAAAAGGCTGTCTTTTGTTATTGTTGTGTCATTTTGCGTTTTTGTGTTAGATCGTTAGTAATCGTTATTGTTTGAACATTTTAAAAGGTTGCAATTAAGTTTAAGATCAGGATTTTAAGTTATTTTAGGTTAAAATCTTGGTATATAATTTTTTTAAATTCAATTAACTGAATTTTTAGCATTAAATTTTTTTGATGCGGTATTTTAATGTTATCCTCAACATACGAAAATTTGTCTTCTCTTGATCACAAACTTTTTCACAAGATCTTAGTTTTTGCTAATTTTATTGTTTATTGTGATGCTTTGGATTACCTGTTAATAAAATACATTAATATACACATACATAACAAAATACACTAACAGGCGAACTTCAAAATACACCAGCATGTAAATCTTTTTAACCACATAGTGATAACCTCTAACCTATCTAACCAATCGTATTTTACTAGTCAAGGCCTGCTCAAAATTATATTTTGTTTATGATCTTACGATAATCAAACGTTAAGGCAAAATAATTTGTAATTGTTTTAATCTGATATCAAAGTTATTCATTTATGTCCCTGTGTTACTCAATTATGTTTACATAATAATAATTGCGTGTCAGAAGGGACTAAAATTAAAGCCCTGTGTTATCCACAAGTCTCACCAATGTAGGTGTTTACTTACTAAGACCGGGGAACATTTTAAATATATCCTTGTATCATTATTAATACAACCTTATCATTCTTAGAATTACATAAATTAATTTAGAATTCAATAGAGGTACAGAGAATCTCTTAAAGTGATATCGATCGTCCAAAGTGTACTATAATTCCCTAAATTTAGTAAATACCCAGAGATAATTATTGTCAACAGTAACAATTATAATAATAATTCAATAGATATATAATTATCCCCCTAAAAAAAATGCCCTACGCCATAACTTTGTTATTTAATAACAAATTTGAATCAACCAAATGCCAATTATATATTTTTTCAAAATTAACATCACTGACAAATGACAGTCAACTTAAAAATTTTAAATGAGTGCAAAAATATATAATTAATGTCATTTTATAGTGTTTAAACAGTAATTCAATTTGTTTTTTAGTTGATTCAAATCGGTTAATAAATAACAAAGTTTGGCGTTGGGCGTTTTTTTATCAAATTCCCAGTATAACATAATTTAAACAATGTTTGTTTTTTTGTTTCGTGAAGAATATCAATATAAATAACACACATAATTTGTTTTAGAAATTATTTTTTCTATTCACATGTATACGATAATTGTTTGTGGAATAAATTGAAGTATTGAGTATTCTCATTGGACCTTTAGAATTTCAAATGATTTAACTCAGTCGTTTAACTTTCAGGAATCCGGGGGCTACGGTCGCGACCACAGGGGCTCCCCCGACCGCAAAAGAATGAGGACCGGGGTAAGTCTCCAGCCGATGTCACGTTTATTGTTACAGGGAAAGTGTCCCAGACCACACCCTCATACAAGCACACACATGTGTAGATTGCAAAGAAACAAAAAAATAAAAATAAATCAGTAGACGCACAACGTCTAGTTGATTCCAAACAAAAACCAGTTAAAACCGGCCCCAGTAAATAGCCCAGATAATAGTACCGGCCTAGGAATGGACTTATACGTGTGTTTAGATTCGAGAATTGTGATTTGAGATATATATATATAAAAAAATATAGACATTGGGAAATGTAAGATATATTTTTCACGTCATTCTAGTAGATATTACGTTTAATAAATGTATAAATATATATAAAAAAAAAACTAAGGAAATTGATTTTTGTAATTTGTGGTTGACTGGTTAATGGAGATAATTGTGTGAAAAAGTATATATGATATATAAATAGAACGAATTGGTTTGTAGGTGAGATTTGATCTTATTAAAGTTTGTTTTAAGTTAGATGTAATAACCGGCACCTAGGATCACATAGACGTGATGTCTGATGATCATCGTGTGTGTCATCCATCGAGTTTCCTTTAATAATAATAAAAAATGACTTTTTATCATGATTGTCCAGTCAAGTCACGACCGCAGTTTTGGATCCGGAGACTACAACAACAGTCGCTACGAGTCTGATCGCAGAAGTTTCTCTGACGATAGAAGGCCGGCTCCGTTTGTAAGAAAAGAAGAGTTCCGTAAGCCTCCGCCACCTACAAGCAGTCCCCGCGGGGGGTACAGGGGACGAATTAGCTCCCGGGGCTCTTTGAGAGCGCGCCTGAGAGAAAGGCCGGCTCGTAGACGCCTGCTTGAGAGCTCATATGCAGTGAGGAGACGTGTCTTGGCGGGACGCACCTCTGACTTCACGAGGAGGCTAAAAATGCCCAGAATCAGGAGGTAAATAATAAAATTAATCTAATGAGAGTGGCACACGGTTTTAGGTGTGCTTTGAAAACACAGATGGGTTTCCATTGTATAAAAAAAAAAAGTGTAAAACATCGCAACGTTTTTGATGTTGTCTTTGTTTCCGAATTTTTCCAACTTACAGCATCCTACTTCACAAAAGATCACACTTGATATACAGACCTAATTTTTTTGCATAATTCAGCCCGCATCAATGGATGTTCCTGATCACCACCACCATGTCTTCACAATCCATAGATCCTGATAAAGCTACAGTTGAAAAAAAAGAGGAAGAACCAATTTGGAGACAAATTGAGAATGGTTCCTTTTGTTGAAGATCGACCAGACAACTTTGTTGTTATATATCCACTTTAATTTGTACACGAGTGAAACTTTTTTTTAAAGATATTTCTCACAATGGAAATATTTTTAAAACGTATATGTTTAATTGTTTGGTTGTTTAGGGTGGTTTTGTTATAGCAAATTTGTTTTCTTTAGCTCGATCTTGAGGAGGCCTAAGAAAGAAGAGTTGATCAGTGATAAGGAAGAGAGCGAAGCGGATGAAGAAGATGAGGAAGGAAAGGCTGATAAGAGTGATGCAAAGGACGGATCTGATAAGGACGAGGGTGATGACGAGTCGAAGACTTCGCCCAAGAAGTCCCCTAAGAAGGAAGATGGGGCTGCTTCTGACAAGGAAGATGGAAAGGAAAGTGACGGAGAGGCTCCAGAGAAGCCTGCTAAGTCTCCATTCATCAAGCTCAAATGTCCCCATTGTTTGGTCCGATGCATCACATTCGGAAAGTACAACTTGCATTTACAGAGCAACCTTCACGCGTCCGCCATGCGGAGGGTGGCCCTGAAGCAGAAGGCCATCTTAGGGCAGATGCGTTTGGTGCAGCGCAAGGCTCAGAGAGAGCTCGAGAAGACCACCGACGACCTGGCTCCAAGGACCAGCTGGTGCCAGCTGTGCAAGTTGAATTACAAGCAGCCGAAGTTGACCCACCAGGCCACCCAAGCCCACAAGGATATGAAGCGGTTCTTGATGCCCTATTGCAAAATTTGCAAGATCACCTTCAAAAGTCCCATGATTTATGAAAGCCACTGCTGCTCTATTGAACACATCAAGGTAATTAGTAGATGAAGACTTTTTGATGTATTGAAAATTAAATGGAATGCTTGTGAAAGGATGAAATTTGGATTGAAAATTTATACAATTAAAATTCATGAGGATTTGGTAATATTTCGGTTTGTAACCTTGTTACAAATACTGAAATGGATGATGATGGTTCTCTTTTACAAATTATAAAAAAAAAACATTTTGCCAATTTGGAAAGGTTGGTAATTAGAGTAATTAATTAATTTAAAAGGGAAATAATTTTACTGTGAATAGTTTTATTCATTATTCTACCTAGAAATTACATCAATTGATTCAGTAAAAAAAAAACACGTTACTTTAATTGTAAATGATACTAGAATTCTGCTCTTTAGGATCTATTTCTGTGGAAAAATTTTCATATGAATGAAAGGAATTGATTTTCTGTAACCAAAAAACTAAGCATCTGTTTCTGTCTAGATGAAACGGCCAGCTAGAAAATTGTTTTATTAAATTAAAATTGAATACATTGTGTTTCAGGATTATTAATTTATAGATGTGCTAAAAAATTAAAGAGTCTCTTAAAAAGTTAAGCAGAATTAATCCAGTTAAAAGTTATAATCTGAATATTTGTACTGTATTATAAACTGAGAATTGACTTATTTAAAATAATTACATATAAATTGTAATAAGTGTTATATGTATCACAAATTTTGTAATTGCCATCAAGTTAAATTGTTATTTTGTTTCAGCGCAAAGCTCTTCTATCAAATGGTGACAAATCTGACAACGAAAATGGTTCTGGAAATGAAGATGATGTTATGGAGAACTTCATGACCATTGATTCAGTCGGCGATATGGACGGTTAGTAATGTATTAACGTAATTTTCTATTCAGAAAGACGAGAATGTTCAGTCCTTTTGTTCCTTAAACAATAATCAATGAGTTTTGTTTGAGAGTAAAAGGGGACGAGATTATGTCCTGTCACCATAGGTTTCAAATTTATATTTGATTACCCATTATGGATAGGCTACAGTATTATACAGATATGATTTTGTTATGAATTGTAAACAAAATAAGAAAACTCCTAAGGTTTCAAGAAGTGGGGGTTTTTCATTTGATTATTAATTAAATGTACAACTAAATCAGTATTCTTTTTAATGTAGATGTGAGCAAGTTACAAACTCTATGGTAAAAATTCCTCTAGATAATCAATTATATAACATAAAATAAAATACAAAGGATATAAGTACCAAGAGGAGAAAATATCTCTTATATCTAGTTAAGTAATAAGTTGGAAAAGTTTTTTTAATTAAAATAACTGAAACTAATTGTAAGTTCACATTTTCTCTGCTACACACTTGATGGAAAAGTATAATAGATACATTTGAATTAAAACATTTGTTATTAGGAAATAAGTATGGAAAACAACAAGTATTTTAATTCAAATGTATCGAAACGAATTGTGTACAAGGAATAATTCATTAATTTGTATTTATAGAGGATGGTGACACCACCGAAAAGAAGGAAGGAGAGCCCAAGGTGAAGGAACAGATTAACGTCGGCATCGAAAATATAAGGAAGGTCGAGGTGCACTACTGCGACCTGTGCCGAATGTATCTGCCTAGAGCGCATGACGAAGAGGAGATGCAGAAAATCCTCGCCAGGCATTGCAAGCTCCGCACGCATTTGCAAAAGTACATCCGCTACAAGGAAGATAAGGAGCTGGCCAAACGCGCCGAGCGGTTGCAGAGGAAAGAGACCGCTGAAAAGGAGAAAGAAAAGGATAAGGTATATCATTTGAACAGCTACTAGAAATATACTACCTTATTATCATTATCATTTATCGACCTTATTATTTGTCTCAGTGTTATTTGAACTAGAATAAAAATCTAGTTTGAGTGTCAAATGAGACAGAAATTAAATTCATATCTTCCACAAGTTTTGATCGATTATTTAGTATCATCAAATTCTTACTAAGGATATGACAGTAATTTTCTCCATTAGATTAATTAATTTAGGATCAATTTAATATTGCATGAAAATTATTAGATAAATTGTTTCTGTAAATAAAGTTCTTATTGACAAGAAAACTTTACTCACAGAAGAAAAACTTGTTTTCATTGAAACAAATAAAGAAAATATTTATTTGTTGTAATTTGATTGAATTAAAACACTTGGTATGGTTTCACTTGTTATTTATTTTACTCCGACTAGTTTCGTAAAATAAATAACAAGTGAAACCATACCAAGTGTTTTAATTCAATCAAATTAATACAAAAATGTTTCACCACGGGTTAAGTGAGAAACTAATTCATCATATTTATTTGTTGTTTGGTTTAAACCATTTGTGCAGTTTAAATTTATGCATGAATTAGAACTTTGCTATTATCAAATTTAGAAAAGCAATTTTAAAATTATATTCTATGTATTTAATTTTTTTAAATTAAAAATCTGTATTATAGGAGGACGGCATAAAGACTGAAGATGGCAAGGATGACGACAAAAAGGACAAAGATCCCAGCTCTAAAGGTGACGGCACCTCCGCCGAAGATGAGAAAATGTGGGCTGATGTCGACAAAGATTTGGGTGACATTCTAGCTGAAGCAGGTTCCTGCCACAAGAGTTCTGACGAAGATGAAGAAGAATCTGTAGTAAATGGAGAACGTTTTGACAGGTTTGTTCAATAATTTTGACAAAAGCAATCGTCCTAAATATATATGCACACTTTTTCATTAAATTTTACCTTGAGAACAATTGAATAATGTTACATTGAACACATTATTTAAAAAAAACTGCCCAGAGATAAATCTTTAAGGCACTTTATTTCAAACAATTTTGCATACCTTCCGTCTCAGTGTTTCTTGTACATGATATCAATTTGTGTATGAGTGTCAAATGAGACGTAAATTATATCACCACATTTACCACAAGTGTATCTTGATACAAATTATTTTTTACACTTACTAAGAATGTGGCACATATCTATACATTTTTATATCCCAATTTATTTCAAAGATCACATTACTAAGAAAATTTTTATCTTATCCAAAAATGGAGATATATGTAAATCGATTTAGTAATTAGCCCTCTGAAACGAGCTGTGAACCCTCTTAGCGTTCGTAACATTTTCCAAATCTTCTACACTTCACATTCATTATAAAACGTACGTTCAGTTCTGCAAACTGTTTATAACGTTAAACGCACGCAACATGTATTAGAGAGGGCGTTATTATCAGGGACAAATTCCTGAGCTGGGTTTACTATGTGTTCATGGTCTGTTCTCTTACAACCGTACTAATAGTCAGAGATTAATTCTCGGATTGTAGAATCCTAGATTCATTGTCAGATTTAGTCACTTTTTTAGTAACATTTGAATATCACTGGTTTTACGTTGGTGTCACGGAACAGCTGAGTGATTGTCAGTAAAGACAAACGTAAAATGTTTGTTTGCAAAGTTAGTTTGTGTGATAAAGGACAAGGAATAAGCATTGTTTTAATTTAATCAAGGTTAAAGTAAGTACAGTCGATAATTACAATGAAAATTGTAGAATTATTTTCATTTAATGTTTTTGCAAACAAACTTTGCACATGCTCCTCAACTGACAATCACGGGTTATATTGACAATACCATCAGTTGTTCGGTGATACCAACATAAAACCAGTGATATTTAAATGTAACTAAAAAAATACGACAATTAATCTAGGATTCTACAATCCGAGAATTAGTACGGCTGTTAGTGATCTATTCAATTTTGTAGTTTTATTACTTACATTATTTAATAACTTTCAACTTCTTCATAATTAAATTTTAATTTTTCAGGTTTAAATATAGCGAGAAAAACGAAGACTCCAAAGAAAAGAAAGTGGTGGCGGAGGAAGAAGAGGAGGAGAAGAAGGCCGAGGGTGAGGAGGAAGAGGCTACCAAAAAGTAAACCGTTTACAAAAAACGACAACATATGATATGCATCTTTATGAATTATCGTTTTAAGAATTCGATGTTCCGTGGATTTTATTTGTATATATGTTGTGTATTGACTAATAAAACTTATTCCCATTAGATTATAGGAGCGAGTAGCAATACATTATACGTAGGGGCGCAAAGTCACCACTCACGATGTACTTGAATGGCGGTTTTTTACTTGGTCCTATGGATTAACAGTGATGCGTGTGTTTGTTTATTAGTTATCTGAAATTAGTTTCCTTGTTTAAGTACATTGTGTATGACACATGCGTTAAGGATTTTTGAGTTACTTTATTTTCTTATGTAGATGTTTTTTTATTATTTGATTGATACTGGCGCATATTAGATTTATAAATGAGTATAACTTACTAAATTTGTTTTTAATCAAACCATTAAAATTTTTCCGTCCTTCCAAATTTATCCATGTCCAGTATTACTCCATTGAACACTAGGTTTAATATTTCTATTGGGAAAGAGTTTGTTTAGTATTTTAAAAAATGCAACAATTTATTCAAATACATGTTTTTGCTACTTTTATGTTGAGGTGAGTTAAAAATTTTCTATTAACTCTCAGGGTTATTCTGGATTAATACGAGAGTAATTGTGTATTTTGTAAAACCCAAATGATCAATGATTTTTCTTATTGTAGCCTTTGAAGAAATTTCTTCTCCTAAAAAAACCTTGATGTGGAGAAACTTCTTATGATCTAAGCAATAAAGCTGTTTGCATACAAGAATCCGAAATATTGAATTGCTAGTAAGTTAAATATGAATTCTAATTACAATATAAATTTGAGTAAAGAAATTTTTATTTATACTACCTAATAGATACACTGGTATAAAAATAATTATTCAAATTTATATAATTCGGATGTACCACGAAGTAAAAGTAACAAAATACTATAGATATGAGATTTTTTTTGGCCGTTTATAGATGGCGCTGCTACAGTGCCAATATAAAATTTTGTATACCTTGCCAGTGATTTTTTGGCTGTCCGAATTAACGTAATTGTATTTTAATAATCAATTAAGTTAATTTAACATTTATATTTTCCTAAATCCTACATGACGGTTGTCTAGTTTATGGCTCCATCTATGAAATGTCTTAGAAAGATCATTAATTTTCACACATCTCTGCAGAGTTATAAATCCTTGTTGAATTTTCAGGAGAGATAGAGCAATCATGGTCGGAAATTGCTTGTGTAAGCAACAGATGTCGCTACATAATGTTTCATTTTTTCATAAGGATTGTGGTGACCGTTACTAGGTGGTAATTCATGATAAACACTTAAAACATAGTAAATGCGTTAGTTAAGTGTTTTATTTTTTGTTTCTGACTATTTATTGTCATCATCTATCTCTTCTAAACGTTTGTAACTGCTATGCTGATACATCCTATGTAGTCATATATATTTATGATGAAATTTAAAACGATAACTTTGTTTTATCCCTATATTTGTAGAATTACAAGTGACTATAATTTTATCTAATAGATTATCATCATCAAACTTAAAGTTATTGTGCTTAATTTCATTGTATTCAACATGTACCACAATCAAAACTAGTTTTGTTTATAACGTGCACGCAAAAAATAGGTTTATCGATCTGTAGGTTGTTACAATATTTATTTAGACGTACACACAAAACAAAATTAAATTAACCACTTGTAATGAAGTTAAAAAAAATATCTTTTCGCCAACGCAGCAACCCTTCGCCAGATAATTGCACTAGTTGTCCGTCGGGGGCGCCGTTCGTCCCCTACGCGTAATAACGTAATAAAACGGGACGACCGCGGAATAATCACATAACCATATCAATTGGTGCCTAATAACAGTGCGACGTCCCTGTAATCACGGCCCTCCGGCCGTAGTAACCCTGATCGGGGTGTATTGTGCTGCGCGAATCACCCCCCTCTTCCCGCCCCGCAAAATCCGGCCACCCCGGATTACGCCCTCTTGCGTCATGCGGGGGCGGACGTGTTGTGACATGTTTAATTCGTGTAATTCAATCGCGCGCCGGAATTATTCATCCTCCAGGACCCACATGTGTAATTTTCCTCCGCCGCCTCCTCCGTGTTTATCCGCACGACAATATGTTGATGCAGATGTTTAATTTATCGCCGCAGCGTTAATCTAATTATTCTGAATGTGATGAATCGTGTGTACGCCCTGTATCACGGTTTGCGGTTTATTTACCAAATATTATTACTTCCTTATTTAATTCCTTAATTTTAACTTTACATAATTGTTAGTGGCCGAATGGCTAACGCCTATGCCAAAAAAATCTAACTTCTATTTTTAACATAAACTGCAGTACTTAAGTCATTGTGGAGGCTTCTACATTGTGATATATTTTTTATAAAATATAACACGAATACCTTTTTTAATATCACACACTTTATGTTTATTTGTGACTATAGTTTTGACAGAGTATAGTTTGAATATGACAAGCATAACTTTGTCGAAATTATAGTTATATAAAGTGTGTGATATTAAAATAGGTCCACGTGTTTATAATTATTGACTGCAATCTTTGAAATAATCTAAATTTTTAATTAAAATTGATGTTATTGTGAAAGTTTAAGTATCTTATGAAACTTAAAAACACGATACTTTGTCCTTACAGGGAAAAGTAACAAAATAGAAGGGATTGTGAAACAGGAGGTAGCAATGTTGTACGTAACGAAGTTACGAGCAGTAACACCGTGTTTTTTTTTTAACGTTTTGTTTTGTTTCGGAGGGAGCGTGTCCGCCAGTGTCTATCCGAGGGAGGTTTTGATTTGTTTGCCTTTGAATGGCAAACAGGACGAAATCGAGTTATCACCGGGCGGCACCGTTCTTCCGTCCCTATTGATTCGTCACAATTGGCACGTACGCGCTTTTCCAACCGTCCGCCCTTCGCAAAAAAATAACAATTCACGGTTTTACGATTCTAAAATTGTTTTTATCATCATCGCGTATTTTATTTTCCCTTGGCGCAATCAACATATCCACTCCTATAATTACAATCAGCACTTAACGAGCGTTTAGGGTTCGAATCTCGGAAATTGTGGCGATAAAACAACGTCGCCGTTCTAATGTTTTATGAGGGGTGTGTTACTAAACGCTGAGGCGTCATTAGCCGTTTTATGAGTTACGAACAATTTTGTTGCATTTATATACGAATTTGTATGAGGTTTTAGTTCACGATATCAAAGTACATATTTAATTTATTTTCTACAATTTTTCAAACCGTTGAATGCAGGGTTTTTCAAATACGTTTAAGTTTTGCATTTTTTTCTTGTTATCGTTCGTCAATTGTTTTAATGGGGTGTTAAAAATATGTTTATTGAGAATAGATTTTAAAATTTCGAGGCTAATTCCAGTTGAAGTTAATTTTCTTCAAATTTTCAATTAGTTTTTTAAATTACATTAAAATTCCAGTATTGAATGGATGTAATACTGGAATTTTAATGTAAAAAGTTTCTTGTTACCGTACGTCGATTGTTTTATGGAATTTCAAAAACAGGTTCATCATTTGGAAATGAATAATTCATTCATTTATTTTTTAACTTCTACAGTTTCAAGACTGTTTATGTGCTCTCTCCTGAAAGTTTATAAACCGATACACCCTGTATATTGCTTAGATTTGAGAGATTATTTAAAATAATCTTTTAAATTAAGATTATAACATAATTATTATGTAATTTTACTTTGTTTTAATAATTGTTATTATAAAGGTGTTTTTCACTTTATACCTATTTACAAATACACAAAATGGAGTTAGATCACGTACGAATAATAATCTTAACATCGTCAATCAATTAGGAATACAATTGCTAATCATAAATGTAGAAAATTTCCCAATTTTGAAATTATGCCAATCACGGCATTGAAACGAGCCTTTTGATGCTTCGACGCGTTCCGTTAGAAACGTAGAGACGCGCACCTGAAATTAATTAATAGGCCGTAAAGATGCGTGGCCAAACAATAAGCACAAATGCGATTGATACACGACAATGGTGTGCATTTAGGCGCTCGACGTCCTTCTCCTTCGTTCGTAGAGAGGAAAAAGGTCTCGTCATCCGGCCTGACAGCGCTGATACATTTATCAAAGTCGGGCGTGCGCGGCGCATCCTTTACTCGAGGTAAGTAAACAATGCCGGCCCGCGATGATATTTCCTTTAAAACGTACGTGAAAGTTTTTTCAATCGGTCCGAAGGGGGCCTCGCCTCTCGATACGTCTGCGTGTCCAAACATTGTTAGGCGGTGAAGCGAGTTCGTTTGTATTCAATGGTAGAAAAGGGGGGCAGCGTTTTGCCATTAATCAAAAGGAAAGGAAAAAGTCGTGTAACCTATAAAATTTTTACCACTTACTACAAACGTACTAATATAGGTACACAAATGTTTACGGTTAAACCCTAATGAATGTTACACTGATTGGAGGGTGGATTAAAAATCAGATTTTCAACTCATTCATTTATATTTAGTAATGGCATTTATTAGTGTAGGAAATTTTTGAATTAAATTTATTACTGAAGAGATATCTCAAAATCATTACAAAATAAATAAATATTTGAATTTTTTATGTTTAGCCGATTCATTTGTTTTTAACAATTTCAAACTATTTAGAGTAAAGTTTTCTAAATATTTTTGTTCTTATGCAGTTTTGATTTGTGATCGCAATTCGTTCATACAGGAATTTTTAAAATCCGAACTTTTGCTGATGAGTTACCATAAAAACAATCAAAAACAGTTGAAGTTAGATTTTGTCTTTTAGTCCTTACATAGATTCTCAACTAGAGTAATCTATTGGTGGAGAAAATTTTCAATTTTCATCATCTCTTTTAAAGATATTGTGGATTAACTGAAAAATATTGTGGATTAACTGAAAAAGAGTCATCGATTGTTCTAAAATTTTTCAGCAATTTCTATTTAATATTTCGATAATTCTAAAATTTTCTTTTTCAGATTTCGTAAATTATCTTTGATGCTTCTTAAATTTTCAATATTTTTTTCAAAATTCAAGAAATTTTAAAGATTTTCTAGCAATTCCTGTTTTATATATCGAAAGTTTTAAAATTTTCGAGCAATTTTTGTTTTAGAATTTTCTGTTATTATTTTTTTCTTTCTAGATTTCGGTTTGCAAATTGAAAGTAATTCTAGAATTTTTCAACAATTTCTTTTCCAGATTTCGAAAGTTTTAAGAGTTTCAGCAAGTTTTCATTCAAATGTTTCAACGATTTTTTCTATAATTTTTTTCTAAATTGAGAAATTTATATTTGAGTGCCCTAAAATTTACCAGTAATGTTTCTTTTATAATATATATTTTTTGCGAGGTTTTAGAATTTTCTATTAAATTTTATTCTAGATTTTCAAAATTTCTACCTTTTTTCAAAAATAAAAATAATGGGGATTTTAAGTTTCTTTAGGATTTTTTTTTTTTATATTTCGAAAGTTCTAGAAATTTTCATCTATTTTAATTCATGAATTTATTATTGTTTTTTCTAGATTTCTAGAATTTTCTATATTTCTTTTAGATTAAGAAGATTTTCTTTGATGCTGCTAGAATTAATTAATTAACCAGCAAATTCTTGTCAAAGGTTTCAAATTTACCAGCAATGTTTCCTTTAGGTTTTATAAATTTTCTTCCAGGGCTCTAAATTCTTTTTGTGGTTTTTAGGGTTTTCCACGAATTTCTCTTCCAGATTTCGAAGTGTTTTTATCATGTTTTCTTCTTATTTTACCAATTAGAGGGTGGGATAGTGGCCACCCACCCACCCTACATAAACATTTTTACTTCAGCCACTGTCACTCGTTTTATTTCCTTGAAACAATCGTAGGGTTAATAAAATATATAAGTCCTTTACGTTGTAGAAAATTCACTAATAAATATTAATCGTAGGGTTACTGATATTACTTAAAAAAAAACTTTAAAGCTGTGTTTGAGTTTAAATTTTTATGTATATGTGGCCACTAGTCCACCCTCCAGTTTTCTTTTCAATAAACGAGTTTTTGTTAAATAAGTAAATTCTTTTAGGGGAGACTATTCAAAAAAAATATTTTATTTTGCTCTATTATTATTAAAAATTACGTGTGTTTTACTGTTTGGAAGGTGGTATAGTGGAATAATATCAACCCATTCACCCTATATTTACATTCAAACTTCATCTTAAATTTTTACTTGTTTTTTTTTAACATCAACATAAGACTGTTGTAGTTGACTGGAATCGTAAACAGTGACAGTAACTAATGTAAAATTGTAAATGTAGGGTGGGTGGGTGTCCACTATCCCACCCTTCAATTAAAGGAACATACTCACAAATATATTGAAAGCATGTTTAATTAAATTAAAAAAAAAGGATTATACTTTATTAGTCTCACCGATATTCACATCTTTTATACCTGTAATTATTTTAAAGTGTAAATTAAAAATTTTGAATAAAACATCTAATTAGTACAAACCAAAAACCATTATAAGTAGAAAAATATAATCCATTACTAATAACAATATGAATTTGTGAGGCTTGTGAAGTAAGAAATATAACTGTGTTTATTTAATTACATTCCTAATAAACTATAATTTAATTGTGCCCAATTAAACCATTGATTTATCTAGCGCAATAAATAATAATGCAGTGTTACTAATGACGGTTAAATTAAATTACCCTTGATTTGTTTCACAATTTTTCTCTATTTATTCGACTAGTTTCACTTTTTAAGGCATTATCACTCTTGTAAATAGAGAAAAATTGTAAATTATTATTTTAAACATTCATCAGTAATACTTCAAAATGTTTCACCAAATGATTATTCAAGAAATAATAATGCAGTAGACCTAGCGTACTCTTTACCTACACTAAATAATTATACATTAACCTAGCCTACGCGATTTTACGTATAAAACCGTTACACCATTTAGCGTACTCTTGATCTAACACAACTAACGGTTTATTAAGAAAGGTCAGGAGTAGGCTAGGTTAATACATAGCGTATTGAGGTAGGTCAAGAGTACGCTAGCTGACTGCATTATTATTTCTTCGTATTAAAAACTCGTTTATTGAAAAGAAAATTGGAGGATGGGATAGTGGCCACCCACCCACCCTACATATACGTAGAAATTTAAAGTAGAATACAGCTTTAAAGTTTTTTTAAAACTAGAACAGTAACTCTTCGATTGTTTCAAGGAAATAATACGAGTGACAGTGATTGAATTAAAAATGTATATGTAGGGTGGGTGGGTGGCCACTATCCTACCCTCCAATCAGTAAAACATTCGTGAGAGCTGTATTGAATTAATTTTGAATCATAATAGAATAAAATAATTATTTAAATATAGGAAATATAAAAAGTATATTTCTTTAATAAACACTCTTTTATTTAAAATAAAACTGGAGGGTCTACAAACATTTTGATCGTATTTGGAAATGCTTGAATTCACAAAATATGCGTTCTTCCATGCTCACCCTCTATTCTTCTGGTAACAGTTGCTCCATGAAGACTTTCTTGCTGACGATTCATCAAATTATTTGCCAATAAGTAGGTTGGATGGGTGGTCTCTAAGAGTGGGAAAGTGGCCGCAAATACAATTAAATTTAAGCTAAAAACACGTTTTTTATTTTATCAAAACATTGCCAATATCACTATCGTTGTTTGTTTTTTTTTAGAAAACTGAACGTGGCATGGACATACCATATAACAAATGAGGAAGTTATGCACCGAGTCCAAAAAGGAAAAGAGCTTGTTAAGACCACCAAGAAACGAAAATTAGATCATGTGGGGAAATATACTCTATTCTACAATTGACCATGAAAGGAAAATAGATCAAATGTGGCTCAAAAACCTACGAGAGTGGTATGGACAGACATCTACCGAACTATTTAGAGCTGCTGCATCTAAAGTGAAAATTGCCATAATGATAACTAACCTCCATTAGGAGACAGCACCCTAAGAAGAAGAAGAACGCGACATTGTAGTTGAAGGAAATATACATATGTAGGGTGGGTGTCCTCTAATCTAACAACCATTCAGTAAAATATACACAAGATGATTCTTATAAAATAACCAATTACAAAAAACTTATATTTTGGCAATATTTCTTGTGCAATTTTTAATTGATTAAAAAGAATTCAATTATAGCAATATTTCATTATTTATTAATATGTAAATATTTTTTTGTGCAGTTCCCAACTGGTATATCCCTTATTTATGTTACAGAAATTGGAGGATGCGATAGTGGCCACCCACCCACCCTACATATACAATTAAACTTAAGCTAAAATACTACGTTATTATCTTGAAAGCGACGCCAATAACACTGATGTGGAGTAAAATAATTCAAACAAGTAATCGTGAATGAAGGTAAAATGAATATGTACTTCTCTAACCTAACCTCAATTATTACAAAACATATGCACAAGGTTTACTTATTTTTTTTTTAAATTGTAAACTAAACATTTTGAATAAAACAACGAAAACATTTTTGATCACAAACCCAAAACCATTATAAGTTGGAAAACATAATAATCCATTCCTAATAACAATATGAATTTGTGACCTAGCATATTTTTGACCTACATTAAATAATTATACAATAACCTAGCCTACGCGATTTTACGTATAAAACCATTACACCATCCAGCGTACTCTTGACCTACCACAACTAACGGTTTATTAAGAAAGGTCAGGAGTACGCGCTAGGTTAATACATAGCGTATTGGGGTAGGTCAAGAGTACGTTAGGTCACTGTATTATTACTTCTTGAACAAAAACTCGTTTATTTAAATGAAAACTGGATAGTGGGATAGTGGCCACCCACCCAACTTACGTATACATACAAATTTAAATTAAAACACAGCTGTATTTTTTTTTAAACAATAGCAATTGCTTCAAGGAAAGAAAACCAGTGACAGTGACTGAAGTGAAAATGTATATGTAGGGTGGGTGGGTGTCCACTAATCCCAATGAGTAAAACATACGTGAGAGTTTTATTGAACTAAGTTTTAATAATAATGGAATAAAATAAAATAATTTCTTTAAAGATTCTCTCCCAAAAAAATATTTCTTTAATAACAACTTCAACTTCTCTAGAATTTTTAAAAAATTTCTTTCCTATATTAATAGTATTTTCGAAAATTTCAAAAATTTTAGATCCAGATTTCTTTAATAACTTTTGTACTGAAAGAATTTTCTTGTAGAGTTAAAAATTAATTAAAACTATTATTTTTCTTAGTATAAATTTTAATTCATCCATTAAAATATTAACCAAAATATGACTCACCTTTAATATTCTACGCCTATTGTAGCTCTGTAATTAGTCTACACACTAGGCATTGTCATAGAATATTCCCGACCTTCTCTAATCGCCTTTACATTGATATGGCGTATTCCTGGCCTGCCTCAATTGTCTAGATATTGACCTAGCGTACTTCTGACCTCATGGAAAATTTCGATAGGAATATAGAAAATAGACTAAAAAAAAACAAAAGAACAGATAAGCAGCGAAAGATGGGAAGAAGAAATAAAAAAAGCAAGCGATCAAACATTCCCAAAGAAACCAAAAACATACGATACAAGATGTGGACAGAAGAGGTGGCGGAAACAAGAAAGAAATGCCTGATATCTAAAAAGAAAGTGACAAGAGCAAATAAGAAAGCAACAACAACTACCATACAAAAATTAATGCTCCATAATGAATACACAAGATGCAGGAAAGATCTACAGGACAAGATACAAACAGCGAAACGCAACAGCTGGAGAGAAATATGTAACGATCTAGAAAAGACCTTTGGGGAAAAGCGTACAAAATAGTATGCAGAAGAATAAATGAACCGTCAGCCTCAGAACTAAGTGATGAAGAAAAGAAGATCACACAAGAACTCTTCACTAGCGACGAAACATGTAACTGGCATCCCCCGGAAGTAGAACGGAATGAAATAGATAGAAGAAGAATTAAGAAAAGCAGGAGAAAACATGAAACAAAAAAAAGCGTCAGGACCAGACAACATACCCGCAGAACTCATTAAGAGACTAGTGACTTAAGTAAAAATTCATACGTAGTTTGGGTGGGTGGCCTGTATCAAACCCTCCTAGTGTTGGAAAGTGGACACAAATTAATTAAATTTAATTTAAATAATACATTTTTATTTTTGAAAACATTACCAATAACACAGTCGTTTTTTTAGAAAACTGAACACGAGATAGTAGTTAAAGGAAAAATACATATGTAGGGTGGGTGGGTGATATCTAATCTATCCACAAATCAGTAAAATATATACAAGAGGATTCTCATAAAATATCCAATTACACAAGAATTTATATTTTGGTAAATATTTGATGCACTGTTAGGTTTTGTAACTTAAACACAGACTTTCAAAGAGTATTGTTGCTTATATTTATCGCTACAATTGTTTCGCCACACTGTGGCTTCTTCAGGCGAAGAATTAAGAACAATTAATAGCCAATACAAACAAAATATTTGATGGTAGATGCGTTTACTTCGTGGTACATCTTGAATGAGTTGTAATTGAAACACGATGGCTATATTTTACCACTATATTTTAGAAAAATTACACAATGACTATAGTTTCGACTATAAGCTAGTCATCATCAAACTAGAAGTGCAAGTATATTTTGGTAATAATTCTTTTAAAATTTTTAATTGATTAAAAAGAAGTAAATTATAGCAATATTCGTGAGTTATTAATATGTAAATATTTTTTTTCTGCTGATTCCAATTGGTATATCTCTCGTTTATGTTATAGAAATTGGAGGATGGGATGGTGGCCACCCACCCACCCTACATATACAATTAAACATAAACTAACTAATACGTTTTTATTTTTGGAATCATCGCTAATAACACTCCTGGTGTTTTTAAAAAAACTACAGGAGTCACAATGATTAACAGATTAATACATATGTAGGGTGGGTGGGTGGATTATCAGTAAAACATATACACGAGTACTCTTAGAAAAACCTATATTTCCATATTACTTCTTTGTAATTTGTGATTGATTAATTCTGCATTTATATTATAATAATTATAAGGTTTAAATTTAATGTAAATATACCTTTATTAATATTACTTTATTACATATCTTAGAAACGACGCCAGCAACACTGATGTGGAGAATAATAATTTAATTGATTGATTGTCGAGGCACTGAAAATCCATTTTCAACATTAAGATAATGACACTGTCTGATTTTAATAATTCAAACAAGCAATAGTGAATGAAGGTAAATTGTGTATATGTATTTCTTCACAAATTGTTTTTATTGACTAGATGCACATTTCGAAACACGAAGTGTTCTTTATCAATAGTTAAAATGACATTGAAAAAATACATTAAATACAAAAGTCAAAAAAATGTTGGGCGACTTAACTATTATGAATTATTAAATAAAAATAGTTTAAAAGTTATGGTTTACAAAGACAAAAAGGTTTACAATATTGTTAATTTGGACAAAAAGCATGTATTACTTCTAATAGTGGATTATTTAATAATAATCTTCACGTAACTTAAAAAAATATATTTCTACAATAAAATGGATGGGTGTCCTCTAATCTACTCTCCATTTTAATATTTAGTACCTTAGGAATAATATAATAAATATGATATATGGGTTATGAATAGTCTTTAGAATCTTCAGACTCTTTAGATTTTACTGAAACTTTATAATTTCTTTTTTTGTGATTTAAAGAATCTTTAGTATTATTAAAATAATAATATTAATAATATTTGTGCCATCTTTGAAATATTCAGACAATTTCAAGAATTATTAGAATCTTAAGGGTTTTGAGAATTTATACAATCTGTACAATCTTTTAAATCTTTCAATTCTTCAAATTCTATTGAATAGTTAGAAACTTGTACATAGAATTTTTTCAATTTTCAGAAATTGTGAAATAATTAGTATCCTTAAATCGTTTTTTTTTTAACTTAAGAAATTATTCATATAAATAAAACTATATAAGTACTTTCAAAAATATATTGTAAGACGCTTCAATTGTTTCGCCCCACCGTGGCTTCTTCTTCAGGCAAAGAAGCCACAGTGTGGCGAAACAATTGTAGCGTCTTACAATATATTTTTGAAAGTACTTATATAGTTTTATTCATATAAAGTGAAGATGAACTTTCAACACCTGTCAGCCTCATCAATCAATTATAAGAATTTATTGATTTTTTTAGAAGTGTTGTTTTAGCTTGATTTTCAATGTATGTGTAGTATAGGTGGGTGGCCACTATCCCACCCTTCAATTCCAGACAAATAAATCAATTTTGTTTATCTTGTATAATTAATTTTAGAAGAATAAATTGTTAATGTTTAAGAATTGGAGGGTGGGATAGTGGACCTCATACATATACATGTACATATAATTATAATCACTATTTCACGTTTAGTTTCCCCAAAAAACACAATAACAATCTAAGTTACAATGTATATGTAGGGTGGATGCGTGGCCACTATCACACCCTCCAATTCTTAAAAATAAACCAAGATTTGATTTAATTTTAAATGCAATAAACAGTCTAAGTAATTAGTAAGTATTTTATTTATTTTGTGTAATAATTTTAAGAAAATCGATTGATAACGATAAGAAATTAGAGGGTGCAATAGTGGGCACCCACCCACCCTACATATACATTTAATTACAATCACTATTTCATGCTTATTTTTCCTCTAAAATCAATAATAATTCTAGTGTTGATGTTTAAGAATTTAAACGTAGCACTTTAGGTTGAGTTTCGATTAATATGTAGGGTGGGTTGGTGGCCACTATCCCATCCTCTAATTACAAAACTATCAAGAGTTTGTTATTGTAAATAGTCAGAAACAAGCAAAGTTTTATAAGTATATTTTTCATTTTATTCAATTCCTTAAATAAAAAATATTTGATTGTGTGCGTATTTCCGACCTATCTCAATATTCTATGCGTTTATAAAATGAATTAATAATTAATAATTTAAACATAATTTTAATATAACTATAAATTAAGGTTAAAAATCTGCAAGATGTTTTATAGTTTCATAGTGATTTGTAATTTTATGCTATAATTTTAAATAATAGTGTTGGTGGCAAAGAGATTGCAGGGTAGGACAGTGGTGGGTACCCTACATATACAAATAATTACATTTACTGTTTCACATTTGATTTCCCCAAAAAATTATATTAAATCTAGTGTTGATCTTAAACAATTCAAACATAGTGTTTTTAGTTTAGGTTTTAATGTATATGTAGGGTGGGTGGGTATTTACTATCCCACCCTTAAATTCCTTAGCAGTATCAAGATTTGATTTAAATTTAAATACATTAACCAGACAAATCAAGTATTTTCTAACATTGGCACAAGTTTTACTTTATAAAATTTTAATTGTAAAAATATTTATGATTTATTAATACATACGTAAAATAATTCAAGCAAGTAATAGTAAATGAAGTTAAATTATATATAAAGAGTGGGTGGGTAGCCTTTAACCTACCCTCTATTTTAACAAAACATGTGAAGAAGAATTGAATCATAACAATATTCGTAATTAATTAATACTAAACTTTTTCTTTCTGTGCATTTCCAAATTGGTATATCTTTCGTTTATGTTGTGAAAACTTGAGGGTGTGATAGTGGCCACCCACCCACCCTACATATACAGTTAAACTTAAACTCAATAATACGTTTTTATTTTTTGGGATCATCGCTAATAACACTGCTGATGTGTTTAGAAAACTAAACGAGACACAGTGGTTAAATGAGAAATACATATGTAGGGTGGGTGGGTGGCCTCTAACCTACCCTCCATTTTATTAAGACAAGTTTACTTTAAAAAATTTTAATTGTAATTATATTCATAATTTTTTAATATGTCAATATTTTTGCTGTTTTCCATTGGTATAATTTTCGTGCATGTTATGCAAATTGGAGGGTGGGATAGTGGCCACCCACCCACCCTACGTATACAATAAACTTAAACTAAAAAAATACGTTTTTATTTTTTAAAACATTGCCAATAACACTTTCATTTTTTTTAGAAAATTAAACGTGGCACAGTGGCCGAAAAAAAAGACATATGTAGGGTGGGTGGGTGTTCACTAACTTCACATTAGTAAAATATATACAGGGTGAGTTTTTTTCGATGTTCTCTATGGGGATCTCGGAAACTATGAGAGATAGAGAAACGGTTAAATAGGGAAAGAAGTGTGGATTTACGAGAGGAATAAAATTCCACTTTCAAAGTTTTCAAAAAAGTCAAGGGTAACTAGATATTTTGAAAAAAGTAAAAAGTGTCAATTTTTTCAAATCAATATATCTCGGTTATTATAACAGATAGAAAAAAACTGTAAAGGACAAAGTTTTAGATAATTTTATGTAGATTAATAAAAAATAGTCAGAAAATTTTTATCACCATTATTTTCCGAGATATGACGCAAACTTACATTTTTTTAAATGGAAATCATAGTTGGCTATGGCCTCATTCAAAAGGTAATTTTTTTCTCTTTAATACAATATCACATACGACATAGTTATTTCTAAAAATAAGTGAGTTATAGTCATTTTAAATTTTATTATAAATAAAAAATGGATAGCCATGAAAAAGGTGAAAGTAAAACAATTGCAGTTGTTTATAATAATAGCAATATTGTAATTATTAGTTCTACAAAGTTAAATAAAAATGAAAAACCAGCATAAGAATAGTAATTTTGTAATTTTTAAATGGCCTTCTGTATGTGGTATAAACCCGTTTGTCAAGAGGATAATACGTTTCTTACAAAAATATTATGAACAGATGAATCGCGATTTACTAATTGTGGTATTTTTCATCGCCACAATGAATATAGATGAACTTAAGAGAATCCACGAGAAGTTTCACAGAGAAAACTACAAATTAAATTTGGGTTTAATCCATGGTGTGTTTGGATTAATAATTCTCGGTCCATATATTTTTGAAAGCTCACTAAGTGAAAATGATTACTTTCATTTTCTTCAGAAAACATTTGAAGATACTCTCGATTGTTTAAATTTATCATTACAAGCAAGATTGAAATGGTTCCAATATGACTGTGCTCCACCTCATAACCTGTTGGCTTTACAAATTATTTAAATTATGCTTTTCTTAACTCATAAGTGGGAAGAAATAAACCAATCCCAGGGCCACCTAGATCTCCCGATCTGCGCGTTTTAGAATTTTTTCTGTGGGGTTATGTAAAAAAACAAAGTATATGAAAAATCATATCAATCTGTGGAGGATCATAAACTAGTTGTTATTTAAACATATAATTCAATTTACATGAGAATAGTCAAAAAGCCATATATTCAATTGTAAAAACATATAATTTATGTCATAATAGTATTAATAGTGGGCTCTGACCATATTTTTTTAATATTAAAATTTCTCTCCCATTGATATATTGATAATTACAGAATTACTTTATGCTGTTGTTTTATTTTGGTTTATCTCTGTAAAACTAATAATTACAATATTGCTAATATTATAAACAACTGCAATTGTTTTACTTTCATGGCTACTCATTTTTTATTTATAATAAAATTTAAAATGACTATAACTCACTCATTTTTAGAAATAAGTATGTCGTATGCCATATTGAATTAAAGAGAAAAAAATTACCTTTTGAATGAGGTCACATATCTCGGAAAATAATGGCGATAAAAATTTTCTGATTATTTTTTATTAATCTGCATAAAATTATCTAAAACTTTGTCCTTTACAGTTTTTTTCTATCTGTTATAATAACCGAGATATATTGATTTGAAAAAATTGACACTTTTTACTTTTTTCAAAATATCTAGTTACCCTTGACTTTTTTGAAAACTTTGAAAGTGGAATTTTATTCGTCTCGTAAATCTACACTTCTTTCCCCATTTAACCGTTTCTCTATCTCTCATAGTTTCCGAGATCCCCATAGAGAACATCGAAAAAAACTCACCCTGTATATGAGGATTCTTAAAAAATATTTAATTATAAATAACTAATAATAAAATATATAAGTCCTTTACGTTGTAGAAAATTCACTAATAATTAAACACGAAAATATTTCGTAAAATCTACAACAAATAAGTCTTATTAAGACTACAAGAAACAAATAACTTTTGAAACAATGTCAATGTCTGTCGAGGTATTAGCTAAAGAAGTAGTTGTTTCAAGTTATTTGTTTCTTGTAGTCTTAATAAGACTAATTTGTTGTAGATTTTACGAAATATTTTCGTGTTTTTTCTAATTATTAAATAACTAATAATTCGAAATTACCTCTTGCGCAATTTGTAAATGATTAAATCACCCACCCATCCTATATATATATACATTTAAACTTAAAATAAAATATTACGTTATTATCTTTAATTAATGTACACACTCAAAAATTTTACTTGAGATAAAAATTGCTTCTATTTTGACAGTTGACATTTGTCATTGTATTCGTTTTAATATAATGACAGTTGTCATTTTTTATGTTTTCAAGATTGTTAAAACAAACACACAAACAACTATTAAAACTGTCAAAAATTAGTTTTACTGTATTTTGAAATCTTTTTTTTTTAATCAGAGAATTTTTCAAATTGCCGAAATAGAGATTTGCCGAGTTTGAGATGAAAATAGTTATCTTTTTTGACAGTTGTCATTTGTTATCTTTACCATGCAAATGTCATCACGCGTATCATTTGTTATTTTCAAAGGGTTATCTTTTGAATCCAAAGAGTTTCGAAAACTGGCAAAAATTAGTTCTGCCGTGTTTTGAATTTACCATTTTTGACAGTCATTTGTTATTTTCGTTCTTGATAATGACATAACATTTGTTCATTTTGAATGTCAAATTTTTTTAATTTAAAGAGTTTAAAAAAATAGTTTTGCTAAGTTTACGGTAAAATTAGTGATCTAGTGATCACTTCTGACAGTTATCATTTGTTATCGTTATTCCGTGCAAATGTCATCACGCTTATCGTTTGTTATTTTTAAAGGTTAATAAATCAAAAACATTAAATTTTTGAATTCAAAGAGTTTCGAAAATTGGCAAAAATTCGTTCTGACGAGTTTTGAGTTACCATTTTTGACAGTTATTTGTCATTTTCGTTCTTGTTAATGACATAACAGTTGCCATTTGTTCATTTTGAATGTCAAATTAAGGTAAAATTAGTGATCTAGTGATCACTTCTGACAGTTGTCATTTGTTATTTTCTTTATTCCGTGCAAATGTCATCACGATTATCTTTTGTTACTTTAAAGGTTAATAAATTAAAAACATTAAATTTTTGAATTCAAAGAGTTTCGAAAATTGACAAAAATTAGTTTTACCGAGTTTTGAGTTATTTACCATTTTTGACAGTTATTTGTTATTTTTGTTCTTGGTAATGACATTACAGTTGTCATTTGTTCATTTTGAATGTCAAATTTTTGAATTCAAAAAGTTAAAAAAAATAATTTTGCTAAGTTTAAGGTAAAATTAATGATCTAGTGATCACTTCTGACAGTTGTCATTTGTTATCTTTATTCCGTGCAAATGTCATCACACTTATCGTTTATTATTTTTAAAGGTTAATAAATTAAAAACATTAAATTTTTGAATTCAAAGAGTTTCAAAAATTGGCAAAATTAGTTTTGCCGAGTTTTGAGTTATTTACCATTTTTGACAGTTATTTGTTATTTTCGTTCTTGACAATGACATGACAGTTGTCATTTGTTCATTTTGAATGTCAAATTTTTTGAATTTAAAGAGTTTAAGAAAATTTATGTTTGTTGAAGTTTAAAGTAAAATTAGTGATCTAGTGTTCACTTCTGACAGTTGTCATTTGTTATCTTTATTCCGTGCAAATATCATTTGTTATTTTTAAAGGTTAACAAATCAAAAACATTAAATTTTTGAATTCAAAGAGTTTCGAAAAATGGCAAAAATTAGTTTTGCCGAGTTTTGAGTTATTTACCATTTTTTGACAGCTAATTGCTATTTTCGTTCTTGGTAATGACATAACAGTTGTCATTTGTTCATTCTGAATGTCAAATTTATCACATATATACATGATAACTTTAATTGCAAATCGTTGATGATTTTGCTGCTGAAAACAATCAAACCCTACATGTAATAAAAAAGAAAACAAAATCAACATTTATGTTTAATGACTTTCTATAGCTAATCATATCTAATTTAGATTAGCCACCCATCATGCATCAATTTTTTATTTATTTACTCACTCAAAATTTTTACCTTTTGAATTTCTTTTTTATTCAAAAAGTTTTGTAATTAATTTTACTCCAAACCGCGAGACGATCCGTAGTTGAAATTTATATGTATATGTAGGGTGGGTGGGTGGCCGCTATCTCACCCTCTTGTCAGTAAAACATCATCAAAAATTATATATTTGTTAGTAAATTAGTTACTGCATCAGTAGTTTCGAGATTTCGACGAAATCCATATTGGTTTATTGATGTTTTTTTTTATTATGTTCTAACCCTAACCCACCCTTCATTTTACCTGAACATACAGACGAGATTTACTTGTAAAATTGTAACAATATTCACCCATTATTAATTAATACGTAAATATTAAAACATTGAGAGAGAAAAACTGTATTTTTTGTAAATATTTCTTATGGTTTAAAGCTTGTTTTTGTTTTTCCTTTTATTTTAATTAGACATTTATTGATGTATCAAAAATCCGCTACGTCGGTGTTGGAGGAGGCAAGCGGTAGCGATTCGTGTCGCAGGTGCGACCCGATCAATCCTTTTGTTCGGGTCGGAAATCCGCGGACGCGATTGGCCTGTCCATGGGCGGAGTGTACCAACGACCCTTCCTTTTCCTGTCGGCCCCCCACCACCCGGCTAGTGATGCGCGTCACTGCGCCCACTCGTAACACGTCGCAACCGGCAGCAGGACCGGCACACACGAACGGACCGGTGCGCTTTCCTGCAAAATCAATTCCGTTCGAAACTGTTTCTTTTTTTTTTCGTTCTGTCCCGCCTGATTATCATAATTAGGTACGGTATTGTACCGTCGCAATTTCAATCACCGAAGTGTCAGCAGGAAAATCAATTAGGAAGGTAGAGTTTACAGAATTCCTGCTGAATACTTCAAATGTAATAATTAAGCGGTGTGAAATTTTTTTGGCATTTTTTTTATATACCTCATTACTTTATCAATTCAGTAGGATAATGAATAAAGAAAGAAAAGTTTATAGAATTCCTGCTGAATACTTTAAACTCTAATAATTAAGCAGTCTTGGTAAAGATGGTAATTTTTTTGACATTATTACTTTATCAATACTTTGATCATCCTGCTGAATAATTCAACTTTAATAACAAATATTATGAATTCAATCAAACATATGTGAATTTTGTGTGTTATTAAATATTTTAATAAAATAGTTTCTTTTTTAAAGCCTCGTCAAAATAGTGTGTGTGTGTGTGTGTGATCTTATCATGCGTGTAGTTAGCACTTTAATGGTATAACTTGACAAACTTAAATTACATTGTATATCAAATACAATGTAATTTAAGTTTGACAAGTTATTCCATTAAGGTACCAACTACACTCATGATAAGATCCAAAATGGATCGAGTTTGGTTACCACAAGTTTTAATACTTTATAACAAAACTAATTTTCTTTGTTTTCAACTGTACTGCACTGATGAGATCAAATATAGATCGAAAACGGTCTGAAGTTGACAGCGAAACAATAATTTAAAGCCTATTTGTTATAATTCTTGGTTCTTAAAGGTATTCACTTTGTGGTACATTTAGATATTAAGAATAAAGTAAACACTTTTACTTTTTTATACCACTTCAAACTCTAAACTTGAAAAGTTTGAAGTGGTATAAAAAAGTAAGAGTGTTTTCTTTATTCTCTATATGTAATAAATCAAAATGATTTAAAACAGGTTAGGTTTAATATATTGAATATTTGCTGTGCTACTCTCTTGATGGAACAAGTTTATTACTTAATTTTGTATCATCCAATGTCTGTCGAGGTATTAGCCACAGAAGTAGTTGTTTCAAAAAGTAATTTGTTTTTTGTAGTCTTAGTAAGACTCATTGTATGTTTTCGTATTTTTAAAATATAAGTTTATTACTTGATTAAACCACTTAGAAACCTATCTTCACTATTTTGTTTGTAACCAGATGTACTCAAACAATTGATAATGGTCACTTGGCGTCCGAAATGTGTAAAATAGTGAAGAAAGGTTACTAAGTGTTTTAATCATGTTATTATCATCTACACGTAACCCAACTAATCGAAAAAAGTTTGTTACTTTTCTCAATTTTAGTTTTATGTTTTATTTCTTTTAAAAAAATCACTGCAGCGCTATTTTTAGAACAAATGACGTACGAAAAACGCTAACAACGTTGCCCTTAATTCGATTAAATTATTAAAGCAATTTCCGGAGCATTCCACTCGAGCTGGTGACGTTTTCGTCTTCGGCGTGCGAAGACCGTGAGGGTGTAAGTAAATGCCGAGTCTGCAACGCCGCCGCTGCCGCTGCGGGGCCGGTGTGGGCGGTTGCTCGGGGGTTGCGCGAACAAGTGAAAATCAGGGCCCCCGCTAACTCAATCAGTTTAGGTCGCCGCTATCGTCGAGTTTCTCCGCAACTTTGCACTCCACTCCCTCCAGCACCAAAACATCCTCTTTGATCTCTCTCACTGCATATGGCTAAATATATATATGTAGAGAGACGAGTTTGCATGTAATGTACATTCGTGTGAATGTTCAGTGTGAAACTCTGCACATTTATCTTCAAAAAAAGAAAAAGAAACAATGCAAAAGTTTGTACTTTAATAACTTATTCCAACAAAATATTTAATACCCTAACGTTTTTTTAAAAAAATCCTAGCCTACTCTTGACCTATCACAATAAATTAATTATTTAGCTATCGTATTCCTAACCCAATTTAATAAATTATTCTCTACTCTAGCGTAATCTGGACCTATTCCAATAAATTCTTAATTTTCTTAGTGTACTCCTGACTTATTCATTTCCTTAGCTTTTAATATTTTTAAATTAATTACTCATAATCTGTCAACTGTCAACTACCACCTGACAAGGGCCAAATTTTACCTATCACATATTACCAGCAATCTGTATATTATCTACTGACAGCCATCAATTGTTTTCTATCAACCGATATCATATGAAATTTTTGCTTTGGTTTTAAATGAAAAATCTCTTTTAAGGTTTAGAATTTGTTGTAACATATAATCGATCATCTGTCAACTGCCAATGATCTATCATATGTAAACTATCAACTGTCATTTCTTTCAGTGATTGTAAGAGTCTACTGCCCAAAATACTAATGTAATTAGCGTTTGTTATCTGCATTTTGTCACTTGTCAGTTGTTATCATTAACTGTTATTATATAGAATATTTTGAGATGAGTTCAGAATTTGTGTAATTTGTTAACTTACATCTGCCATTTTCTTATTGACATCCATTAACTGTCATCTGTTATTGCTACGAGTCACCTATCAAAGTAATCTCCTAAAATTGTCTCCACAGGATTTTTTACTTCGATTTTAAATGAAAATCCTCTGCTAGGATTTTAAATTAGTCATACGTCAACTGTTATCTATCAAATGTGTAAAATGTAAAACAACTGTCATCAATCAACCGTCATCTGCCATCTTTAAACTCTTACCAGTAAAATGACAACCACCATCTGACATTTGTAATGTCATATGAACCGTCATCTGCCATCTTTTAACTCTTATCTATTAAATGCAACTACCATCTGACATAATATTGAGATAATGCAATTGTTTGATTTTCAAATAAATTTACTTCACCTGAAGAAGCCACAGTGTGTCGAAACATATGTAGTGTTTAATAAACCAATATTTGAAAATCAAACAATTGGGTTATCTCAATATTAAATATGGATTTTCAACACCTAAGTGCCTCATTAATCTACCATCTGACATTTTTGATTGTCACGTGCTATCTATAATTTTTGTACCTGTCAACTGTTATCCGTTCCCTGTTATTTATCAATTGTTATGTTATGAGCATGAAATTTTTACTTTGGTTTAAAAAACACTCAAGGTTTAGACTGTGTTATTCTTCATCTAAGATCTGCAACTGACACCTCTCAATGATGCACTTAAAATACTCTTCCAACGATTATAATTATTTATTTGTTATCTATGACCAATTATCTGTCAACTGACATCTAACATTTAGATTTGAATAATCCATCAACTGACTGTAAAATACCCTTTTAAGCTTTACAATGTGTTATTTGTCACCTAAGATCAATTATTTCTCAAGTGACATTTCTTAATGGTCAACTTAGCCCTTTTTGGGCCGAATTTTTGTTTTAAGTCCAAACAAATTGCTTGTAGATTTCTAGAATTTTTCAGAAAGTTTCATTAACGATAAGGTAAATTATTAATTAATATCACTTTGTTTCATAATTTTATCACCAAGTGATGTATGAAGAAAAAGTTCATAGTTTCTTAAGTTTCATTAAGTTTTTCAGGAATTTTCTTAGGTTATTTTGTTTTCTTCATTCCATTTTCAAGAATTTTCTTATTGACCTCTAGATTTTTTTTTCAATAATAATAAGTTCAGGAATTTTCTTACAGACTTCTAGAATTTTCTTCAGTTTTTTGTAGATTTGTAAAATTTTTCTTCATTCCATTTTTCAAGAATTTTCTTATTGACCTCTGGAATTTTTTTTCAATAATATTTTGTAGACTTCAAAAAGTTCTCAGCAACTTTCATCACATTTTTGATGAATTTTTCTAAAGGGCACTTAAATTTTGTAGATATGTAGATTTTTTTTTAAAAGTGTCAATGAGTTTTTCAGGAATTTTCCTAGAGAGGTCTAGAATTTTCTTATAGAGTGGAAGATCATCTAGGATGAACTCTGCCCAATTCTCGTGCATTCTAAATTTTAGATGAATATTATTAATATTATTTTTGTATGTATTAGGTTTTTATGTTAGCACAGAATTAAAACAAGCAAATAATAAATATTTTTTTTAAGAATTTCCTCATCTGATTCTAGAATTTTCCTTATTTTTTTTATAGATTTTTAGATCGTTTTGGTAACTTTTATTACATTTTATGAGCTTAAGAATTTTCCTAATATTTAGATTTCTAGAATTTTTTTAGAAAGTTCAGGAATTTTCTTAGAGATTTCTAGAATTTTCTTCAGTTTTTTTGTAGATTTGTAAAACTTTTCTTCATTCCATTTTTCAAGAATTTTCTTATCGGCCTCTAGAATTTTTTCAAAAAGTTCTCAGCAACTTTCGTCACATTTTTGAAGCATTTTTCAAAAGTGTTCTTGAATGTCGTAGATGTGTAGAAAAAAGAAAAGTGTCAATAGGTTTTCCTAAAGAGTTCTAAAATTCTCTTCAGTTTTTTTTACAGATTTCTAGAAGTTTCCAGCAACTTTCATTCAATGTTTTAAGAATTTCCTTATTTGTCTCTAGAACTTTCCTTATTTTTTTTGTAGATTTTAGATTGTTTTGGTAACTTTTATTACATTTAATGAGCTCAAGATTTTTCCTAATTTTTTTGTAGATTTCTAAAAATTTTTAGAAAGTTCAGAAATTTTCTTACAGACTTCTAGAATTTTCTTCAGTTTTTTGCAGATTTGTAAAACTTCTTCATTCCATTTTTCAAGAATTTTCTTATAGGCCTCTAGAATTTTTTTCAATAATTTTTTGTAGACTTCAAAAAGTTCTCAGCAACTTTCATCACATTTTCGATGAATTTTTCTAAAGGTTACTTAAATTTTGTAGATATGTAGATTTTTTTGGAAAGTGTCAAACAGTTTTTCAGGAATTTTCTAGAGAGTTTTAGAATTTTCTTATAGGTTTCTAGAAGTTTCCGATAACGTTTCTGTATTTTTTTAAGAACTTCTTAATTTACCTCTAGAATTTTCCTTATTTTTTTTGTAAATTTTTATCGTTTTGGTAACCTTTAGAATATAATAGAATACATTTATTGGTTCAAAATAATAATACATGGCAGTTTTATCATCATTTATTATATTTAACATTCCTAATTTTTTTGTAGATTTCTAGAATTTTTTAGAAAGTTTCATTAAGTTTTTCAGGAATTTTCATAGAGACTTCTACAATTTTCTTCAGTTTTTTTTGTAGATTTGTAAATCTTTTCTTCGTTTCATTTTCAAGAATTTTCTTATCGGTCTCTAGATTTTTTTCAATAATTTTTTGTAGACTTCAAAAAGTTCTCAGCAACTTTCATCACATTTTTTATGAATTTCTCTAAAATGTACTTGAATTTTGTAGATATGTAGATTGTTTTTAGAAAGTGTCAATCAGTTTTTCAGGAATTCTCCTAGAGAGTTTTAGAATTTTCTTATAGATTTATAGAAGTTTCCAGTAACTTTCATTCAATTTTTTAAGCTTTTCCTTATTTGCCTCTAGAATTTTCCTTATTTTATTTAAAGAGTTTTAGACCGTTTTGGTAACTTTTATTACATTTTATGAGCTCAAGAATTTTCCTAATATTTAGATTTCTAGAATTTTTTTAGAAAGTTCAGGAATTTTCTTAGAGATTTCTAGAATTTTCTTCAGTTTTTTTGTAGATTTGTAAAACTTTTCTTCATTCCATTTTTCAAGAATTTTCTTATCGGCCTCTAGATTTTTTTCAAAAAGTTCTCAGCAACTTTCGTCACATTTTTGAAGCATTTTTCTAAAGTGTTCTTGAATGTCGTAGATGTGTAGAATTTTTTTAGAAAGTGTCAATCAGTGTTCCTAAAGAGTTCTAAAATTCTCTTCAGTTTTTTTTTTTACAGATTTCTAGAAGTTTCCAGCAACTTTCATTCAATTTTTTAAGAATTTCCTTATTTGCCTCTAGAATTTTCCTTATTTTTTTTTATAGATTTTTAGATCGTTTTGGTAACTTTTATTACATTTAATGAGCTCAAGATTTTTCCTAATTTTTTTGTAGATTTCTAAAAATTTTTAGAAAGTTCAGAAATTTTCTTACAGACTTCTAGAATTTTCTTCAGTTTTTTGTAGATTTGTAAAACTTCTTCATTCCATTTTTCAAGAATTTTCTTATAGGCCTCTAGAATTTTTTTCAATAATTTTTTGTAGACTTCAAAAAGTTCTCAGCAACTTTCATCACATTTTCGATGAATTTTTCTAAAGGTTACTTAAATTTTGTAGATATGTAGATATTTTTGGAAAGTGTCAAACAGTTTTTCAGGAATTTTCTAGAGAGTTTTAGAATTTTCTTATAGGTTTCTAGAAGTTTCCGATAACGTTTCTGCAATTTTTTTAAGAACTTCTTAATTTGCCTCTAGAATTTTCCTTAGTTTTTTTTTTGTAAATTTTTATCGTTTTGGTAACTTTTAGAATATAATAGAATACATTTATTGGTTCAAAATAATAATACATGGCAGTTTTATCATCATTTATTATATTTAACATTCCTAATTTTTTTGTAGATTTCTTGAATTTTTTAGAAAGTTTCATTAAGTTTTTCAGGAATTTTCATAGAGACTTCTACAATTTTCTTCAGTTTTTTTTTGTAGATTTGTAAATCTTTTCTTCGTTTCATTTTCAAGAATTTTCTTATCGGCCTCTAGAAATTTTTTTTCAATAATTTTTTGTAGACTTCAAAAAGTTCTCAGCAACTTTCATCACATTTTTGATGAATTTTTCTAAAGGGTACTTGAATTTTGTAGATATGTAGATTTTTTTTTAGAAAGTCTCAATCAGTTTTTCAGGAATTTTTCAAGAGAGTTTTAGAATTTTCTTATAGATTTCTAGAAGTTTCCAGTAACTTTTATTCAATGTTTTAAGAATTTTTCTTATTTACCTCTAGAATTTTTCTTATTTTTTTGTAGATTTTTAGATCGTTTTGATAACTTTTGTTACATTTAACATTCCTATTTTTTTTTGTAAATTTCTAGATTTTTTTAGAAAGTTTCATTCAGTTTTTTCAGGAATTTGGTTTGACTTGTTTCATAATTTTATCACCAAGTGATGTATGAAGAGAAAGTTCGTAGTTTTTTAAGTTTCATTAAGTTTTTCAGGAATTTTCTTCATTTTTTTTGTTTTCTCCATTCCATTTTCAAGAATTTTCTTATCTGCTTCTGGAATTTTTTTCAATATTTTTTTGTAGACTTCAAAGAGTTCTCAGCAACTTTCATCACATTTTGAAGCATTTTTCTAAAGGGTTCTTGAATTTTGTAGATGTGTAGAATATTTTTTTAGAAAGTGTCAATCAGTTTTTCAGGAATTTTCTTCAGTTTTTTTTATAGATTTATAGAAGTGTTTAGTAACTTTCATTCATTTTTTTGAGAATTTTCATTCTTGCCTCTTGCAGAATCCTTATTTTTTTTTAAATAGATTTTTAGATCGTTTTGGTAACTTTTACATTTAACATTCCTAATTTTTTTGTAGATTTCTAGAATTTTTTAGAAAGTTTCATTAAGTTTTTCAGGAATTTTCTTAGAAAATTTTCTTTTTTCTAGAAGTTTCCATTAACTTTTATTACATTTTTCAAGCATTTTCTTATGGGCCTCTAGAATTTCAATATTTTTTTGTAGGTTTCAAGAACTTCTCAGCAACTTTCATCACATTTTTCCTTTTCTAAAGGATTCTTGAATTTTGTAGATTTCTAGAATTTTTTAGAAAGTTGTTACTAGAGTGTTCTAGAATTTTCTCCAGTTTCTTCATTTCTTTTTGTTGATATCTAGAACATCTCAGCAACTTTCATCTCATTTTTGAAGAACTTTACTAAAGGGTTCTTGATTTTTTTGTAGATTTTTAGAATTTTTCAGAAAATTTCTTCAGTTTATCAAGAATGTTACTAGAGTGTTCTAGAATTTTCTTCAGTTTGTTTTTTTTTATAGATTTCTAGAACTATCCAGTAATTTTCATTCCATCTTTTAAGAATTTTCTTATGAGCCTCTACAATTTGTTTCATTTTTTTGTAGATTTCTAGAACATCTTAGAAACCATCATCGCACTTTTGAATAATTTTTCTAGTGTCCTTGAATTTTTCTCAATGTTTTTTTGTAGATTTCTAGAACTTTTCATTATCTTGCGTTCTATCCTTCAAGAGTTTTTTTAGAGTTATAAAACTTTCTTTAGATTTTTTGTAAGTTTCTAAATGCTTTCGGCCACTTTCATCGGATTAACATTCCTAATTTTTTTGTAGATTTCTAAAATTTTTTAGAAAGTTTTATTATGTTTTTCAGGAATTTTTTAGAGACTTCTAGAATTTTCCTCAGTTATTTTTGTTGGTTTGTAGAAACTGTTTTGATTACATTCTTCAAGCATTTTCTTATGGGCCTCTAGAGTTTCAATATTTTTTTGTAGGTTTCAAGAACTTCTCAGCAACTTTCATCACATTTTTTCTTTTCTAGAGGATTCTTGAATTTTGTAGATTTTTAGAATTTTTCAGAAAATTTCTTCAGTTTATCAAGAGTGTTACTAGAGTGTTCTAGAATTTTCTTCAGTATTTTTTTATAGATTTCTAGAACTGTCCAGTGATTTTCATTCCTTTTTTTAAGAATTTTCTTATGAGCCTCTACAATTTTCTTCATTTTTTTTATATTTCTAGAACATCTTAAAAACCTTATACTTTTGAAAAAAAATTCTAGGGTGTCCTTGAATTTTTCTCATTGTTTTTTGTAGATTTCTAGAACTTGCCAGTACCTTGCGTTCCATCCTTCAAGAATTTTTTTAGAGTTATAAAACTTTCTTCAGATATTTTTGTACCTTTCTAAGATGTTTTCGGCCACTTTAATCAGATTTTTGAGAGAGAGTTCTTGAATTTTTCTTAATAATCTTTGTAGATTTCTAGAACTTTTAGGAGATAGATATTCATGTCTGCGGAGATCTAGCAGGGAACAAAAGCACGGTGAGTCGTTGGACAAAGCGTGTGTCATCATCACCGTGAGGTCAAGCAAAACTGTCTGATCTCGGATCGACGGATCACAATTCTCAAGGATTTCTCTTGACATTCTCTTCACTGCTGCCTACTTCTAGTTCTCGAGCATGCAAAAAAGAGACTTCCTAGATCGATTAAAAAAGGTATGCCGGGCACTGTCCATCTACCTCTAGCACAAAGAGGCTTTCCTTATTTTGCGCAGGTACTTCCCGAAGCACTCCTGTCCTGAGAGGATTTGCATCAGGTGGTAAGTCAGCTCGCCGTAGCTCCTCGTCGTCCAAAGCTCTAGCACTGGGATGAGCTTCCGAATTCAAACGCTTTTTTGCTGTTGTCGTCCTACCACTCCTGCCACAGATTCATCAACCTCCTCTCGGTGTCAAATTTTGCGGCGCTCTTGGCCATTCACTTCATCACCATGTTCACCTCGTCTCTTCATTAATGTCTAACAAATTCGGACTAGATATTCTCGGAAATAAATCCTTAGAGTCAAGTTCAACAAGTATGTCCCAGTACCTTTTTCCTGTCGAAGGAATTCTAGTATATTAATAGTTTTGGAGTATCTCGTCCTAAAAAACATGACTGACGGTAGGCGAGTTTCCTGCAATGCACCCAACATTTTTATCTACCCAGAAGTTTTTCTTTATCACTACAATACATCTCCGACTCCAGGAAATTTTCATCAGCCTTCCAAAATTTCGCTAGATATCTTACCTTTTTCCTGTCGAAGGAATTCTAGTGTATTAAGAGTACCTCGTCCTTAAAAATTTTGTACGTGGTGACTGATGATAGGCCCATACAATGCAGCCAGCATCTTTCTCCATTTTTATCCACTCAGAATTTTTTCTTCACCACTACAATAAATTTCATGAGCCTTCCAAAACAACTAACAGGTAGCCGACGATGGTGTTACCCATAAAACTTCACTGGTCTTTCATCATAACACACCCTGTTCGGGTATTTCCACCACTGCTCCATCATACATCCCAATGGCTTCGTGATGTGAACCTGCACCACAAGTTCCTTAACTTGGAACCTATTTTCCAGAATCAGAACACATAGAACGACGAAGAAATTTCATAGTTAAAGTCAGCAAGCAGTCTGGCTCTCCTCAACCCACTCTTCCTACCATCACTGAATTTATTTCTTTTGCGGACTGCAAATAAAAGGATAAAATCAAAAAAATAAGACGGGTAACATACTTTACAAAACTAATTTCTATTATCACCTTTCAATTTATTTCATTCCAGCGTTCCCTCTCTCCTAATTGAGACGGATAACAAGTGTTTTAAACATCAAGGTAATTAGAAGGTCAACACAAATTGAAGGTCATTTTAATGTTAAAGTCATTTGTAGGCCAAAGTCGTTTGAATGTCGAGGCCTCTTGAAAGTCAAGGTCATTTAAAAATCAAGGAAGTTTGAATTGCAAGGTCACTTTAAGGTTAAGGTCATCCAAGTTCAAGGTCATATAGTGGCCAAGGTCAATAATCTACGTTGACCTTGAACTAGCCAAATCTTGAACCTCAAAATCTCTTTTGTATATTTCTTCTCTGCAAAATAGTGCTTATATTATAATAATCAGAGCGTCACCTTGCAATTTACTTTACACCAGCGTTCCCTCTCTCCCAATTGAGACGGATAGCAGGTGTTTTAAAGGTCATCACTTTATCGTGAAAGTCATTTGAAGGCCAAGGTCGTTTGAATGTCGAGGTCACATAAAGATCAAGGTCGTTTGAAAGTCGAGGTCACTCAAAGATCAAAGTCATTCAACTTCAAGGTTATATGGAGGTCAAGGTCAATAATCTGCTTTGGCCTTGAACTAGCTAAATCTAGAACCTCCTTACGACCCTCTAAGTCTTTTTTGTATATTTCTTCTCTGCAAAATAGTGCTTATATTATAATAATTAGAGGGTGGGACTGTGGCCACCCATCTACCCTACGTAAGCAGCATTTTGAAATTCTCCGGGAATATAAACATAAACACAGCTTTTGTTTTTAAAGAAATATATGAGTGACAGTGACGGGTGTAACAAGTATATGTAGGGTGGGTGGGTGGCCTCTAATTCACCCACCAACCTTTAAAAATCTTTTCTACTTTTACTGATGAATTACTTGATTATTAAAAAAAATTATGATAAGTTTTAAATAAATACGCCTTTTTTACACATTTCTCTGTAAATTATTGTTTATATTATGATGATTATAGGGTGGGATAGAGACACCCACCCACCCTACATATGCTTTAAAACTTAAGTTAAAATACTGTCTTTGAGCTTGTGAATATCAAAAGTAACATTGATGTATTTTTTCCCTGAACAATAAACGAGTGTCAGTGGTAGAAGTAAAATGTATATGTAGGGTGGGTGGGTGGCCTCTAATCCACCCTCCAATCTTTAAAACATTCTTACTACTTTTACTGATGAGTTGTTTGATTATTAGAAAATTTATATGGAAAGTTTTAAGTAAATAGGCCTCTTTTACACATTTGTTCTCTGTAAATTGTTGTTTATATTATGGTAATTATAATATAGGATAGTGGACACCCACCCACCCTAGATATGTTTTGAAACTTAAGTTAAAATACTGTCTTTAAACTTGTGAAGATCAACAGTAACATTAATGTGTTTTTTTCTTGAACAATAAACGGGTGTCAGTGATAGAAGTAAAATGCATATGTAGGGTGGGTGGGTGCCTTCTAACCCACCCTTCAATGTCTAAAACATCTTTACTATTTTTACGGATGAATTGATTGATTATTAGAAAATGTATATGGAAAGTTTTAAGTGAATAGGCCTCTTTTATACATTTTTTCGCTGCAAATCATTATTTTATGATAAATGAAAAGTGTGATATAAGCCACCCACATTCTCTGAAAGTTTAAACATTGTCTTTAAATATTTAATACAAAACAGTAATATTGATGTAGTTTTTCTCTGAACAATAAACGAGTACATTTTTGTCTCGATAAGTCTTATTGCATTATGTTAATTGGAGGGTTTAATAGAAGCCACCCACCCATTCTACATATCTATTTAAACTCAGGCTAAAAGACTACTTTAAAATTTTATAAGGACATAAACAGTAATATAGCTTGTGGTTTCGGAGAACCATATCAGTGATAGTGATGATAGTAAAATACATATGTAGGGTGGGTGGGTGGCCACTATTCCACATTTCAATCCTTTAAACATCTTATCTAATTTTATTGATTAATTGCTTTATTATTAAAACATTTAAATTAAAAATTTTTAGCATATAGGTTTTTGTATATTTCTTCTCTGTAAATTAGTGCTTATGTTATGATAATTAGAGGATGGTACAATGGACACCCACCCACCCTGCGTATACTTTGCAACTTAACTTAATACAGTATTTTGAAAATCTCGAGGAACATTAACATAAACAGCTTCTTTTTAAAAAAATAATAAAGGAGTGATAGTGACGGGTGTAACAAGTATATATAGGATGGGTGGGTGTCCTCTAAGCCACCCTCTAATCTTTAGAACATGGTTTCTACTTTTACTGATGAATTATTTGAGTCTTAAAAAATATATGAAAAGTTTTAAGAAAACACGTCTTTATTACACATTTCTTCTCTGTAAATTATTGTTTATATTATTATAGTTGTAGGGTAGGATAGTGGGCACCCACCCACCGTGCATAGGCTTTAAAAATTACGTTAAAATATCGTCTTTGAACTTATGAACATCAATAGTAACATTGATGTAGTTTTTCTCTGAACAATAAACGAGTGTAAGTGATAGAAGTAAAATGTATATGTAGGGTGGGTGGGGGGCCTCTAACCCACCCTTCAATCTTTAAAACATCTTTACTATTTTTACTGACGAGTTTCTTTAGATCATTTGTATGAAAAATGTTCCCGGCTGGCGACCTGTGTAGGTTTCCAAAAGGAATAAGAATAAAGCCACTTGACTCTTTCGAAGAGTTTACCTCCCACGTCCACAGGCACAGTGGTCTGTAGCCCCCCGACAATCGATGGGAGTTTCCTTTCCTCGGCAGCAGGACTAGCCGACCTCCTTCCTTTATCACGACCTAGGTTAATACATTACTTATTGCACTAGCGTATTCTTGACCTATCTCAATCAATTAATAATTGGGCTGGGATTATATTTTACAAAAAAACTATTTTTAAATGTCATCATTTCTCATTCTTCATTACTGTTTTATGTTTTTGTCGAAAGGTTAATGAATTTTGTATTTTTATGCTGTTATTCTGAATGTTTCTTTTTTCTTTTTCATTTAATTCACTGAAACTCATTAAAGTTGTTTTATCATATTACTTTACTGACGAGCTGTAATACAGGGAAATGTGTGTCTGTAGATTTGCATGACGAAACAACTTCTGTGTCGTTTTAGAATACAAGAAGCATTATATTGCGCTTATTATTTATATAATATGCAATGGCTAAGTAGTTGTTTCAAGTAATACCTGAGTTCTTACATACCTTTAAGGAAACAGTGCAGTAATTCTTGCAAAAAACATAATTTTTCTTATTAGGTAATTTTCTACAACGTACAGGCCTTATTATATAATTTTTCTTATTAATGCTTTTAATTTTTAACAATATTGTATCGAAAAATTAATTGTTTGTGATAATTGATTTTAATACGTTTACCTATCTTTACTGTGGATTATTTAAAACGTATAATTTATTTCCCATTTCTTATATAATACATTTACATTTGTTGCGAGAAACTCTTCGCCTATTAAATGTAGGGAAGTTAAAAAAAAAAAAACGTGTCGATGATGGATGCACGTTTTACGGCGCATCCATCTTGCACGGATTACGTTTTCTATTTTACTTTTGCGCATCCATCAACGTCGCGTTAACACGCTAGTAAATTCGATGTAGAAAAAATAATCGGTGTTTGAATATGAGAATCGTGATCGGTTTTTTTTCTCCTCTCTTTAACCGGCCGCGTGTAATTTCATTAGTTACGGTGGCGAAATTTTCACACCGTTTCACCACGTTTGACTAATCGATACTAATTATTTCCTTAAATTACCACTAGATAGACAATTAGAAAATGTTAATAACACAATTGGGAGTCCGGTATGATTCAGGAAAACTTCCTTAAATTGCCAATTAATATTAAATACAATTACAGTCCGTTTTTTTAAATTTTAATAAACGTAAGTGTAGTTGAATTTAATTATATAAATAATGCATTTTAATGCATTTAAAGGAATTAACTTTGTGTTTTTATAGTTATTAGTTAATTATATTAATTTGAAAAAAAAAATGAATTTATAACTCGCGAATGTCTGTGGCTTTAACGTAACAAAAGGCCACCCCCGCGTCCACCACTAAATCTCACAACTCCTTGACAATATCAGGCATAATTCAATACGCTATCAAAGGCTTTAAACACATGCACACGCATTCAAAAATAAATTCCCCTCGGCCCCACATTATGTCCACGACACTTCTCTCTCTCGTCCTTTTTTTTTCTTCATCATCTCGCGTTGTTGTTGTTGTTGTTGTAATATGTTCCTGGATCGGTCTCCCCTTCTTCACGTTTATTTTTTTTTACATATATGTAAGCCACTTTCACACCTACACTGTTGGCAACCGTATAAAGTATAAATAACCGGAGCTGGTCCGGTCCGGCCGCACATTATTACAGGCGACAACACCCAAAGCACAAAACACCTTTTGATATCGCGCTGAAGAAAAAAAAATGAACACCAAACCGAAAAGTGGAATAATGGTAATGCATCATAGCGACTGTCAACCGAGCGCCCGACAAAGATTATACACGGCCCTGCCCCCGAGGAACTGATAAATAAAGACTTACAACTCGTTATTTACACGTTTGCGCGACACCCGCGACTTCTTAAGAGGATGCTAAAGTAATTTTGAGTAAACTCCTCCGTTTCGACTTAATTCTTCTACATGAATCTATTATATCTATAGAAATAATAAGAAATAATTCAATTACAGTTGATAATTTGCCATTTTAGGTAATTGTAGATTACAAGAAATTATGTCAAATAAATCATTTTATTATTATTCTTGATAATGGCTCAGTGTCGAAACTAGTCGAATATAAAATAAACAATTAAGTGAAACAAACCAAGTGAATTTTTTCAACAACCTATTATTATAATAATCTTCACGTAACTTGAGAAATATATTTCTAGTTTTTCTAAATTAAAACAAAAACTACTCAACAGATTTTAAAGTAGTTACATAGAAAAAATTTAACAAAAATAAAGAACTATTAAAAGAAATGAAAATCTGAAATCATTATGTTATTAGTTTTTCCAAAAATTCCCATCAAACTTCATAAGAGTATACATTGTATACTTGGGCGTGCTTGTATACTATACAACAAGCACGCCCAATTAGTTTGTATGAATTAAAACAAAAATAGATTTTAAAGAATTTGCAAAATAGAAAACATTCGAAAATACATAACCTCAAAAACAAATGAAAATCTGTACCAATCTTTGCAAAAACGCTGAACAATTGTCATGAATTAAAAAGAAACAATTTAATCGATTGTAATTTTAAGGAATTTATAAAAGGAAATCATTAAAAATCCAGAGCTATAAAACAAATGAAAACCTGAAAACATACCGTCATTAAATTTTCTGGAATTTTCTATTAAATTTCGCAATAGTGCACCAAAAGCACACTCAACTGGTTTGAATGTATTAAAGAAAACTATTCACACATTTTAAGGAATTTATATTAAAAACATTTAAAACAAATCAAACAAATGATAATCTGAAACCATTTTATCACTAGAGTTTCCGTCATTTTCCATTAAACTTAATAATAGTGTACTGTATGTGTACCAACTAGTTTTCATGAATTAAAATAAATATATTTAACACATTTAACACATTCAAAAAATCAGGGCTAAAACAGGAAGTGAAAATCAAATCTAAAACCATTCTATGATTAGATATTTTAGAATTTTACATCAATCTTCGCAATAGTGCACAATATCTACACTCAAATTGAAAATACATAGCTATAAAACAAATGAAAATCAAAAACCATTGTGTCATTATCTTTTCCGGCATTCTCCGCCAAATAAAAATAGTAATAGTGCAAAATAATCACGCTCAACTAGTTCCCATTTATTAAAAATGTCTTTAAATGGACTACAGATGGTGTTAGACTATTGGGTAAGGTCAAGTGTACACTTAGTTAATTAAAAGTACGATAGATTAGTGATTAGAGTATTGAGACATTTTAAAATATGCTAGATTCATACGTAAACTATTATGAAAGGTCAGAGGAACGATGATTTAATAAATAGACTGTTTGGTGAGGTCAAGATTACGCCATCGCCATGGGGAAAGGTCATAAGTAGGCTAAATATTTTTTTATTAGTTTAAACTTGAATATATAGAGTGGATATGTTGCCATTATCTCACAGATTAAAAGTATGTAAGTAAGTAGTTTTAATGCCAGCACAGAAATGTTATAATAGTACAGACTTCTATTAATCAGACAATGTAACAAGCAAATATCAATAAAAATCCATTCTAACCTTCAAATTGTGCATCTTTAGTACACTTTTAATTAATGAATAATTACCCTGAATATAAGTACAACCCATCTTGAACTCCATACATCTGAAAAATTTGTTTTGTACACTCCAACTAACAACGTACAAGCTCACAGAATAAAAATTTTAAATAAAACACTTTATAACTTTGTTTTACCACTATATTAGTGGACTAGTCTCGATCATAAGCTGATCATGTTTGATAATGATCAGCTTATGATCGAAACTAGTCACAGTTATACAAAATATAGTGGTAAAACAAAGTTATAAAGTGTTTTATTTAAAAATTTTTTATCAAAATGCACCACCAAGTGAACGCCGACATCATACAAGAATCACAGAATAAAATTTTGAAGCGGTGTAGGTTAAAATTCTTACCCATATGCCAAACCAAACCCAATTTTCTCAATGCAGTATTGCAAACATTTAACATATGAGGGTAAGAACTTAAAGTCAAATCGAAAATCACACCTAAATCCCTAGCTTCCTCTTTGTGTTGCAGGTCAATCGACTGATGTGTGTATGAATGTTGATGTAAATATTGGTTTCTAAAGAAAGACAAAGAAAAACACTAATATTTAGCGTCATTTGGTTTAAATTACACTATAAAACTATTGCTTCCAAATCTTCCTGTTTAGACACGCAATCACTAACGGACTCGACTGTATTAAATATTTTGATGTCATCGACATACATTAACAAATTACAGTTTTTAATAAAATTACATATATCGTTGATGAACAGGATAAATAATATTAGTCCGCAATAAGATCCTTGTGGAATCTCTGATGTAAATGAAATAACTTTAAATAAAATAAAATAAACAAAGTTTATTTTATTTTATTTAAAGTTATAAAATATGTATCACAAAGTGAAATCCTCTACAATCAAATATTTAGTAAATGAAATAGGTGCCTTAAAATTATTTACCCGAATAACCAAACAGGAGGTTCATCGCAAAAGCCAAGATATTGTAATTTTTTCAAAAGTAAAGTGTGATTCACTTTATCAAAAGCTTTTCAAATGTCTAGGTAGATAGAATCAACCTGCTTGTGATCACGCATAGTATCTGATAAATACCGTTTGTAAGATATAAGATTCGAAACTGTTGATCTATTAGGATAAAAACTCTGTTGGTCAGGAGAATTATAATTACATCATAAATACAAGAATTTATAGCCATCATTAAATCTTTTAATTTTGATCGTACCTCCGCAATTTTGATAGTACGTTAATGTTTTTGTACCTTATAATTAAATTATTTTCCCTATTATTTCTTCCGGTACTCATTAGATTTTAGATGCTTATTATTCTTGTTTCTTCTTAGTACGATCATCACGCAAATGGTTTTTCTCATTGTGATCCTTAGCGTTACTCATCAAAACTTCTATTACTTCAGTTGCATCCTTGAAAATAACCTTCAATGTCCCATTTTTATTAGTTTCTGTGGACCTTCCTATTCTCCAAGTTCTAGTTGAATTGAGAGTCACACCCCGGGGTTGTAGTATAGTACAGACACTATCTAAATCATCTTTAATTCTTACTACTGCTAAGGTTCCTTGGCAGTTGATTCCGGGTGGTTATAGAGAATTACATTACATTATTGTAATTACATGATCTCAATCTACGGCCCTCGATCAATCGGTGTAAAAGTATAATAATACAGTTTTCGCAAGAGAAGCAAATGGAAGGCACAATCAAACCCACTAGCAAGATTCAGCAAAGAAGCCTGAGACGTAATGCCATCTTTGAAATTTTTAAAAATCTCTTCGGTAAAGACAATGACTGTACTCACCGTTGACTGTCCCTGGCGTAAACCGAACTGGTTATTTGAAAGTATTGGTCTTGTATAAGAAATAAAACATTCGCTCATATAATAGCCTCTCAAGCACCTTTGATATAACAGGTGGAAGCGATATAGGCCTTTAATTTTGACATCTCCAGGAAAAGATACATAAGTTTAAAGGCTTAGTAAGAGTACATATAATAACATTAATTATGTCTTTAAGTATGAAGGTACTCATCCTATATATATCTTCGTAAAAGATAGGATAGTGCCCACCATCCATCCTACACCATCTACATTTTATCTTTTCTCGCTGAGTATTGTTTTCCCAAAATTACACCACTGTTGTAGATGATGATTTTAATGGAATTAAAATCAGTATTTTAGTTTAAATTTAAATACATACGTAGAGAGGGTGGGTGGCCACTATCCCACCTTCTACTATTCTTAAAAACATATACACGGTTAGGAAAAATTATCAGAACGGTCGATTATTTTAAAAGATACAAGAGTTAGCAAAAAATGTCTTATATAAAAGTTGTAATTAATAAACTTCAACCAATGGGCTTCAATGAGTCAACATGTTGGCTTTCAGCATTTTTACAAAATAGGTCCCAGTCAGTAAAAATAAATAATTTAATTTCCGACCCTATACACGTTAGTTCAGGTGTTCCGCAAGGAACACATTGTGGCCCAATATTATTTCAATTATTTGTTAATGACCTTGAAAATGTCATTAATAACAGTGAATTATTGTTGTACGCCGATGATGTAAAGATTTTTAGAGCTGTTCAATCATTAGAAGACTGTATTTTACTACAGAGTGACGTAAATAATATAAGTGATTGGTGTCATGCCAATAAATTATTTTTGAATATAGATAAATGAAATTTGGTGTCATTCACTAGTAAGCGTCTTGATTTCCAGTATAAAATTGGAGATAATATACTTCCAAAAGTAAGCGAAATTAAGGACTTGGGCGTTACGTTTGATAGGCAATTAACCTTCAATTCTCATATTTTAAATGTCTGTAGTAAGGCGTTGAAAATGTGGGGCTTTGTTTGGAGAACTTGCAAGCATTTGAGTTGTGATTGTTTAAAAGTTCTGTTTTGTGCTTTAGTTCGTTCTGTTTTAGAGTATTGTACTGTAATTTGGTCACCCTACTATTTAAATCAAATTGATCGATTGGAGAGTATACTGCGGAAGTTTTTGAGGTCGATCGAATACAAATTAGGAAGAAACCATACACGAGGTGTCTACTCAGAAATAATGGAAGAACTAAAATTGAAATATTTAGCAGATCGCCGTCAAATTAATGATTTATGTACTTTACATAAGCTAATTAATGGAGATATGGAATATGCAGAACTTCTACTTCATCTTGATTTTCTTTCTTCCAATAATGATCGTCGACTAAGGACAGTGTCCATATTCCGTTTACAGACGTTCTCTTCAAATGTAGGCAACAACAGCCCTGCAACTAGGATGATGAGATCGGCAAATTCTTTCAATAGCCAACCTTGGTTCGATTTATTCGATTCTAAATTTGAAAATTATAAATTATCATTAAAAAAGTATTGTTAAAATTTGTATATTATAATATTATATTATCATTAGTGTGCACGACAATTATTGTACAATTAGTAATTGTTAATAACTGTATTTCATTTGTTTTATATTAATAGTTATTATTTTGAGAATAATCCGTTATGAATTATAGTTTATTTTTTTCTATTTGTTGTAAAAAGGGGTTTCCCGTATACAAATAAATAAAATAAAAATAAAAATAAAAGACCTATAAAATTGTAGTGAATTAAGATTACATTTTTAATGGAACACCCCTTATATTACTATTTAAATCAATTTTAAATATTTTTTATTAACCATACATTATACCTAAATTTATTAGTTTCCTAGATATCGACGTTTCAAATAATAACGAATAACAATGCGATATCCGAACGTAATCGTAGTTACCCGACCAACATAAATCAGGTATGGCCTTCAAAAATAACCTGAAAGTTAAGTTCTGTCAAAATTAAATTAAATTTATTTTATTGTTTTCTTCTTGTTTTGAATGTTCTTTTTTCTGGTTTTATGAAATTTAAAACTGTGATTGTTTATATTTGAAATATGAAATGTTTTTTGATAAAATGTATACATATATGTTTTGATTGTTTTTAAGCGAATTTTAAAGTTATTTCTTCTTTAGTTTTTTAAATTGTTTTTATATTTATACTATTTTCTTGTTTCTTTTTTTTGTGGACAAGTTTTTAAAAACAAAATTTGAAACTATAATTTGATTTTTTTAGTTATTTTTTTATTCTAAAACGTGACCGACTTAATTTTCATTTTTGTAATATTTAATACTTCTTTTCTTTTCAATTGAGAATTTGAATTTTTAAAATTTAAACTATTTTTTATATTTATTCTTTCTATGCGAGTTAAAAATTCTTATAAGTTTCTTTTCTATTATTTCTTCTTGTTTTCAGACGTAATTTTTTAGTATTTAGAAATATACTTTTCATTTTTTTTAAATTTCAAATAGTGTATTAAAAAATTAATTTATTTATTTTAATATTTTAAAATTATGGAAAATTGAAATTCGAGTTTTGTCTTTAGTTTATTTTTTTTTGAGTTATTTATATTCGAATGTTTTTAAATTCTATTTTTTTTTCAAATTAATTTATTTTTTTAAATTGTTTTCAGATGTTTCTTTTTTATATTTAGAATTTTTTAATTGTTTTGACAATTTTTTTTAGAAATTCAGATTTGAAAGAAAATCTTTTTCAACAGTTGCCTTCAAATTTGAGAGAGAGAATAACATCTTTATTCGAACATGAATAAATACAAAATTAAAAACATTTACAGATGATTTATAATGTGTTAGTCTGTCCGTTTGGGCTATCGACCATCGGTCTTTCTGCCCTGTCTTGACTCTAAGTTATGTGTGAAAAATAAATATCTTTGCTAGCTAGCTTAACCGTCAGGATGAATCGAACTTATGAATTGATGTAACTTCAAATTTGATTTTTTTAGAATATTATTGTTTTAGTTTTGACGTTTATTTAGGTTTTATAATATTTAAAGACCATTTAATTTTTAAAAGTTTAATTTTTTTATATACTTGTTCTTAGGTAAGTTTTTAAAATTTTTTGTGTTTTTTAAAGACATTTTTTAATTTCATTGTTTTATTGTTACCTGAATGTTTTGAATGCTTAAAATTGATTTTACTCAATAAAAGACGCACCAAACCATCGCTCGAGGCGACGTACTCTTGACCTACCTCAATATGCTATTTATTGTCCCAGCGTATTCTTGACCTACTTTTGTAAACAGTACGTTAACCTAGGTCAAGAGTACGCTAATAAATAATTTAATTAAAAATTGATGAAATCGATGAAATGTTTCAAAAGAGAATAGTAGTTGCATTTATGATTAGACGTTCGAAGTGTAGATATAGTAAATAATAATAAATTTGTGATGAAAGTGTTAGTGTTTTCAATATAATTTGCTACTAATTATCTTGTTATCACGTAACTCGAGAAATATATTGCTAGAAATTTTTAAATTTTTAAAATTAAATCAATAAACGCTGAAATAGCAACGGTTGAAAATTTTTGGAAATTAATATGATAAATATTGTAAATTCAAGTTGTTGGATTTAATAATAATGGCTTAGAGGTACCTTTCCTAGCTACATTTTGAATAATTAGTTTTCTTGCTTTTCTAAAACAATTTTGTTATAACACAACTTTTAATATTTTCCTTTATTAAATAAATAATAAATAATAATTCTTGGTTTTGTAACAACTGTAAAAGTTGAAATTTTTAACCAGAAAATAATTAAATGTTACGTTTTTATAATTGATACTGGTAGAGCTACACTCTTGATGGAACGAGATATGTAAATTCAATGGGGTAAAACACTTGTTAAGTTTTTGGAATATTATGGAACTTAACAAGTGTTTTACCCCATTGAAGTTACGTTTTTACTTTTATTTATCGAATCGAATCTTTTTTTGTGCTATAGCTATTTTCTATTCAAATTATTTTAGATGATAATTAGCAGATAAAAGTTGACATTTGGCAGATGACAATTGATAATTGATAGTTAAAAGAAAGGACGTATAAGATTTTACGTTTTAAAAATTAATGACAAATTACAAATTATTTATAATTTTTGAAATCTTTACTCATGGTTTTTTTAGAGGCGTTTTACAATTTTTAGTCAATAGTTGACAGTTGACAATTAGCAGTTAACAATTGACAATTGACAATTGACTGTTGATAGTTGACAGTTGACAGTTGATAGTTAATAGTTGATAATTAACAGTTAACAGTTGATAGTTGATAGATAACAACTTAAACTGACAAATGATATTTAACAGATGGGAGTTGACAGATAACAGTTTATATTTGCCAAATGATAGTTGACAGATAACAGTTTATAGATGCTGTTTGATAGGTAACAGTTGTCAGTTGACAGTTGTCAGTTGACAGTTGACAGTTGACAATTGACAGTTAACAGTTGATAGTTGACAGTTGACAGTAGGCATATAACAAACGACAATTGATATATAATAGTTGACAAATGACAGTTGACAGATGACTAAAATGGGCGGGAATGAAAAAATATAGATTCAAAATAATGCATAACACATATAAATGTTTTTGGTGATATGTATTTATTCTTAAACTAGGCTCTGAATAAATTTAATTTAAACTTTTAAAAAAATATCAAAAAATCTGTACAGCTGTGAGACACATAAATTTTCTGATAACTATGTTTACCATTTTTTTACCAGTTGACAGTTAATAGTTGCCAGTTGACAGTTGACAGTTAATAGTTAATAGTTGAAAGTTGACAGTTGGCATATAATAAATGACAGTTGACAAATGGCAGTTGACAGATGACTAAGATGAACTATGTTCGAAATATTTTTACTATTTTAAAGAAAAATCGACAGTTGACACTTGACAGATGATAATTAGTAGATAACAGTTAATATTTGACAGATGACAATTGATAATTGATAGTTAGAAGAAAGGAAGTATGACCAATGACAAATTATTTATAATCTTTGAAATCTTTACTTACTTTTTTTAGAGTTTTAAAAAAAATCTGTACAGCTGTTACGTACATAAATCATTTTTACTATTTTAAAGAAAAACTGACACTTGGCAGAAGACAGATGATAATTAGCAGATAATAGTTGACATTTGACAGATAACTGATAGTTGAATAAAGGAAATATTACAATTTAAAAATTAATGACAAATGACAAATTATTTATGATTATCTTTCAAATCTTTACTTACGTTTACTTTTTAGAGATGTTTTCTATTACCGTTCTTAGTTAACAGTTCACAGTTAAGAGATGAGAGTTAAGATTTGAGTGTTGGTAGTTGACAGTTGATAGTTGCCAGTTGATAGTTGACAGTTGATAGTTGATAGTTGATAGTTGACAATTGACAGTTAACAGTTGATAGTGACAGCTGACAGTTAACAGTTGATAGTTGACACTTGGCAGTTGACAGTTAACAGCTAACAGTTGATTGACAGTTGACAGTTAACAGTTGACAATTGACAATTGATACTTGGCAGTTGACACGACAGATGACAGGTGATAGTTGACAGATGACAGATGATAGTTTACAGGTGACCGATGACAGTTGTAAGATGATAGTTGATGAATAATAGGTGACAGTTTAAGAATACGGTGTAGCCAATAATAATTTATTTCTAATACTTCAAGGTTGGTTGTTGGTAGATGTTTGTTGGTAAGTAGCAAAGTTTTTGAAATTTAAAATTCGAATGATTTTCAGAATCAAAATTTAAAGTGAAGTGAAATTCAAATTCTTTTATTTTTTAGTTTTTTTTTTTGTTTCTAAAAACTTTCTAATGATTTCTTTGTTGTTTTAAGACATTTTTTTAATATATTTAATTTTTGAATGTAGTTTGTGAAACATTTCTTAAAACGTTTTTAAAAAATGATTAAAGTGGGCGAGTAAAAATAATTGTTATTTTACTTTAGTTTTCATGATCACAATACAATCTTGTACTTGAAACTGAAAACAGTTGATGTTTTGTTCATGTGTTTTAAATAATATACATTTTAACGAAGTACGAAATTGTATTGAAAATTTCATTCAATAATAATATTTTTTAAAAAATCCAATTATTTCTACTAATTAATTTCAAAAACGTTTTTAACCTAAAATTAATTAATGTATCACGAAGTGAAAGCCTCCACAATTACTTATCTAAAATTAATTAACTGTTGAAAGTTCTTTTCTCGTAATTTCAACTTGAATTATCTTTAATTGATATTAAATCAATAATTGGCACGTTTATGGTAATATCTTGGTTGACTTCTTTTTTTCTTCTACACCTTTTAGTAAACTGCAATTTTATATAATTATAAACTCGTAACTCCAAAAATTTGCACAAAAAACGTATCATATCAAACAAGCTAAAAAATATTTTCCCCTTGTCGAAATTCATCCCCATCCATCGAATCCCACTTTTTGTCTTTTTTGTCTCTCTTCCTCTCTCTCTCTTTCCCTATCCATATCTATCTTCACGTTGCGCATAAAGTAATTTCGTATTAGATAAAATTGGATTCGTATCTGAATCGCTGTGCGGAACACGGACGTGGAATATTTCGGTTTTGATTTGGAAAAGATAGAAAGCGAGAGAAAGAGATAGGGAGAGAGAGAGTGAACGGGGGCCTGAATACCGAAGGGCTTAATCCCGTTACGCGGCCGGGATCACGAAGGGGGCGGCTTTTATACGTTTTCGGCGGTTCCGTTGCATATTCATGGGCACTGCCGGTTAAAATGCGATCCAATTATCTCTCGGGGTATCCTTCACGTAGATTTATGGATGTGCTCTCATTCATTCGAAACGAAAGTGATCAAGATAAAAGGAAACAAATATAGTAAATAAATAAATGAAAAACAATTAAAACGTTCTTATCGCGAAGGAAAATTAATATGTTTTTAATTAAAGATAAAAAAAAATATATAGAAGTAATTGTCGATAAATGAAATCCTTAAAATTTTACTTAATTGTCTTTTGTTTATTAACTCAACTGAAATTTCCAATAATTTCATCATTAGATTTCGCAATAATCGCACGAACATTAATTTTGTTATGAAAAATAATTAATTCGGTTAAACTCTCGCGTATGATACACGGATTAAAGGGTGGTTTGCCTAATATAGATATACTAGACATAGTCAAAAACTAAAGAAAGAAGTTTAATTAACTTTTAATCACCTCTCTGTTGTATTTAATCAGTAACCAAATTGTGATGTTAGTGGAGATAACTAGGGGAAAAAAATATGCACATAGAGACAGGTGGTACGTGCGTGCTGACCGTGAGGGGCGTAATTGATGATCCTGTGGGCAGACCCTTCACCAGTGTTTAGTAGTAGCAGCACTCCCGCCGTCTCATCCGAAATGCGGAATCAATTAAGTCGTTTCCGTCGTTATCAGAAACTGCGGAGGGCCAGCCGCTAAAAATTCCACTTCTTCTGTTTACTTTTTTTTCCTCTCTCCTCTTTCGCTCGCCTCGTTTTATTTTCGTGGGGGCCCGTAACGTTTTAATTGCCCCGACTGCCATAAATAACGCCAGTGTGCCGGAGCCCCGGAATCCGAATAGATCCGCCCAGAGGTCCGCAAATCATCGGTAACTGCCCGCCGAGCCCCCTTTATCCTTTATCTCGTATTCTTTTTATTAATATTTATTATTTATTAATGTTTTATACGGCCCGAGAGACGACAGCCGACAAATATATCAATGGTCCGCCGCTACTAAAAGCCTTTACGACGGGCGCCTCCACATCCATCTAAACCGTTCTCTCGACTTTTCTTTTCTTCTCCTTTTCGTTTCTTTCTTAACGACGCCGACCAGAACACCAATTAAAACGCACACGGGCGCTTCTTTCCTTAAGGAGAGGTTTTAATTACGCCGCCGCTCGATGAACGCGCGCCGCCCGAGGCCCATCGGACGATACTTGGGGAACACCAATTTGTGAATATATTAATGCACGTTAATTGATAACTATTACAGCCCAAACAAACCTACACTACACCATTAACATGTATCATATAATCAAAACCTTTATCAAATTTTTACAATTTCCTATATAGTTTTTCTTCAATTTAAGTTTAATTCAGTTCTTCCTTTACTTTGTCAAAAATTCTAGGAATCTAAAGGTAAAAATGTTCAAAAATAGTAAATATTTAGGAGAAAAAGTGCTCCAAATTTTTAGAACTATTGAAGAAAATTCTGAAAGAATAATAGCTAGAAAATTCCGACACGACAAAAAATAAACAAAGAATTTTTGCAATGTTCTAAATTTAGACGAGACATTATAGACAACAATTGGTGTAAAATTACGTATAAAAGAAAAAGAAAAGAAGATGCTGTAGAGTTTTACAAATCCAGATGAGAAAATCTTAGAAAAACTTAAAATTTGAAAATTAAAAGTTCACAAAATATTTAAAAGAAATTACTGGAATATTCTAAAATTTTACAAACTTTCTTACCTTATCTTATAGGAAATTTCTAACAATTCTTATTTCATTTTGAGCATTTTTTTCTTCTGTTACAAAATATCTCTTCTATTGCTAAAATTTTCTCTACCAAGTTTTCTAAATTTACTGGCATTGTTTTCTTCAAATTTTTTGAACTGTATGGTTCTAGTATTTGAAAATTATGTTTTCCTTCAAATTTTTGGAATTTTTCAGCAATTTCTTTGAGGATTAAAGAATTTTCCACCAATTTGTCTTCTATTTTTTTCTTGCTTCCAAATTGTTACAATTTTTTTCGGGCGTAGCATTTCTTTTTAGATTAATTTCTTTTTCAAATTGAAAAAATTTTCTTCCTGAATCTAAAATTGTTAAATAAATTTTTCTGCAATTTCTCAGTAATTTGTTTTCGAGATTTTTATGATATTCTTTAAAGATCATAGAATTGACAATCAATTTTTCTTCTATTTTTAGAACATTTTCTAGCATTATTTAGGTAACAAAACTGTTTGATTTTCAAATTGGTTTTATTGTCAACACTACATATGTTTCGCCACACTGTGGCTTCTTCAGGTGAAGAAAATATAATTTGAAAATCAAACAGTTTTGTTACCTAAATAATGAATATGGATTTTCAACACTTAAATGCCTCAACAATCAATCAATTTTCTAGCATTATTTATTCTATGTTAAAAAATGCTTTATTAAAATTGTTAGAATTTTACATTTAATTAATTGCTCACTTAACCTGTGGTGAAACATTTCTCAACTATCTTGCTTAGAATTTTGTTTCGGACGTTCTAAATATTTTTAACAATTTTTTTTCGAGTCTACTAAAATTTACTACGAATATCTTTTCCGAATTGCGAGAATGTTCTCTAATGTTTCTAGAATTTTTTAAATAAATTTTGGTTCCACATTTCTTAATCAATTTTTTCTCCTACTTTTACTGTCTTTCTAACAGTTTTCTGTATTTTTTCATAAAATTTTCATTTCTTGCTTTATTTTGTCAGAATTTTCCACGAAACTCTTCAAAATTTTATTCGGGGTTTCTAGAAATTTCCTTTCAAAATCTGTAGCGAATTATTTGCTAGTTTTTTAATATTTTCTATTTTTCTTCAACTTGAATTTTCTTCAAGGAATTTCCATCTCTTTTTTATTTTTTAGAGATTTTTCGGCACTTGTTATTCCATTTTTAGAGAATTTTGTACAATTTTTTTTCAGATTTTAAAAATTTTTCATAGAATTGTCAATTTTTCTTCGATTTTCAGAACATATTTTAGCATTTTTCTTCTATTTAATAAAATACCGTATCTTATCTAAATTTTTAAAAAATCGGACGTTTTAAAAATTTTAAGCAATTTTTTTTTTGAGACTACTACAATTTCTACCAATATCTCTTCCAAGTTGCTTTAATGATTCTAGGATTTTAAAACAAATTTTGGTTCCAAATTTCTTAGCAATTTGCCTTCTAGATTCTTTAAAAATTATAGATTTTTTTCATCAAGTTTTCTCCCACTTTTAGAAGCTTTTTCTAAGATTTTCTGTATTTTTTTCATTCCTTGCTTTATTTGGTCTGAATTTTTCATGGATTTCTTCAAAATTTTATTCGGGATTTCTAGAAATTTCTCTTTAAAATCTTTAGCAATTTTTTTTTTAGATTTCTATATTTTCTATAAATTTCTCTTCCAAATTTCTAGAATTTCTTCAATGATTGTGGAATTTTAAAATAAATTTATCTTCGCGATTGCTTCAATTTCTTAGCAATTTGTTTTTAAGACTTTTGGAATTTTCTTCAAGAAATTTCCACCTCTTTTAGTTTTTAGAGATTTTTACAATGTATTCTTTCATTTTTAGAGAATTTTCTATCAGTTGTTTATTTTTCATTCAAGCCTATTAAAATTTTCTTTAAGGTATTTCAATCTTTTTTTAATTTTTAGAGATTTTTTTGGCATTTTTTATTCCATTTTTTGTATCAATTCTTTATTTTTCATTCATTCATTTATTTCTTGCAAATTGTTAGGATTTTAATTTCAACAAATTCGAATTTTATTAGCACATTTGTCTCCTAGATTTCTAAAATTTTCTATTGAAATTACAAATTTTTTCATCAATTTCTTTCTATACTCGTACTTAGGGAGTTTTAGCATTTTTTTCCTTCAATTACTAAAGAAGTTTCCATCATTTCTTGCTTTATCTTTAGAAATTTTCTTGTATGGTTCCAAAAATTATCTTCTAGTTTTTTAAGAATTTCTTAGCAATTTCTTCAAGAATTATAGAATTTTCCACCAATTTGTCTTCTATTCTTTAGAGATTTTTCCATTTTCAAAGAATTTTTTTCATCATTTCTTGTTTTAACTTTTGGATTTTTATGATTTTCGCGCGTTCTAGAATTTTGCAGCATTTCTTTTTTAATTTTAATTTCTAAAATGTTCCAGATATAATTTTCTTCTATAATTCTAGAATTGTAAAATAAATTTTTCTGCAATTTCGCACCAAATTGATTTCCAGATTACTAAATTTTTTTTTGAAGATTATAGAATTGTCAACCATTTTTTTAACCGAAAGATAAATATCATTATTAAAGATAGTAACTTCTTCGTCCTTGTATTCATAGCTATCTTCCGTATTTTTTAACATTTTTTAGTGTTTTTCTTTTGTTTTTAATGATTTATGCCTTATGAACCTCCAGAAATTTTATCTAAATTGTTAGGATTTTCTATGGAGTTTATACAAAAATTAATTAATTGATCAATTAATCAATAATAATAGAAAATAAGATTGTGATTAACTTATGTAATTTTTGTCGGCAGTTTTTCTTCAGGATTTATGAGAATTTGAGCAATTTTTTTCCTGGATTTCAAGAAAGAAGAAAATTCTCGCAATTTAGAAGGGAATTTATTTATAATTTTATAAAATGGAAAAGAAATATTTTAGGAATATAAAAAAACATTTCTAAAAAAAAAGGTTGAATTTATGAGAAAATTGGAGAATTTTAGAATGACCTAAGAAAATTCTCACAATTGTTAAAAAATTCAAACAAAATAAAACAATTGTTAAAAGGTCTAAAATATAAAGGAAGAAATTATGTAAAATTATTGATATCTAAAATTCTTTTTATCCTAGATTTCTAGAATTTTATAGCAACTTCACGTTATCAAGGAATTTCCTTTCAAAATTACGAAAATTATCTTCTAAAACTTTCTAGCATTTTTTCTCCAGATATCTAGAAATTTACATGCTTTCTTCCTTTATCGTTTAGACCTTTTAATAATTGTTTTATTTTGTAGGAATTTTTTAACAATTGTGAGAATTTTCTCAGGCCATCCTAAAATTCTCCAATTTTCTCATAGATTCATCATTTTTTTATAAATGTCTCATTTATATTTGTAAAATATTTCTTTTTCATTTTATAAAATTGTCAATTCTTCTTTCTTGAAATCCAGGAAAAAATTGCTCAAATTCTCATTAATCTTGAAGAAAACTGGGTAAAGAAATACCGAAAAATTCATAAATTTAAAGGAATCAATGCCGTTAAACTTAGAAAATTTGGAGAAGAAAATTTTATCAATTTAAAATAGAGATTTTGTAAAAAGGAAAAAAAATACTCAAAATTAAATAAGAATACTTAGAAATTTCCTATGAGATGAGGATGAGGAGGAGAAGGAGATGCAAGTAAGAAAGTATGTAAAATTTTATAATTCTAGAATAATCCAATAATTTCTTTTAAATGTTTTGTCAACTCTCAATTTTCGTTTGCTAGTTTTTCTAGTATTTTCTCCTGCAGATAAAACTTTACAGCATCTTCTTTTCTTCTTCTTTTTTTGATAATTTTACACTATGTGTTGTCTCATAAGAATTCCTATAATTTTTAGTCTAAATTTAGAACTTTGCAAAAATTCTTTGTTTACTTTTTGTCGTATCGGAATTTTCTAGCTATTTTTCGTTCAGACTAACAATTTTCTTCGACAGTTCTAAAAATTTGGAGAAATTTTCCTCCTAAATATTTACAATTTTTGAACATTTTTAAAGGAGAAAAAGCTAAAATATTTTAGAAATCTGAAGGAAATTCTGAAAAATTCTAGAAGAAAATCCTCAAATTATTTTCAACAAATGGAAGAGAAATTGCTGGAATATTCTGAAAACATGCAAGAGAAGTAGAGAGAAAATTTTAGAAACTTAATAAAATAAAAATCTAGAATCCAAAATGAACTATCCCTTCTGAAAAATAAAATTGCTAGGAAATTTCGACAAAATAAAAGAAAAATTATCGAAATTAAAGCAATAATTAAAAATTAAAAATCTGCAGGAGATAATTTGACAAAATATTAGAAGCCTAAAAGAAAAGCTAAACACCTTTTCAATTTGGAAGAAAAATGCCTTAAAAATTCCCTAATAATGTTTGTATTAATAATTGGGATTTCCCTTTGATTATTAATAAATAAATAAATAAATATATAAATAATGGAATATTGTAGGAATCTAAAAAAAAAACTAGAAATCTAGGACCTTTGAAGAAAATTGGCACAATTTGGAAGAGAAATTGCCAAAAGAATCCAAGAAAATAAAATAAGAACTATTAGAACATTTCTATATGATAAAGCAAGAAATGGTGAAGGTTCTCTAAATCTGCAAGAGATAATATGACAAAATATTGGGAATCTAAAAGAAAAGCTAAAAATTTTCCCAATTTGGATGATTTTTTATTAATGGAATATTGTAGGAAATTTCTAGAAATCCAGGAAATTTTAGAACCTTTGAAGAAAATTCGCACAAGTTGGAAGAGAGTTTTCCAAAAAATTTCAACAAAATAAAACAAGAACTATTGGAACATTTAATAATAATAATAAACTAATCTGTTTCTATAAGATGAAGCAAGAAATGATGAAGGTTTTCTAAAATGTAAACTTATAAAACTCTGTAGGAGAAAATGCTCAAAAAATATTGGAAACATAAAAGAAAAGCTGAAAATGTCCAGAAGAAAACTTTTGCAGGTTGGAATATAAATTCCTTGAAAATGGAATATGAAAAAGAAAATGCTGAAATGTTCTAGAAATCTAGAAAGTTTTAAAGACTCCGAAGAGAAATTGATAGAAACTTCTGACAAAATAAAACAAATATTATTTCAAAAAATCAATATTAATCAATCAGTCAATGGTGAAAAGTTCTCATTATAAAAATCCATAAGAAAAAATGGTGGAAAATATTAGAAACCTCAAAAACCTTTGAAAATTATCAAAAAACTTGAAGAACGAATAATGCATGAAAAAAAAAATTGCTAAAATCTGGCAAGTTTTAATTCCTTAAAGCAAACGCAATCTGGAAGAGATATTGCTAGAAAATTTCGACAAAATAAAACAAGGATTCAAGGTGATTAAATGCCATTTTCTTCACTGTGAATAATAACTCTTCTAAGCAACTAAAAAAAAAATAAAGCAAAGATTGTTAGAAAATTTCTATAATAGTAATAAAATCTGAAATTATAAAAATTTGTAGAAGAAAAAACTGGAAAGTTTTAGAAGCCTGAAAGAAAAGCTCTAAAATACTAGAAGAAAATGTTTACACTTTAGAAAGCAACTTTTTTAAAAATTTCAATAAAGTTGAAGTAAAATTTAAATTATAGCATAACAATGCTAAAAATTATTGATAATGATAACAGTTTTGATTGATTGATAACATTAAAAGAGATTTCGTTAATTACATAAATAAAATAAATTACTGAATATTCGAGGAATCTAAAAGGGATATCTAAAAGTTATAGACTGTTGAAAGTTTTGGAGAAATTAATAGAAAATTCTGTACTGTCGAAACAAAAAAAAACTATTGGTTAATTTCTATAAGATAAAGTAAGAAATGGTTAAAATTCTAGAAATCTGTATAAGGAAATGTTATGAAATTCTAAAATAAAAGAAAAGCTGAAAAATTCCATAAGAAAATTTTACGATTTGGAAAGCAAATTCTCTAAGAGAAATTACTCTAATAATCTACGAATCTAAAAGAGACAGTTCTAAAAATCTGAGTTTTCAAAACCTCGAAGAAAATTCTCGAAATATTAAAAACTAGAAATTACTAGATATTTCAGACATCAAACAAGAATCGCATAAAAAATAGGACAGGAACCTCTGAAGTAACTTTCTACCTATTAAAAAAGAATCGTTGCTCTCAATATAATGCGAAAAAAAAAAAAATAGGACAGCTATTCTAACAGAAACCAAACAAAAATAGTTCAGAAAATTATATTGTAAGTTCCTTCAATTTACTTTTCTGAACTATTTTTGATAAAAAGGTTTTGGTATTGGTTTTCCTTTGATTTTATTACTTTCCCTATATACGAAGTATATATAGGGGAAGTATTGTTTTCGTGCGAGAAAATGTCTGTGGGTGCTGTATCTCAAAAACGAATAATCCGATTGAGATGAAACTTTAAATTTAAGGTTTTATCGTTAAAAACTGGAACTGAAAAGCTTTTGGTAAACATTCATAAACCGGAAGTGGATGTTTACTCGAGGCGTTTTTTTGGTTTTTCTCAATATTTTTCCAAATTTGAAAAATATTACATAACTTTTCAAACAAAGGTTAAAGGGAATGAGAAACTGAAGTTTTATTAAGACATGTTTTTCGTAAAATTCTTAACTTGTGAGAAAAAAATGTAACATTAGAATTTTTTAGAAAAATTTTTCTTTAACGATTCTTGAAATTTCAGTAATTTCTCCTCCACACTTTCAGTTTTTATTGCAACTTCCTTTTCAAAGAATTTTCATCGAGAATTCTACAAATTTTTACAAAGCAAAGATTTTATTCAAGAGTTTCAAAATTTTTCAGAAAGTCATTATTTATATTTATTTATAGAAATTTCTTCGTGGTTTTTGTAAACTTTTTCTATAATTTTCTCAGATGATCCATACATTTCATTTTAGATTTATAAAACTTTTTTGAGAATTCTAGAAGCCTACAGTAATTTCGTTTTCTTATCTAATAAATAAATAAATAGATATTTCCAGATTTTTAGCAAATATTTTATTCGAGAGTTCTAGATTTTTCAGTACTAGTACTTTCACTAGTACTAGTACTTTCAAGATTTTGTGTAGAGGATTCTGAAAGTTTACAGTAATTACTTCTTCATATTTCCAGAATTTTTAGCAAAGGTCTTATTCGGGAGTTTTTTTTAGAAAATTCGCTTTAATATTTATAGAATTTCCTTTGAGGCTGTTTCCAGTTATTTCTCTTCCAGATTTTAATATTATCGTATAAATTGCAATGATTTTTCCAGAACTTTAGACATTTTTCGAGTGTTCAGAAATGTCCAGTAACTTTTATTCAGATTGGAGGCTATAGATTTTTCTTGAAAATCTGTTCCTAGAAATCTAGACTCTTTTCATTCATTTCTCTTCCAGATATCAAGATTTTTTTCAAGCAGTTTAAATTGCGGTGTTTTTAGAATTTTCAAAAAAAAAAAATTGTTTATAAATTCAGAAAATTTCTAGTAAATTGCGAAGATTCAAATGAAGGCTTTTTTAGAAAATTTGTTTTTAAAAACTAGACTATTTTTGAGAGAGAAATTTTTAGTAATTTCTTCTCTACATTTCAAGATTTTTTCAACTTGTCTTCTAAATCGTAAAGATTTTCTTTGAGGCTCTAGAATTTTTACAATTTTCTTCTAGAAATCTAGATTATTTTCTCGAGGGTTCAGGAAATTTTTAGCAATTTATTCTATAGAGTTCGAAATTTTTTTTTGAAGTCGTCTTTTAAATTGCAAAGATTTTCTTTGAATGCCTAGTATTTTCTAGAATTTTTTTCTAAAAGTTTATAGTTTAGAAAATGGCCAATACCTTCTTAACAAAAATTATTTTTTTAACTATTCTTATAAATTGCGAAGATTTTTTTCAGGCCCTAAATGTTTTTTAATTCGTCTGCTTTTTGAAAATTCAGGTAAATTTCTGTAATTGCTTCTCTAGAATTCAACATTTTGTTTCAACTAGAGGCTATAAACTTATTTAGAAAGTTCTAAATTGCAGAATTTTTCTTAGAGGGTCTAGATTTTTTTAGAAAATTTTCCCCTTGAAATCTTTTCTTATTTTAGAGAAAGTTTAAAGAATTTTCAGTAATTTCTCTTATATTTATTCAACTGGTCTTCTAAATTTCTAGGAGGCTGTAGAATTTTTAGAAAAATTTATTTTAGAAATCTAGACTTTTTTTCAAGGGTTCAAGAAATTTCTAGATTTCAAGGTTATCTTCTTATCTTCTAAATTACAAAAATTTTTTCTTGGAGGCCATAGAAAATTTGTTTGTAGAAATCTAGGTTTTTCTTGAGGGTTCAGGAATTTTTCAGTAATTTCTCTTTTTTGAGGCCTTAGATTTTTGAGAATGTTCGTTCTAAAATCTAGATTCACTTTTTCAAGAATTCAAGAAAATTCCACTTATTCCTTCTATAGGTTTCAAGATTTTTTAATTCAACCCGCTTTCTAAATTGTGAAGGTTTTATTGGAAACTGTAAAATTTAAAAAAAAGATACGTTTAGAAATTTAAAAAAATTCTAACCCACCCTAAAATCAGTAAAACATAAGCGAGGGTTTTAATTAAAAGTTGTAAAACGTAAATAAACATAATATTATTGCAAAATTTAATAGATTTATTAAAACAAATTTTGAAATTTAAGAAAAAGAAAGATATAACTTTTCAAACAACCAAAAAGTTAAAGAAAAGTTAAAGTTTTATTGAAACATTTTTTTGTTCTTAATTTAATAATTTTTTTTTCTTATTGTAAAAAATATAAAATCAAACTTTAAATTTTTTTAACAGAAACTTTCTACATGTATTCTGAATATTTTTAGAAAGTTTCAAGTAGATGGCAATTGTTTTCATATATTTTTTCACACCATCAAAATTATGATTGCAATTTTTTAACGTCTCTTTAATTTGACGTGAAGTTATTTAAAAAAATCTAAAATCAAACGTTTTAATTTTTTAAGCAGTAATATTCCTACATATAGTCTCAATATATTTAGAAAGTTTCAAGTCGATAGCAATTGTTTTTATATTTTTTTCAGACTGTCAAATATATGATTGCAATTTTATTAACGTCGCTTTCTATTGACGTAAAATTTGAAAAATCTAGAACCAAACTTTTGACTTTTTAAGCATCAACATTCCTACATGTATTTTTAATTTACTTAGAAAGTTTCAAGTCGGTAGCAATTGTTTTTATACTTTTTCAGGCCGTGAAAGTTACGATTGCAATTTTTCATCGTTTCTTTCATTTGACCTAAAATTATTTAAAAATCTAAAATCAACTTTTGATTTTTCCAAGCAGCAACATTTGTACATGTATTCTGAATATATTTATATTTTTTTCAGACCATCAAAATTATGATTGTAATTTTCTTAACGTCTCTTTCATTTGACGTAAAAATAATGAAAAAAACTAAAAAGAAACCGTTGATTTTTTAGGCAGCAACTTTTGTACATGTATTTTGTATATATTTAGATAGTTTCAAGTCGATAGCAATTGTTTATATATTTTTTTCAGACCGTCAAAATTATAATTGAAATTTTGTTAACTGCTCTTTCATTTGACGTAAAATTATTTAAAAAATCTAAAATCAAACTTTTGATTCTTTTAAGCAGCAATATTCCCAAATATATTATGAATATATTCAGAAAGTTTCAAGTCGATGGCAATTTTTCTTATATTTTTTTAACACTGTCAAATATATGATTGCAATTTTCTTTGACTTAATTTGACGTAAAATGATTAAAAGATCTAAAAGCAAACTTTTGATTCTTTTAAGCAGCAACATTCCCACAGATATTCTGAATATATTTAGAAGGTTTCAAGCCGATAGCAATTGTTTTTATAATTTTTTCAGACCGCCCAAATGATAATTGAATTAAATTTCCACTTAAACTTGTTGATATTTTTAATAAAAGTAACTTTGAAGAGTTTTTCTTTTAATTATTTAAAAACTAATAATAAACTATAGGAGCTAATAGAAATTTATATAAGAAGTGAATATAAATAATTTAAAATTGAGCAAATAATTAAGAATAACCTGGTAGTTTTCGAGAAAAATATAGGGAAAGTATTATGATGGCCACATCACCATTTTTAATTATTTCTCTATGATACTATCCTTTCAACGTTATTGGATCTTTGAATAATTTAATCAGTACAAATGCTGGTGGTCTAAAAATTTAAAAAAAAATATTCTCGAACTTAATATCAAAGATTTTTAGCAAGCTTAATGCTTTAAGTATTAATACTTCTATTGTATATCTGTCGAAACGCAAGATAAAGAAATGATTTTATTTCTTATTAAAAAAATTAAAAAATCATTCCAGAGAATTTAGAAAGTAATATATACTTTAAATATTTATTAGTTATGAGCTTCTAAATATGATTTTTGGTTAATTTTTAAAGGTAAAAGATTAAATTCCCTTTCTACCAGAGTGTTACTTCTTTTATTTCCTGTTTCCTATCCATGTCCACCCACCATATTTTTACTTTTGCTTTTGTCTGCATTTACATTGTAATGACTTGGGTTAAAAGAATGTTTTACTTTAAAAAAAAAACATGATTTGTTTCAGTTTAATATTTTTGAATTCTCTCTGCTGCAATTATTTCTATAAACTGTATTTTCTACAGGTACACTGTATAGGTTAAGAAATACACCTTGGTAATGGAGAGTAGTTGTTTTATTTTAATACCTTCTTACATCTCGTATATTAAATTTCTGTGTATTTGTAGTTATTTTTGTATTGATTGTAAAATTGTATTTGAGCAAACGATACCACTTAATATATTAATTACATCACCAAACATAATCACGTTTCTATTCTCCACTCAAATATCTTTACGATCACAACATTCACAATAATCACAATCATGTCTTCTCGTTGCAACGAGATAACGACGGATCAGGCGAGCGAGTTCAAACATCGTTTTACGATTATTAGATTTGACGGCTGACACGAGTTGTAATGATGCTATTTTTTTTTTCCCGTCGATTTCGTAACAAACATTGTAATAATGACGCTATTTTTTCCCCATTGTACGTTTGCCTAACCAATTTGATTGCGCGCCTTTGTACCGTTGCGCCGTGTCCATAATTTCATCACCGTTTGGTCCGTCTGCAAGTTTCGGGGGGCTGTTCATTAGAAGAGGGTTCTAATGATCCCCAGGGACTGGCAATCAGTTGCTCTTCTGCTACTGATACGGGGTGGATAATGGAATAACTGCGTACATACGCGTCCTTTGGTGAGGTGGTGCAGTGTTGTTAATTTACTTGTTTGTGGACGTATTACAAACCACCCCCCCGAGGTGAAATGATTCATGATATCTGAATTTATTTACTTACTTCTAGTAGATGTTCGCATTACCATCCATCGATGTTTAAACAGTTAGTCTATATTTTTGCAATTGCAAATTGCTAACATTTATAGTATTCGAGAAGTATAAGCTTATAATTAAAAATACAAAAATATAAATATAGTAAATAATTATTAAATTAACTGTAGAAATTACCTATATTATAATTTTAATTCTCAGTAATAAAAATAATTATTTATTCTTGTGGTTAACCCTAAGAATTTTTTATTTGAGTTGAAAGATCGTCTACAAGAGTAGACATCGTGCTTTCCTTCAAGTTCATTTATATTTTACATAAACATCTCCAATAAAGCTTAAATGAATAAATGGATATTAAATTAATACTTAAAATCGGTTGAATTATTTTCTTTATTGTAAAATTAAATACTTTCAAGGCTTATTTCTAAGTAATATAATTACTTTTCCTTTTTTGTTGGTATTATTAGTGTAAATAATTTCCAAGCCCTTAATATTTATTTAAGGGATAATTAACAGGCAAATGGACACGCTGAATGTGTCAACAACTGGGCATGTGCATTGTAACAGATGTATAAAGGATTTGGCCCGAAACAGGATTAGAATTACACGGCGTTACACATGTCGAAATCGAGACACAAGTCCCCTTTCCTCCACCCCTCGCAATTCTTTCACCGTTTGTAGCACCCGCAAATCAATGGGGATTAAAAGTTTTCTATTTTTTTTTATATAGCGTCCCCCGTCGCGATTTTCTGCACTTGTTACCATAGTGTAGGGATTAAATGCGAAACAATTTTCACCCTCCTCTTTTTTCGATTCGAAATTAATGATACACTTACTACATGTATTATTTGAACGGTTTGTTAATTAGCGACTTACTTATTTTGGTTAAATATTTCTCTTATATTATATTTACCCTATTGATTTTTTTCAGAATGTGCTGTTCTATTTTAAAAGAATTTCCCAATTATCCCTTTTATGTAGGTTCTTTTTTTATGTCTATAATTTTCCAGCTTTTCTTTAAATATTTCACAACAATTTATTACAGAGAATGTTGACGTTCTAGAAATTTCTGTTCTAGATTTATAGAATTTACAACTAGCATGTGATAATAATAATGTCTCTTGAAAATTTCTTAAATTTTTTTAGCATTAAAATTAAAAAACATTTTTTAATAATACTTGCTACTACTACTAAACATCTTTATTTATAGAAAAAAAAAAGTACAATACTTGTAATAAATTAAATTAAATAAATTCTAATGTGAGACACTGGCATCTAGTTTTCTGTCCAACGGCTATCGACCCGCGGTCTTTCAGCCTGTAATTATCTGTCATACAAACGTCATGATTGCTAATGTCTTGTTGTGTTAACTGTCAGTTGTTCTTCAAACGTCATGATCGCTAATGTCATTGAGAAGTGAGGTGATGAATTGATAGATGGTGATTTCGGGGTGTTTATATCGAGGTGTTATTAGGGGATTGCGGGGGATACACATAAGGTTAAGGATCTCTAGGTTATGTGGGTTGGTTGCAAATTTTTGGGCGAGGAATGAAAGGCGTTCATCAATGGGAGTTAGATTAGTTAAATGGTATAGGAGGGTATTTGATGGATTGTGTATGGGATTGAGTGGGTGTCTAATTTTTGTTAGTGTACTTGCTATTATTAAGCAATTTCCCTTTTATTTATTTTTTCCTTATTTCTATAAGTTACTTAAAGGTTCTACAATTTTATAGCAATTTTGCTTCTAGCAAGGTTTGTTACTTTTTTTATTTAAAATTATCTAGCTGGTTTGTTTCAAGACTTTTTCAGCAAATATCCATTACAAATTTCTAAAATTAGGATTTGCAAATTTCTAGTAATTTTTTTTACTAAATGCATAGAATTTTCCTGAACTTTTTCCTTAATTTAAAAAAATCAATCCTTTTAAACACGAATTCAATTAATTTCTTCTGTTTTTTTTAGCAATTCTCTTGTTTTCTTTCCATATTCTAAGAAGTATCTTAAGGGTTCTAAAATTTGATAGCAATTTTTGTTCTGAATTTCTACAATTCATAGCAAAGTTTCTTGCTTTATTTTATCAAAATTTTTCAGCCAGTTTATTTCAAGAACTTTCCCTTTCTTCTCTTCCAGATTTATCAATTACTCTAGATTTTTACTTTCCAGCAAAAGTCTCTTCACTTCCAGATTTCTTTTCTTTAATATATCTTGAATTTTTCAATATTTCTCATTTAATTTATTTTGCTATCAATTCAAGTCTTGGAGATTTCTAAAATTTTCTAACCCTATGTTCCAGAATTTTTTCTAGTAATTTTTAATACAAATTTTCTGCTTTATCTTTTTTTTCTAGCAATTCCTCTTCCAAATTCTTAGAAGATTCTTAGAGGGTTCTAGCATTTATTTCTTTTTCTGTCAAGTCTGTATCTTGTTTATTATCAGAACATTATCTTGTTCAATATATCAGAATTTGTCTATAATTTCTTTTTAAAAATACTAGAATTATCTTCGAGATTTCTAAAATTTTCTAATATTGTGTTTTCTTTATATTTTTCGAGTGCTTCTATTTTGTAGCAAATGTTATTCTAAATTTTTAGAATTTCCAACATGATTTGTAAATTTTTATTATTAAAAATTTTCCAGCAGATTTATTTTAAGAATTTTTAGAATTTTCTTATATGGTTCCAAAATTTTCTTCCAAATGAAAAGAATTTTCCAGAATTTTTTAATTTCTTTAAAGATATCTAGTAATTTATCAATCAATTTTTTAAATTCCTTTGAGAATTCTAAAATTTTAGAGTAATGTCTCTTCCGAATGCAGTTTTTTTGTTTAATTTTTCCACAGAATGTTGTTTTTTTTTTGAAAAATTTTCTTAGTTTTTTAGTTTCTTACTTTATTTCTAATATTCTATATTTGTTTAGAAATATCTAGCAATTTCCCACCAAAATAACTGTAATTATTTTATAGTAATTAATGTCCTTAAAAGTTTCTTAGAGGCTCTAAAATTTGATAGAAATTTTAAAAATTGAAAATTGGTTTATTGATATTTTCCAGTTGGTTTATCTCAAGAATTTTCCAGCAAATATCCACATTGCTAGAAATTACTTATTTGGTTCTTATTTTTTAATAAATTTTCTTCAAAATCTACAGCATTTTACAATTTTTTTTCTTTATTTTTTCTCGAATTTTTTCTTAATTAATTCTTGTTTTATCCTATTTACAATCGATTTAATGAATTCATAATAACTTCTCTATTTTTCATGTAGTTTTCAATATTTCAAGCTTTGTATTTCTAGAAAAATTCTTTTCCAGATTACTAGATCCTAGAGGATTGTACAATTACTATTTTAGATTTCAAGAATTCACTCTTCCAATTTTCGAGATTTTCCGCAGTTTTTGACTTTATCTTATTAAAATTTTCAAAACATCTTTATTATTAAATTATTATTATTTATTTATAGTATGAGACTTTTTTAGTAATTTCTCTTTCAAATTGCTAGAATTCTCATCAAGGTTTTTAAGAAATCATTAAAGATCTTTAAACAAGTGAAGTAAGGAATAAACTGTGTGTTATTTTTATTTACAAAACACTTCACGTAAACTCGAACCAACAATAGTGATTAAAGATCTTGAAAAATAGAAATAAAAATACTGAAACCTTTTAGAAATTTAGAAATAATTAGAATATTTTCGAGAATTTTTCGGTAAATCTTACTTTATCTTATCAAAATCTTGTTTTATTGTTTAAGAAATTTCACTTCCAAATTTGCAGAATTCTCTTTCTTCAAGCAATTTTTATTCGAGATTCCTAGAAGTTTCTTAGAGGATAATAAAATTTTCTAACAATTGCTATTCTAAATTTCTAAATTCTTTTAGCACTTTTCGAGAATCAATTTTTATTGTATACTATTGCTTTTCCTTTCAATTGCTAGAATTTTTTTCGAGAGTTCTAGAATTTCTTCAGTATTTTTCTAAAATTTTGTATTTTTTTCAAGTTTCTTACCTATCTTATAAGAGTTCTTCCAAAATCTATAAATTTTCTTTCAGGATTTTGAAAATAGTATAAATAATACTATATCTACGTCTATATAAAAGAAAAATAATTATTTTCTAGATTTAAACAAGTTATATATATATTTATTCTAAAAAAAAAATAAACAGGATATCATTATAAAATATTGTATTTAACAGTTAATACTATAATAATATCGCTGGTCCATCATATATTTATATATTTTCCGCTTTTTTCTTGAATGTTCAAATATTTACATTTTCATTTCAGCAGTTCTCTTTCAGATAGCTATTTTCCTTCTAGATTATTAGAATTTTCTAGCATTTTCGTTTTCACGTTTTTTATCTCATTGAATTTTTCTAGTAAATTTTAATATATTTCTCAGAATTTTCATTTCATTTTGATTTCTCCCCTATTTTGGAGTAGTTATCAATGTTCCTTGCTTTATCTTGTTTCTAGTAATTTTTCTATCAGATTCCTAGAAGTTATAGGGTTTTTCTAGATTTATAGAATTTTCTATCATTTTGTTATTAATTTTTGAGAATTTCTCGCAATTTATTACTTTATCTTATTAAAATTTTCCAAAATCTTATCAGAATTTTCAGTAATTTCTTTTTCAAATTGCTACAATTCTTTTCTAAGATTATCTCATCCAGATTCATAGGATTTTTTCTTTTATATTTTCAATAATTTCCAAATATTTATTCTCTCAAAATACTATTTCAAAATGTTCTACAATTTCACGACAATTCTTACTTTAGCTTATTAAAAAATGGTTTATTGTTTCAGTAATGTCTCTTCCAAATTGTGAGAATTCTCTGCCAGAGTTCTAGTTTTTTTTTCTTTATTATTATTATTATTATTATTATTGAAAATTGTTGAAGTTTTCTTCCAAGCGTCTTATTATTATTCATTATAGTTTCCATAAATGTTGAGTATTTTACTTCAATTTTTAGACAATTTTTTCAGATTCAAGAAGTTTCTTAAAGGATTCAAATGTTTCTGTTCCAAGTTTCTATAATATCTTATGATTCTTCTAGAACGCTCTATCATTTTTTACTTTATCTCATTGTATTTTTCTTGCAAATATTATTTTATTTGATCGTGACTTTCAGGAAATTTCTGAAAGTGGTTAGAATTTTTCTTGGAGATTCTAGAGTTTTTTTTAATTTTTCTGTTTCAGATTTTTAGCATTTTTCACTTTTTCTGTATTTATATTTCGTGTCTTTTTTAACGCTTCTTAATTATCTCATCGGAATTCTTCAAGGATGTGTAACTTATCTTTCAAGGTTTAGAATTTTTTTTTTGCATTGATGATACTATAAATAATTTTACCTTGACAGTTGTAATACATATATTTATGTCTTACTACACACCAATAATATTAAATATATATTTTCTTCCATATAGATGAAACATTTTCTAACAAATCTTAATTGCTAGAATTTTTTTCGATCGTCCTTCCTAATTCAGGTTTTTATAATTTTTGAGTTTAATTTTTAGACAATATTTCAATATATCTTGCTTTACCTTTTCTCTATTAATTTTTCTTGCAGATTCATAGAAAATTCTTAGAGAATTTCAAAATTTCTACTCTAAATTTTCAAATTCTCGCAGAATTTTTTAAATAATTTTTTACTTAAATGATTGCTTTTTTCTTAGAAATTTTATTTTATTTGATCGTGATTTTAATGGAAGTTCTAGAAAATTGCTAAAAAGAAATTAGTGTAGATTTATAGGATTTTGTTTTGTTTCAGATTTCTAAAATTCTCCAGTATTTTTTTGGGTATTTTCGGTTCAATTTTTAGACAATATTTCGATATTTCTTGCTTTTTTTCCATTAATTCCTAGAGGTTTCTTAGAGGAATACAAATTTTTCTAACAATTACTATTCTAACTTTCAAAAAATCTTTTAGCATTTTTTTTTGTTTTTTTCCTTCAACACCTTATTTTATTTGATCGTTATTTTAAAGAAAAACTTTTGAATTTTCTAGAAATTTCTGTTTCTTTAATATTCTTTGAATTTTGCCATGTTCTCCTCGTTCATTCTTGTGAATAATACTTTATCTTATTGTAATATTCTTAGAAATCTTATGTTAGTTCGTGATTTTGAAGAAATTTCTAAGATTGCTACAGTTTCCTTCGAGAGTTCTAAAATTTTCAAATTTCTGTAGTTTCTCGAGTATTTTTTTTCAAATCTACATGATTTTTTAAATGTTTCTTACCTATTTTATTAGAATTTATGCAAAAATTGTAATTTTTTTCTAAGGGGTTCGGAAAAATTCTACATAATTATGATAATCTTGATTTAACTATGAGATTTTTGATTTCTCTTCTAAATTACAAGAATTTTTTTTGGGGGTCGTAGAAATGTCTATTTTTTGTAAATTTAAGTTTTTATAATTCTTGTGTATTTTAAGTTTAAGTTTTTAGGTAATATTTCAATATTACATGCTTTATTTTATTTCCTCAAATTCTTTTCCTGATTCCTAGAAGTTTCTTAGCATAATCAAAAATTTCTAACAATTTCTAAAATTTTTACATTTTACACTTTATCTTATTGGTTTTTTCTTGCTAATCTCATTTTATTTGATCGTGATTGCTAGAATTTTTTTTTTAAGTGTTTTCGTTACAGATTTTCAGAATATTTGGCTATTTTTCTAGGTTATTTTTTGTGATGTTCCCATTTTCTTTGCGTATTGATTCGATGTTATAATTTTCCATAATTTTCTTCAATAAGTTTCTCAGAAAATTCCAAAATTTTTAACAATTTCTGTTCTATATTTCTAACAAATTTTATAATGTTTCTTTCATTTTTCTAAGAATATATATCATTTTTTACTTTAATTTATTGTATTTTTCTTGCAAATTTTGTTTTATTTGAAAGTGATTTTTAATAAATTTTTAGAAAATCGCTAAACTTTTTCCCCTGCCTTCTAGAATTTTTTAGTTATTTTTATTGTTTTAGATTTCTACGATTCCCCAATATTTTTCTTAAATCTTTAACATTTTTTCAATCCGCGTAAATTTTCTTGTATAGTTTTAGAAAATTCTCGCACTATATGAAAGAAATTTTTTCTAGCAAATCTTAATTGATTTACCAAAATTTTCTTCTTTCTTTAAATTTGCTAGAATTTCTTACGAATGTTCTACTTATTCCTCATTCGGGATTTAAAATTTTTGAGTCTAAAAATACTCAAAAATATTAAATCCCGCATGAGGAACAAATAGAAACTTTGTGGGAAATTCTAGCAAATTTGAACAAGGAAAATTTTGATTTCTTAACAATATTTGAATATTTCTTGTTTTATTATTATTTTTTTCATTAATTTCTCATTTCTCAGTTTCATAGAAGTTTCTTAGAGGATTTAAGATATAATTTCTTGAGGTTGATTTAAAATACGCGGCTTTTGTACAATAAGCCCTTCAGACTTACTTCGATAAGTAAGTTAAAAATATTCTAGATCATTATGTGTTCTAATTTATTGTAGTAGGTAAAAATAGCGCTAAACCAGTTTAGAGATTTTGCATGGTAGGTCAATATTTAAATAAGTGAATCTCTAAAATACACGTTTGTTATATTTAATTGAAATTTCAATATATTTGAATTAATTCTTATTAGAACTCACTATTGGAATTAATTGGATGAATTACGCGAATTAAAAATTACATCCCTTACGTACCTATAAACAATACTGATAAAAGTTGGTTCTATTCCGCTGAAAAAAAAAAATCGATCGTACTGCTTAATTCCTGCGGCTGTTGGAAACATGCAAATGATTAAAGGCGAGTTAATAATCAGGGAGGAAGAGGAAAAAAAAGAGGAGAGAACCCGCAGTAAACGAGTGGTAATTCGCCCCTCACAAAAGGCCGGATCTCCCCGGCCGGAAAAACCGATCAGCAATTTAAATTTCCCCGCGCGATTTTTTACGTTCACCCCATTATATATATTTTTTTTTGTGCGGCCACCGACTCTATTAATAAACCACCCCAATATTAATACTAATAAAACCCGAAGAAATCATTCCCATCACATTCCTTTTAAACACACGATTGATGGACTAATCTGGACCGAGTATTGTGTACAAGTGTAAACAGCTCTGTTGGTGGTTGTGGTATTAAATACCCCTAAATTATAACGTTAAGTAATGCGTAGTCATTTTTTAATGACACCGTGAAACTCGGTTAAAGTACGGGCCGTCGATCATCCACCGTCACAAAAGGGTTTAACGTTCGGGATGACGTTGAAATTCTTCACGCCATTGAAATACCCGTGAATGATGATACATTAATTTAACCCAAAATATCATTAAATATTTTATTTTTTTATAGGTATCTGTTCTATTTGCAGATTGTCATCGAAATTCATCGAGGGAGGATCGGGCCGTGTATCACGTCTGCGGAGCAAACGAATCGAAAATAATTCTCACAATTGAATTTCGCCAGCGACGAGATGTGTACGCGTCGCGACGCCCACCGTCGCTCGTCCCTTTTTGTGCGCCGATCCCTCGCTCGTCCATAGAATCGATAAAACAGGGATCTCTCCGGGACTTAATCCTTTTTGCCCGTCGTCCGCTTTGCAAAAGTACACCTAATCAGAGATTAAATTACAGACTGGGAATCCGTAATTACAAGTGGAGGGTAGACGACGTGTATTTATTTACTTATTTTTTATTCCAACGACGAAAAATACACAAAATTATACACTATATTTATTTACATGTAAAGTCAGGTTTTAAAGCTGAAGAATTGCAGAACTCTAAAATTCCAAAGCTCTAAAGTATTCTTAAACACTAAAATCCTAGAATTCCAAAACTTTAAAACTTTAGAATCTGAAAACATAAGAGTACAAGAATTCCAAAACTCTAAAACACAAAACTCCAAACCCTACAAGTTTAAAACACGTAAATGTAAGAATTCCAGATCTTTAAATCTCTAATTAGAGGTTAATTAAAGGCTTGGTGTTGTTTCACAATTTTTATATAATTCTCTATATTTTTTAATCTATAGATTTCTAGAACACGTACATTTAGAAGTTCTAAAACTCCAGAATTCCGAAACACAAGAATCCGAGAATTTCAAAACTCTAAACCCCTAAAGCCCAAAAGTTCTAGATTTCTAAAATACGAGAATCTAAGAATTCAAGACCTCTGAAAATCTAAACCTATAAAAATTTTATATTCTAAACTTTATAACTCTAAAATTGTAAATCACGTAAATCTAGGAGTTTCAGAAGTCTAAACCTCTAAAGTTCTAAAACTTACGAACTCTGAATCTCTAAAATTTTAGTGTTCTTAAAAAGTTTAAAACGCGCGAATCTAAGAATTCCAAGTCTGTTCTAAAACCCTAGAATTTTCAGAACACAAGAATCTAAGAATTTTAGAACTCTAAAATAGTAAACCTCTAAAACGTTAGTATCACAAGAGTCGAAGAATTCTAAAAATTTAATCTCTAAAAAAACGTGAATCTAATCAGATTTTTAAAACTTTAAAAGTTCTAAAGCTCTAGAATTCTAGAACACGTAAATTCAATAATTCCAGAACTCTAAAACTCTAAGGTTATAAAGCTATAGAATTTTAGAGCATGAGAATCCAAGAATTATAGAACTCTAAAACTCCAAAGCTCTATATTTCTAGAACAAGATAATCTAAGCTAAGAATTCAAGAACTCTAATATTTTAGAATTAAAATACACAAAAATCAAGAATTCTAAAATTCAAAAACTGAAAACTGTAAACTCTGGAATTTTAAAACACATGAATCCAAGAGTTCAGGTCTTAAAATCTGTAAATTTATAAATTTCTTGAATTCTGAAACAAGAAAATTTAAGAGTTGCAGAACTCAAAACCTCTTAAAATTCTAAAGCACCAGAATTTAGAACATGAAAATGCAAGAATGTTCGAAATCTAAAACTCTAAAACGAGAAGGCAAGAATTCCAAATTCTCCAAAGCTCTAAAACTATAGAATTCTAAAACACGATAATCCAACAATTGCAGAAGTATCAACCTCAAAAGCCTGAAAGCTCTAGATTTCTAGAGAACGAGAATCTAAGAATTCAAGAACTCTAAAACTCCCAACCTCTAAAACATTAGAATTCTAAAAGACAAGAATCCAAGAATTCCATAACTCCAACACTAAAAACTGTATACTCCAGAATTTTAAATCACGTGAATCCAAGAATTTCAAATCTCCAAAGCTCTAAATTTCTAAATTTCTAGAAATCTAGAACACGAAAATTCAAAAATTCTAGAACTCTAAATTTATAAAGCTCCAGAATTTTAGAACACGATAATTCACAAATTTTTGAACTCTAAAACTCTAAAGCTTCAAAACTCTATAATTCCAGATCTCTAAAACTCTAAAGTTCTAAATCTTTAGTATTCTATAACACGAAAATTCAAGAAGCTCTATATTTCGAGAGCATGAGAATCTCAGAACTAAAGAACTCGAAAACACAGAAACCTAATAATTCCAAAACGGAAACTTTAGAATTTTGAAACATATGAATCCAAGGATTTCAAATCTCTAAAACTCCACAGTTCTAAATCTCTAGAATTTTGGAACACGAAAATTTAAAAATTCGATAACTCTAAAGTTAAAACCTCCAAAATTTTAGAACACGAGAATTCATGAATTTTAGAACTCAAACTCTAAAGCTTCAAAACTTTATAATTCTAAACCACAAGAATCCAAGAATTCCAGATCTCTAAAACCCTTAAGTTCTAAATCCTTAGAATTCTTTAACACGAAAATTAAAGAAGCTTAAAGCCCTAAAGCTCTATATGTCTAAAGAATGAGAATCGAAGAAGTAAAGAACTCTAAAACTTTAGAATTCTAAAACACAAAAATTTAAGAATTCCAAAACTGTAAACTCTAGAATTATAAAACACGTGTATACAAGAATTCCAAATTTTTAAAACTCCAAAGTTCCAAATCTCTTGCATTCTAGAACACTAAATTTCAAGAATTCAAGAGCTCTAAAGTACTATAGCTCCAGAATTTTAGAACACGAGATTTCAAGGATTTTAGAACTTTAAAACTCTAGAATTTTTAAAAACAAGAATCCAAGAATTGAAGAACTCTAAAATACTAAAACTCCAAAACTCTACAATTCTAAAACACAAAAAAAAACAAGAACTCTAACCCATTCAAGCCCTAAAGCTCTAGATTTAAGAACAAGAGAATCTAAGCTAAGTATTCATGAACTCTACACCCCTAAAATTTTAGAATTCAAAAACACAAAAATCCAAGAATTCCAAAACTCAAAAACTGTAAACTCTAGAATTTTAAAATACATGAATCCAAGAATTCCAGATCTTAAAACCTCTAAATTTATAAATTGAGTTCTGAAACAAGAAAATTTAAGCAGAACTCAAAACCTCTTAAAATTCTGAAGGACCAGAATTTAGAACATGAGAATGCAAGAATGTTAGAACTCTAAAGCTCCAAAGCTCTAGAATTCTAGAAAACGAGAAGCCAAAATTCCAGAAGTATTAACTTTAAAAGTCTGAAATCTCTAGATTTCTAGAGCACGAGAATTCAACTTCTGAAACTTTAAAATTCTAAAGGACAAGAATCCAAGATTACCATAACTCCAATACTAAAAACTGTAGACTCTAGAATTTTAAATCACGGGAATATAAGAATTTCAAATCTCCAAAGCTTTAAATTTCTAAATCTCTAGAAATCTAGAACATGAATATTTAAAAATTCCAGAACTCTAAAGTTATAAAGCTCCGGAATTTTAGAACACGAGAATTCACAAATTTTAGAACCCTAAAACTCTCAAGCCTCAAAACGCTATAATTCTATACCACAAGAATCCAAGAATTCCAAAGTTCTAAATCTCTAGAATTTTATAACAGGAAAATTCAAGAAGTCTAAAGCCCCAAAGCTCTATATTTCTAGAGCCTGAAAATCTCAGAACTAAAGAACTCTGAAACACAGAAACCTATTAATTCCAAAACGGAAACTTTAGAATTTTGAAACATATGAATCCAAGGATTCCAAATCTCTTAAACTTCACAGTTCTAAATCTCTAGAATTTTGGAACACGAATATTTAAATATTTCAGAACTCTAAAGTTAAAACCTCCAGCATTTTAGAACACGAGAATTCATGAATTTTAGAACTCAAACTCTAAAACTTCAAAACTTTATAATTCTAAACCACAAGAACCCAAGAATTTCAGATCCCTAAAACTGTAAATCTAATAAACACGTGAATCCAAGAATTCCAAATCTCTAAAACTCCAAAGTTCTAAAACACTCGAATTCTGGAACACGAAAATTTAAAAATTCGATAACTCTAAAGTTAAAACCTCCAGAATTTTAGAACACGAGAATTCATGAATTTTAGAACTCAAACTCTAAAGCTTCAAAACTTTATAATTCTAAACCACAAGAATCCAAGAATTCCAGATCCCTAAAACTGTAAAGTTCTAAGTCTCTAGAATTTTATAACACGAAAATTAAAGAAGCTTAAAGCCTGAAAGCTCTATATGTCTAGAGCATAAGAATCTAAGAACTAAAAAGCTCTAAAACTTTAGAATTCTAAAACACAGAAATCTAAGAATTCCAAAACTGTAAACTCTAGAATTTTAAAACACGTGTATACAAGAATTCCAAATTTTCAAAACTCCAAAGTACCAAATCTCTAGGATTCTAGAACACTAAAATTCAAGAATTCCAGAACTCTAAACCTCTTAAGTACTAAAGCTCCAGAATTTTAGAACACGAGATTCCAAGGATTTTAGAACTGTAAAACTCTAGGATTTTTAAAAACAAGAATCCAAGAATTGAAGAACTCTAAAATACTAAAGCTCCATAACTCTACAATTCTAAAACACAAAAAAAAAACAAGAACTCTAACCCTTTCAAGTCCTAAAGCTCTAGATTACTAAGACACGAGTGCGTAACATTTGAAAAACTCTTAATCTCTAACCTCTAAAACATTAGAATTCTAAAATTCGATCCAAGAGTTCCAAAATTAAAAACTGTAAACTCTACAATTTTTAAACACACGAATTCAATAATTCTAAAGCCCCAATGCTCCAGCTTTTTTGAAACACGAGAATCAAAGAATTTAAACCTTCAAAACTTTAGAATTCTAAAACACGAAAATACAAGAATTCCAAAATTCAAAACGGTTAATTTTAAATCAGGTGAATCTAAGAATTCCAGATATCTCAAACTTTGAAGCACTAGAAATCTAAAAAACAAAAATTCAAGAATTCCAGAACTTTAAACCCCTCAAGTTCAAAAATTCCAGAAATTTAGTACATGTGAATCCAAGAATTCTAGAACTCTAAAGCTCAAAAACTCTAGAATTTTAAAACAAAATAATCCAAGAATTCCCGAACTCTAAACCTAAAGTTCTAAAACTCCAGAATTTTAGAAATCTAAAAGCTCCCAAGCTCTAGAATTCTAAAAAAAAAAACAAGAACTCATCAATTCCAAAACTGCAAAACTCAAAACTGTAAATTCTAGTATTATAAAACACTAAATCCAAGAATTCTAAATGTCTTCTTCTTCTACTTTTTCTTCTGGTGCCGTCTCTTACCGGACGTTGGATATCATCATTGTCACTTTCACCTTATTTACAGATTTACTGGATCTTATTTTTATGGAAAACTTTTGATTATTCTATATTTCTAACAATATAAAACTTAAAACCCTAGGAATTTAGAACAGAATTAAAAAACCTTTTCTTAGTTTTAATATACGTAGAAGGTTTTAGAATTATTACCTATTCTAGAACTCTACTGGAATCAAAAATTAAACTTGAACTTTCAACATCTAACAGCCTCAACTATTCAGTTATCAAAAATTAAGGATATAGGAAAAACTCTGGAACTATAAAATAATAAATCTCTAAAGCTTTAGAACTGTGAAGGCGGAGAATCTTTAAACTCTAGAAATTTAGAATTTAGAATCAAAGATTTCTTTGTGTTCTTTAATTTCAGAAATATTTTTTATTAAATTCTTATTAGATTTAGATTTTTGTCTCATAGATACAAAACGTGCACACGTGCAAAACTGCAAGAGACTGAAAGCATTTTGAATTATGGAGGAATATAAATCTATTAAGAATTCTATAACTATACAATAAAACAAATTTAATCTCTTGAAATGGAAACACTAAATACTAGGTATTTACAGTTATAAATTATCTAAAATACTAAGACAATTTCAAATAATCATGATTTTCTTCGGGAATGTAAATTATACACAGATTGATTAACATTGATATTTTTTTTTTTAAATTTATTGTTGATGAATTATATAAAGTGATTATTTCTATTTTATAAATTTGTTCGGCTGTCCACTTGTCGACCCGTGGGAGTAAATAAAATGAAGAAATCTTACGCAATCAATAGAACACAATAGGGCGGTAATAAAATTAGAGTAATGACGTCGGAGGGCCGAAGGGAGTTGGTGTTTATTGAAGTGTGCCCTGAACAGCTAACTGTATTGTCCGAGCGAATGCACCCGGAGTCGTCCTAATCCGTTTACACGGACCTTTACAAGCCTCGCTGGCTACGGTCACCCCTGCACCCCCTACGAACCCCACAGAACCGAGACTCAACAACCTCAACTCAAGACGGCACCGCATCAAATTCGTTCTGAAACACCTACATTTAAAATAATTGATAATATAAATTATTGGACCAATATATCTATAAATATATTCCACGTTTAATACAAATATGAGATATTTGTAAATTGATCGTATTCACAGTTGAATCAATTTCTTAAGTCTTCTTTGTGGTATATTCAAAGATTTAGTGGTTTTTCCTTATTCACCTTTGCGGCTTGCTGTCTGGGCTTTTATTGTTGGTGTTTTTGACTAACAATATCAGTGAGAAATAGTCTATAAGAGTACGGTACGTCAATCGATGTTTGTTGTGGTAGGTCAAGATTACGCTATAGATCATATACAGATCATTACAGTAGACCAATATTGTGATACTCTAATTAATGATTTACTCTGGTAGGTCAAATATACTCTATTTATTGGTTTATTATTACAAGATAATAATAAATTACTAAAATAAAAATTCTGTTATATAAATAAAGTAAAAATTGTGTTTATTTTATGATTAAAGATGTATAACGAAATCGTAAATGAGTTAATAAATTACTTATTATTTTATAATTTGTATAAGCAGTGATATCCAAACATATTAAAATAAAAAAATATATTTGAAGAAAGAAAGACTTTCGGTATTTACATGCAACAATTCGCAAGTAATTTCAGTATTGCAGTTGCGAGGCACAGCAAACCTGCCCAATAAAACCTACAGCGATGCAACCCGCGATAAATCATACCATTCGAGGGGTAATCAGTAATCAGAGGTTTATGAGGAATTTTAAAAGCGCCCATAAAATCTAATCCAACCGACTACCGTACACCAGTAATTATCATTAGTCTCTGCAAAGTTTTATGATCCGACTGTTTTTTGTTCTTTTTATTATTTTCTCTTGTTTTCATTCCCCCACATAAAGACTCACAAGACAACGGATTTTATAATAAATTTATAACCTAAAATTCAAAACGGTAATTATCAATTAATTAATAGTTTTGAAATTTTGAATTTCAAAAACAAATCGAATTTCAAACAAAAAATAACAACCAAAAATAATCTTTGAATTTCAAATTTGGACTGCCGGAAACCGAATGAGGTAACAATTAAAAATAATTATCCTTTGCCACTGATAGACGATATTTTAAATTCATTGGCTAATAGTCGGTACTTCACTTCCTATGATATGTCAAGCGGATTGGCATTTTGGAGTCAGAGAAGCAGACACATTACTAACTGCATTCATTACCCAAGAATAATTGTAAGAGTTTAACGTACCGCCATTAGGGCTCTGCATTACTCCTGCTACTGTCAAATGTCAACTCTTATCTGCTAATTGTCAACTGTCAGTTTTTCTTTCAAATAGTAAAAATATTTCAAATATTGATTTCAGAAAATTTATGTATCTAACAGCTATACAGATTTTTTATTTTGTTTTAATATTTAAAAAGTAAATTTATGCAGAGGCTAGTTTAAGAATAAATACATATCACCAAAAACGTTTACATATGTTATGTATTATTTTGAATCTATGATTTTTCATCATATTACAATCTCTCATATTTTTGTCATCTGTTAACTATCATTTGTCGACTTTCAACTAACAACTGTCAACTTTTAGCAGTCAACAGTCAACTGTTGACTGTCAATTGTCACTGTCAACAGTCAACTGTCAACTATCAAGTGTCAACTATTGACTAAAAATGATACAACACCTCTATAAAAAACGTAAGTAAAGATTTCAAAGATTATAAATAATTCAAACTGTAATATCTTATACGCCCTTTCTTTTAACTATAAATGATCAATTATCACCTGTCAAATGTCAACTTTTATCTGCTAAGTCATCTGTCAAGTGTCAAATGTCAATTTTTCTTTAAAATAGTAAAAATATTTCGAACATAGTTTTCAGAAAATATATGTATCTAACATCTGTACAGATTTATTGATTTTTTTAAAAGGTTTAAATTAAATTTATGCAGAGTCTAGTTTAAGAATAAATACATATCACCCAGAAACGTTTACAAATATTATGTATTATTTTGAATCTATGATTTTTCACATTTCAGTCCCGCCCATTTTATTCAACTATCATTTGTCAGCTATTATCAATTGTCGTTTGTTATATGCCAACTATCAACTGTTCACTATCAACGGTCAAATGTCAACAGTCAACAGTCAACAGTCAACAGTCAACAGTCAACAGTCAACAGTCAACAGTCAACAGTCAACAGTCAACAGTCAACAGTCAACAGTCAACAGTCAACAGTCAACAGTCAACAGTCAACAGTCAACAGTCAACAGTCAACAGTCAACAGTCAACAGTCAACAGTCAACAGTCAACAGTCAACAGTCAACAGTCAACAGTCAACAGTCAACAGTCAACAGTCAACAGTCAACAGTCAACAGTCAACAGTCAACAGTCAACAGTCAACAGTCAACAGTCAACAGTCAACAGTCAACAGTCAACAGTCAACAGTCAACAGTCAACAGTCAACAGTCAACAGTCAACAGTCAACAGTCAACAGTCAACAGTCAACAGTCAACAGTCAACAGTCAACAGTCAACAGTCAACAGTCAACAGTCAACAGTCAACAGTCAACAGTCAACAGTCAACAGTCAACAGTCAACAGTCAACAGTCAACAGTCAACAGTCAACAGTCAACAGTCAACAGTCAACAGTCAACAGTCAACAGTCAACAGTCAACAGTCAACAGTCAACAGTCAACAGTCAACAGTCAACAGTCAACAGTCAACAGTCAACAGTCAACAGTCAACAGTCAACAGTCAACAGTCAACAGTCAACAGTCAACAGTCAACAGTCAACAGTCAACAGTCAACAGTCAACAGTCAACAGTCAACAGTCAACAGTCAACAGTCAAGTCAACAGTCAACTGTCAACTGTCAACTGTCAACTGTCAACAGTCAACTGTGAACTGTTAACTAATTACTGTAAACTATCAACTGTCAATTATTGACTAAAAATGGTAAAACACCTATAAAAAGACGTAAGTAAAGATTTCAGAGATTATAAATATTTTGTCATATTATTAATTTTTAAACTGCAATATCTTATATTTCCTTTCTTTTAACTATCAATTGCCAACTGTCTATTTTTTTTAAATAGTAAAAATATTTCAAACATAGTTTTCAGAAAATTTATGTATCTCAAAGCTGTACAGATTTTTTGATTTTTTTTAAATGTTTAAAGTAAATTTATCCAGAGCCAATTTTAATAATTTAAGTCAACTGTCATTTGTCAACTATTATATATATATATATATAAACTGTAGTTTGTTATATGCCAACTATCAACTGTCTAATAATTCTCAATTCTCAGAGAAGTATAATTTTTCCTTCCACTAAATTTTAGGATTAGTCACTAAAATAGAAAGAAATAATAAACAATTCATTTGATCATCTGTCAATTGTCAATTGACAACTATTATCTATCAACTGTCTGTTATTTGCCAACTGTATAATTAATTTAATCTCCTATCATCTGTCAATTGTCATTTGACAAGTATAATCTATCAACTGTCATTTGACTATTATCTATCAACTGTCATTTGTTATTTGCTAACTGTACAATTAATTTGATTTTCTGTCATCTGTCAATTATCATTTGACAATATAATCTATCAAATATCATTTGACAACGATTATCTATCAACTGTCATTTGTTATTTGTCAACTGTACAATTAGTTTGATTTTCTATTATCTGTCAATTGTCATTTGACTAGTATAAACTATCAATTGTCATTTGACAACTATTATCTGTCAACTGTCATTTCTTGAATGTTGTCGGCGTTAACTTGGTGGTACATTTTAATAAGATAATTAAAACACTTTAACTTTGTTTTACCACAAAAAATATTTATTGCTGTGACTATAGTTTCGAACATTCACTGTTCATTATCAAACATAAAGTTCGAAACTATAGTTATAGCAATAAATATTTTTTGTGGTAAAACAAAGTTAAAGTGTTTTAATTATCAACTGTCATTTGTTATTTGCCAACTGTACAATTAATTTGATTTTCTATCATCTGTCAATTGTCATTTAACAAGTATAATCTATCAACTGTCATTTGACAACTATTATCTATCAACTGTCATTTGTTATTTGCCAACTGTACAATTAATTTGATTTTCTATCATCTGTCAATTGTCATTTAACAAGTATAATCTATCAACTGTCATTTGACAACTATTATCTATCAACTGTCATTTATTATTTGCTAACTGTACAATTAATTTGATTTTCTGTCATCTGTCAATTGTCATTTGGCAAATATAATCTATCAACTGTCATTCGACAACTATTATCTATCAACTGTCATTTGTTATTGGCCAACTGTACAATTAATTTGATCTTCTATCATCTGTCAATTGTTATTTGACAATTGTAATCTATCAACTGTCATTTGACAACTATTATCTATCAACTGTCATTTGTTATTTGCCAACTGTATAATTAATTTGATCTTCTATCATCTGTCAATTGTCATTTGAGAAGTATAATCTATCAAATTGTCATTTAACAATTAGTATCTATTAACTGTAATTTGTTATTTGCCAATCGAATAATTAATTTGATCTTCCATCATCTGTCAATTGTCATTTGACATCTATTATCTATCAACTATTATTATTAACTTGAACAGTCAACTGTTATTTGTCAAGTGTCAAGTGGCATCTGTTATCTGCCATCTATTTAAATGTACGGACAGAAAAGTATATTTCTTTCCTTCTACTAAATTTTGTAATTATTCACTAAAATAGATGTTTTTCTCTTTTTTTTGGTTAAATAACTTTCTCACTCTTCTCATGGTGAAACAGCATGAAATAAAACCAAGTGTTGATCAATTCTTTACCTATCTATTTTTATCATTTGAAATCTGTCAACTGTCATTTGTTATCTAACAGTCACATATTAACTTAACTGGCAACTCTCAGCTGTCATCTGTCATTTTTCATCTGCCTTTTGTTAATCATTAGATGCCACACAACAGATGATAGTTGACAGCTGCTAGTTAAATTTAATATTGCCAACTGATATCTATTAATTTAAATTTAAAATTTTAGCAACAACAAAAAAAAACAAAAAGAAATTATGAAAATTTAATATAAAATTATTTGAACTATAAGAATAAAACTTCACAATTATAAACAACAAAATGTTATAAAAACTGTAAAGAAATAATTCACGTAATAAAAAGAAAAACGAAATATTTTGAAAAAAATTTATTTCAAAATTTATGAAATTAAAAAAAATACAAGAATATTATTTTCAAATATTAAAGAAAACATTTCTAAAAAAAGAGAATAAGGAAAAATCTAAAACGAAATAATTTAAAGATTTTTCAAAATTATTTTAGAAAATCTAAATAAAATCGAATTTAAAGTTTACAAACATTTTAAAACTGATACAGAAAATTCTAAATAAAAGATTCCATGTATGTAAAAAGTGAATCAGAAAAATGATTCACTCGCATTTTCATCCAGAAAGAAAGTAATATTTGAAAATTTAAAAAAATCATTTGTTTTTTAAAGATGTAAATTAAATATTAAAAAATTTAATATATATATATATATATGTTTGTAAGCTATAGTCTTAAAAATTATTAAATAATATCCGAAACAACGAAACCAATAGAATTTAAATTTTAAAATTTTTCAAAATTATTAATATTATATTTTAGAAATTCTAAATATTAGAAAAACATAAGTCTAAAAACAAAAAGGTAAATCTGAAAATTTTAATTTTGAGTTTTATAAAGAAGAAAAAAATTATGAAAGTTGATAATTTACATACAAAAAAATGTTATGAAAGCATTTACATTAAAAATAAAAATCTAAAACAAAAAATCAAAACTAAAACAAAGTCAAAGAATATAAATAAATTATTTTCAAATATTAAAGAGAGAATGTCTGAATAACAATTAAAACAGAAAATGACTTGATTTTTAATTTCGAAACCTCCTTTAGAAACAAATAATTATAACAGCACAAAGAGCAAGAAATCGAATTTGAATTTTTAAAACTAAATTAACAATAAGAGATGTATTTCCAAATAAAAACTTTTTAAAACAACAAATAATTAATCTGAGCGAAGTTTATTAAAACCTTTTGAATTTCAAAAATTATAAACATTTGTATGTATTTAAATTAACAAAAAAATATTCTGAATTCCACAAATTCTAAAGCTCAACTGAAAAATAAAAAGAAATTTGAAATAACAATAAAAATTATTTTAATTTCAAGCACATCTGCAAAAATAACAATTATTGTTATAATTGTTGTATGAAGTTATAACTTTTTATAATACATCTAAACAGAAAATTTGTATAATAAAATATCTAAAAATAGTAAAAATTTCAAAAATGAAAAATAACTATACGAATTTTAAACAAGTTATTAATTAATAAATGTTTCTGATCGGCAATAGAATTATTTGAAATTCTAGAATTAAAACCAACCAAATTACGATAAATAAACAAATCAATTAACCATTTTTGAATGTCAAAATTAAAAAAAAAACGTCAACGTCTTAATATAAAATCCTAAAAGCTGTAAAACAGAACATTTTTACTAATTTTTAATTGGATTCTTGATTTGATTTGATTTAAATAGCCATTAACCATTAATAGTGGAAAAGTAAAATTGCTAATTATCAATTTGGATTTACTTTCATAACTTCAACTACCCTTCCTCGCTATATTCCTGCTTGGAATGTTTAAACTGGTCACCTTGACTGTTGTTGACAGGGTACAATAATTAAAGAGTTTATGTCAATTCTAAAAGATCTTTTACCATACAATGTTTATCCCCAGGCAATTCCTCTTCAATAGATATTTTGAAGTTAAATTAAAAAACACTACCTTTTCTTCTTTTACCAGATAACAAAGGCATCTTCAATGGTCTCCTTTTTCATCCCTACTATACAACATTTTCTATTTAAATATTTATAATTATCTTCTCTACTTTAATACTTTCAATATTGTTTTGCAATTTGCAACTGGTATCTTCTTAATTTTGCATGCACTTAAACTATCAAACCAAGAATTCGTTAACTCCTTTCAACATTGGTTTGATGGTGATATATTAACGTGTGTCAAAATGTAAATCGTTAATGGTAAGGAGTTATTCAAGTTAAAAAATTGTGTGTTTTCGTAGGTTAAAATTATGCTAGAGTAATGTGTAGTTTATTAAGATAAATTAAGAATCTTCTTCTTTAAGTGCTAGGCTTCTTAGGAAATATTGGAAACTGCTATACTTGTGATTGTTCTAAAGCTTTCTCGATTCTGCACCGCGTGAAAGAAATCATCAGTGTTCATCCCAGTCAATTGCAGTAGATTCCGTAGTTACGACAGTTTTTTTTTGCGTCCTACCCACCTTTTTGCTTCAAAGTTTTAGGTAAAGGAAGCAAGGTTGACTTCAGCCAATTCTGTGGAATGTGTTACGATTACGGGATTAAAAGGTACTGTTAATTCTTTTATGTTGTTATAGTTCAATAGGTTGAGTCACTCATTAAATATTTTGCCGTAGCCACTGTCTATGTTGTTCTTAGCTTAATTGATATCTTTTTCTACTTCAAGATTCTGTGATATTAATCGTTCTTTGTTGTTTGTCAGAGCTGTTTCTTTTGTGTGCACCTGAAATTTCTCTTATTTTCTTGCGTGTATTGAATTCATCGCGCTTCCTTTGTAGCATCGCATGTCTCATCCACGCTTTGATTTCCAGGTTAATACTTCTGTGTTTCTTTTTGTACTCCAGGGCTTTTCGTTTCTCTATAAGCGAAATGATACCTTTCAACATTCACAGCTGTTTTTTGGGCATTGCACGCGTCTCAGTCTGTTTACCCAAGGATACTCTACGCCAATTTAGGTTTTGTTGTAATAGGTCAAGATTACGCTACTTTCTAATTTATATGGGTAGGTTTATGCATTATAGTATTTAATAATGTACGTTTATTGCGGTAAGCCAAAACTACGCTAGATACATATGTAGTGTGTTGTGGTAGGACATTAATACTCCAGATTTAATAGTAGGAAAAGCTTACTAGATATAAAAGATATTAGTAGTGCATATACTCATCATTTACATTAATGTAATCAGTTAAGATTTTTAAAATACTTGAATTGTCTACGCGAAGAAAGAAATATAATCTAAATCTTTGTGTAACTTAATATTAATAATGTCGTTTTTAAATGTTGTAATATAGGTGCAAATCTTGTGGAATAACACTCAGCCCCCCCCTACCTACCCTTTGAAATTAGAAGATCAAAAGTGACAAACGGCAGGAAGCGGAGGTCGTGTTGTGTTGTAGTATATAAAGGGGATATTAGTAAATTTGCCCAAACATTCGGCGATAACGAAGCGGCCCGTGAAGGGGGGTGGCGGTAGGCAACTGCGACGTCGGCGTCTTGTTATTCTGCTAATTTATCGAGTCTTTGAGACGGATTACCATATTGCATAACTTGGCGGTGCGCTAAGAGACGCTTTGATTTCCCCGCTTTGACTCCCGAGATTCCGTTTCCGGGGAACAGGGTAAACTATACGCCCCGAGCCCCGTTCGCCGTCGCCATGGCGACGCGCCCTCGTCCCGAGGACCGCCCCTCACCGCCGCCTCCGGCTACCCTCAGCCGCCCCTCGCCGCCCGGTAACGATATGCTGATTTACTGCAGTTTTTCGAATTACCCACACACACACACACACACTTCGTACTGATGAATAATGTATAAAACTAATTGTAATAATAACTGAACAAGCTGAAAAATGAATTTTTTTTAGAATCGAAATTACATACTTAATAGAATTAACATTTGAATTATTGAGTTTCTAAAAGCTGTAAACACTTTGTAAGAACTTTATTGTCATCTATACAAAAATCTGGGATGAGAATTTATATGGATGCAACTGATTATCTCATTCAAAGCATGATTTTTCACGTAAGCCAAAAACAAATGTCTATATGATTTATTAAAATGTACTACCTATTTTGATAAATCATATAAAAATTAGTTTTTCGGTTACGTGAATAAACTATTTTAGTGATAATTTCGAATTTCATCGTCATTTACATCAAGTATGGTATGATTGATCATCTCATTTTGGAAATGTCTTCTCTAGCAAGATATTTTATTATGGTAGATATTTTGTTCACTGCACTCTTGATGAAACGAAATTACCTAATGTTATAATATTTTATTAATAATTGTTGGTATTTTCAATTTTTTTAAGGTATTATTAGTAAAATAAATTTTTATTTGGTCAATTATTGGTTGTAATTTTTACACACGAAAAGTTTCGTGACTGATTTCTCCTTCGTGTCGTTATTACGCCGATTTATTATAAGCAAACAACAAAACTAGATTATGAATGTAACTCAGAGCGGAGTACAATCAAGATAAACGCAATTAAGGAAGCAACAACGATAGTCCTGTCGAAATGAATTAAACTCTGCGGATAGGAAAGTTTACATCTCAGCAATTCCATTGTCTGCGTATCAAAACAGGTGCACGATGGGTAACAATTGTAATATGCACGTGCCCTTATCTGAAAAATCTGAAATATTTTAATACACTTATTTGTGTGAGTGTGTGTGTGGAGGGGTGTAGTAATTAAAAATTTCCATATTGAAATTGAAATATAAAAATCGTCGAACGTTCGAAACGGCGATAAATTCTGGTGGTTTAGTGGACGAGGGCATGTAAATGACGTTTTCAATTTTCATATTAATTCGTGTTTCCATTTGTCGGTCCTTCGGCACCGGCGATAATTCAACGGTAAGTGGACAGATGGGAAGATCTATTTTTTATTAAGGTAAAAACGCACGAGTCGAAAACTAATATTTGTACCTTCCTGTTTGTTTAGGGCGCTTGAATTTTTATTAACTCATTATCGAAAAGGATCGCTTTCAAAAATCGGATACCTTCTTCTATTTTTTTTTTCGTTTCATCCTCCGGGGCATACTTTTCATTCATTGTATAAATTACAACCGGTAAATTGATAGTGTTTTAAATAATGAAATTGTTATTGTTTAAAGAATTGCAAATAGATGTAATTAGAGAAACGTAGTTTCTTAATTATCTCACGATATACATCTGGATCAAAATAAAATATTGAAGAAAGGTTCTTAGTGTTTTAATCAAAGTTATCATTATCTTCAAGTAACTTAATCAACCCAATTATCTTAAGAGTGTTAATCCAAAAATAAAATTCAAAAGATATAGATATGGCTTTTTACCTAAATACTTTATTTTATTTTATCTATCTATATTTATCTAATTACTAAAGATTGAAGCGTAGATTTGTTTAAAAACTACAATAATTCTTAGGCCCAGAACAAGTATAGAAACAATTGGTAGCCTAGTGATTTATTTCAAATTGACTCAAAACACATCTAAAATCACTATTATCAAGAATTATTTGTATCGCATCACTATATTTTGAAAAAGCTAATTCCTACATGTGTACAAAATTCGCAAAAATTTCTAAAACCTAAAAAAAGTATAAAAACAATTGCTGTCGTACTGATTTTCTTTAAATTTATTTATTTATTTATTTATTTATTATTTGCTTTGTTTCTCTTCATAAGTTAACAAAAATACATACCATTATAAATAATATAAATAATATAACTAAAATTTTAATTGACTGAAAACACATATGAAATCACTCTCATACAAAACATATTAAAATCACATTAATACATCCAATTTTACGTATCAATTAAGTATGTATTATCAGCCCTTATAATAATTTTATTTCTTCTTTTCGTTTGCGATCTCTAAACGATGATCAATGCGTGGTGAATTTCCATGTAGATTTATGCGGCCGGTAATTCGATTCGAAAACCCTAAATGGGCACTAAACGTGAATGTGTATGCATTTCCTTGTGGATTCATCCGTCCCACGGCAACGCTGGAACGAATCTCGTTGAATACAAATAGCGATAACTCATTCTGCCCACATCCCCGGCATCCAGTATCCACCGCCGCGCCGCGGACTCTGAACGCCTGAATGGACCCTTTTGTGTCCACCCCGTTTCATTCCTTACACGCGACCCAACGAAATATAACAGATACGGAGAATTCAAAAGATACAAGTGACCACACAAAAAAAATATGATTTATAATGTCAAATTTAGTTTCAATAAATATGATATAAAGTAAATTACAGAAAATAAATTTTTATTCTTGTGTGTGAAGCAAGAACAATAAATGGAAGACATAAATACTTAACACATTTACTAAATTGACATAAAACAGTATTAAAAAAATTTTCTTCTGTGCTTTTCTATTTTTTAGTATTTTCCCTACCAAGTTATGTGAATTTTCTTTAAGGTTTACATAAGTTGCCATAAACTTATCTTTTCTTTCCAAAAATTTCTTACAATTTAAAAAGTTTCTAGCAATTTCCCTTTCACAGAGAAAAAAATTAAGAATTCTTTTCGAGGATTCTTCGTCAATTATTTTTGAATGTTTCTAGGATTTTCCTCTATTTCCAGTTTTTTTCCTTTCAAATTACGTAAATTTTCTTCAAAGTTTTTACAACTTTCAACATTTTACTTTCCAATTTTTGACAAATTTTTAATCAGAATATTTCAGCAATTTCTCTCCCAGATTTATTGAATTTACCTGCAAATATCGAGAATTTTTGTTATCGTTATCGCAATTTTTAAAACTTTCTAAAATATTCCACCATTTTCAGCATTTTCCTCTTGAGATTACGTGATTTATTTTTCAAAATTTCTACAATTTTCTAGCAACTTTTCTTTTATTTTGGGAAAACTTTTTACCTTTTCCATTTTTAATTAAATATTTTCAGAATTTCCCTTCTAATTTTTTAGAATTTTCCAGTAAATTTCAAGAATTTTCTTCTAGCGTTCTCCAGCAATTTTCAAAAATTTTTCACTGTTTACAGCAATTTTCCAAATTACATAAATTTTCTTCTGGTTTCCTAAAATCCCTTTAACCCACTCTTTCTTGTCTTTAAAAAAAATCTTCTCACGTTTTTAAAAATGAGAATTTTTCGGCAACATCTATACATTCAAGATTTTTAGAACAACTACATCTTTATTTGCAGAATTTCATCAACTGCTATCGACCTTCGTATTTCAACCTAGAATTTTACTTCAAATTTCTAAAAATTTCCACTATTTATTCCATTTTTACTTTATTTAAAAAAAAAATATGTTTCGATTTTCATAAATTTCTGTATTCCCTTTAGTTAGGTTTACCAATCTGTTGGTAATGAATACTATTATTCTTATTTTTAATATTAACTTACTTCTTCGAGGTTTCTACAATTGTCAAGAAACTTCTCTTCAACTAACTAACTAAGAATTTTAATTTATAATAGTAGTTTCGTTTACAAATTTTTAAAATTATTAAGTTATATTAGAGATCTTTCTTTCTCTAGTATATTTTCATCAATTTTGTAGAATTTTTCCTTCACAATTGTTTGAATTTTCCAGGATATTTTGAAAAATTTTGAAATTTCCAGCAATTTTTTTTCAAATATTTAGAATTTTCTAGCAAATTTTGAGAATTATCTTAGAGCATTCTTCAGAAACATTACTTCAATTTTCAAGCAGTTTTCCTTTCAAATCATTTAAATTTTCTTTAAGTTTTCTACAATTTTCCATTAAATACAGACATTTTTTTATTTAAATAATAATTTTCTATCAATTTCAGCAAACAATTTCAGGCTCTTTTTAAGCACTTACTAGCATTTTTTCTTCAACTTTTTAAAAGTTTTTTATGCTTTGTATCTTGTGTCTTGTGTCTTATATCCTATGTCAAGTATCTTGTGTCATTTGTCATTTGTCTTTTGTCTTGTACTTTGTGTATTGTGTCTTGTGCATTGTGTCTTGTATCTTGTGTCATGTACCGTGTGTCATTTGTCATTTGTTATTTGTCATTTTTGTGTCATTACTTGTCATTATTCAATTGTTATTTGTCATTTGTTATTTATCATTTTTCATCTGTCATTTGTCATCTATCATTCATCATGTGCTATCTGTCATCTTTTATTATTAAATATTTTCTTCTTTTCATATGCCACTTGTCAAGAAAAGTAAATAACCATTTAAGAATCTACCATTTTATCAATTGTTTTGTTCATTTTTCAGTCATTTGGTATAAACCATATGGCATATAGAAAATATCTTGCTTCATTTGTCATTTGTAACTTGTAATCTATCATTTATCAAGTGTGATTTTTAATCTGTCAGTTGTCTTATGCTTTGTGTCTTGTATCTTTTATCTTATGTCATGTGTCTTGTGTAATTTGTCATCTGTGATCGTCATCTGTCAGTTATCTTTTGTCTTTCGTCTTGTGCATTGTGTCTTGTGCCTTGTGTCTTGTATCTGGTGTCAAGTATCTTGTATCATTTGTCATTTGTCATTTATAATTTGTCAATTATCATTTGTAATTTGTCATTTACCATTTGCCTTTCGTCATTTATCATTTATCTTTTATTACTTGTCATTTGTCATTTGTCATTTATCATTTGTCGTTTGTTATTTATCGTTTGACTATCATTATTTATAAACAAATAACGTGCTAAATTTGTATCTATTATCTGTCATCTGTATTCTGTAAATTGCTATTTATCAATTATTACTTTCCTGTTTAAGCCTTTTTCTTATTTGTCATCTGGCATTTTTCGATTGTCATCTGTCATCTAGCATCTAGCATCTACGGTTTATCATCTGTCATTTCTAATTTGTTATATATTGTGTAGTAAATATTATTTGACTTAGATCATACATAAATTTTAAAAATTACGATTTCACTTTTCATTTAGTAAATTTGTCACTTGTCACCCATCATTTGTCATCTATAATTTGTCACCTGTCATTTCTCATATGTTATTTGTCATCTGTGATTTGTCATGTATCATTTGTCATCTGTTATTTGTCATCTGTCAGTTCTCATCTGTTATTTATCATCTGATATTTGTCATCTTTCACTTGTCATTTATCATTTGTCATCTGTCATTTTTTATCTGTTATTTGTCATCTGCCATTTGTCATGTGTCATTTGTCTTTGTTATTTTTCATTTGTCATTTGTCATTAGTCATCTGTCGTTTGTCATCTATCATTCGTCTTGTGACATCGGTTCTTTGTCATCTGTCATCGTCATTTATGTTTTGTTATTTAATATTTTCTTTTTCTCATATGCCACTTGTCAAGAAAAGTAAATAAGTATTTAGGAACCTATCATTTTATAAATACTTTTGTTCATTTTTCAGTCGTGTGGCATTAACTATCTGGCATATAGAAACAATCTTGCCCCATTTGTCATTTTTAACTTGTAATTTATCATTTGTCATCTACGATTTACCATTTCCTGATTTGTCATCTGTCCGTTGCCATTTATCTTTTGTCTTATGACTTGTATCTTGTATCTTGTATCTTGTGCCATGTGTCTTGTATCATTTGCCATTTGTCATTTGTCATTCGTCATTTGTAATTTATAATTTGTCATTTGTCATTCATCATCGAATATACGTTATTCGTCATTTGTCATTTGTCATTTATTATATATCATTTGTTATTTATCGTTTGAATATCATCATTTGTTTTATTTCAAAAACTTCACCACCACTATTTCTTTAATTTAATTAGAATTTCCAAACAATTTTCTTTCAAATTTCAAGAATTTTTTTGAACAAAAAAGAGAATTTCCATCACTATTGTCAATATCATTATAAATATCATCATCAATCATAATTCAAATTTAAAAACTACATCAAAACACCAATAAACCAATATAAATTACAAAACTATCAATACATTTGACACAAATAAAACACTAAGAATATATTATCACCAATATCAAAACCACCGAAACCAAAATCTAACATCACGTCTCGTACATTAAAATAAATCAATTATTCCTTTCTTAGTGAGAATTTTTCGGCAATTTTTCTTTCTAGAATTTTTCAGAACCTTCTTATCTATTTTTTTATCAATTTTATAATTTTTCTATGTCATTTTTTGCAATTCTTGGAATTTTTTAAGTTATCATGTCAATTTTGAGAATTTTTCGTCAATTTTCTAAGAATTTCCAGTATTTCCAGCATTGTTAATTTCCAATTTTGTTTTTAGAATATTCCAGCAACTTCTTTTCTCGATTTTCAAAAACTCTCATCATTTCTATTTTTAATAAGAAGTTTCCACTAAGTTTTTCTTCGAAATTTTTAAAATTTTCTGCATACTTCTTTTTTTACAACTATTCACCATTTCTTTCCAAATTATATCGTCTCTCCTAAATTTTGAGAATTTGCCTCAAACATTTTCCAACAATGTCTGTTCCAAAAAAAGCAGGATTATTATAATCATCATCAAAAATATTAAAGTACCATCATAATCATGAGCATTAAATAAATAAATTTAAATAAATAAATAAATAAATAACCAACAATAAAATAATGATTATTTCAATCATCATTAACATCGACATCACCAAAATTAAATACTGGGATCAATATCATCATCATCATCAAAATAACCAACAAAATTCTACAGAAACATAACTTTACAATTAACATCAACAACTAAATGAGGTTGACGTTTCTTTTTTCGTAATCTGGATTTGATGATGAAACATCAAAATCGAAACCAAAAAAACATTAATATTACTAGTAGAAGGATCCTTCTCTTAGTAATATTAATGTTTTCTTAACTTTTTGAAGAAAATAAGTAAACGCCTTATGGATGGGAAGGAGGTATCCTTTTGGATTTAGCACATCGATTCATTAGATTAATTGCAAGAAGCTTAATTATTCATTCAAAAGAAGCAATTATTTCTTAATAATTTGAAAGTCTTAATAAAGTCGGATTCGTTGTAACATTTCGTTTTTCCGTTCGCTCATTCAAAATCAAAGATCTCATGTAAAAACCTGCTTGTCTCTGGATATTAGGGTACAGCAGAAGGCTTGTATTTCTAGATTATAGATCACATAGAAGAAAAAAATTAAACATTTTGTTTAAACCACACAGGCTAGTTGTCAGCTCAATTCGTTTTTCAATTGTCATCGCCGAATACTCTTCCACACTGCATGTACTTTGACATAAGTTACAAACATATTCTTTTTTATTTTGAAACACTCATCTTTAATTTTAAAATTAATATGTATATGATCTTTTTTATTTAGAATTTGTACAATTTCTTGCTTTAATTAGAAGGTTAATTATTAATTTTTCAGTAATTTTTCCTTTCAAGATTTTTTTTGATCGTTTTTTTTTCAATGTTCTAGAATTTTCCACTATTTGCAGTATTTTATATTTCCAAATTATTTAAATTTTCTTTGAGGTGTCGACAATTCTCCAAAAAAATAAGAATTTTAATTTACTAGAGAAAATTCTCTTACAGATTTTGAGAATTTAGAGCTCTCCAGAAATGTTTCTTCAATTTTCAATTATATTCTACTATTTCCAGCATTTTCCCTACCTAATCACGTGAATTCTCTACAATTTTTGATTTTCTTTTTATTTTGTCTTTTTCTTCCAATTTTTTTTTAATTTTCGGCAAATTTTCAGATTTATTTTTGTTCTCCAGCAACACACTTTCTAGAATTCTTCACCATCTTCAACTTTTTTCTTCCAAAAGGAGCTTTTTACAGATTCTTATAATTTTCTAGCAAATTCTCGTCTCTTTATTTAAAAACCAACCAATTTCTGGTGTAATAAAAATGTTCTATAAAAACGTTGTATGATTTTCCAGTAATATTTCTACTAATTTAGAAAATATCCCCTTATCCTTGTATTATTTAGTTGAAATAAAAAAAATATATATAAATGAATTAAATTAGAACAACTCGTTGAAAAAATGCAATGTTCAGACAAAAGTTATAATAGTGTAGAGTTTTATAACATTACTATAACATCATCAGCATTCCCAATTAAGTGTATTTGGGCCGCCATTATTAACATGACTAAACCAACTACCACGTTGACATCACCATTAACATCAGTGAAACGTAATAGTCAACATCAAAATAAATAAAATTACTGTCGTGTTGATAGTAGAACTATTATCAAAATATCAAAATCAACTTCTTTAATCTAAACTACAACATTAGTACTAAAAACTACTATCAAACGCAAATTCATCACTGCAATTGATTTAACTAAATCGTCACAAATATATCCAATCACTTATATTTAAACCAACACATAGTGATTTTAGTTTTGGTGATTTTTAAGTTGGTAATGGTTATTTTAGTAATCCACCAACACCAACATCAAAATCACTAAAACGAAAATCCAAATAATGAACATCATAAATTCAAAAACACTACCACAAATATTATATTACTAGAATCAACATCACTAATCTAAAACTATCAATACAATTAGTATAACTCTAAATCTCTTTAATTTTGAAAAATTTCCCACAAATTCCAGCATTTTGCCTTTGAAATTACATCAATTTTCTTTAAATTTTTCTACGATTTCCAGCACGTTCTATTCGTTTCTTTTTTTTAATTTCCACAATTTCCTTTTTCAATCAAAATCTTCCAGTGACTTCGTTTACAGATTTTTCCTGCGAATTTCAATAATTTTCTTTTAGCATTCTCCACCAAGTTTTCTTAAATGTTATAGAATTTTCTATTATTTCCAACAATTTAAATTACGTAAATTTTATTTGAGGTTTTTATAATTTTCCAGTGTATTTTCTTTAATTGTTCGGAAGCTTTCCTTTTTTAATTATAATTTTTCAAAAATTTCTTCCTATTTTGGTATTTTTCAGCATTTTTTTGAGCGTTCTCTGGCAGTTTTTAATACTTTTCCACTATTTTTAGCATTTAGTTTCAAAATTTAATAAATGTTCTTCAAATGTTTTTACAATTTCTCTTACACGTTTCTAAAAAAGAATTTTCTTTAATTAAGATTTTCCAGCTAATTCTTAAGATTTTAAGAGATTGGACAATTTCCACCGATCCAAATTACGTGAATTTTTTATTAGGCTTCTAAATTTTTCAGCAACCATTCAATCAGTTTTCAAGATAATAATAATACATCATTTATGTTGAAAGGACATTTCATAATAAGGAACTGTTTAATACAACGTTTATGTTATTTGAAACTTAAATGTCTGAGCCGGATTGTAAAATTTCAATCCAAAATAATTGACACTGCATCGAGTCTTTTTAGGTCAACTGAAAGGAATATATAGATTGTCAGTTGATCTCGTTTTATAATTTCCAACCTCATTTACAGTTTTATATTTTGCTTTATTTATAATAATTATTGAAAAATTTATTGTGCTGGAAAAGTTAATAAAAATATGTTCTGTATTTTGCCCGTAATGAGCACCATTAATTATACTTACTATTTTTCTCTATAGGCTAAAGATACTAGCGGCTGATGCCGAGTGTCCAGAGATTATAATAGCACAGTTCATTTCTGCAGAAAATAAAGCATGATACGCAGTAATTAAAACTTTTTTGGATGCCGAAATATTTCGGAATAGGTAAATTAGCGATGATAAATGGTTTGCAAGTCTTTCGCGATGTTCAAACCAGGTCAGTGTTGGTTTAAAATAAATACCTAGAAGTTTACCTTTTTTTACATTAAATTGTTCTTCTAAAATTCGAATTACAAGAATAATTTTCTGGGTGTTTGATTCATTTAGTGTTTATTCGTTTGCTGAAAAGCAATACTTTAATACTTGAATTGATTAATGTTAGTTGTTGCAGATAATAATATTTCTAAATTTAGGTGTTTTTAATCTGGCTACTTAAACCGTACGAATGGAAACTATGTGAATTACTAAGTTTATTTATTATATCCCTAACTTCGGATTCGGATAATTTAGTTAAGTTAAATTTGTTAAATAGTGTTTGAATAGTATTTGGAGTTTATAGGGTAGATTTTATATTATCGTTTATTTGAGTACTTTCATTTATTTCCCAATAAATAAAAACTTATTTAAAAGTTGAATAGTTGGGGTTTTAATAACAAAATGGTTTTCTTAATAAAATTATATTTGGCAAATAGAGTTCAATATGTCGATTATTGGGACCATAACTCCGAGAAATTTTATCCGAATACTGGGGTGCCCCAAGGGTCTAATCTGGGGCCTTTATTGTCCTTAATTTTCATAATCGATTTGGTTTCCAATATTTCATATGAAGCTCTTATATACGCAGACGATGTAAAGATATACAGAGCCATATCTTCAATAAATGAAGCTTTTTTACTTCACCAAGATCTAATGGGAATTAAAGGATGGAGTCATGTAAACTGTCTCAAACTTAATAGCAAAAAAAGCAAGTGTATATCTTTCGGTAGAATAACCAATACGATCACTTATAACAATACGTTAAATCGTAGTGTATTGGAGCGTGTAAATCAGTTTCAAGCATAACATTTGATAAAAATCTCTCATTTCATAATCCTAAATAGTTCACTCCAAATGTTAGGTTTCATTTGCAGAATAAGTTAACCCTTTATAAATAAAGATGTAGTACTAAGGCTGTATGATTCATTCATTAGATCAAAGTTGGAATATGGTGCGATTATCTGGTCGTGAACGTATCCAGAAAATATTTTCGAAATATTTATATTTTAAAAATTATAATATATATCCTGACAGAACACTGAGTTATGATAAATTATAAAATTTATTTAATGTTAAATTATCCAGACGCAATATACACACATCTACTTAAATGTCTACAGCGAATACTAAACAATGTATCAACAAATCAAACCTAGTATTGATGATTAATATACCTGTATACGTACCTAGAATTTGCAATAGGAATGCTGCAAAATTTCTATGTAACAGAAGCCATTCAAACACTTGCTTAAATATTCCTATAAATATGATGTATAGACTGAATTATGATATACAATATGCAGCTGATATATTTAATTGTAACACAAATTGTTACCATTTTAAACAATATTTTGTAGCTCATTTACGAACGTTTTATATCTAATAGTATGTAAGTCATTAACCAGAGATGTTTTCTGTTGTTTTTGTTATTGTATGCAAATGTATCTTTTGTTATCTAGTATATTGTTTCTCATAGTTTTTGATACTTTTTCCATGTTAAAGAATACTAATTTTGTTGGGAAATAAATTTATTATTATGCAACATATAAATAGTAACTATAAACTAAGAATTGAAACACGGCGACTTTGTTTCACCACTAGAAGTCTAATTTGATAATGGGCAGCTTATAGTCGAATAAACACATGAACAACACAAAAAGTCCCCTATTCATGCAGGAATTTCCCTTTACAATAAGTTACCAGATGGCACTAAATCTCTTTCATCAAGACGGTTTAAAAACTACATTAAAAATATATTAATTAAAAATGCCATTTATTCTGTAATGGAATTTATTGAATTATTTTCCAACCAGCACTTTTAAAGACTATTTTACTTTTTAGGGTCATTTTTTTTTGTATCTTATATATTCAATTTTAAATTTTGTTTGTATTAATTTATATCTGTATTCTTTGTTCTCTCTCTCTCTCTCTCTCTCTAAATCTCTCTGAAATTTTTATATATCTAGATAATATATTTTTACCTCCTTTTACTCTCTCTTTAGACCTATCTAGGTTATTTTCTTTTCGTTACAAAATCCTTTCTAAAAATATATATCTATCTTTAAAAATATCTTATTTTATTTTTTCTTTCTACTTCTATTAATTTCCTTGATCCTTTAAAACTGCATTTGTCTTTCTTTCTTTCATCTCTCTCCTTTTTTTAATTGATGTCTAGATCTACACTATTTCCTAAAGTTTTTTTAGATATATATATATATACAGGGTCTTGCAACAGTGCGTCGGGCTTTCCTAGCGCCTTTCTCGTGAGAGATAGAAAAAAAGGTTTCGTATGAAAATTTATTGATTTAAAAATCTCTATGCCGTAAAATTATTTTCAAATATACAGGGTGTCTCAAATTTTCGGTATAAGAAAAGCAAACATTTTTTTAAATGGAACACCCTGTATATTTTTTCATTTTCTAATTTGGATAATATTTTATTAGTTGAACCTTTTTTTGGTTTTTAATTTCGATGTGGCATTTTCGAGTTATTAACGTTTTTCTGAAAAAAATGTAAAAAGCGGAGGTTCACAAAAAAAATTATTCTGATGTTCTATTTAAAATTTAAGAAATTTTCTTTTTCCTATGGTTGTTCATAAGTACTGTTTATGTACCAGTGTTAAAAATTTTCACTTTTGAGGAACCCTGCCTTTGTATCAGACACGCCATTTTCTAAAATTTCAAATTGTCGTAACTCTTTTTTTTTTAATGGAATCATATATTTTTTTAAAATTTATATTATTCTACATCTAATTTTCTACAAAAAATATTAAGCATACCCTATACCTAAAAGTGACATTTTTCAAGATATAAAAGAATTTATATTTCAAACGGTTCTTGAATACGAATTTGTTTTTGAATAGATAGCTATGACTGAAAAAAATGCATTTGTCAATTAAACAATTAGTTTGACATGTGAATGGGAGGTGTGAATTACAAAAAACAAAAGAAGAAAGCCTATCATCAACGAGGAACCAAAAAGACTTTGGTGAAGGAACTGGCATAAGCGAGAGGTCAGTACAAAGCATTCTGAAGAAAAATCGATATCAAGCATATCATATTCAGCTACATCAAGAACTGAGTAATACTGATTTTCAATTTCGTTCCGAATTTTGTTTCTGGGGAAGACAGAAAATACAGAAGGATCTTGCGTTTTTCCAATATATTTTATTCACGGATGAGGCGTCATCCCATAACAACGGATCTGTCAATAGGTACAATTTTCACTATTATTTAACTGATAATCCGCATGTTATGAGACAAGTTGATCATCAGCATCGAATGTCTGGGGCGGAATTTTTGGAAACCATGTAGTAGGTCAACATTTCTTCGAGGGCCATCTCAGTAGGTCTATGTATTTGTACTTCTTGCAAATTGAATTACCCGGAACGTTAGCTAATGTACCCTAACTAACAAGAAACAGGGTGTGGTTTTAACAAGACGGAGCACCTGCCCAATTTTCATAAGACGTGAGGGCATTTCATTTTTCCCAACCAGTGGATTGGTAGGAATGGACCCACCAAATGACCTGCTAGATCTCCGGATCTAACAAAACCTGAAATTGTTAATAAGGAATCACCAATAGCACTGAATATTATATGCTTGATATCGATTTTTCTTCAGAATGCTTTGTACTGACCTCTCGCTTATGCCAGTTCCTTCACCAAATTCTTTTTGGTTCCTCGTTGATGATAGGCGTTCTTCTTTTGTTTTTTGTAATTCACACCTCCCATTTACACGTCAAACTAATTGTTTAATTGAAAGATGCATTTTTTTCAGTCATAGCTATCTATTCAAAAACAAATTCGTATTCAAGAACTGTTTGAAATATAAATTCTTTTATATCTTGAAAAATATCACTTCTAAATATAGGATATGCTTAATATTTTTTGTAGGAAATTAGATGCAGAATAATATATAATTTTAAAAAATATATGATTCCATTTAAAAAAAAAGAGTTACGACAATTTGAAATTTTAGAAAATGGCGTGTCTGATACAAAGGCAGGGTTCCTCAAAAGTGAAAATTTTTAACACTGGTACATAAACAGTAGTTATGACCAACCATAGGAAAAAGAAAATTTCTTAAATTTTAAATAGAACATCAGAATAATTTTTTTTGTGAACCTCCGCTTTTTACCTTTTTTTCAGAAAGACGTCAATAACTCGGAAATGCCACATCGAAATTAAAAACCAAAAAAAGGTTCAAGTTATAAAATATTATTCAAACTAGAAAATGAAAAAATATACAGGGTGTTCCATTTAAAAAAATGTTTGCTTTTGTTATACCGCAAAATTGGGACACCCTGTATATTTGAAAATAATTTTACGGCATAGAGATTTTTAAATCAATAAATTTTTATACGAAACATTTTTTTCTATCTCTCATGAGAAAGGCGCTAGGAAAGCCCGACGCACTGTTGCAGGACCCTGTATATATATATATATATATATATATATATATATATATATATATATATATATATAATAATGTATCACAAAGTAGAGGCCTCCTCAATTATCTATTTTTTAGATCTGTTTTCCTCTATTTCGTTCTCTGGATCTTTTTTAACTCTAGAATATAAACATTTAGAATTCTCTCAATAAATTACTCCAAATCTCCTTTTCTAGAATCTATCTATATATCTCTAAATCTCTTTCTCGTTTAGAATAATTATTTCTCCAACTATTTCTTCTTTTTATTAACCTAAATATTTTCTTGGCTCTCAAAATGACTATTTCCGTCGTTCCTTTAATTTATGGGTTATTTTTCTCTGTATTTCTGTTACTCTCTCTGATTTCATTTGTTTGCAAGTTATTTTTTTTTTTGAAAATTTTCAATTCTTTCTTTCAAAATTTTAATGTTTTTTTGTAACATTCTTACTAGTTTAAATTAAACTGTTTTAAGCCAAAAATAAATTGCATTTTTTAGAAAGGTGTTAGCTTTTCTTGAGATCTCTAAAGATCTTTCTTTTAATCTTTACCTATGTTGATTCCTCTTAATATACAAACCTTGTTCTTTCCTTTTAAGATCTCTTTCTCTTTTTCTCTGTCTCAAATATAGCTATAATTAATTTTAATAGTTTTGGTTCCGAACTAGTCACAACAGTGACCTCGAAGTAGTTTTAGTCAGTAGGTGTCAAGGGTGTCTATGATGGAGTTCCTCTTCTCTCATAAAAAATAATTTAGCATACAAGGAAAGTAAAAATATTAAGTGATCCAGGGTACCTATTTAAATCAATTGTTCATTAATTATTGTTAATGTTTCCGAAGATGAAAATATTACTCGTCGTAAATCTTCTTGTGCATTGTTACGTGAAACGAGATAGTTTTAAGGCCTTATTAAAACGGTTTTATAGGTTATAATACGCGATGGCAATTACGGCCCCCTTTGATTTAGTGACGGGTTCGGGGCCGCGGATATAAATTAATAAGATCGGAAATCGCCGCCCGCGGGGGCCGTTTCCGTCTGCTACCTCTGCGCGTCGGCCGCGCGGGTAATTTACAGCGTTTTGCATTCCATTTGGGCCCGATCACTCACCGCCCAGTCCTGGGGGGCGGCGGCGCGGTTTTGATTTGTGGACGCGCTTTATCGCCCCAATTTCTTCTTTTTTTATTATTACATTTTCCGAGCTGGTTTTTAATCGTCCGTATATAGAACGGTGGCTAAATGGGCGATGGTTTATAGGAACCGATGCGCCCCTCGGCGACGGCGTTATAAATTCGTATCTTGTAAATGCCGAAACCATTATTCAAGTTTGATCATCTCCGGGCGGATTTCTGTTTGTTTGTTATACCCGGCCCCGTGTTCTATGAAATTCAATTTCACTCACCCCCGGGCTTCTTTATGGCCTTTATAAATTGTTCTTATTATTGTTTTCGCGTACCATTTTTAGTTTTTAAGATCCATAGCCAACTTAAAATTTAACTAACTAATAATTTTTAAATACGAAAACATTTTGTAAATCTACAAGACAATAAATTAAATAATTTAAAAACTAACATCTTTCTGTATAAACAATTTATTATTTGTGTAAGTAATATTAAGTAATAATAATTCTGTTTTTATGGTATTATTACAAAAAACTAAATTTGTTAATCAGATATCGCGTTTGAGTGAAGTTAACGAGAATCACGTGCACTAGATGCGTAACATCGCACCTAATCCGGTCACCCCCTTTATTATCGTCATTATTCACCGTCCCCGATCATGAATTTATCAATTTATCCCCGGGGGCTATAAGTGACCACCGATTTGTCTCTAATTGTCTCCCACCGTCGAAGTCGCGCTGCGCAATAGGGCTCCCCCCGAGGAGGCACGTGCCTTCCGGAAACGGTGCATTAACTATGAATTAATACACCCCCCCGGAATATTTACTTTACACTTGATTTATCGGACACTGTTGCTTCGGGAATCCATTGTCGCCGTGCCGTGGGAGAGAGGCGACACGCGAAAATACAAAACGCACGGATTAGTCTACACTACGGTTGACGCAATGGTTGCCTCTTTGATGTCCGATGGGATCAAAATGTATTTTCGATTCACAGGTGAATTTATGAAACGATAGTAACAACAAAATGTATATCAATTTAATCTATTGTATATTTACAACAGCTACAGACAGGTTTCGACCTTATTGGATATCATCAGTGCAATTATATTGCTTTAAAATTATGAATATATAGTGTTGAAATGTAATAAATTGCACATATTTTTAAATTTTGAATAAATGTCATCGTGCGGTGTTAATTCGTGTGGGCCGTAGAAATTTATGTCGGAAAATTCGCAGAACTCAATTAAGTGAACGTACTTACAACACCAGATACAACAAACAAGTCGTGTTTCTTTTCCCCCCGCTGTGTGTAAGGCCTCCCAGCACATTCACCGCCCCTGCCCCCCCTTTAAGACGTGAGAGAGTTGCCGGATTTTATTTGCCGAGACGTGTTTGGGGTGCACCAGACGTAACAAAGGAAAATTGCAAGTTCCTTAACGAGACATGGGAAAGGCGAGGACGTGTGACTTGAATTGATATGTCGAGGAGTGGAGGTTTTATTTCTTTTATTTTCCTATACGATTTTGAAGATTTCAAAGTTTTTAGCAAAACACTATATCTAGATTTTGATAATTTTACACTATTTCTAATTTTTGAGACGACTACTCACCTTCTGGTGAAAATTCGTTATCCAAACATCTAAAAAAGATATATTTATTGATTAATTGATTTTCCCTTACATGTCCACTTAACAAAAAAATATTCGAAAAATAAATATAACTTTACAAACATTACAATTAAGAGCAAGTAACGTGCAGGAGGAGTTGACGAGCGTTCTTCCACTCAAACCCATATTACTGGAAGATGGTACCCTCAACAGCAGTATATATTAGCCATTTTAGCTAATATTTTGGCCATTACTGACTTATTTTTGCTCATTCTTCAAGAGCAGATAATATAGAATGCCAAGTAAATCCTGAAAATATAAACATGATGAAATATATTCTCATTTATATCAATTATTTAATTATTGTGTTCTAAACTTTTCTTTAAAATTTTCGAAATTGCCTGAACTTTTTTTAAGTATTATCCATCATTTCTTGTAGATTTCATAAATTGTCGACCAAGTTTTATTCCATTTTTAGAAAATGTTCTATTATTATAATTATTATTATCATTACAAAAAATTTCCAAAAATGGAATAAAACTTGGTTGAAAATTTTTGAAAACTACAAGAAATGCTGGAGAATACTAGAACCCATAAAACACGCAATTTCGAAAATTCTAAAAATCTAGAAGAAAAATTTAGGACACAAGAATAAAATTATTGTAATTTAAAGAATTCTTCCATTCCTGAAATTAAAATAATTTTATTCTTGTTTCCTAAGGTTTCCTTCTAGACTTCGAATATTTAAGGCTTTTAGATAAAGAAAGTGCTGGAAAATGTTAGAACTAAAAGATTAAGGTGAAGTAAGGTAAAAGATATTTATGAAAATGTGGTAGGAAAAATTCTCTATAATTCTAATAATCTAGATTCTAGAGAATGATAAGAAAATTCCAATAGAAAATAGCAAGAAATAATTTTCAACATATTAAAGAAACGTTGTTAAAAAAATTCTAAAACCTCCAACGAAAATTCACATAATCTGCAAGAAATATATGCTGGAAATGATAAAAAATTCACAAATTCCACATTTATGAAAATATTAAAACATTTCTTCTTTTATACTACTCTTAAACATGTTTACAATAAAATAAATTCTGGTATATTTGATTTTCTGCTCAACGGCTATCGACCGGTGGTCTTTCAGCCCTCTTCTTTTATATTTTTAAAGAAAAATAAAAACTCCAAAGATATAAAAGAAGAAATGTTTGAAGAAAAGTTCTTAGAGAATTCTCGATTAATTCGCAAAATTACAGCATTTAGAAAATTCTAAAATAGAATTTAGGGAAAATTTACAAATTTAGTAAAGAAAATACTTTGAAATTCCAAAAATCTGGAAAAAAATTGTAGAAACTTATTGAAAAATTTGAATTAGATTAAGCAACATATAGTTGAGAAATTCTAGAATCCGCGCAATCTGGAAGAAAATATAATGGTAATAATACAAAATTCTTAAACAAAAATTTTCCTCGAAGTTAAAAATTCCAATCTGAAAAAAGCTTAGAAAATGCTATAATATTCGGAGAAGTTACTAGTGAATTCCAAAATTGAATAATATACATAACAAAAAGAAACAGTTATAAATTAAAGTGATTTATTTACTACAAATATATTCTAATTGATTATAATTTTATTAAAATCAACAATTTGATAAACCTATGTTTTAAACATACATCACTGAAACTAGTTCTGTTTCCAAAACTTTATATTCCGGAAGTAGGTGTTTATTCTTAGCCACTTTTTGTTTCTCCAAATTTTTCTTTAAAAAATACGAAAAACTTCAATTTCAAATAAAAGTTATAGACAAAAAATCTGATTAACTTTTTGTTAAACAAAATTTTCATTAACTATCTTATTTTTTGAGACACAAAGAAATTAAAAATTACTTTTTTTTCTATTTTATCAAAAAGTCAAGCGAAAATTATATAATTAACATATATAGAGAATATCAAAATGAGTAAATAATGAACATTAAGTGGATGGATTTCTGATCAAGATGTTTACTTGTAAAATTAAATTTAAACTTTTAGATTTTAGATATTTTTCAATTTTTTCCTTTATTTTTTTTTTAATTTTTGGCTAAATTTCAACCCTTTCAAAATTTTTAAAGATTTTATTTTAAAAATTGCTCGAGAGTTTAGAATTTGTTATAAAAGAAAAAGAATTTAAAGTTTACTAAATCTTTTTTCTTTTATATCAAACTCTAAACTCTCAATCAAACTCTAAAGGTTTGTATCTCTGTTTCTTATTGTAAATTTTCAATTGTTTTTTTAGTAATATTTCAACTATTTACTTACGTTTTATAAGAAAAAAAGATTTCCAGATATTTCAAGTGTTTAAAACTGTTTTACTGTTACTCTAAAAAGGTTGAACACTTTTTGGTTTTAAATTTCGAATTGTTTCTGTCTTGTTCTTTTCTTTCCTTTCAATTGTTTCTTGGTAAAATAACTGTTTCTAAATAATGTTTAACGTGTTTTGTTTTAAGGATTTTAATTATTTTTAACATAATTGTTTATTTGGTATATTTCTAATAGTTTATAAACAACTTTCAAACTGTTTTGTTGTAGTCGTCAACTGTTTTTTTTTTTTTAAGCTAACTAATTTGCTTCTAAACATCAGTTTTATAGAGAATTTACTGTATAAACATCATTTATTGTTAAGTTTCATAAAGCAAATATTCAACTATTTTTATATTTATTAACTATTTTTACATAGTTTTTAATTTAGTTTTTATATTACCAAATTTTCAAATGTTTGTATTGAAACTAGTAACATTTTTCATTAACAATTTTGAATTATTTTTTCATTGTAAAATCACAAATATTTCAAACAAATTTTTAAAATTATTGTGAATATTTGAAAATTATTTTTTGACAAAAAAATTTATTCTGAAACAAAAGAGGTTTAAATTAAAGAAAATATGAAAGCAGTGCTACAGAGATGAACAAAGAAAATTGAAATTTGCAAAAATAAAAACAATAAATCGATGAAATCTTAAAAAAAACAACAAAAATTTATCAAAAACATTTAATACTTTGCAAAAAAAAACAATAGGTTTGCAAAAAACATATGAAAACAATTTCAATTGAAAATACTTGATAAATAAATAAATAAATAAATGTACAATTGAAAAGTTTGTTTTAAAAATACCTTTTAAAATTAGCTTAAAATAATTGAAATTTATTAAAGCAATTGAATATTTGTTTAAAAATATAGCAGAGTTTATACCAAGTTTATTCAAAACAATCAAAATTTCCTTAAAAACATTCGATTATAAGAAAAAAAAAACAATAGAAAATCTAATCATTAATGTAAAATCATTAATATACCGTGGTAAAAAACATAGAAAATCGTGTTTTATTTCATCCTATATTTCAATAGAAAATCTCTATCGATCTTTTCTAAAATAGGTTTTGTAACTTGCCAAAACAGTTTAAAAAAATTTAAAAACTGTTAAAAAAAACTAGAGAGAAAAACATACTGAATGGATTTTGCAAACAAAAAAATCAATTCAAATTGGTAAAATCAAATAAATTAGGAGACAATTGATTTAGTGAAACAAGAAAATAAGTGAAAAATTACAAAAAAGACAAAAAATGGTTGAAAACTTTACAAAACATTTTTAAATTCGTTAAAACAGTTGAAATTTTACAAAAAATAGAATTTACTTAAAAAAGAAAAGCAAATAAAATAAATAATGAAATAAATCAATTTTTTCTTAAAGTAACAGTATTCAATTTTATTAATAAAGAAACAAATTAAAAAAATTTAAGATAAAACCAACTACAAATAACAAATTGTTTAAAAATGAGCCTAAAACAGTTAAATTTAATTAAAAGAATTGAAATTCATTAAGAAATTTAATAAAACCAATAAAAGCAAAACAAAAACCATATTAAAATTTGTTTTTAACAAAAGCATTTAAAATTTCCGTTCAAAAATAAGTTACTAATTAAAATTATTTAATAAAATTAGGAAATATAAAAAAACAGTAAAAAAATTATAAAACTAAGCAATAAAAAATAAAAGTTTACAAAAAGGGCTTCAATTGAAAATTTGCTCTTAAATTTTCTTAAAAATAATAGTAGAAAATATTGTATAGAAGAAATATTTTTAACAATTTTAAACATGCTAGAAAACAGTTCATATTTTTCCTATAAAAGCAGTTCTAAAAATTAAGAAAAAGCATAACAATTAAAATTCAGTTGACAACTTCAATAAATTAAGTTTTTTTTTTAAAAAAACAATTGAAAAAACTCAAAAGAAATAATTTTAAAATGTTTAATACAATGAAAAATCAGTTACCAATTAAAATTTGAACATTTGAAAAATTGCTAAAAAATAATCTTAATCAAATTAAGAAATATTCGAATAAATACAGTTAAAAATTGACAAAACCAAAAAAAAAATAATTTTACAAGAAAGTGTCTTCAAAAAATAAAAGTAAAGCAAAGTAAAGCTACTTCAGAGTTTCTTGTCCTATCTTGTAAGAATTTTTCAGCGATTTTTGTTTGAAATCTGAATATTCGAGCAATTACTTTTCTAAATGTCGAGAATTTTCGTTCGTAGCTGTTTTTCTTTATGTTTTCTAGAATTTTTCAATACATCTTATTTTCTTTGAGGTTTAAAATCTTATAACAATTTCTAGTCTAAAAATTAGAAAAATACGAAAACTACTAAACAGTTATTGAAACAACTACTTCATCATTCAATGTCTGACGAGGTACTAGCCAGATAAGTAGTTGTTTCAATAAGTAATTTGTTTTGTAATCTTAAGAATACTCATTTGTTGTAGATTTACAAAATGTTTTCGTGTTTTTCTAATTATTAATTAATTTTCTACAACGTAAAGAACTTTAATACATGTTTAATATTCTATTCTAAAAATCTAAAACACTCAATTTCTCTTCCAAAAACTAAAATATTCGTCTAGATTCAACTTTTTTAGTTGTTTCTTTTCTAGACTTCTAGAATGTACTTTTTTTTAATATTTATTGCTCTCGGCAATTTCTCTTTTAGTTTCTTAGAGGGTTGTACAATTTTCGAGTAATTAATCAATTTTCTTAGTAAAATTTTCAATCAAATCTTGTTTTGTTGTATAAAAATGTTTCAGTAATATTTCTTCCAAATCGCTAAAATTTCCTTCTAGGTTTCTAAAATATTTTAATGCTTTCTCTTGAAGATTGTTACAACATTTTAAAATATTTTTTGCTTCATCTTAATTTTCCCAGTAAGTTTCTTAGAAGATTCTAAAATTTTGTAGCAATTTCACTTCTATGTTAATAAAAATTTGTAACATTTTCTCTTCCAGGTATACAATTGAATATTTGTAACAGCTATTGATTTCATTTCTCTTTCAACTGCTAGAATTTTCTTTATATCTGCCATGCTGACATAAATAGGTAAAAAGTCTACCCTAAAAGAGGATAAAAAAAGTATGTAACAGCATTTATAGAAGAATTCGGATGTCCAATAGGATATTGGCTCCGTCAGCATCATGGACTAAAACAAGGTTTAGAGGTCTTCCACTCTTGTAGCTGCATAAACTCCGACCAACTTCATCCATCCAAACTTTTTGTACGTTTACTATAATATTTGTGTATGTATTTTTTTAGAAAGGAAGCCAAAGACAAATAAAAATAAACAAGAATATGATTAACGCTTGATTACCTTTACTTTGAGATATATTTTTGAATCAGGAAGATTAAGAAAATAAAGAAAAATCTTGCTTAATATCAACTGTATTTCTGATTTTCTTAGAGAGTTCTAGATTTCTCTAGTTGTTTCTCATTCAGGTTTTAATATATTTTAAGTATTTCTGGCTTATTTTTTGGGAAATATTTCAACAACTCTTGCTTTACCTTTATTTTTCATCAATTCTTTCCAGAGTTTTTCGATATATGTTGCTTCCTTTAGGCAATTTGTCTTTTATTTTCTTTTCCATATTTCTAGAAGTTACTTAAAGATTTTAAAATTTTATAGCAAATTTTCTTCTGAATTTGTATTATTTCCAGCCAGCTTTCTTCCTTTTTTTATTTAAAATTTTATTTTAAGAATTTTCTAGAAAATATCTATTCCGAATTTCTAAATTTTTTTTTGGAAATGTTAGAAACTTTAAATATATATTTTTAATTTTCGTAAAATTAGTTAATCATGATTAATGCGATTAATTGTTTACAAGGCTGATATTTTGATTATTTTGAAATTATTTTAATTGTAAGGGAAAAAAACTGGTCAAATAATTAGATGTATGAGTGGAAGGGAAGTTTCTCGGTTTTAATGATATAATAACACACACGCTGATACTTATGCGACGATGGTTAAAGAGAAAGAGCGTAATCCACACGACAGCCCTCTACAGTGGGGTGTAAGTTCTTCATCCACCCCTTAACCACCCGCGCCTGTTCATCACGTGCAATTACAATTTGCCACTATTGTTTAACAGCGTCGATATAACGAAGGCTTTACTCTACTTCAGAACAAGAACAAAAGATATATATTTTATATATAATATTTAAACTTAAAAATATACAGTGTGTTTATTAAACAATTAAAAAAGCAAAAATTCAGGTTATTCTTCTTTGGACTTTTCTAAAAATATTTTGTTCTTCGGTGATTTTTAAAAACCTACTTTGTTCCCCCAAAAAAAAATGGAATATAAAATTTCTAGAATGTTTTTCTCACTTATCACTTGATGAAACATAACTGGTCATTAAAACAGAGGAAAGGGAAGTTATATTATTTGACCATTTCATTCTTACAACTGAAATAATTTAAAATAATCAAAATCTCAACCTTGTAAACAATTAATCGCATTAATCAAGATTAATTAATTCGTTTTAAAGGAACAAAACTGTAGTTTTTTAATATTCAAAAAAACAGGGTTTCATTCCCTACCTTGCTTCAATGCCTATGATGTTATTTAAGAACTATCGCTACACCTTATTGCCTCTAAAATCTTTACAATAATAAAGGAAATACAATTTTTTTATTTTATTATAGTAGAACTTTTACGCAGTTTCCTTTATTATAATTTACTTTAAGATCGTACAGTTCTTGAATTGTCAAAATTTATTAAAAATACATTCTACTATTTAAATGTAAACAAATCTAGAAACATCCCTTACGTGATTTTTAAATATTTTCGTTTAAACCCTCGCTTTACCTTTTGGAAGTTTCTCATGTTGAAAATTGTTTTAAAATATAGAAAAAACAATTGCCGCAAACAATTGAATGGTCAAAATTTACTTAAAATACATTCTACTATTGAAACGTAAACAAATCTAGAATCATCCCTTACGTGATTTCAAAATATTTTAATTTAAACCATCGCTTTGCTATTTAGAAGTTTCTTATGATGTTAATTGTTTTAAAATATAGAAAAACAATTGCTACAAACAATTGAATTGCCAAAATTAACTTAAAATGCATTCTACTTTTTAAACGTAGACAAATCTACAATCATCCCTCACGTGATTTTTAAAATATTTTCATTTAAACCCTCACTTTGCCATTTGGAAGCTTCTCATGTTGGAAATAGTTTTAAAATATAGAAAAACAATTGCCACAGACACTTGAATTGTTAAAATATACTTAAAATACATTCTACTGTTTAATCGTAAACAAATTTAGAATTAGCCCTTGCGTGATTTTAAAATATTTTCATTTAAACCCTCGCTTTGCCATTTGGAAGTTTCTCATGTTGGAAATAGTTTTAAAATATAGAAAAACAATTGCCGCAAACAATTGAATGGTCAAAATTTACTTAAAATACATTCTACTATTGAAACGTAGACAAATCTAGAATCATCCCTGATTTCAAAATATTTTAATTAAAACCCTCGCTTTGCTATTTTGTTTCTTATGTTGAAAATTGTTTTAAAATATAGAAAAACAATTGCCACAAACACTTGAATTGCTAAAATATACTTAAAATACATTCTACTGTTTAATCGTAAACAAATTTAGAATTTTTCTTCACGTGATTTTAAAATATTCTCATTTAAATCCTCGCTTCATCATTTGGAAGTTTCTCGTGTTGAAAATGGTTTTAAAATATACAAAAACAATAGCCACAAACAATTCAATTATCAAAATTTAATTAAAATACATGCCACTATTTAAGTAGTTTCTAGTTTCCTCCCACATGGCAAGAATTTTCGAGCAATTCTTAATTTACTCGATTAATTTTCTTATAACTTCTCTCCCTAATTGTGAGAATTTTCTTTTCAAGAATAATAATAGAATTTATGAAAAGAAAATTCAGATTGATTAAATGAAGAAATATTTAAAATCCTTGTTCCAGCACACTTTCCTCTAGATGTCTGAAACTCTCTAGCATTTTCTTCTATTTTACCACAATTAATAAAATATATACCAGATTTGTAAGACTTTAAAAAAAATTATTTAAATTGTAAAAATTTTGTTTTCTTGAATTTTTCAACTTTTATTATTTTATTTCACTATAATTCCTCAGCAGATATTTTCTTCGACATTCCTAAAACTTTCTAGAAATTTTGAAGCAGTGTAAAAATTTTCTAAAAAATTCTTCCTTTTATTCTGTACCAGAAAATTTTCTCTGTCAACTTCTAATGCGTTTTGTAAAATTCCAAATGTTTTAAGCAAATATTAAAATAATTTTTATTTCTTTCTTAATTTTTAAATCATCTTTGATTAAAATATGTTTTTTAAATAAATTTTTAATTATTTTCTTTTGGTGAAATTTCAAGTGTTTCCAAAGCAAGATTAAAATGCTTTTGTTAGGAAAATTCTAAACCGTTTTCTTCTAAGTAAATTTTAAACTGTATTTTATCTTAAAAAAACAAATTGTTTTTTCTAGACTTCTAGATTTTCGAGCATCTAAGTAAATTTAAATTTACGAAATCATCTTTGCAAAAAATATATTTCATTATACATAAATAAATAAATAATATACATACATTTTAACTTTGGAATTAATAAATTTTCCCTGTTTTTGTAGAATATATTAAAACATGGTTATTCTTTCAATTTTTATTTATAGTTACTTTAATCTTGAAATGTTAACAAATTTTAACTGTTTAAATTAATTGGCTGTTTAATAGAAAACATTTGGAACTTTCAAAAAACTGCACTTTTGTTGATATGTCACATGCAGGATTCTGTATGTAATATCAAAAACTTTAAAAATTTTTGATTACAAGATGTATCACAAAGTAATGGCTTCCAGCATCAATCATAGAAAACATTTGGTATTAGTGAAACCTTATCAATCAAAACAATTGCAGTCTTAGGCGAAGACTTAGTAAGAAATAAATTCATCACTTATCCACCCATCAATCAAAATTTTTCGCCAATGGGAAATAAATTCATCACTAATCCATGGCTAATACGATGTAAACTTTTTAAAGAAAACTTTATCATTTTGGGGGTAAAATTGGCGTGATAATCGAATCAATTCAGACCTGTTTTTTTGAATTGGTCATTAAAGCCGAAGGGGGGGGTGATGGTGCGGAATTGAAGTGAAGAAGCGAGCGCGCGCTACCGCTTCCATAAATCCGTCCACTAGGCCGATAAATTCCGGGCGCACAATCGTCACCGGACTTAATGCCTCATCATTACCATAAATAATCCGCGCGCCGGGAGAAGGGAAAAAAAGACCCTCGCCCCATCGTAAGATGTTTGTTTCTCGCGTCGGACGTCACTTAGCGTGAAACGGGGTTGCCATTCACGCAATAAAACCAAAGTATTGAATAATGCAACAGTAGGCGTCGCCCGGTTTAGGCCACGCCCAGCAAGCGCGCCAATGGGAGGGTACGCGACCCACGGGCCTGCGGTTCGAGTTTTGGGTCCGGTAGTCGCTTGCGCACCGAGCTGGCGGTCGGAACGTAACGGAAAAAAGTGCTACAATTTATCATTATCATCATTTAAAACAAAAACTCAAAAGTGTATCTAAGTGTGGTAACTAGTTGCGGCAGCAAGAGACTTCACTATCAAACAGGGTGCAATAGAGATCGGTTCAAACTGGACGGGGACTTTGAGCATATCACCACCGCAATCATGAAGGTGAGTGATTGTTTTCTTTTCTTTTTTGAAATTGATTTGTGCATTTTCGGATAATTTACATTCGTAATGAACGTGAATGCGTGGGTTGTATTTTCGAACGCCGGGGAGTGACGTGTCTCGCGCCGGCTTCTGACAGGCTTATCTCTCCTCCATCGGCCCGAGATAATCTTATTAGCCGACCATGTTCAGGTGCCAAACTCGCTCGCTGCGTTTGCCTTCAATGGGCTTTTTAACACTTCAGCAATTTCAACTGGGCACGTCCAATCATAATCATAATTGAGATCAGCTACTACACTTTTCTAAAAAAATTTTGGAAAAGACTTCATTACTTAGATAGTTTATTATTAGAAAAACATTGAGATATTATCTATATAAGTATTAATTACTTCTATATCTTCAAAATCAAACTAGAGAGGTTAGGAGATTACAATTTTGGAATTTGTACGATACATAAATGTGACCTGTCCTAATAACTAAATGTTATAATTAAAGGATCAATAAATATCTATCTATCCATTGCTGGGTGGGTATATCTTGAGCTTTACAAACAAAATTTATTGGTAAAAAGTTTGATTGGATAGTTTTAAAATTATTACCATGCATTGAAAAAAATTAAAAGGTATCACTATTAAAATTAATTCAAAATTAGCCTAGAAATGTTTAGGGGACTAGAATTTTGCAATTTACAAAATAGATAATTGTTAATGTTGATAAGTACATCTTGATTACATAATTTTGAATCCAAAATTGATTTAGAAGGAGTGTGAAATTTAAATCCTAGTACGTATATATTAATTAGCAGCTTATTTTGGAATAGGTAAAATTAATACAACGGTCACAGATAATTAAATATAGTTTCTAAAATTAAGTTGAAATACTTAATACTAAAAGCCTTAGAAGCAAACTAAAAGAATATTGAAGCGGTTAAAACATCAGAAAAGCGACGTAAGCTTTAAGCAGCAACACTTTTCTAAAGCTGTGATGACAAAGTTGTTGGTATAGTGCTGTAGAATATCGTTAAGCGTATAAACAATGCAAGGCAAGTCCTTACGGATAAATGTGAATATAAAGATGTAAATAAAGTGGAAAAACTGTTCAGCATACATGAAGAATACAATTTTTTTCCAAACAACATCACTCAATACCGTTAGCTCGAGATGGGAATAAACACCCTACAAACCTCGAGATGAGGGCAATAATAACCCCACAAATCTCGATATAAGAACGAAGGGAAGAAGACAACAATATATTTATATATACACTATGTAAATTCTTGGAAATTTCTTAAAATTTCTTAAATTATTGTGCTGTCGTAAGAAGTCATCATCTCGATGTAAATAGTTTTACTTGCACATCATTATACATATGCAAGATATTAAAGTTTAAAGCGTTTAATTGAAATTTAAACAACAGCATAAAACGTATTTTTTTGATTGTATGATGATCTAGAAGGCTTCCTTCAACAAAAAAAAACTATAGTAGTATAATTTTATGATTGATGATGAAATTACTTTGTGATATATCTTTATAACCAGGAACTTTCTGAATATTCTTAATTTCTTTATTATTATTTTGCTTATAATACATTTGCAAATTAATACATAAATCATTAAAACACGTTCACAAATTTAGACAGCAAGAATCACTGACTTTTAATGTTCTTCCACTTAAACCCAAAATTATCCACTGTTCATTAAGACAAGCCGACAGCTTCTGAATCTTTCATTTGGAATATATTGAAGCCAAAATGCACTTTTCTCCTTCTTTAAATCTGTATTTGACTTCAGTCTGTCACTGTGACAATTACAAAATATATATTAAGAATTCTTTCTTCAAAGTTCCTGTATAATTTTGATCAAAACTTAAGGTAGCAATAACTGAAAAAGTTTTATTACTAGTGACGAAGCTTTAAATTGAATTATACTTGGTTTGTGTCACAATTTGTCTCTATTTACTCGACTAAATAGAGAAAAATTGTGTAACAATCCAAGTATAATTTAATATAAAGCTTCATTAGGAATTGTTCAAAATGTTTCACCAAGTGATGAATGAGAAAGTCATTCAAGACAAAAAAAAGTTTAAATTTTTTAAAATCTTTCATTTTTTAAACCAATTTTACACTGAATTTTCATATTATTGAAAACAAAAATTGATGAGTTATAATTAAAAACTTTAAAATCAAACTTAAAAGTCTTGTCTTCATAGGAAGTTTAAAGGTATTGATTTACTTTATTTATGTATCTTTGTAATTCAGAAAACAACTTTTTATTACCTTGAACTAAAACTTTAATTTTTATGAGTCGAAATAAAATATTGATTTACAGGATTTACAGTATTGATGAAAATAAAGTAATAATGAGAATCAATTTCTCTGAGCGTTTTTGCACCACAGTTTTGCATTATTATAATGAAAAAACTACCAACTAACAGTTAAAACATTTTTATTTTTAATTGGAAGCATTGAAAGGTTTTGATGAAGTGTCTCCTTCTTGATGAATTTGTTTTATCACATTATTTTCAAGATTTTATATTCAAGATGTACCCCAAAGTAAACGCCTACACAATTGAACATTGAAAGATTTTATTTATTTACTTACTTTACAAAATCTATTCAAAAAAATTAACATAAATATTCATATATATTAATTAAATCACTTTGAAATTTCGAACATAGATCTTGATTACCTTTTGCTTCTGGCGTTAACAAAAGTTTAAAATGAAATTTTGAAATCTTTGTTTAAACCTACAAAAACTGAAGGAGTTGAGAAGCTTTTATCTTCTTTATTGTTATTTTTGTTTCGATAAAAAGAGAAGCAAAATTATTTGTCATCTATTTCTTGAATAATTATTTCACTTAAAAAAATATTCAATTCTTTACTTATTATTTGTCATCTTCTGTTATTAATAAATTTTTGAAACATTGAAATATTGTCATTTACAAATTAGAGTTAGAGGCGGTCCAAACTGCAAAACTTAATATTAATCTTAAAAATTAAGGTTACAGATAATATAATTTGGTTTTATTATAACATTCAGATGAAAGTAAAAAAATATATTAGATATATAGAACTAGAAGTTTTTTTGTTTGTTGTATGTTGTTTTTGAATATAAGAAGCTTGTATTTAGTATTTAGTATTTATTGGTGCTATTCCAAATACAGGTTACACAAGTCAAATATTGTACTTAGTTATACATGTTTTACTGACTAAACTGTTTTTTACACATTTTTTTGTTTTTGAGTATTCTACAAAAGTTTCAAACAAAACTTTATGAAAATCTAAAATTTTTGTTTAAAACTCAAATGTTGCAAGAATTGCAACTTAGGTTGTTAGAATCTTAACAACCTTAGTTTTTAATTCAAGGAATTAAAAATTTCTTTTGTTTTCATTAATTCTATAATTCTGTTTATTTATCATTTAAAAGTAAAAATTGAAGAATTTTCTTTTTTGAAAATAAAACTTAATTTCGAACTAGAATTTTCTATTTAAAACTTAAAGGTAAGAATTGACGAATTTTTATTTTTATAAAACCGAAATGCTTTATTATTTTTTATCAACTTCATAATTTAATTTATTATTTAATAATTATTTACTTTTTTATTTCATTTTCATTTAAAAATCAAACTCGACTTTTGTCTTTTTTTTTAATCAAATGTTTTGGCTCTGTATTAAAATTAAAATTAAAAACTACACAGCTTTTACTTAAAACTATAAATTTAAGTGCTTTTAATTAAGTCACTGCTTTATTTAAAACTCCAAATGTACATTTCGTCCACTAAGTGAAGTATTTTCAAGACCTTTACTAAAGTCAAGTTTAGCGATTTAATTAAACCAGCGAAGGAAAGTGATTACCAATTGTTTCATTTAGTTAAATTAATCTTCACGGAACTCAAAAGAAAATATATTTTTGTTTGTAACTAGAAGAAGTTTCCAGGTTTTGCCTGTTTTGATTTGATTTGAATATTTATTAACTGATACACCTTTATACAAAAATTCATACATGGCGAAAAGGTGAAATCTATGAGAAAAATTGCAGAAAAGTTGGAAAGTCACGATGAATTAAATTCTAACTTAACGCTCGGTGAAACATGTTTATATTAATTTATTAATTAAACTCTTCGTAATGTTTCACAATTTTCACAAGGAGTTTAATTAACCTCTAATTAGTTGAATAGTCAACTAACTTAAGATTAGAAGAACTAAAACAGTTGAGTTTTTATGAAAAAAAAAACGATTATATTTTTATCATGTTTTGTTTTCATTTATGTCTTCTAAACAAATTAATATTATTACATTATCTTTTAGACGTGGTAATAATATTATATCTTTGAAATGAAAGTTAAAGGCGTGAAATTTATATAAATTCTATAAAAGTTAAGTATTTGGATTAATTGTGTTACGTAACATCTTGATTTAAACACTTAGAAACCTTCCTTCACTATTTTCAAATCGTGTTTTAATCAAGTTAGGTATTTATTTTAGCAATTCAGAAGTAAAAAAGATCTTGATAATCGTTACGACCGTTACTACATAAGTAATCCATTATATAGACACAGAATAAAACACTCAATGTGTTTTTTTTTGTGGTAAAAATATGGTATAATAGATAATAATTATAATAATGGATGGAGAACAATGAATAGAACTGAAGACGGTATATAAAAAAATGCAGAACACCTAACAGATAAAAGAATAACAACACTTCACGAAATTATTACGCAAGGCAATCTTGAGACACGCGTTTCGCAGTATCACAGCTCGTCAGTGAAGCTATTCTCTTATTACGTAAGATCCGTACAAGAAAGAATCGATTTTAATAAAATCGAAACATTGCCGGTCGAATTAAATCAGAATGGTGTAGATTCAACAATTATTGTTACATGTGTAAAAAAAAATAAACATCAGAGATTCACTTCAAATAAAAGATCTTTAGATTTCACTAACAGAAATTTTTGTGGCTATACTCAAAATAACATAGCGTCGATTGAATTCTTATTTTTCTCAACGCAAACTAAAGATTTTGCAGAAAACTGGTGTAAATTCAACAATTATTATATGTAAGAAAAAATATATAATTTACTTCCAAATAATAGATTATTACATTCCACTAACAATAACTTCTGTGAGTATTTTCAGAACAAAATAGCGTCGATAGAATTTTTACACAAGCTGAAGATTCAACAATCATTGTTACATTTGAAGAAAAAAAACATTAGAGATTAATTACAAATAAAACAACATTAGATTTCACTAGCAGAAATTTTTGCAGCTATACCCAAAACTAAAATTCTAATTCTTACCTTAATTGAAGATTTTATACAAAACTGGTGAAATACAGTCAATTAACTATTTTTATGTTGATTAACATTTTTAAAACTTTTTAAATACGTCTCAGGTTGACCGTTCCATTGTGGGCAAAATATCATAACTCTCTTGTATTTTTCAAAAACTTTTAGCAACTGTGCTACCTTTCTGTACAGATTATTTTTTTGCTCTTCTCGCAATACCTTCAATTTTTTCAATAAAACTGTTTGTAGTCTTTGTTTTAAATGTTTTATACTCTTTTCTTTTAATAGTTTATAAATAATATGCTCTCTGAATTTTAACAATCAATTTTTTTGTATTTCACCAATACTGATGAATAAACCAAGCAATTGAAGTTCCATAGATTTTGTAAATAAGTAAGTTTGAAGCTCTTCAGTTAATAGTAAAGTTGTAATAAACAACTTTCGCCCTTCATTTAACAAACCATTTGACAATCTTGTTACAACTTCGTAGGAATGCCCTTTTCTTATTATCGAAACCTGAGACGACCACGACAAGGAATAATACTTTCTGTCCTGTGTCTTTTATTATCTTTCGTCTGTTACCATTCTCTTCAAATACTGTTTTCTGTTCTCTTCTTCGCGTACTCTTCTTTCTACTGTAGTAAACAGGAAAAGGAACGGAGCATGGAGAGCAAACAATAAACAATCGATTAAAGGCATTAGAAAATTAAGGAAATAGAGGACACATGTTAGGGAAGGTGTTTTATTCACTATATAGACACTACAAAAGGTTTGGCTTTGTTTATTTTAGAAAATTCTACTTCTTTAAACTCAAGATTTAAACAAAACCACAATTTTTATTTAAACTTAAAAACTCGAGTTAAACAAATCCTAAAACTTGGGCTTTGATTTTATACACGAAAAACTGAATAATTTCTTTTAATAATTTTAACCATTTTCGAAAGACTGAATTGAAAATTCAATTCAGTTTAAGTATAGATTATCGTGAAGTAACGGTCGCAATTGAAAATTCAATTCAGTTAAAGTATAGATTACCATGTAGTAACGGTCGCAACCATTCTCTTTATTAATAGTTAAAGAAAATTCATAATTCTCATTTCAAACTTAACTTTTCATTTTTAATAATAACTGGTATTTATTTTTCTTATTTTTTAATGGAATAAATAATAATAATAATTTATTAGATGGAATCTCATATTGAAACAATAATATTTGCTTAATATTTCGAGCAAGAGAAAACATAGTGCCCGAAATGTACATTTAGCTGTGAAATAATAAAAAGTGAAGAAAGAAATATAACTGTGTTTTAATTAAGTGTGGAAAGTTGGTTAAGTCTAAAATTTTCGTCATCTTTAGTTTTGTTTCATTTTTTTTCCAAAAATTTTATTAAACGTTTTAAATAGAAACTGAAAACAGTTAAACAAAAATTAATGAAAGCTCAGAATGTTTGCTTAAAGCTTAGGACAGGAAGAAATGAAGAAGACAGATTTTTAATTGCTTTTTGATATTTTTTTTGTTTTTCTTTCTTTATAAATCTTGTTGTTTAAATAGAGTCATATGGTTTTAAATATTTAACACGAGAGTTCAAGATGATTCAAATATATTTTTTAAGCCTTGAGAGGTAAGCTTTAATTTTAGATTTTGAGAACTTCAAAACGATTCCAAATGGAATGCAAAACGCTGTAAATTAAACTTTTGAAGTCCTTTTTTGTTCTACTTGTACTAGAAAATTCTGGAATTCATTTGACAGTGACTAAAGAAGATCTATAATTTGAATTCAATATTTTAAGTTTTATTTTAATAGGAAGAAATGGCTGTCTATGTTTTCATTATTTTTTATACTCAATTTTATGGTTTAATTTAAAATAATGGCCACATTAAATTAAACCCTCACTTATAATTTACTGATTGGAGGGTGGGATAGAGGCCACCCACCCACCATTCATATGCATGATAACTTTAAATGCTAATCGTTGATGAATTTGCTACACATAACAATAAAACTTTGTATATAATCAAAAAACAAAACATAATCCGAATTAAAGTTTAATTATGAATGACCTTCTATAGCTAATCTTATCTAATTTAAATTTAAAGTATGCCCACCCATCGTGCATAAAAATTTTATTAATTCACTCACTCAAAAATTTTACCCTTTGATTATATTTTGTATTAAAAAGTTTTGCAATTAATTTTATTCTAAACCGCGCGACTATCAGTAATTGAAATTTATATGTATATGTAGGGTGGGTGGGTGGCCTTTATCCCACCCTCCGATCAGTAAAACATTATCAATAATTATTTGAAATATTTGTATGAATAAATCTCAAAAAAAAAATGTAAATATTTTGTGTTTATTTATATTTTACAACTTTTAACCCTCGCTTATAGTTTACTGATTGGATGGTGGGGTAGAGGCCACCCACCCTACATATACATGATAACTTTAATAGTTAATCGTACATAATTTTGTTGCCAAAACCAATCAAACCCTTTATGTAATAAACAATAAAACAAAATCAAAATTCAATTTTAAATACAAATGACTTTCTATAGCTAATCTTATCTAATTTAGGTTTAGAGTGTGTCCACCGATCATGCATCAAAATTTTACTAATATACTCACTCAAAAATTTTACATTTTTAAGTTCGTTTTTATTAAAAAAAGTTTTGTAATTAATTTAATTTAATTATATCATTAAAACACTAACTATAAAACAACGTTAAAGAACTCTAGAACTCATAAGACTTGAAATATTAATTTAAACTTCAGAACTATAGAATACTAACATTTCAACTCTTAAAATCTAAATGTCTACATCACAAAAAAACAGATTCTAAAATTATTCTGAGTTGTAAAACTGTATTCATATGGCAGAATACAGAAATAAATACAACAAAAATAGTATAAAACTCAATTAGCTTAAATCTTAATTAATGTAGAAGTCTAGAATATAAAATTTAAGAACAGTAGAGAACTCTAAATTATATTAATACAATTATAGTGATTTTAAAGTATTAACAATTTTAGAATCTGTGAAACTAAATTCTAAATTATTCTCTTAAAAATTCTAAGAAAATCTACACTACAACTTTGTAACTCCAAAACGGTAAAGATTCTAGAATTATTCTTAATTAAAAAGGGTGATGTGGTCATCATAATACTATGAGGCTTGCGGAAAAAGCCTATTCCTAATAATTTGCTCAATTTTCGATTATTTGCAATCACTTGTTATACAATTTTTATTTAACTCCTATAGTTTGTTAGCAATGGGCAAAAAATGTCAAAATTATTAATTATTAATTTCATCCTCACAAGCTTAACTTTATGAAAAACATGTTTTAATAAAATTTGTTTAGTTTCTCATTCGCTTTTACTTTTGTTTGAAAAGTTATATAATATTTTTCAAATACAGAAAAATATCGAGAATATTTCTGTATAGGGAAAGTAAAAAGAAGTAGTAATTAGAGTTATCAATTATGTATAGCGTGGTTGGGTGGCCTCAAACCCACCCTCCAATCACTATATCATTAGCGAGGGTTTTAATTAAAAGTTGTAAAACGCAAGTAAACATAACTAAGTGTTTTAATCAGTCAAGATAATTAAAAAATGTTTCATCATGATTCTTGAATGTTGTCGGCGTTAATTTGGTGGTGCATTTTAATAAGATAATTAAAACACTTTGACTTTGTTTTACCATGAGTAAATTGTAAAAATTTTCTTTTTAAGTTTCAAAAATTTTTCAACATATCTTCTTTTTTTTTCTTTAGCCGAATTTAAAACTTTACTCTTCAAAATTTTTTCGAATACTTTCTTCTTACACTATTCTTGATTTATGTTTAAACCAAATTTCTAGCTTTTATTTTCAAATTTTAAATTATTATTCATTAAATTTAGAATTTTTTTGTCGAGATTTAAAAAAAATATGAATTATTTCTGTAAAATTTCTTGAATTTTACAGCATATACTCTTTAAAACTACATTTTTTTTTGCTTACGCGTCAATTGGTGAAACAAAACTTAAATGTTTTAATCAATCAAGGTAATTCACGAGTAAATGGTAATTATCGTTTCAAAAGTTTATTAACATTATTTTCCAGATTTTTTTAAATTTCTTTATAAGATTTCTATATTTTCATAATTTTTCAGAATTCTTTTTCTTCTTACAGTATTCTTTTTATCCCAAATTTCGAGAATTTTCTTTTATAGTATTCTAATTTACCATATTTCAACAATGTTATATATAATTTTACAATTTTCTTTTTCTTTAGAATTTTCAATTAACTATACCAAGATTCACCAGTTGTAAAAATTTCTTTCAAAAACAAGAATTTTTTTATTGCTATCTCAAAATTGCGAAAATATTATTTGAAGAAATTTCCTCACACATTTAAAAAATTTAATAAAGTGTTTTGACATTTAACAATTTGTTTTCTTCTAGATTTCTATATTTTTTAATACCACATTTTTTCAGTTTGCTAAATTTTGCTCTTCGGACTTTCAAAAAAATTATAACATTCTCTGTTTCAGATTCTTAGAATTTCTCTATCAGATTTCTTCAGCTATCAAAATTCTTTCATTTAATTTTAACCCAAAATGTTTTTTAAATTCTTTTTTCGTTTGGAATTTTCAATGAATTTCATTACTTGAGAGAGAGAAAACATCTTTATTATTAGAAGTAAATATTTTTATAATTTTTTGTCTTTCAGCCTGGACTTATCTGCCAAAAACGTCATGATAACTAATGTCTTACGAAATTAAAGATTATGATCGCTAATGTCATTATGAACTGAGAGATAAATTTCTTTTTTTCAGTTTTTCCAATTTTACTCCTCCAAATAGAAATAACACAATTTACACTTGGTTTGTTTCACTGTTTATTTATTTAATCTGACTAGTTTCAACAATTACGTCATTATCAAATATTATTATTATCATTATTCAAGAAATATTACTCCTCCAAATTCAAAAATAGTTTTCCATACCAAAATTGCGAAAATCTTCGATGGGTTTCAAATTTTCTCACAGATTTTAAGAGTTTAATAAAAATTATTATTTTACAAATAGATTTCTTTTAGATTTCTAAACCAGATTTCTTCAGCTCTCCAAATTTTACTCTTCTTCAAATTCGAGAATTAGTTTTCAGGGTGCATTTTTTATTTGTATACCGAATTGCAAAAATTTTCTTTAATATTCCTCCAAAAAATTTCTTATTGAAGAGAAGAAGAGTTTATTTGCCAGAAACAATTGAAAATTTAATAGAAATATAATTAAGTCAGTTGTGAAATAGATATTTTAGTTAAATTTACTTAAAACAGTTGAAATTTAAAAAAAAAGTATAATTTATGCTTGCAAAGAATAAAAAAAAACACGAAATGTTTTCTGTTTTTTCTACTTATTACTTAATTAATTTTCGTATTTTTTATTTTAAGAATTTAGTATAATTTATTTTACATTTTTTTTCCTTTAAGAATTTCCAATGATTTCTTTAGTTTACCAAATTTTACTCTTTCAAATTCAAGCATTTCCTCCCAGAATTTTTCATTTATTCCTTGAAGAGTTTTGAATTTTCTCACAGATTTAAAAAAAGTAAATATTTAGTTTCAACAATTTACAAATTGTTTTCTTTCAGATTTCTAAAATTTTCAATACCAGATTTCTTCGGTTTTTACTCTTCCAAATTCGAGATTTTTTAAATTTTCTTTCTTCATTTATTTGTATGCTGAATTGAGGAGATTTTCTTCGATGGTTTTCACTTTTATTAACGGCCAAAATATTCCAGATTTTTGAAATTTATACATTGTAAAATTGGTTGGTGATTATTCCAAATTTTAATAGATTTAATTTGGCTATATTTCAGCTATTACAGGCAAATTTATAACCATTTTACATGGAGCTATTTGTATTTCATTTGATTTTCATACTTATTTATGTATTATATTTTCACTTTAAAGTTAGGGATATATAACTATGTTAAAAGGCAACTTTAAAACTATGAAATTGTTAGTATAAAATTAGTGTTTTGCGTTTCGTGGTTAAGTGTAGGGTTGGAATGTAATAATTTTATAATCTGTTGCCCGTGAACATTTTTCACGCTTCCCGTCCTTTGTAATAATTTACAGCGAAAGGGGCCGATGGCGATAGCCACCAGCGGGTGGTGACTAGGCCGGCGGGGGTTCCGCGGGTAGCCCCGATCCCCAAGGGGGCCATTCACACCACCCAGTTTCACTTACGACTGTATTACAACTTGTTTACGCGCCACAACAACATAGGTAGAAGACTAACCCAGAATTTGAATTTCAAATGCCTACGAGATGAGAAAAATCTAGAAAGAAGTAAAAAAGGCTACCGCATAAACTCAATGTAACCAACAATTTGAGAAGATCTAAAATTTTAATTTATAGTAATCTGGTTTTTTTTTCTTTTCTAGAGCTTTAACTATAGTTTTGTAGTATTTTTATGCATTGGAAGTTCTAGAGTTTTCAATTTCAGTATTTATTTCGTGAGTTCTTTTTATGAGTTCTCTACGAAATGTCTAGAATTTTTGAATTACTCTTGTCTGTAGTTTTGATTATAATTTTGTATTTTTCTAACCTTTAAAGTTCTAGAGTTTTAATCTTTATAGTTCTTAAAGTTTTCTTCTTCTAGAGTCTTTCTGAATGGCGTAGAAGTAATGTGACTCAAAGAGTTTGATTGTTTTGATTGTAGTTTAATAGTTTTTTAAGTTCTAAAAACTTTAACGTTTTAAACCCGGTCGGAATTTTCTATTTTTAGAATTTTTTTCATTGATTGTAGATTTTAATTTGTACTTTCTTAAGCTCTGAAGATTCTAGAGGGGTAATCTCAATAGTTTTTCAAGTTTTTATCTATATCCTTTCTGAATAGCTTAGAAGTAAAGTGATTTAAACGATTTTAAAAAATTTCGCAGAGTTTGGTTGCAGTTTTATAGTTTTTTTAAAGCTCTAGAAATTTTAAAGTTTAAAAAGTTGTCAGAATTTTCTTCGTAGATTTCAGTTTGTACTTTTTTGAACTCTTAAGATTCCAGAATTATAATCTCTTTAAAGACTCTAAAGTTTTCAGTTTGTAGTTATTTAAACTCTGAAGAATCTATAGTTCTTCAAGTCTTTTTCTAGAGCCCTTCTGAATAGCTTAGAAGTCTTTTTTTTTAATAAATAATAAATATTCTGTGAAACAAACCAAGTGTTTTTAATTTCTAATCAAGATTTTTCAAATATGTTTCACCACGGGTTACGTGAGCAGTTAATCAAATATATAGCTTAGAAGTCAATTGAGTAAAACGATTTTAAAATTTTGCTTGTAGTTTTATAGATTTTTTAAGCTCTAAAAGCTTTGTAGTTTAAAACCCTTTCAAAATTTTCTTTAGTTTTTAGAGTTTTTTTCTAGAGCCTTTCTGGATAGCTTAGGAGTCAAGTGATTTAAACCATTTTAATTTTAATTTTTGATTGTGGTTTCTTTAAGCTCTAAAACTTCAAAGTTTAAAAGTTTGTGAATATTTTCTTCTGTTCTTAGAGCTTTTTTCATTGATAGATTTCAGTTTATAGTTATTTAATCACTGAAGAATCTGGAGTTTTAATCTCTATAGTTCTTCAAGTCTTTTTCTAGAACCTTCTTGAATAGCTTAGAAGTTAAATGATTTAAACGATATTAAAATTTTTGATTGTGGTTTTATAGCTTTTTTATGCTCTAAAAACTTTAAAGTTTAAAAGTCTGTCACAATTTTCTTTTTTTCTTCAGAGCTTAAATAATTACAAACTGAAATCTACATTCAATGAAGCAAAGCTACTTACAGCTTAGATTCAGTTTGTAATTATTTAAGCTCTGAAAAATCTATAGTTTTAATCTCTATACTTCTGGTCGTTTTCTAGAGCCTTTCTGAATAGGTTAGATGTCAAGTGACTAAAACAATTTTTAATTTTTTCGTAAAGTGTTGTTGTTTTATAGTGTTTTAGGCTTTAAAAATTTAAGGTTGAACAGTCTGTCAGAATTTTCTTTTATTATTAGAGTTTTCTTTCATCGATTGTAGATTTCAGTTAGTTTTTTTTTAAGCTAAGAAAATTCTAGTGTTTTTAGACCTACTCCCTAGAAATTTTCAGTTTTCCAGTGGTTTAAAATTGTTTTTCTTATATTGTTAATTCACTTCACATAACTCACAAATACCAACAGAAAAAAAGTACTGGTTATTTATTTCGCTGATTACACTGAATCAGCTTTTACCTCACAATTTGTTACCAGCGGCTTAGGCAGTGACTTAAAATCTTCGGAGGTTCTTAAACTATCAGAGAAGTTAAGTATAGTTTCTCTAATTTCTAAATTTTATACACCTTCTTCCTTTCTAGAATATGAGGAAGTTTCTTAAAACATCGGCCTATACTAATTTCAATGAGTTGCTTACCAGAAAAATGATTAAAATTGATAAATCCGTTAACTCTTTGGTTTTTCTCAATATTTTTTTCTTAAATACCTAGAAGTTTCTTAATTTTTCAACTTTCCTCAATGATTTTTTTACCGTAAATTTGATCAATCCTCTAACTTCTTTATTATCTAAATTTTACTCAATAATTCTTTTTTAAAGTATCATCTGGTAGGTTCTTTACAAATCTCTCAAAATTTTTATTTCTGCAAGCTACTTCCTAAAATCTCTGAAAATTTCGTAAACGGAAAAAAGGGAAAGTGAATTTTCATTTTTCCGGGCCTAAAGTTATAGAAATCAACTGCGAATACTTTAAAAATATACCTTCAATGTAGTTAAAAAATGAGATTAATCATTTGTACACGTAATAAAGAAATTTAATAATTATTAATTAATAATTATAAGAAGATAAGAAAACCGTATTCAATTCATTCTGAGATGGATGTGTGAAATAAAAAGCGGCGATGCGATGAGATAGGTGCGAGGAAGCCAGTGAAAAATGAATAAGAGAAAATCAATCATTTGCATACTAAAAGGTTCTTTTAAAACGTCATTATGGGGAAACTTATGTTCGGTGCGAGCGTGTATGTGTATATCTTGATAGACGTTATTAATTTCGTTTTTTTTTTTTACTCCTCGCGGTCCCGAGATTCCTCTATACTGTTAACTGGCATGACATATGGTGTCAATTTATACCTATCACACGGCCAATTATGGAAGACGATATTGGTAATGATAAGAATTAATATCTCTATTTGTTGAGGCGTGTGATCCTCTACCTTATTTCCTACCATCCAGCGGTGTTAATATCTATGTAAATTTCGAAGACAAAAAAAAACTTATAATATAATACAAAAATATAATAATTTGTTCTATTATAGATGTTAATACAACATTCTTCAGATTGAATGTTAAGTACATGGTGATTAGCAGTTTGACCTTAATTTTCACCTTTTGTGATGCAAAATAATGCCTAATCCTCACGACAATTGATAGTGGTAAAAAGTGCAGAAAACCAATCACAGAGTTTTATTTAAATACAATAACCTTCATGGTACCGATAAAATAAAATATGATCTAATTCGGAATATTTTAATAATAAAATCGTGAATATAAATAGTATATATCATATGAGAGCTGAATTTAAATACCACAAAAAAATTAAAACACAATAAATTACATCCTAATTAAATTATTAATTAATTCGATCGGTAAACATAATTTGGAAGCACAAATTATCTATACTGGAAAGAGAGGAGGATAAAGAAAAAAAAAAACGTCTCAATCCGCTCGGTTGTCGTAAATTTTAGAAAAATTAGAACCGTAAAACAAACCATTAATAAAATTACGAAACTATAAAAATTCCACGGCCGGCATAAATATAAATTAATTAATTAAATCCTCCGAAACGGGCGTTCTGTACTGGCCGTTCGGTTGTGTTTAGATTTTTATCGGCGATCAATTTTCGAATACGATTTGCATGCCGAACAGACGCACGGTGTGCTCCAAGGAACGTTAATTGGACCTCCGGTAGATGAATGCTCCCGGGTTGTACAATAATTGGACGCCGACTGTTAAAAGGAAAACAGGAATCGAAATGCGTTCGATTTGTATCTAATACATGTTACGGTTTTTTTTTTCCTTCTAAATTTATTATTATTACTATCGCAGTGAAATAAATACGAAATCTAAAATGTATCTAATATTTATTTAAGTGATTAGGCTGAAATAATTAAAATTACCTTATTAAATAATATCAATAATCAATTTGCGATAAAGTTATCTGTCCGTCGGATCGGCAATTTTCATCGTGATCTCCGTGCGGCACTTTCAAATGTCTGTGTGCTTGTATGAGGATTGTGAAAGTTGCCGGTACCACAGTTATTTGTTTTAATTAATGGTTCGCATATTAATAATGTTAATAAATTACGAAACGGATCCCGGTCAGAGAAGGCTTTGTTTTGGCCTCCGGTACTCCGGAGGCGATTTATCATTGTTGCGCGATAATAAATATCACAAATTAATCAGCACCGCCGCTCGGTTTGAATTCAATAATCTCGCCGACGACGATGAAAATTCTCAACAGACTCTAATTTACTGTACAAGTTATATTTACTAGTCTGATTAAAAAATTATCTCATTAGTAATGATTGTAGACCTGTTTTGACATCTTCTAACTCTTCACTGCAGTGTAATCAAACCCTGTACTCTACATCAAATATTATATTAATAAAAATATATATCATATTAAAAAAATAATCATTTTGTATACTAAGAAATAGTTGTTATCTACCATTTGTCAATGTAATTCTAAAATCTGTCGTCTTAATTTTACATCTGTCAGATGGGAAAACATTATTTAAGATAGAATTTGAGTAATTTTATCAATCACCATCTATCAGCAGCAACAGCTATTTCATCTATCGTTTGTAATTTGAAATTTAATTCATAACACATTTAAAAATTTTGAGTATTTAACGTCATACCATTCAAAAATAATTATCTTAGATACAATATAAGTAAATCTGAAATGTTTAACATCATCTATCATCTGTTACCAGTCTGCTATCACTTGTTATCTGTCATCTGTATTGTAAGAATAATTTTTGAATACAATTTTAGTAAATTCAATACGTTTAACGTCTTTGTTCGTCTATAATATGTCATCTGCCATCTGCCATCTGTAATCTATCATCTGTCATCTGTTAGCTGAGATCTGTCATCTGTTATCTGTCATCTATCATTTGTCAGTCATCTTTTATTTGTCATCTGTCATCTGTTATCTAACATTTGTCAATCATCTTTTATCTAACAACTGTAATTCTAAATTCTGTCATCTGTCATCTGTAATCTCTCATCTGTCATCTTTCGCATAAAAAGACATTATCATTATCAATCATCTTTTATTTGTCATCTGTCATCTATCATTTGTCAATCATCTGTTATCTAACAACTGTAATTCTGTCATCTGTCATCTCTCATTTGTCATCTTTTGCATAAAAAGACATTAAGGTACAATTTGAGTTAATTAATATTGTTTCATTTCATCTATAATGAAACTAAAAGTAAGAGTTTTCTAAAAGTTAGAAAATCTGAATTATCCATGCGATTTTTTTAACGAATAGAAAATGTTTTTGTGTTCTTTATATGCGAGAAAAAAATGTCTTTTTATATTCTTTAACACAGCCTTCTAAAGTTACTCAAAAATGCGTACATCTGTCTAAAGTCATAATAATCTATTAATCATCACCAACTATGATATCATATAATGACAAATCTAATTATCTGTCGTTCGTTATTTTTCGTTCGTCATTTGTCATTTACCGTCTGTTATCTGGCATCAACCGTATTATATTTAATTTTTGAAAAGTTGCTTACAAAATTTGAGAACTTTGAAGAAAATTCTACATCCTAATGCAAAATTTTTGGCAACTTCTAAATAAAAATAATTGTTTGAAAATTTAGAATTCTTAAGGAATAATCTAGTCATAAAGCCAAAATTTTGACAAATTCTAAATAAACGTTGGTTGAGAAATTATTTGATAATCCTTGAGGGATGATTCTAGAACGTAATGTCAAATTGCTAACAAATTCTAACAAATTAATTTGATCTTCACGTAACTCAATTAACCAATTCTGAGAAACTTCTAGAACATAGTGCTAAATTGTTGGTAAATTCAAAATCAAACAAATTCTAAAAAAAACTGGTTGAGAAATTGAAATATCTCAGAATCCTTGAAGAAAATTCTTAGAGCGTAATGTCATATTGCTGGAAAATTCTAATAAATTTTATCATCATTGAAAAAAACGTATTTCTAAAAAAATATGGTTGAGGTTGTTTAGAATTTTAGAAACGTGTCAAAATTTCTGCCAAATTTTAAAATTAAATGGTTTGAAAATTTTAGTTTCGCTGAAGAAAATTCTATAACGTTATGACAAATTCTAAAAAATTCTAAAAAAAAATAATTGAGAAATTGTTTGAAAGTTTTAGAATCATTGAAGAAAATGCCAAATTCTTGACAAATTCTAATCAAAATTGGTTGAGAAATTATTTAAAAATGTTAGAACCCTTAAAGAAAATTCTAGACAGTAAAGCCAAAATGCTGACACTCCTAAAAAATTCTAAAAATAATAATTGAAATATTGTTTGAAAAATGTCAGAATAATTGAGAAAAATTATAGACCTTAATGCCGAATTGCTGACAAATTCAAATAAAAAATGGTAACTTTCAATTAACATCTGTCAACTGTCAGTGGTAATATGTCATTTGTTAACTATTAATTGTTATCTGTCAACTGTCATTAATCAATTGTAGTCTGTTAATTATAAATTGACATCTGTCAATTGCCAAATGTCAACTGTCACCATCTATCATCTGTCCCCGGCCAATTGTCAGCTATCAACTGTTATCTGTCAATTATTATCAAACATATGTCATCTCTCAGTTGTCAACTATTAAATGTTATTTATTAACTGTTATTCATCAATTTTCAGCTATTACCGGTCAAATGTCATCTGTGCACTGTCATATATCAAATGACATTTATCAACTGTCATCTGTCAATTATTACCTGTAATCTGTCTACTGTTATTTATCAGCTCCAAACTATTAACAGTCATCTGTCAACCACCAAATGACAACTGTCTCAGGTGACATATGATAGACCTGTCAATTGTCAACTATCATCTACAATATGTCATTTATTAACTGTCAAGTTTCACCTGTCATATGTCGTCATTTATCGACGATCATCTGTCAACTATTAACTGTTATCTATCAACTGCCATTTATTAACTGTTGTCTAAATTTCATCTAACATTTGTCAACTATCAATTATCATGTGTCATTTATCAATTATTATCTATCTGTTAACTATCATCTTTCAACTATCAACTGTTTTCTGTCAACTGTCACGATCTGTCATATGTATCTAGTCAATTGTTAACTATCACCTGTTATCTATTTATATATATCATCTGTCAAATGTCAACCATTACCAGTCATTTGTCATCTGAACATTGTCATATATCAAAGGACATTTATCAATGTCAATTATTATCTGTAATCTGTCAACTGTTATTTATCAGCTGTGAACTATTAACTATCATAAGTCAATTGATAACTGTCAACTGTTATCTCTTATTTGTCATCTATCAATAGTTAACTGTCATCTGTCAATTGCCAAATGTCAACTGTCAGTATCTATTTTAGCTGTCATATGTCATTATTTATCAACGGTCATCTGTTAATTGTTAATTGTCAACTAATAACTGTTATCTATTAACTGGAATTTATTAACTTTTATCTAAATTTCATCTAATATCTGTCAACTATTAAATGTCATGTGTCATTTGTCAATTAATGACTATCTAGTATCATCTGTTAACTGTCATCTGTCAACTATCAACTGTTACTTGTCAACTGCCAAATGTCAACTGTCACGATTTGTCATATGTCACTAGTCAATTGTTAATTATCACCTGATATCTATTAATATATGTTATCTGTCAAATGTCAACTATTATCAGTCATATATTATCTGGACATTGTCATATATCAAAGGATATTTATCAATGTCAATTGGTATCTGTAATCTGTCAACTGTTATTTATCAGTTGTGAACTATTAACTATCACAAGTCAATTGATAACTGTCAACTGTTATCTCTCATTTGTCATCATTCAATAGGTAACTGTCATCTGTCAATTGACAAATATCAACTGTTACTATCTATTTTACCTGTCATGTCGTTATTTATCAACGGTCATCTGTTAATTGTTAACTGTCAACTAATAACTGTTATCTATTACCTGTGATTTATTAACTGTTATATATATTTAATCTAACATCTGTCAACTATCAACTGTTAAGTGTCATTTGTCAATTAATAACTATCTACTATCATCTGTTAACTATCATCTATCAACTGTTATCTGTCAACTGCCAAATGTCAACTGTTACGATCTGTCATGTGTCACTAGTCAATTGTCAACTATCAGCTGTTATCTATTAACTATTATCTGCCATATGTCATCTGTCAAATGCCAACTATTACCAGTCATATGTCATCTGGACATTGTAATATATATTACAGGACATTTATCAATGTTAATTGTTATCTGGAATCTGTTAACTGTTATTTATCAGCTGTAAACTATTAACTATCATAAGTCAATTGATAACTGTTAACTGTTATCTCCCATTTGTCATTTGTCAATAGTTAACTGACACCTGTCAATTGCCAAATGTCAACTGTCACTATCTATTTCACCTGGCATATGTCGTTATTTATCAACGGTCATCTGTTAATTATTAACTGTTGTCTAAATTTAATCTATCTGTCAACTATTAACTGTCATGTGTCATTTGTCAATTAATAACTATCTAGTATCATCTGTTAACTGTCATCTGTCAACTATCAACTGTTACCAGTCAACTGCCAAATGTCATCTGTTACGATCTGTCATGTGTCACAAGTCAATTGTCAACTATCTATTAACTATTATCTGTTATATGCCATCTGTCAAATGCCAACTATTACCAGTCATATGTCATCACATTGTCATATATATATATATTAAAATACATTTATCGATGTCAATTGTTATCTGGAAACTGTCAACTGTTATTTATCAGCTGTAAACTATTAACTATCATAAGTCAATTGATAACTGTCAACTGTAATCTCTTAATTGTCATCTGTCAATCGTTAACTGTCATCTGTCAATTGCCAAATGCCAACTGTTACTATCTAGCATATGTCGCTTATCAATTGTTAACTATCAACCGTCATGTACCAAGTATAATTGCCCATATGTCATCATTCATTAACTGCCAACTGTCAATTGTTAACTGTCAACTATTAACTGTCATCTGTCAATTACAAAAGTATCAACTGTCACTATTTAGCATATGTTACATGTCAATTGTCAACTATCAACCATCATGTGCCAAGTATCATTGCCAATATATCATCATTTATTAACTGCCAACTGTCAATTGTTAACTGCCGACTATTAACTGTCATCTGTCAATTGCCATATGTTAACTATAAACTAGTAACTGTCATCTGTCAATTGTCAACTATCAACCGTCATGTGCTAAGTATCATTGCCGATATATCATCATTTATTAACTGCCAACTGTCAATTGGTAACTGTCAACTATTAACTGTCATCTGTCAATTGCCATATATCAACTGTCACTATCTCGCATGTGTCACCTGTCAATTGTTAACCATTAATCATCATGTCCCAAGTTCATTGCCGATATGTCATCATTTATTAACTGCCAACTGTCAACTATCTCGCATGTGTCATCTGTCAATTGCCAAATCACTGGTCATATGTTGTCATTTATTAACCGTCATCTGTCAATTGTTAACTGTCAACTATTAACTGTCAACTATTAACTGTCATCTGACAAATGTCATGTATCAACTGTTGTGTAAGTTTCAACTAACATCTGTCATATGTCATCTGTTAATTGTCAACTATTAACTGTCATTCATTAACTGTCAACTTTTACTGTTTGAAAATTTTATAATGCTCGATGAATGATTTTAGAGGAAACATGTCAAATTGCTGGTAAATTCTAAGAAATTCTAAAAGGAATGGTTAAGAAATTGTTTGAAATTTTTAGAATATTTGATACAATTTCTGGGATGTAAGGAAATGATTGAGAACTGTTTTTAAAATTTTAAAATGCTCCAAATTGTTGACAAATTCGAAAAAAAATGGTTAGGATATTAAATGAAAAATCGTCTATATTTTTCTTAGAACTTAATGCCAAATTCTAATAAATTCTAAGAAGAAAACTGGCTGAAAAATTGTTTAAAAATTTTTGAAACCTTGAAGGAAAATTTAGAATGTTGGCAAATTTAAACTAATTCTTTTCTTTCAGTTGTAAAATTGTTTGAAAAATTTAAACCGTAATGCCAAACTGTTGAAAAATTCTAACAAATTCTAAAAATAACAATAAAATAAATTGTTTAAAAATTATAGAATCATTGAGGAAAACTCTAGAACTGGATGCCAAATTGCTGACAAATTCTAAACAAAATTGGTTGAAAAATTGTTGTAGAATGATTATAGAAAGGATTGTAAAATTGCTGGCAAATTCTCAAATATAAAAAATTGGTTGTAAATTTTAGATTACAAAAGAACTGAATGAAAAATTGTTTGAAAATTCTAAAATCGTTGTGAAATTTTGCCAAATTGCTGTCAAATTTTATAATATTGGTTGAGAAATTGAAAACTTGAAAACTTCTGAATTCAAGAATGTAATATCCAAATTCAAACAAATTTAAAAATTAGATGAGAAATTTTTTGAAAACTTTTGAATCATTAAAGAAAATTCTATAACATTATGCCAAATTGCTGGAAAATTCTGAAGAAAAAATTGCTGTTAAACGATTTGATATTTTTAGAATTCTTGAAGAAAATTCTTGAATGTATTGTCAGAATGCTGAAAAATGGTAAAAACATTTTTAGAATCCTTGAAGAACATTCTAGAACAAAATGTTGGAGTACTCTGGAAAAAATGGTTGACAAATTGAAAAGAAAATTTTAAGAGAAAAAACGTAATGCCATCTGTTAAATATTTTTTTGTTAGCTGCTTTTGTCATATGTCAATTGTCACAGTGAAGAGGATTTTACCTGAACCACTTCGGACTCCCATGTCAATTCTTGAGATTTAAATTTTGAAGTTATTGTGAGTGTATTTTATTTTGTATCATTTTTTTAGTAAGACTTGTAAAGGAAATAAACTAAACTAAACTAAACTAATTGTCACCTGTAAAATATCTTATGTTTTCTGTCAACTGTCATATGTCAATTATCATGTGTGGACTATATCTGTTAAGTTTTTTGCTCAATGTCAACTGTTAATGATCATCTGTCATCTGTCAACTGTCAACTGTCAACTGTTGCCTATTAAGTATCTTATGTATTCTCTGTTGCAAAATTTTAAATTTTTAAAATGTTCAAGAATCTCAGTATTGCTAAATTACTGACAAATTCTAAAAAAAGGTTGAGAAACTGTATGATTTTAGCATCGATGTAGAATAATCGCAGAACGTATTGCCAAATTGCTGTCAAATTCTAAACAAATGTAAAAGAATCTGGAAAAAATTTGCATGACAATTCAGATAAATTAAAAAAAATGGTTGAGAAATTGTTTCAAAATTTTAGAATCTTTGAAAAATGAATCTATACCAAAATATTGAAAAATTCTAAAGAAAAATTGTTGAAAATTTTTAAATCTTTGAAGAAAATGTTTAAACATAAATAAATGGTGAATAAAATATGTTTGAGAAACGGTTTGAAAATTTTTAGAATCCTAAAATTCTATAAGATAATTTCCGTCAGATGGTTAAAAATTTGTTTCAAAATTTTAGTCTTTGAATAAAATTTTAGAACTAACTGGAAAATTGTTAGCAAATTCTAATCAAACAAAATTGTTTGAAAATTTTAGAATCATTAATTTAGTTTGAAAAATTCATACATCAATATTATTAATCCATCCATCTAAGTGTTTTAATGAAGAACCGTTATCGCATATATATTACCTTTGTCGTGTTTTATCATCACTTAACATTTTGGGAGGTCCACGCGATTAGTCACGGCGCATTTACCTCGAACGCTTTAAAGACGTTCCGCGTTAGTCTAACATTTCACAAATCTCCTCTTTATTTGTTGTTACCTCGTAAACATGCCAGGATTAACCATCAACGGGATTACCGGCCCCGGCAGGTATTTGCATAAACGCGCCGCTTCTTCAATAATTAAAAGCCCAAAAATTGATGATTGTTTACCTTAATGCTTTGATTGGATTTCGTTAATTAGTGAAACGAAATGTTTTTTTTTCGAAATTTTATTATCCTTCGGTATTAATAAACCGTTTAAACAGAAGAGTTGTGGTTTGTGTCATTAATATTAATCGTACTCGTCCAAAAGGTCGATAACCATAATTATTTTAATTGTTAATTTTAACGTGCAAGATTTTATTAAATGTACATTCATTAACTTCTTTTAAATATTTAGAAGTTCCTGGTCTTAAAAAAAAATTCTTAATTCTGTATATCTAAGGAATTTTTGTTAAGAGTCGTATAGTTTTTCATTAGCTTCATCCAAAAGGAAAATATTAATATTGGAAAGAATTTGCTCAAAAAGAATTGGAATAATATAAAAAAAAAACAATTGATTATTTTCTAAAAAAGGGTAAATGAAAATAATTTTTAATTTTTTATACCATTATTTATTGTATAATAGACACAAACAATAGTTGTGTTATAATTAATAATATATTGTAAACTTTGTTTGTGTATATTATACAATAAATAGTGGTATAAAAACTTAAAAATTATTTTCAATTACCCTTTTTAAAAATGACCTACCACATAGTAACGGTCGCTACCATCATCTTCATGATTATTTTCTCTTGCGTTAAATAGTGTTTATCAAAGAATAAACAGTTGTTTATATTTTTTCCAAAAATGAATAAGTTCAAGTATATTTAAAAAGTTTAAAATTTACAAAATGAAAAATGTTAAAAATAAAATCCCTCTTAAAACAGTTGAAATATTATTAAAAATTAGAAATTTACTACAAACAAACAGGAGAAATATTTAAAATTTACTTAAAGACATTTTAAATCTCAGCAAAAAATGAATTGAAAATTTGCAAAGATTAATCAGAGGCAACAATTGAGAAAGTATATTAAAAAAAATGGTTGAAACTGTTCTAAAAAGTGTAAAATTACAAAACAAAAACAATTGAAAATTAAAAGAGTTAAAAGGTATAAAAACAATTTAAAACTTAAAAATATCTTTAAAATAGATAAAATTTAATTTAAAACATTAAAAAAAACTCTGAACATTTTTTCAAAACGGTTTAAACTTTAGAACAAATAATTGATTTTTTTCAAGGAAGAAACAGTTGAATGTTTTTAAGCAAAATAGACAATTATAAATTTCGAAAAGTAAATATTGGAAGCTTATAATTTTGCTTTGATTTTGCTAAATTTTATAAAAACCTATTTATAATTTTGAAAAAGAAAAAGTCGAAATATTTTTAGACAGATTAAAATTTACAAAGAAACAATTCAAAATCTACTGAAAAACATGTTAAAAACTCTTTTGAAACAATTCATAAAAATAAAACTATAAAAAACAGTAGAAATGTTTAATATTCACTTAAAAATAAGAAGAATCTTTAAAATAAATTTAAAATAAATTAAATTTTAGTAAATTAAAATTAAAAATTTTGCAAAAAACGTTGAGACAGATAAATAGACAATTATACATTTTATAAATAGTGCAAAACGCTTAAATGTAAATAATAGAAATTTTATTAACAAAAAACAGTTGAAAGAAAAAATATTATTTCAAGAAACAGTAATTTAAGACAACAGTTTAAAATTTACAATTAAAAGAACTGAAAAACTTTTAAAACAGTTGAAAAATTAATAATAAGACTCATTTGTTGTGGATTTTATGAAATATTTTCGTGTTTTTTTTCTAATTATTAGTTGAAAACTTATTAAAAACGCAATAAAAATTACTATAAAAAAGCAGTGAAAGTTGTTAAAATTGACCAAGACATTTTAAATTTTAGTAAAAAAAAATTAATTCAAAATTGTCTAAAAAAAAACCTGAAATAATTGAGAATTTCTTATTAAAGTAAAGAAACTTAAGTGTAAATCAAATATTGATTTTACATATTTTAAAGAAATTTGTTTCAATAAGGAAATAGTTGAAACTGTCCTCAAAGGTTTAAAATTAATTAAAAAAAACAACTGAAAATTAAAATGTACAAAAACAATTGAAAAAAATAGTGATATTAACTAAGTAAAAGTATTTTTTCATACAATTGAAAAATTAAAAAAATCTTTAAAATAAATGTAACTTTATTTTATAAACTCTTTTGAATTACTTGAAATTAATTAATTAAAAAAGCAAGTCTGAATTTTAGCAAAAAATAAATCAAAAATATGCTAAAGAGAAAAAATAGATGAAACTTTTCTAAGAAATTGAGTTTGAATGTGAAAAAAACAATTGAAAATTTAAAATAACATTTATTTTTGTATCAATATGAATTTGTGAGTTATATGAAGTGAAGTAAGAAATATAACTATTTTTTGTGCATTTTAAATCTTTCAATTTTCAATTGTTTAGAAAATTATTTCCAAAATAAAAATTGATAGCTTAAAATTTGATGCATAAACGGTTAAAATTAAAAAACAATTGAGAAGAAATTCCTTTCAAAGAAGAAATATTTAAAAGGAATTTTTAAAAGGGTCTTTAAAACACTTTCAATGTAATAGAAAACAATTGAAAATGTAATAGAAATAACCATTGAAACTTTAACTTTTTTTTATTTTGCAAAAAATGAAATTTGATATAAAATGTATTTAAAATTTTCAAAACAGTATAAAATTTGGTCAAAAATAATTGGAAGTAAAAAATTAAAAATAGCCTACACAAATGACAAAAGTGTTCTTTAAGAAAAAAATAGTTGTAACTGTTTTAAAAAGCTTTAAAATTACAACAAAAAAACAATTGAAAATTAAAATAGTTGAAATGAATAACAAACAACTGAAAAATAAAAAAAAATCTTTAATATTATATACCATAAATACTATTTTGTCAAAAAGAATATTAAATAAACATTTTATCCTTGATGGCTCATCGCCTATGCCAAAAAAACAAAAATAAACATTTGCAATGAGAGTTAAAAATGTGCCCAATAACTGTTTTAAAATAATATTTAGTTAGATGAATTTTTTTTTTTTATATTTAGTTCACTATTGATGAAACATCTTTATATTAACTTTATTAACTTTTTGTTTTCTTACAATTTCATTTATTTTAATTGTTTTTGTAAATCGCGTTTTTCAACTGATTTAATCAATTGTCAATTGCTTTTATTTTCGTAAATTCCCACAACTTTAACTAATTTTACAATGACATTTAATTATTTAACTCAGGAAAAAAATTTTAAATGAATTTTTAACATTCGTAACTACTTTTTTTTAAGCGATTTGATTTGATAAATTTGAACATTTTTATTTGGTAATTTTCAATTGTTTGAGTAATCTGCATATTAATTTACTATAGGCGTACAAAGTCAGAGCACTCTTGATCGTTATTCATTCTAGCGTACTCTTGACCTACCACAATAACGAATACATTGATCTATCGTACTCCCGACCTACCTTAATAATCTATGCATTAACCTAGGTCAAGAGTACGCTAGTATGAAAATTCAAAAATTCAAAAATTCAAAAATTCAAAAATTCAAAAATCCAAAAATTCAAAAATTCAAAAATTCAAAAATTCAAAAATTCAAAAATTCAAAAATTCAAAAATTCAAAAATTCAAAAATTCAAAAATTCAAAAATTCATAAATTCAAAAATTCATAAATTCAAAAATTCAAAAATTCAAAAACTCAAAAATTAAAAAATGTTGTCAGTTATCAAAATTTCAAATTAAAGTTTTTAGTTTTTCAAAAACAATTTTCAAATTTGCTCCTAGATTTATACAATTTTCTTGGATGATTGAATCATCGTAATATTATTAATGATTACATTAAGAGGTAATTTTTAGAAAAAAATTGTGTCTCCGTCGTCTTTATATCTCGATTTTATTTTTTTTGATATTTCTTTAAAAAAATCCTCTAAAATTTTACAAAATATCTATCACTAAATATTAACTGCCAGTTGATAATGAAATTATTGAGAATTATTTTCTGATTTCTTTCGATTTGAGAAGAGAAATTTTTAATAAAGTGAAAGTTCTAAATTAACATTCTGAAGGTCTGGAATGGCCTCCTTAACTGTTTACATTGTTATAGTGTTTTATTAAGCCATATTGTAGTTCATTTCATTTATAATATTTTGAGAGTAACTCGAGACATAATAAGAGTTGTATTAAACTAATAGAACAATAATTTTAAAGTACAATTAAATGTTTTATGACTACGTCACCATTTTTTTAAATATTTAGGAGCTCGTATTACCTACTATTATTAACGATTTGACTTGAATTTAAATGGGATTGAAATGAATAAAACATGGAGCGTTTCGAACGTATGAAAATCGATACGGTGCACGATTAAAATGCGCATTTTTTGAAATTGTATACTCCGATGTGTGTGTATGTGTGTGTGTGTGTGATGGGCACCCCTAAACGGTGCCAGTAAATCATTTTAATACCGGGCGTTGCCGACGGTAAAAATACATATTACATAACACGACGTGCGGCTCGGGGAGATAACATATGTACGTGTCGGTCGCGTCCCGCCCCAGGACTCAGCCCCTGCAGTTAGCGCACAAAGGGCCCCCTCGACCAATCTCGACACCGGGGGCTGCAGCTGACTGTTCACACTTTGCTACATTGTCTCTATGCTAATCCCCGGCACAATCCTACACACGGACACAACCACACCACCATCATTCCGGAACGGCTCCAATCACCGACCTTATTGATCATCACCATCATCATCGTGACTGTCCTGGCGATGACTTTAATTTTCCGGCCAGTTAACGTTAATCTCGAAAATCTCAATAATAGTTTAAATTCGAAAATACCATTTTAAAATTTATAAATACAAATGCAAGGATATAATTCCTCACCTTGCTGCAGGGCCTATAATGTTATCAAATTATTATTATATTATAAATTATATAATTTGAATTTTATTTAGTGCAAATCATTAATAAAGATTTAAGTGAGGTTTATAACAAAAAGGTATGCTTCAATTAATTCATTTAATATTGCAGTAAATGACTTGAAAAATTCCCTATTTCATACCCTTAAAATTCCTTCTTATTACGATATTTAAAGAAATATATCATTTTATAAACCTAGTTTTAATCTTTGTCTTTAGGCATGCAAAATATGTTTTCTTAATTGTTATCCATAACTTCACAATTTTCTATGGCAGGACAAGCGAAATGCACGGATTTTTCCAAGTCCCATGAATTTTATTGGAAATTTTTGACTATCCTGAGCAACTTTAAACATGGGCTTCATTAAAAAAAGCGTTTCAGATCTTTTGATTAAATTTGAGTTGAAAATCTAAATCTTTTATTGAACGTCACCATTTTTGGGCATCAATGATGTGTTCATTCGAAGTCCTGAAACAATGGAGAGCCGTTGGGATTGGTCGCCCGTACTAAAATATGCGGAATATCCGATTTTGGTATAATGTAATCCGGATCAGTCGGGGGGCTCCAATTTACATATGTCACACCGTGCCCGATAGATTATCGATTGATCTGTCTCTCTGGGTGTAAACCTATTAGCGGGGTGTGTTGGTGTCGTTTGTATTCAAAACAGCGATTCCGGTATTGCACCTCACGTACACGTGTATTACACCGTCTGCGTACGTGGAATATTTAACGCTATTGAAAAAATTAATTTCGAAAAAAAAAAAATGATACACTTTTTCGAAACCACCCCGCACGGTCGTAAAGTGTCTCGATTGTGTTTTCATAAATTGATAAATTATGTACTGGTCCTTAGATAATATATCATGGCGTGTGCATTATAATGGTAAAAATCGGACCGCGGAGGGAGGAAGAGAGAGAGAAAGAGACGGAGGGAGACGGAGAGCGGTTTTTTTGAAAGGGACCGACGCTCAAAGGATTATGATAAATTGACTCCCAAAATTCCACACGGATTCCTCGCATTGTGTTCGGGAGCTGAGAGAAGAGGCCCGATGTGGACACCTTCGCCTTTATTTATTGTTATTATTTTTTTGTACCGATATCCAGATTTATATGGACGTTCAGTTTTTATTTTATTAGTTTCGCGACGGTCAAAAAATGTATCTGGTAAGGGAGGAATATTCTTGATTATAAAATAAACGAAGAATCATCAACTAAAAACATATTTAAGTAAAAAATCATTAGAAGAAAAGTTTTGAAGATTTAATGATCCAAAACGAAGTAATTTCTAAGCTATAAGGAAAGCATCCTACTTTTAACTGCCCTACGCTGATGAGATCTAAAATAGACAAAAACTAGTTCATAGTTGTTATCAACTGAGAAAAAATTATTCAATTCTAATTTTTACAATTTTTAACCCACAACCACATAAAATTAAAATTATGAATTGGCCATCATAGTACTTTATTTTAAAAATATAATGAAACGTCATTTATCTCTTAAAAATTCTGTGCAAGTAAATTCATGAAGTAGCACATACTAAAAATAGCTCTTCCAAACTCTTAAAGAAAGTGTAATTCAACAAATCTTCGTGAAATCAAATTCAATAAAATTCACCTGTAAAAGACAGTGCATCTAAATATCAAAAACATCGATTTAAAAGTAAAAAGCATTGTAATTTTTAAACACTATGAAATGCACTTTTGGAATTTAAATACGTTTTTGGTTATATTTAGAACTGTGAAGTTATTAACAGCTCGAAATTCAATAAGCTGGGATTTATTAATCAGTAGTTTACTTACCATTAAAGAAAATATATTTTTTGAATTTTGAATTTTTAAAATGGTCATTAAATATAAAAAAAGTGTCAATTTCATAGGAAGGAAGAAGAAGTGTTTCCATTCGTTCTCGTAATTTCAAATTTTAAACTAAAGATTTTATACTTTGGGTGAAGATATTTGATGTAATTTCGCATATCGAAACTAAGTGTTTTTTCAAAGTTTTGTAACTTAGGCATAGAAGACGATTATAGTCGGTATGAATAAACATCAATTTAAACTCAAATAAGAAAAATAGGACACGAATAAAATTTTCAATGCACCCAAACTCCAATGTCTAATTACACTATCATCAGTACTTTAAAATAAGAGGCACTGTTTGGTTTTAAAGAAGAAACTTTGCTTAAAATTACAAAACTACATCAAATGTTAGGAGTTCTATGCCCATCATCATAAAGAATTAAAAAGACGCTATTTAACTAGCATGGGTGACAGACAAACAATCTCTAAGTACAACTATATAGAAACAATATTAAATAGACAATGTTTGCGTGGTCAATAAAACTATTGTTCTACTAATACTAAAAATTGATGCATTGCATAAGCCAGAAAACATTATTAGAATCTCAAAGTAAGATCATTTTTACTTTCCCTATATATATGATAGTATATAAAGGGGAAGTACTGTTTTCGTGCATGAAAATGCCTGTGGGAGCTGTATCTCAAAAACAAATGATTCATTTGAGATTAAACTTTAAACTTAAGGGTTTATCGTTGGAAACTGAAACTGAAAAGTTTTCGAAAACCATCAAAAAATCGAGTGGATGTTTACTCGAGGCGTTTTTTTTGTTTTCTTCCAATATTTTTCCAAATATGAAAAATTTTACAAAACTTTTCAAACAGGAGCTACAGGGAACGAGAAACTGAATAATTTTTATTTGAACATTTTTCCAACGTTTTGGGAGAAAAGATTTAAAAATTTAAAATGTTGATTTTTTTTGCCCATTGCTAATAAACTAAAGGAGTTACATGAAATTTATATTACAAATAATTGTAGAGAATTCGAAAGTGAACAAATTATTAGGAATAGCTTTTTGTCGTAAGCCTCAATTCAATTCTTATAAAATTTTATGTTTAGAAAATTCAACGTATAGAAAATTTTTGCTGAGAAATTTCGATGTATAAAATATTATTTATAAAGAAAATTTGATGTACAGAAAAATCTTTGTTTGGTCAAATCGATGTACCGAAAACTCTTTGTTTAGAAAATTCGATGTACCGAAAACTCTTTGTTTAGAAAATACGATGTATAGAAAATTATTTGTTTGGAATATTCGATATATAGAAAATACTTGTTTGGAAAATTCGATGTATAGAAAATTTTATGTTTAGAAAATTTAATGTATAAAAAATGTTTTGTTTCGAAAATTCGTTTTATAAAAATTTTTTTGTTCTGAAAATTCAGTACTAATAAAATTTTATGTTTAGATAATTCAACGTATAGAACATTATGTGTTTAGAAAATTTTATGTATAGAAAATTCTTTGTTTAGAAAATTCGATATATAAAAAATTCTTTGTTTAGAAAAATCAATATTTATGTTTAAAAGAGTCGATTTACAGATAATTCTCTGTTTAGGAATTTCGATGTTTAGAAAATTATTTATTTAAAATATTCAATGGTCAAAAAAGTGTATGTACAGAAAATTTGATGTACAGAAAATTCTTTGTTTAAAAAATTCAATGTACAAATTTTTTTTTTTAAATTCAACAAAAAAATTCTCTATTTAGAAACTTTAATGCTCAAGAAATCTATATTTATAAATTTCGCTATGCAAAGAATTCTATGTTTGGAAAATTAAATATTCAGAAAATTTTATGTTTTATAATTTTTCATAATTCAATACTTAGAAAATTCGATGTGTAAAAAATTCTTAGTTTAGGAAATTCGATTTTATGTTTTGAATATATAGAAAATGTTTTGTTTAGACAACTCGATGAAAAAAAAATTCTCTGTTTAGAAAATTAGATGTACAGAAAATTATTTGTTTTGATAATTCGATGTATTAAAAATTCTTTGATTAGAAATATCATTACTCAAAAAAAATTGTTTTAGAAACTTTGTTGTTTAAAAAAATCGATGTATAGAAAATTCTTCGTTTAGAAAATTCGATGTATTGAAAATTCATTGTTTAGAAAAATCAATACTAAAAAAATATTTATGTTCAGAAAATTCGATGTGCAGAAAATTCTTTGTTTAGAAAATTCGATGTAAAGAAAATTCTTTGTTTAGAAAACTTAATACTCAAAAAAATTATGTTTAGAAAATTCGATGTAAAAAAAATTCTTTGTTTAGAAAATTCGATATATAAAAAATTCTTTGTTTAGAAAAATCAATATTTATGTTTAGAAAAGTCGATTTACAGATAAAAATAAAAAATTACTTGTTTAAAATATTCAATGGTCAAAAAAGTGTATGTATACAAAATTCGATGTACAGAAAATTCTTTGTTTGGAAAATTCGATGTATAGAAAATTCTTTGTTTAAACAATTATGTTTAGAAAATTCTATACTTATAAAATTTTATGTTTAGAAAATTTAATGTATAGAAAATATTTTGTTTAGAAAATTCGTTTTATGAAAATTTCTTTGTTTAGAAAATTCGATATTCTGAAAATTCATTGTATAGAAAATTCAGCACTAATAAAATTTTATGTTTAGATAATTCAACGAATAGAACATTCTGTGTTTAGAAAATTCGATGTATAGAAAAGCCTTTTCTTAGAAAATTCAATACATAAAAAAATTAAATTAAGAAAATTCTATGTATAGAAAATCCTTTGTTTAGAAAATTCAACACTTAAAAAATTCGATGTGTAAAAAATATATTAGTTTAGAAAGTTCGATTTTATGTTTTGAATATATAGAAAATGTTTTGTTTAGAAAACTCGATGAATAAAAAATTCTCTGTTTAGTACAGAAAATTCTTTGTTTGGATAATTCGATGTATTAAAAATTCTTTGATTAGAAATATCATTACTCAAAAAAAATGTTTTAGAAACTTTGTTGTTTAAAAAAATCGATGTATAGAAAATTCTTCGTTTAGAAAATTCGATGTATTGAAAATTCTTTGTTTAGAAAAATCAATACTAGAAAATATTTATGTTTAGAAAATTCGATGTACAGAAAATTCTTTGTTTAGAAAATTCTTTGTTTAGAAAATTCTTTGTTTAGAAAATTTAATACTCAAAAAAATTATGTTTAGAAAATTGGATGAATAAAAAATTATTTGTTTAGAGAATTCGATATATAAAAAATTCTTTGTATAGAAAAATCAATATTTATGTTTAGAAAAGTCGATTTACAGATAATTCTGTGTTTAGGAATTTCGATGTTTAGAAAATTATTGTTTAAAATATTCAATGGTCAAAAAAGTGTATGTATAGAAAATTCGATGTACTGAAAATTCTTTGTTTAGAAAATTCAACGTACAGAAAAATTTTTGTTTAAAAAATTCAACAATTATAAAAAAATTCTCTATTTAGAAATTTTAATGCTCAAAAAATGTATATTTATAAATATCGCTGTGCAGAGATATTATTTTGTTAAGAAAATTCAATATTCAAAAACCCTGAGTTTTAGAAAATTCGATGTATAGAAAATTCAATATTCATAAAACTTTGTATTTAGAAAATTTGATGTATAGAAACTGATTAAAAAAATCAATACTAAAAAATATTTATCTTTAGAAAATTCGATTTGCAGAAAATTCATGGTTTAGAAAATTCGATGTAAAGAAAATTCTTTGTTTAGAAAATTAAATACTCAAAAAAAATATGTTTAGAAAATTTGATGTATAATAAATTCTTTGTTTAGAAAATTCAATGTACAGAAAAAAATTTGTTTAAAAAATTCAACAATTATAAAAAAATCTCTATTTAGAAATTTTAATGCTCAAAAAATGTATATTTATAAATATTGAATTGACGAGGCTGATACTTGGTGAAATTCCATTATATATATAAGGTAAATAAAACACTTGTTTTGTAATTTCACTACTTTTAATTAAAAGTAGTGAAATTACAAAACAAGTGTTTTATTTACCTTATGTATATTTATAAATTTCGCTGTGCAGAGAATTCTATGTTTGGAAAATTAAATATTCAGAAAATTTTATGTTTTATAATTTTTTGTCAAGATTCAATATTCAAAAACGTTGAGTTTTAGAAAATTCGATGAATAGAAAATGCAATATTCATAAAAGTTTGTGTTTAAAAAAATCGGTGTATAGAAACTGTTGAAAAAACAATTTAATACTAAAAATACGAATGTATAGAAAATTTAATATTTACAAAAGTCAATACAAAGTTTATATTTAGAAAGTTTAACATGAAGAAAATTCTCTGCCTAGAAAATTCAATACTAAAAAAATTGTATGTTTAGAAAATTTGCCATAAAGAATATTGAATGTATCAAAAATTCTGTGTTTACAAAATATTTCATAAACATTTATGTTTAGTAAATTTGATGTACGGACAATTTTCTGTTTAAAAAATTCAATACAGAAAATTCAATGGATAGAGAATTCTCTGCTTAGAAAATTAAATACCTATAAATGTTTATATGTAGGAAATTTGATCTACAGAAAATTCTTTATTTAGACAATTCAACACTTAAAAAAATTCCATGTATTCATTTAAAAATTTAACATTTAGTTTAGAAAATTAGTTTATAACATTGATACAAATATTTACCCAAAAAAGAAACTAAATTGGATGTTTAAAAAATTTAATATATAGAAAATACGATTTATAAAAAATGTACATACAAACATTTCTAAATATGATGTTTGGTACATTTAGTGTAATATATTAAAACACAGAAACTTCTAAATTCAATGTTTAGAAGATTCGATACATGGAACATTTTATATTTAGAAAAAACAATATCTAGAAAATTAAATGTTTTGAAAATTTAGGCTAACACATTGATAAAAAAAGTATTTACATCGAAAAACCGCTAAATTAAACAAAACAAAAATCAAAAAATGTTCACAAAAAGCTTTTCAGTTCCAGTTTTTAAAGATAAAACCTTAAGTTTCATCTCAATCGGATCATTCGTTTTTGAGATACAGTGCCCACAGACATTTTCATGCACGAAAACAATATTTCCACTATATATATACTATATAGGGAAAAAATAAAAGTATTAAATCATTTACAGTCAGTTTAGCATTGAAAATTTTCACATCGTGACCGAAATGTACAATTGCTATTTCAAAAAATTTGTAGGAAGAAGACTCAATATTTAATTTAAAACCAGTTTTGATGTATTTACTATCTCATCAGGGTAGTACAGTAGTTTTGAAAAAAATATAAAATTTCTTGAAGGCTTTAAACATTTTGAATATCATTTTTGCTCAAGAAAATGTATCAACTTGAGTAGTAGGAGGTAGTGTTTATTTAGTCCTTTCCTCATGTTTTTTTTTTTCTGGATTTATCAATTCTAGAGAGTGAGAGAAAGGCTGTTACAATATATAACAATTGGTAGGTATATAACAATTGATGTGTTTCTTGGTCCTCTTCTGGTTATCGACCGTAGGTCTTTCAACCTTATCAATTTAATTTACTTACGTTAATTCGTTTCAATAATTTAGAAATACGATACGATCATAATATTTAAATCCCATAAAACGCGTCCTCGCGTAGATAATGTCCTATACATAAATACCATACGTCCATTGAAAACCCTAGCCCCCCCCTTCACCCCTCGTACGTTAAAGTGGTAATCCACATATTTAGTGGCCGTTTAAAACGAATCGCGCGACAAATAAACCACGGTCAGTACACGGCGCAGACCCATAACTCAATGACCACGTGGACATTATGGTGGTGCCGATGGTCCATTGTCGCGTCACGTCCATTGTCACGCACGCCCACCTTTTGCACACGAGGAAAGAATGCCCGCGGAGGGATTTATGACCGACGGCCAGTCTGCGAAAACCCCACGGGTACAATTGTCCCGAAGAGAGAGGCTCGTGCCCGTCTCATTGTCCTCCCCCCTTCCTCCTCCACGAGCGTTCGTCCTTTAAATCTCGTTAAAATGTTTTTACGCAGATAAATCGCTTTTCGGTTTTCATTCAATTATTTGTTCGCCCATTGTCGGCCACTTCAGATTTCTCCAGAGCGATTTGTTGACTTGAAAACACCATTGTGGAGGTGTGAGGAGGTGCTCGAAACGACCCTCTTTACATGACATTACCCTAAAGATTAATACATTTATTTCAAATTCGTAATGATTTTTTGTCTGTTAATATCACACATTTCTCGATGATTAATATTTTATTCCTATATAGGATTGTGTTCCATATGTTTTAGCATTTCAAAAAGTAACTTTAAAAACCTAACATAAATATTCTTAGTCTTGAATGTTTTATTATTATTTTTGATCACCTTCTTTTAATTGAACACCAAGATTATTTCTAATCGTGTTCTTATTAAAAGAAGTTCTTTAAGAATAAAAAAGAACCTAAAAAGGTAATAATTTTGGTGATGATTGTGGCCGTTACAAGAGAACAGAATAAGACCTTAAGGCATTCAGGACTAAGCTCCCTTGCAAGATGCCAAATAAATCCCCACATTCTCCTTGCTTTGTCACAAATTGAAGCTATATGATTCTTGAATGAAAGAGAAGTATCAAAAACAACGCCCAAATCCTTAAAGGAATCTGTTCTAGCCAAGGGCATTGAGTTTAGCAAATATTTAAATTGAATCTGGCTAGTTGTTCTCGAAAATGTCATAACTTCACATTTAGAGATATTTAAGTTAAGATGATTGGCACTACACCAATCATTCACATTTTCACAATCAGCCTGTAACTTCCTAAAAACTTCCAAATTATCGATCATTTGAAATGATTTAAGAACATTCGCGTACAGTAGGCAATTCCCAAACTCAACAACATCCACTAGATCATTTATAAACAAGATAAAGAACAACGGACCAATATGAGTATTTCGATTTACACCGGATGTGACCATAATGGGATGAGGTAAGAAGTTATTCATTTTTACTTGTTGTGATCGATTAGATAGGAATGAGCTCAATCATGACAAAGTCGGGTAGTTGATACCCAGTAATTTCAGCTTGTGAATTAATACCGAATGGTCAACTTTATCAAAAGTCTTGGAGAAGTCCGTGTAGGTAACATTCAATTGTTTGCGTTCGTCCAAGATCTTCGACAAGAACTATCTGAGCTCAAGTAGGTTAGAAATAGTAGATCTGCCACTTATACAATCGTGTTGCATATTCGAAATCACCGGTCGTGATATCCACGCTAAATAATCACTGACTATTGGACAAGATAATAATTTGGGAATCGCCGACAGCAGTAAAACTCCACGGTAATTCGTTGCCAGAATACGACACCCGCTTTTAAAAATCGGAATCAAAAAACATTATTTCCAAACGTCAGGAAATATCCCTGAACATAAAGAATTAGTAAAAAACTTATGAATCTGTTAACAAAGCGAGTAAACACAATTGATCAGTAAATTGGGCACACCGTCAGGACCAACAGTAAAAGAATCTAAGACTTGTCGATTATTTTTCATAAAAACATTAGAGGCATCAGTTGTAGCATTATCCACATACGTTGTCGAAAAGAACTCAAGCAAAGAGATTAACAATATCCATTCCACCCTCTGCAACTATATTTGGATATTTGGTATACTTAGGAAAACCATTTTCTTTACGAGTTTCATTAGCGAAATTCCAGAAAGAGCGTGGATTGGAAAAAACATTAGATTCAGCTCTTCTTAAATAGTCACCATAAAGCTTAGTCGTCATATTTTTACATTCCTGCCTCAAATTAGTAAAAATTAAATAATCGTCTTGACTATTAGTGTTTTTAAACCTAATATGAGCCAAGTTCTTTCTTTTAAGTAAATGGATTAGCTCACTATTAAACCACGCGGGAAAATTCGAATGCTTTTTCCTTACCACTTTTGATGGAATGAAAGCATTCATACCACTATACAATACATTGTAGAATTTACTAAAAGCAATATTTGTATTCGAGTCAGATAAAATATCCTCCCAATTGACCTTAAGTAAATAGTCATAAAGACCCGAGTAGTTGGTATGTTTAAATAGGAAAACCTTGTCATATGTATCGATAGTTTCGGTTCTAGCATTAAAAGGAAGCGATATAGTGTAAGCAGAGTGATATTGGCATGTGTTAAGAATAAGGTCTTCTGATATGGATATAGATAAATCGACACAATCTGTAAAGAACAAGTCTAGAAAGATACCTCTAGGGTTTGGAATAAAATTAACTTGATTCAAATTTAGAAAGTTATACGCGTCGATTATTGTTTCAGCTTTCTGACTGGGAGAGAGAAATGTATAACCAGAATCATCTCGCGAGACCGAGTTCAAATTATAATCTCCACAAATTAAAAATCTATAATTACTATGCTTCACTTCTAATAATTCCAAGACATTGCAGTGATCAGTATATATAGCTTCAGAGGAGCCAGGAGGAATATAAATTTCACCAATAATGTACTTACTCCCATTAATAATGGCAGAAATAAATAGTTGTTCAATATTAGCATTGCTGTATTCCAATGAAGATTTTAAACAATGTTTCAAAGCAATTAAAATACTCCCACCTCTGACATTACTGCCAATGGCACTATCGACCCTAAAACATCATAATTAGGTATCTGCAGTTGACTATTGAGGAATTCCCCACACAACAATGTTTCAGTAATAATAATAATAGCGTAAACACAACTACTTACGTTGTGATAGTAGACTAGAACTAGAACTTTTTTGGAGCATCAAATCTAGCTGTGTGAGAAATTTTCGAAATATAGGGGACATAATTGCGATATTTAACCGTTAGATCTTTTTCCCCATTATCTATTCTAAATGTAAGCTAAGATTTAATTTCCTTAAAATATTCTCTCTATCGCATGGTGCGATCACTTTTAAAGTGCAAACGATCATTCTTGTTTCTACTGTTGGATTTCAAGACCAATTTTGCAGAATACTCATCATTGAAGATTATTTTAACTGGACTGCACGAATTAGAGGTTGATTTCTTTCCAATACGCAACACTGGCAGGTTTAACATCGACCTGAATTGATCTCCAGAAAATCGTCCTTGATTTTGTCTTTTATCTCCATAGAATTAGTCTCAACTAAATTCTAAGGTAGAACATTACATCTTCGTGACAATCCATCTTCCATTTCACAGGATACAACAGTAATGTTGAATTTTGAAGACGAACTAGAGTCATTTTTCTCCATTCAAACGTGAAGAAATCGAGTTCATTATTTCAAGCTTAAATGCATTGAAGTGAAGTGTTCCGATATCGTTTGGTTAACATTTCCAAAGATAAAATAATGATATCGCATGGGGCAGGATTCGACATCTTTTAAACTAGAGCATCGAATGTGAATAGATTTTTTAAATTTTATTCTTTATTGCATAAAATCATCAACGATTAGCAATTAATTTTATCATGTATATGTAGGGTGGGTGGGTGGCCTCTATCCCACCTTCCAATCAGTAAAACATAACCAAGGGTTTTAGTTAGTAGTTGTAAAATGTAAACAAACACAAAATAATTGCATTATTTAATTGATATATTCATACAAATATTTCAAATAATTTTTGTTGATGTTTTATTGGCTGTAGGGTGGGATAGAGGCCATCCACCAACCCACCCTACATATACATATTAACTTCAATTACTGATCGCATCGCGGTTTGCAATAACTATAATTGCAAAATTTGAATAAAAGAAAATTGACAAAGTAAAATTTTTGAGTGTGTAAATTAATAAAAATTATATACATGATACGTGGAAAGACTTTAAATCAAGTTTAAATACATTAAACTATAGAAGATCATTTATATTTAAACTTAAATTTGGATTATGCTTTATTTTTATTACATACAAGGTTTTATTGATTTTTGCAGCAACATCATCGACGATTAGTATTTTAAGTTATCATGTATATGTAGTTTGGTTGTTTTTTTATACATTTCAACTATTTTAAATTTCATTTTTTTGAATTTTTACACTTCTTAAAATTTTGTAGAATATTTTTAATGTTCCAATTATTTTTGACCAAATTTTATACTGTTTTGATAACTTTAAATATTTTTTATAAAAAACTTTAAATTGATTTTTTTGTAAAATTAGAATTGTTAAACTTTCAACTGTTTTTTCTAGTACATTTTCAATTGTTTTCTATTAAATTGAAACTCTTTTAAAAAATAATTTTAAAAACGTTTTAAATCTTCTTTGGAAATAATTTCTCCTTAATAGTTTTTTTAATAAAATTTTAACCGTTTAGGCATCAAATTTTAAGCTTTCAATTTTTATTTTGGAAATTTTCAATTTTCGTTTCTTTAAAATAAACAAATGAAAATTAAAAGCGTTGAAATGTACAAAAAAACAATCATATTTTTTTAATTTTTCTTCTCGATAAACAACTGAAAACTAAAAGAAAATGTACAAAAAAATAAGTGATGATTTAAAGACTTTTTTAAATTTTCAATTGTTTAGTGTACGTTCAAATATTTTTAATTTTCAAGATTTCAAAGTTTTTAGAACAGTTTAATTATTTTTTTAAGTAAAATTTCTTCACTTTAATAGAAAGTTTTCAAATTGTTTTAACTATTTCTTCTTAGCACATTTTTAATTATTATTTTTATAATTTTAAATGTCCTGTATTTAAAAAATTGTCTACTGTTTTTGTGGTAAATTTTTAATTGTTTGTTTTTTATTAAATTATAACCGTTCTTAAGAAATTTGACGAATAAAGCACTAATAACCTTTCTTGATTACCAAATGTACACTTCGGACGCAAAGTGATCATTCAAATAAAAATGTGAAGAAAGGTTATTAGTGCTTTATTCGTCAAATTAATTTGATCTTCGCGTAACGCAATCAACCAATTTACGTTTTATGAAAGTTTTAAATCAATGTGATATTGGACCTGAGGATCTATCTGTGGGTAATTTTAAACATAAACTCAAGCGACCCATCACAACGAATGGTATATTTACTCACTTATCAATTGTTAGACTCTAAACCATCAAATTTGATTGATGAATTTTAAATTGCTAATGACTGCGTTAAAAATTTCTCACAATCTTCATCAAACATTTCAACGTGCCTTTTTACTAATTGTTCATTATTAATAATAACAAACTGTCAATATTAATAATAACAAACTGTCAATTGAAATTAACATCATAAAGAACAATAAACGCTCAAAAATTACTTCCAAGACTCAACTATCAACTGCCAACTATTATGTGTTAACTGTCAATTATCTTCCATCATCGATTGTCACCGAGCAACTTTTTAAACTGCCAATTATACAACTAAAATGCCAATTTTGAATTGTCAATGATAGTTAAATAAGTAAGTAAGTCGATGATAATCATTAGTCTAACTTAAGCCTTTTCTGTATCTGTTCAGTATCAAGTGTCATTTCTCAACTGTCAATTAACTGTCAGATATCAACAGTCATCTACCTTGCCAAATTGATTAATGAATTATAAAAATAAAATCTGCCTTAAGTAAAATTATCTGTCACAAAGATCAAATCAAATATCAAAATTGACAATTCACAACTAAGACTTGAGAGTTGCTAGTAACTAAATTGTCAATTTGTAAGTTTAGAAATGTATCACAGTAGACTTACTTAGTCTTGCTCAATTGAGTAATAAATTGTAAACATTTAAAAAAATCTTATTTAAAATTGTAAATCGTCCATTACCAAATATCAGTTATCAACTGTCGATTAGGTTGCTAATTTAATTAATAAACATTGTTGTCAACTAACTTTTAAAAAAGTGGTTTGTCAAGTGAAACTGACCACCTAAACTATCTGATCTCAAATTGAAAAGGCAAAGTTTACAATTTAGAAATCCTCCACTTAGAGATAGGTATCTCATTGGAGATCTTAGTTTAGATCACGTTTTACTGATTGAAGGATGAGTTAAATAATTATCATCATGATGGCTGTTCTGATAATAAAAAGTACTGATAATATTGTTATCCATTTTACTGGGTCAACATTAATATTAAAAAATATTGAGGCTGAGAATTAAAAAAAAGCGATCAGAAGCATGTAAAGACAATCAATTGACACTTTTTTTCTGATGGCGTACCATTACGACCTCATTGTGTGTAGATGATTGCGGCATTCCGGAATCAATTTAACGTTTCTTGTTCATTTTTTTTCCTTCTCCATCTTCCCGAACAGTCGAATGATAAATTACGTTGGTGCGTGTAAAAGCGTGTTAGAGCGGACATGACAAGTGTTTCGGGTGTCGCTGGCCGGTAGGAAAACAAATGACGGCAATAAGGAGTACCAGGACTACCGCTCTCGGTACCGATCGATGGTAGTGACCGATTGTGTTTTCCGCGTTACAAATGGGCCCCACGTCTCTCTATCGCCGGCTTCGATCTAACCGAAGAAGAAAAAAACACGGAGGGTCACCCGCCGAGAACGGGGCACCGCGTCTCACGCCGGCTTAGATTTGTAATCCGCGGCTACTTTTACGCCTCTCCTCCTCCTCCTCCACCTTCACCAACACCAACTCCTAATCCGATTAACTCTCGCGGGCACACTTCTTCATTTCTTCTTGCTCCTCCGCACCCGGCCAGCGCTGAAACCCGCGTGTAATCATTGATTTATAGACGGGATCCGTCTATAAATACAAAAGGTGGTCTTCATAAACAAACAGATAGAGATGATAATAATACCAAATCCTTTACAAATTGTTTAACGTCCTTCAAACGGGATCAAACCAAATTTGGCTAATCTATAAAAGGCTTATACTAAAAAATTCATGAATTTCGATCTTGAAAGCTAAAATAGAAAATTAAAGCTATGAAATGAGGCTTACACTAAAAATTTTTAGAATTTGGAATTTTAACTTCACAAAAAGTTAAAAATAGTAAATCAAGTGAACAATTAAAGCTAGGGAAATGTTCTTAAGCTCAACTTAACTACGTCTTAAGCTTAAGAACATCTCCCTGGCTTTAATTATTCACTTGATTTACTATTTTTAACTTTTTGTGAAGTCAAAATTCCAAATTCTAGAAATTTTTAGTGTAAGCCTTTTATACATGTACCAAATTTGGTTTGGCGAAAAACAATTTGTAAACGATTTAAAATTGTTATCAGCTCTATTTTTTTTATCTGTACATGTATCATGTTTGATGTGGATGTTCATTTGCTTCTACAAAAAGTTAGGTATCTAATTTACAGTTACTGTTTTACAAAATTTCAACTATAATCAACAGTGTCCTCCAGGAGTTTTCGACTCTGTCTAAACTGGCCTTTCCATCTTTACTTTAACACAAATCTATGAAGTTGGCGTTGAATTTCTTGAATTTATATTAATAAACACTCGTTACAAAACACCACCACCAGTAATATTTGTTTTGTATTTTTTTCTTTTTATTTACGAAACTCGTTTTTAAAACCTTCGTCATAGCCCTAATAATATTTACAAAACAAAACTATTTTCGCCCTCCCCTTTTCCAGTAGGAAATGCAAATGGCCACCGAGTTTTCTCATGCAATTGGATACTGCACGAAGTCGAAAAGTCATTGTTGTTGTTTAACTTTACGGTACCCTCAGGGTGTGGAGGGCGCGCTCGTTACCCCCTCGTAACGGGTCGCCGATGCCGGGGCCATTCGGATTCAGGTAACGTCGTAAAATTTTTACAAGAGGTACACACGGTACGATACGGTACTGCCCGCGAGAGAGCGATAGGTAATTAGGCCTGCTCGATGGGACTTATAAGGAGAACAAAGCGGTCCCCAGCGTGGGGTGTTTTGTTTCAGTGAGGTGCGTAGAAACGGCCGCCCCCCCTCGGCGGCCCCTTAATTGTCTAAGTAGTAATTAAAAGTGGACGCTTGATCCCGAGCCGCCCGGAACTAATCGGTCGGGTCATTACGTTGCGATCCGATCGGAATGTTGATTTCGAAAAATTTTCGTACTTGATTAATCAAAATTTTTGGCAAAATTATTTTTATACTAAATAAAATGCGTATACAAACAAAATATTTATAATCATCATAATCTTATATTTAATGTACAAATATAATAACGATAGATTTAAGGACCTTAAACAACATCAAATAATATATAATTGCACTATAAATATATGAAACTAGTTTATTGTCTATTAACAATTACGAAGAGAAACATTTATTCGCGACAATTAAGACAATAAAAGCTTATTCTTCGCAGAATTTTCTCTTGATAAGTTGTTGAATGTTAAATAAACTTTTCGTCAATTATTTAAAGATGTTTTACTGGTTGGAGGGTGGGATAGAAGCCACCCACCCGCCCTACATATATAATAAAACATAAACTACAACAGTGCTTTTAGAATTCATAAAAACATCTACATAATTTTAATTTTTGTTTTGGGGCTCTACTACAGTTAATGTGGTGAAAGTAACGATACATATGTAGGGTGGGTGGGTGGCCTCTATCGCACCATCCAACCTGTACATCATACACGAGTGTTGTGCTGAAAATGAATTTATTTCAAAGAATATTTATAGTAAATTTATTACCTCAATTTCTCTTTTTAAATATTTTCAATAAATAAACCGTTGATAATAATTTGAAATTGGAGTGTACGATAGTGCCACCCACCCACCCTACATATACAATAAAATATAAACTACAATAGTGCTTTTAAAATCATTAAAAACATCTACATAATTTTAATTTTTGTTTTAGGAAACTACATCAGCTACAGTAGTGAAAATAATATTGTATATGTAGGGTGGGTGGGTGGCCTCTATCCCACCCTCCAACCTGTATATCATACACGAGAGTTTGGCGGAATTTCAATTCGAAAACACAAATAATTTCATACTAGATACAACATGTGTGCATCTCTATTTAAACTATTTTTTCAAAAACTAGGAAGTAGACTAATGAACACCCACCCACCTTATATAAACAATGAAACCTAATTTTTATTAAAAAAGCAGTCGCTTATAAGTTAAACCTGGAGGGTAGGATAGAGGCCACCCACTCACCCTACATTTACAATAAAATATAAACTATAATAGTGCTTTTAAAATTATTAAAAACATCTACATAATTTCAGTTTTTGTTTCAGGAAACTGAAACAATTTCGGTGGTAAAAATAACAATGTATATGTAGGGCGGGTGGGTGGCCTCTATCCCACCCTCCAATCTGTACATCATACACGAGAGTTTTGCTAAAAGTGAATTTTATTACCTACAGTTTTAAACTAGATTTAACATAAAAGTTACTCTTTCTAAATATTTGTTTTTGTGAAAAAAAAACATCGTTTAAAACAATTAATCTGCAAGGCTCTCCTCTCTGACATACAATATTTTTTGCGTTGATGTCTATACACGTATAAACATTTAAATGTTTCTAGTTACAGGATAAAATTTTAAAACTTAAAATCCCTACAATTTAAAATGTAAAAATCTTAAAAACTTAAAACGTACCAACAATAATAAAGCTCTAAAATGATTAAAAATTATAGTTGTTTTTTTTTAAATTTTTTTTTACTTAACAATAAATTTCCACAATTAGTTTTAAAGACTGTTGACAGCTAACTGACAGTTAACACTGAACAGTTAAAGTTTAAAGTTAACGATTGATATTTCATTAAGTTAAAAAAATAAATAAAATTGGCAATTGATAATGAAATGTTGACCAGTGACAAATGGTGATTAAAAATAATTAGTAGTTAACACATTTATTGTTGAATTTTAGCAATGATTTTTAAGAGTTTGTAGTTCTAGATGATAGATGAATATATTAACCTCAATTGATAGTATAAGTTATTAATCAATTTTATAAAAAAGTTGACAGTAAATAGTTGATCATTTACTGTTAATAATCAATAAACACACTCAGCTATTTTAACCCTCTATGGGCCGAATTTTTGTTTTAAATCCATATTCTAGAATTTTTCACAAACATTTTTTCAAGAATTTTCTTATCTTTTTTTTCATTAATTTTTTGTAAACTTCAAAAAGTTCTCAGCAACTTTCATAATATTTTTGAACAATTTTTCTAAAAGATTCTTGAATTTTGTAGATATCTAGAATTTTTTTTTAGAAAGTGTCATTAAGTTTTTCAGGAATTTTCCTAGAGAATTCTAGATTTTTTTTTATAGATTTCTAGAAGTGCGCAGTAACTTTTATTCCATATTTTAAGAATTTCCTTATTTGCCTCTAAAATTTTCCTTAATTTTTTTTGTAAATTTTTAGATCCTTGTGGTAACTTTTATTACATTTTTTTTTGTAGATTTCTAGAATTTTTTAGAATGTTTCATTCAGTTTATCAGGAATATCCTTAGAGGCTTTTAGAATTTTCTTCAAATTTGTAGAACTTTTTTTAATTCCATTTTTCAAAAATTTTCTTATGAGCCTCTAGAATTTTAATTAATATTTTTGTAAATTTCTAGAATTTCTCAGCAACTTTTATTGCATTTTTGAAGAAATTTTCTAAAGCGTTCTTGAATTATGTAGATTACTAGAATTTTTAGAAAGTTTTATTCAATATTTCATATAATTTCTTAGAATTTTCTTCAGTTTATTTTGTAAAACTTTCGAGAATTTCTTTCATTCCATTTTTTTTTTAAATTTCCTTATGTGCCTCTAGAATTTTCCTCATTGTTTTCTTGTAGATTTTAGATATTTTTAATAATTCAGTTTTCAGGAATTTTCTTAGCGATTTCCAGAATTTTCTTTAGTTATTTTTGTTAGTTTGTAGAACCTTTTTTCATTCCATTTTTCAAGAATTTTCTTATGGCCCTCTAGAATTTTCCTCAATATTTTCATCACATTTTTGAAGAACTTTTCTAAAGGGTTCTTGAATTTTGTAGATTTCTAGAATTTTTTAGAAAGTTTCTTCATAATAAAAATAATTAAATTCCTTTCTTCACTGATTTTATTTAGGCACTAAATGTACATTTCGGACACTATGCGTCCATTATCAATAGTTGATTAAATAAAAATAAAAACAGTGAAGAGAGGAATTTAACCGCGTATATATTATTAATATAATCTTCACAAAACTCAAGAACATATACATATTAAAGTTTCTTCAGTTTATCAAGAATTTTCCTAGAGTGTTCTAGAATTTTTTTTAGTTCTTCTACAAGTTTCTTAATTTTTTTTTTGTAGATTTCTAGAACATCCTAGAAACCTTCATGACACTTTTGAAGAATTTTTCTAGGGTGTCCTTGAATATTTTTTGTAACTTTCTAAATTGTAAGATTCCATCCTTAAATAATTTTCTTAGAAATATAAAACTTTCTTTAGATTTTTTTGTAGATTGACTTCGGTCATCACATTTTTGAAGAATTATTCTAGAGTGTTCTTGAATTTTTCTTAACAATCTTTGTAGATTTCTAGAACTTTTCAGTTGCTTTCATTACATCTTTCAAGAATACAAAAAAAATGATATTAGTTGTCGGACAACGTTATAGAAGTAAGATTTATACGCCATCTCATAAAAAAAAGCTATAAGTATGTGGTAAAATGTCGATAAATTCACATGTGACCTGAAAGTTACACGGGTTCATAGAGGGTTAAGTAAGCCTGAAATTTATTAATTCATTTGGTAAAGAAAAAGACAGTTTGCTAACCGACAATTAACAATTGATAAATGATGAATTATATTTCTAGTATTAGTCATGTAATTAGTTAGGTACCATGAGATAACATAGACCCAATTTTATTTTGTATATCTTGTTAAATGTCTAGGATTCCGAAAATTTCTAAAAATAAAACACTTACTATATTTTATTCTGAGCCTATATTATGGATAACCACGTAGTAACGTGGTAACCATCATAAATGTCTTATCTTCAATTCTTTGAGAATTTTCTAGGATGTAGCTTTTCTAAATTACGAACATTTTTTTGTAGAATTAAATGAATTCCTAAAATTTTTCCTTCTAGAATGTTGCATGAATTTCTGCTAAAATGTTCGTTTTTATATTTCTCGATGTTTCAGTTGATTAGGGATCATTTAAGTGCTATTTAAGATTATTCAAAGTCATACAAGTTTACCGAAGGAGCATTGAAGATTAAACAACAGTAATTCAACGATCATTCGAGTTTATTTAAGGGTATCCAATAGCTTCAACAAATCATTTAGTCATTAAAGATCATCCAAAGGTCATTTAGGGTCATCTAATAACAACTAATAGTTATTCAATATCCAGAAATCCTTTAAAGTTTATAGAAGATCCTTCAAGGTCACCCAACGCTTATTCAAGGCCAATTAATATTATTCTAGGATATTGCAGAGGATTAACATGACCCAGAATCACGTTTTAATAACATAGATCGTAAAATTGGTTTTTGATGTTATAAAATTTATTCAAGACCATCCTGAGATCTTTTAAGAATACTCAATGGCCATTTAAGGTTATACCAAAGTATCTTAAATATAACATAAAAGGTTTAACAATACTGAAACATTCAAGGTCATAAAAACATTATTAGGTAAATGCATAGTTGATTTATTTAAGGTCACCCTAGGATAAATTAAAATCATCTAACATTTGAAATTATTTGATTAGTAATCATCTAAGAGCTATTTAAGATGAAGTAAAGGTTGTTATTATTATTATTATTATGCTAATTAACAGTTAAGTCTTGACAATTAAGTATCAAATGATAGTTGATAATTGATAAGTAACAAATAACGATAATTGACAGTTAACACTTAAGACTTGATCTTTGATTTTTGACAATGTTTTTTTTTGTGAAGAATATGGGTTTCAATTGACATCATTTATTCATTCAATATGTAACCCAAATACTAGTTGATAACTGATAGTTGACTATTGACGTTTGTCATTAACAACCAACGGTCGCAATTAGTTCTTTTAAGTAAGGTTTTTCTTATTTTCATAATTTATTAAACACTCAGTTGACATCGCCAGCTTTAGCAAGTTATCCATTGACAATAATTGACAGTTATGATTTAACAGTTGTCAGTTAATATTTAACATTTGACAGTTAGTACTAATTAAAGCAGGTTTTATTTTTTAAATTTAGCAACTAATGACTATTAAAATTTTGCCGTTAATAATTGATAAGTAAAAAATGAATGACTGATGTCAAATGATAGTTAACAGTTGAAAATTGACTATTATTAGTTAGAAATCATAATGGCAGTTCAACTGATAATAGACAATTTATAGTTTTAATGAAGTTTCTATTGTCAATTTTGTAATAAAATAGACAATTGGCGTTTTTCATTAATTATCAAAACGGTCACAAATAACTATTTTAAGTAAAGTTATTTTAAAATGTTTGTTTGAATAATTGAAAATTAATGATTGACGATAATTGGCAGTTAAGATTTAACAGTTGACAGTTAATAGTTGACATTTGACAGTTTTACTTAAGGCATATTTTATTTTATAATTTAATAAACATTCAACAATTAATATTTTACAATTGAATAAATAACGATTAATGACAAATGAGAGTTGATATTTAACAGTTGACAAACGATAATTGGCAATTGACAGTGGCATTTGTCAGTTGTTGGTTAGAAATACTAGTGTCAATTCGATTATTAGTAGACTTACATAATTTATTGTTTTAGTAAAATTTCTACTGTTATTATACATTAACCAATTATATAAGACAGTTGACAATTCATAGTTGACAGCTGATAGCTGATAGCTAATAATTTGCGTTTTTCATTAATAGTCCACGGTCAGAAATATCTTCTTTAAGTGAGGTTTCTTTTTAAATTTTTGTTATTTATTTCTCAATTCAGTAAGGCAAATCAAAGTTGACATTTGGACAATTGCAAGTTGATGACTAACAGTCAAGGCGTTTCAGCTGACATTTGCTAGTAATTTTTAATAATAAGTTTTAATTAAACCAGGCATAAGTTTTATAATTTAATAATCAACTTGACGAAAGAAATTACTATTGGCAGTTATAATAATTGTCAAATAAAAATGATGATTGATGATAAATGACAGTTGACACTCAACAGTTGATTGTCTAAATTCAACAAATAAATCATCTTGATAGTTGACAATTGAGAGTAGTATTTTTAATGTAATAATCAATTTTGTGAGGTAAATGACTATTAACATTTGACAGTTAATAATTGTCAATTGAAAAATGATATTTGATGACAAATGGCAATTGACATTTAAATCGGGTTTTATTTTTTCATAATTTTTGATGAGGCAAATGACTATTGACATTTGACAGTTAATAATTGTCAATTGAAAATGGTGATTGATGACTAATAACAGTTGACACTCAGTAGTTGACAGTTTAGAGTTGACAAATGAATATTAACATTTGACAGTTAATAATTTGTCAATTGAAAAATGATATTTGATGACAAATGGCAATTGATATTTAAATCGGGTTTTGATTTTTTATAATAATTTTTGACGAGGCAAATTGCTATTGGCATTTAACAGTCAATAATTGTCAATTGAAAAATGGTGAATGATGACTAATAACAGTTGACACTCAGTAGTTGAAAGTTTAGAGTTGACAAATGACTCTTAACATTTGACAGTTAATAATTGTCCATTGAAAAATGATATTTGCTGACAAATGGCAATTGACATTTAAATCGGGTTCTATTTTTTTATATAATAATTATTGATGAGGCAAATGACTATTGACATTTGACAGTTAATAAATAATTGTCAATTGAAAAATTGTGATTGATAACTAATGACAGTTGATACTCAGTAGTTGATAGTTTAGAGTTGACAAATAACTATTAACATTTAACAGTTAATAATTGTCAATTGAATAATGATATTTGATGAAAATGGCAATTGACATTTAAATTGGGTTTTATTTTTTATAATAAATTTTGACGAAGCAAAAGACTATTGGCATTTGACAGTTAATAATTGTCAATTGAAAAATTGTGATTCAATGACAGTTGATATTCAGTAGTTGACAAATGACTATCACAATTTGACAATAATTGTCAATTGAAAAATGAAATTTGATGACAAATGGCAATTGACATTTTAATCGGGTTTTATTTTTTCATAATTTTTGATGAGGCAAATGACTATTGACATTTGACAGTTAATAATTGTCAATTGAAAAATGGTGATTGATGACTAATAACAGTTGACACTCAGTAGTTGAAAGTTTAGAGTTGACAAATGACTATTAACATTTGACAGTTAATAATTTTTCAATTGAAAAATGATATTTGATAACAAATGGCAATTGATATTTAAATCGGGTTTTAATTTTTTATAATAATTTTTGACGAAGCAAATTGCTATTGGCATTTAACAGTCAAAAATTGTCAATTGAAAAATGGTGAATGATGACTAAAAACAGTTGACACTCAGTAGTTGACAGTTTAGAGTTGACGAATGACTATTAGCAATTGACAGTTAATAATTGTCAATTGAAAAATGATATTTGCTGACAATTGGCAATTGTCATTCAAATCGGGTTTCATTTTTTCATAATAATATTTGACGAGGCAAATAACTATTGCCATTTGATAATTAATAATTGTCAATTGAAAAATGGGGTGATTGATGACTAATGACAGTTGACACTAAGTAGTGGATAGTTTAGAGTTGACAAATAACTATTGACATTTGACAGTTTATGATTATCAATTGAAAAATGATATTTGATGACAAATGGCAATTGTCATTTAAATCGGGTTTTATTTTTTTAATAATAATATTTGATGAGGCAAATGACTATTGACATTTGACAGTTAATAATTGTCAATTGAAAACTGGTAATTGATGATTAATAACAGTTGAGATTCAGTAGTTGACAGTTTAGAGTTGACAAATAATTATCAACATTTAACAGTTAATAATTGTCAATTGAAAAATAATATTTGATGACAAATGGCAATTGACATTTAAATATGGTTATATTTTTTTATAATAATTTTTAATGAGGCAAATGACTATTGACATTTGACAGTTAATAATTGTCAATTGGAAAATGGCGATTTACCATTAATAACAGTCGACACTCAGTTGTTGACAGTTTAGAGTTGACAAATGATCGTTGATAAATGATAATTGATAGTGGTCATTTTAATTTACTCAACAATTTTGTAGGTTGACATTTGGCAGTTAATATTTTTCTATTTAAAAATGATGATTGATGTCAAACGACAGTTGACAGTTTGGATTTGTCAAATAAACGTTCATAGTTGACAATTGACGGTGGTATTTATAATTTAATAATTCTTTTTTAATAATCTATTTGGTGAGGCAAATGACTATTGACATTTGTTATAGTTTTTCGCGATAATTAAGAGTACCAGACAGTTTCAGTTGATAACAGACAAGAACAATTGACTATTTGAATGAAGCCTATTGATCTAAATTATTAACCAATTTTGTTAGACATATTTTAATTGATAGTTAATGTCAGATAGTTAACAATCACGGTTAGCAATTTTAAGAAAGATTTAAGAATTAATTTACCTTGTTTGATGGTAGTTAATAGTTGACAGTTGATAACTTACAAATGATAATGGCACTTAACCTGTAATAGTTGACAGTTAAGAGTCAATAGTGGCTAATAGACTATCGTATTGTACTATTTGCAGTTTACATTGATAGTTGAAAGTCACAGTTTCAATTCAGAGTAGATAGACTAAGTAGTAAGATTCCAATTGTTATAATATATAAGTCAATTCTGTAAAACAGTTGACAGTTGATAATTAACAATTGACATTTAATATTAACGGTCTATGGTCACAATTAGATGTTTTAGTTTTTTATATTTATTATTATAATTTATTACTCAATTTGATAAGATAAATAATAGATGATGTTTGACAGTTGTCATTTTGTCAACTAATAAATGATGATCAATGACAACTAATAGATAACTCTTAACAGTTGACAGTTGAAATTAGAAAAATGAGAATTGACCATTTAAAGTGATATTAACATTTAAGATAGACAGTTAACAATTGGCTTATTTAGTCAAGTGTATATTATTATATTTAATAATTTATTAAAATGTTAATTGTAAGAGCTTTTTCACTATGTGATACATTTTAAAAATGTATCGTTTTTCCAAATATCTATTGTGTTATAGCTAGTAACAAAATGTCAATAACAAAAAAGGGAGAATTAAAAGAGGAAAAAAGCTTTTTTTCATTTTTTTAAGAATTTCAAAAATAAATACATTTTCACACGAATCCGATTTGTTTCCATTCAACAAATCGGATTTCCCCTCCCTCCCCGCCACCTTCCTCGGCGTCTCCTTTTGTGATTTATGAATTTCGTACGTACGCCGGTGGTTGGTAAAGTTCGTTGAGGTGTAATGATGCGTGTTAAGTCTTCCCCGCTTGTATTAACCGCAAAAAGGGAGATGTGGAGAGAAAGAGAGAGAGAGAGAGAAGGAGAGAAATCCCCACGGGCCATGACATGACACCCATTGTCATTGCCCACTCCATTATATACCACTTCTGAACATATTGACTTTACAAGGGTGCGAGCCTCTCCTTTGGCCACGGATACATTATTATTATATTTATTGCTGTACTAACACACGCACACCAGGAAGTGTATGCTGGAAACTGGAGGACAATGCTGTTGGTAATATTTATTTGATTACTTTATGTAATAAAATTTTCTAGATATACAAGCAGATATTGAGATTTTTTGATGTAAAGCTAACGAGTAGAGTTTACCTTCTATGATCTTTAATTGTAATTGGTTAAAGTTAATTTTTGGATTAGACTGTATAATCAAAAATTAGCTTCAAGTACATGTTTTTTCGCAATTAAGGATTTTCTTTAGTTCATTTGTTTAATCGTTCAAGCTGTATTTTATCACTTTAACTTATTTTGGAAAGACCATCTAGAACTAAAGTCTGAATAAAGTTCAGGTGAAAAAGAAGCCACACTGTGAAATTTGAAAATCAAACACTTTTATTAATTAAATATTATATGGATTTTCAATTAAGTGCTTCGATCAGTAAATTAGTTAATGTTTGTTGAAGAGTCACAATGATTAAAGATTTTTAAGCGATTTCAAATCCTGGTTTAATAAACCACTCTAAATTATATTACAACACATTCCCAATTGTCTTGTCTAAACATAAGATTAAGAAATTATTTATCATTTAAAAACTTTAGTACTTTTAGTACTTTGGATTTTTTTTTACCATCGAAATCTGTATAATTAATGATACGCAAGGTAATTAATAAGTTAAGATGGGTTATTAGGTGCGAGATTGTGATGATGATGCTGATGACGGTGTAGGTGATGTGCGGGGGAGGGGAGGAACGTTCCGGTGCATTAACCTAGCGATGGGGGCGCCGCCTGGAGGTTGCGGTGTTAATTAACTAATTTATAACAACACCGTCGAGCTGAAAGAGATGATGGACTTCCGTGGACCGAGGGATAAATTATTTTTAAACAGTGGGACGCTCTCCGTTCCATTACTTTAAACGCGCCCATACATCATCCAGATTTATCTGTGGCGATGCCACACTGTCTTCACCTCGAGTCTTGGGAACGAACGTCTTAACGTATTCATCATCTCTCGTCTCTTCTTCGATGCCCGGCTGCTCTTTCCCAATCGTTCACCGTAACACTTCTTATCTCGAGGTAATTTAGTAAATTTCTTTTTTTTTTTTCGTGACTACGTCCCATCTTCCTCCAATATTTTATATTTTTATCCATTACATACTAAGCCACTATCTAACACTTTTATGTAACCTTAGTTTAGAAACCAAAAATTAGAATTCTTTTTTATTTTTGTGACCCAATCAAATTTCTAAGCTTTATATTTCATTCATCAAGCAATTGGCAAGTAAACAACATTTAAGTTTTTAAATTTTTTAACACTAACACATTATTTTTAGGAGAAGTTGTTCTTTTTAGGTTAGATTAAAAGAATACAATAAAAACTTTTAGTTGGTTTGTTTTTGTTTAGATATACAAGAAAATATTTGTTGTTTTTTCAACAACAACAAATTTGAACAATTTTTTAATTGTTTTCTCTGTAATATTTCAACATATATTTGTTACTTGTAATCTGTAATTTATTAACAATCTATTGAAAATCACTTATCTGTAACTATCTGTAAAAGTATCTGCCATCTTCTATCATTTGCAATACATTACCTATTATCTTCTATTATCTATTGTTTTCACAATGGCAAATTGCTTCTTTAATATTTTTCATCTGTTATCTATCATCTGTAATTTCTGTTATCCCTAATCTATTATCTGTTACCTGTTATCTGTTATATGTCATTTTTTCTACCTAACATCTATAATTTATTATTTGTCACTTCTCATCTATCATCTCAAACATCTGAACGCATTTAAATAAAAATATAAATCGTCAAAATCCTTAAATATTTTTCTCCTCAACTATAGACTTTCATTTTCCATCTTCAATCATAATATGATATTTGTCACTTGTAATTTTGTATCTATTGAAAATTTTCTCTCTCATCTCACCATTTATCACCTGTCAATTAGCAGTTGAAAGGATAGAAGGCAGATGACAGTTGACGACTGATAAATAATAGTTGATATATGACATAATACAGATGACAGATGATAGTTAATAGATGACAGTTGACAAGTGACAGAAGACATATGGGGAGTAGAGAGTTTACAGATGACAGGTGACAGTTGACAGATGACAATGAAAGATGACTGATAACAGATGATATTTAACAGATGACAGTTGACAAATTTTCGATGTCAATTAACAAATGACACATTACAGTTGACGGTTGGCAGTACGCAGATGACAGTTAACAGTTAACAGATGAAAATCGTTTTCTTTGTAATATTTTAATTACTTTTAAACAAAATTTTCTATATTTTAAAAATGTCAAATTGTCTTTTTTAATAAATCCGATATAAAATCAAAACAATTTGATTTTACACGATAATATTTCATCTATTTATAAGTAAATTCATGTTTTACGGTTTTTTTTGTGAGCCATTTCAATTTTTTATTGCATTTTTAAATTTGGACCGTTTGCGAAATTACTATCATTTTAATATCTTTAACTGACGATTGACAGTTGACAGATGATAGTTAACAATTGACCTATGACAGGTGACAATTGATTGCTGATAACTAACAGATAATATACGACAATACAGATGACAAATGATAATTGACAGATGACAGTTGACAATTGGCAGTTGACAGGTAACAGAAGACAGATGGGAGTTGACAGTTTACAGGTGACAGGTAACAGTTGACGGCTGACAAATAGCAGATGACATATTACCTTATAAGAATGAGATGAAAGATGACCGATGAGAGATGATAGTTAACAGATGACAATTTACAGTTGGAAGTTCACAGATGACAGTTAACAGATAGATGGCAGAAGTAATTTTTTTTTTAAATGTTTCACGGTTTTCTTTTTTAGCCAATTCAATTGTTAAAATTAGTTGACAATTGGCAGAAGACAGTTGTGGGTTGACAGTTGACAGTAGACAACTGACAAATGACAAATTATATATGATAATACTGATCATAGTTGACAGATAACAGTAAACAGATGATGGTTAACAATTGGCAGTTGACAGGAAACAGAAGACAGACGGGAGATAGTTAACAGATGACAATTGACAGTTCACAGATGACAGTTAACAGTTGACAGTTGATAGATGACAAAAGTAAATTTATTTTTTAGAAAATGGTTCACGGTTTTCTTTTTTAGCTATTTCTATTGTTAAAATTAGTTGACATTTGGCAGAAGACAGTTGACAACTGACAAATGACAAATTATATATGATATAATACTGATCATAGTTGACAGATAACAGTAAACAGATAATAGGTAACAATTGGCAGTTGACAGGTAACAGAAGACAGATGGGAGTTGACAGTTTACAGATGACAAGTAACAGTTGACGGCTGACAAATAGCAGATGACGTATTACATAATAAGAATAAGATGAAAGATGGCCGATGAGAGATGATAGTTAACAGATGACAATTGACAGTTGACAGTTGGCAGTTCACAGTAAACAGTTGACAGTTGATAGATGACAGAAGTAAATTTATTTTTAAATAATTTTTTATTTTAGCCATTTCAATTGTTAAAAATAGTTGACAATTGGTAGACGGCAGTTGTGGGTGTACAGTTGACAAATGACAGGTGACAGTTGACAACTGACAAATGACAGATTATATATGATATAATACAGATGATAGTTGACAGATAACAGTAAACAGATGATAGTTGACAATTGGCAGTTGACAGGTAACAGAAGACAGTCAGGAGTTGACCATTTACTGAATACAGGTGGCAGTTGACGGCTGACAAATAGCAGATGACATATTACATAATACAGATAAAAGATGACTGATAAGGGATGATAGTTGACAGATGACAATTGTCAGTTAACAGTTGAGAGATGACAGACGTAAATTCATTTTCTAGAAAATATTTTACGGTTTTCTTTTTTAAGCTATTTCATTGTTAATAGATGACAATTGACAGTTGACAGTTTACAGATGACAGTTAACAGTTGACAGATGACCGAAGTAAATTCGTTTTCTAGAAAAAGTTTCACGGTTTTCTTTTTTAAGCGATTTCATTGTAAGAATTAATTGACAATTGGCAGTTGCCAGGTGGCAGAAGACAGATGTGAGTTGACAGTTGATAAATGACAGGTGACAGTTGACGGCTGACATATAACAGATGATATATGAAATAATACAGATGATTATATATATATATATATATATATATATATATTTTATAAAAAATAAATACATAATTACAAAGTAACAACAAAAATACCATATTTTATATCTTTTTGAAGTGTTAATAGAATTTATGTTATATCCTAAAACTATTTGAGAGATAACAGTAAACAGATAACAGATGGCAGTTGAGACAGGTGACAGAAGACAGATCGGACTTGACAGTTGATAGATGACAGGTGACAGTTGACGGCTGACAAATAAGAGATGGCATTTGACATAATACAAATGAAAGATGACTGATGACAGATGATAGTTAACAAGTGACAGTTGACAGATGACAGATGTGAGTTGACAGATAACAGTTGACAGTAGACATTTATTAATTGACAAATGATGGATGACAGTTAACAGATGAAAATCGTTTCCTTTCTAACACTTCAATTGTCTTTATTTGATATGTCAAATGTAAAATCAAAACAATTTGATTTTTCATGGTAATGTTTAAACTATTTCACAGTAAATTCATTTTCTAGAAAGTGTTTCACAGTTCTCTTTTCTTAGTAATTTCAGTTGTTTTTTACATTTTTAAAATTCAATCTGTTTGAGAAATTAAAATTATTTTAATGTTTTTAGCAGGCAATTAGCAGTTGACATGTGATATATGACATAATACAGTTGACAGATGATAGTTAACAGATGACAGTTGACAGATGTGAGTTGGCAGGTGACAGAAGACAGATTAGAGTTGACAGTTGACTACTGACATATGTCATAATATAGATGACAGATGACTGATGAGAGATGATAGTTAGCAGATGACAATTGGCAGCTGACAGATGTGAGTTGGCAGTTGGCAGTTGACAAATGACAGTTTCTAGCCATTTCAGTTGTTACAATTAGTTAAAAAATTGTCAGTTGACAGGTGGTAGGAGATAGATGTGTTTATGACATTATACAGATTAAAGTGAAGGAAGTGTATGATATTACAGTTTAAAAATTAATGACAAATGACTAATTATTTATAATCTTTGAAGTTTTTACTTACATTTTTTTAGAAGTGTTTTATCAATTTTAGTCAATAGTTGACACTTAACACTTGACATTTGACAGTTGACAGTTAATTGTTGCCTGTTAACTGTGAACAGTTGACATTTGACACTTGACATTTGCAAGTTGGCAGTTGACAGTTGATAGTTTACAATAAACAGAAGGCAGTTGACAATTTGCAGTTGACAGGTGACAGAAAACATATGGAATATGACATACGACATAATACAAATGAAAGATCACTGATGACAGATAATAGTTAAAAAGTGACAATTGACAGTTGACAAATGACAGATGTGCGTTGACGGTAGACAATTGTCAATTGACAGTTAACAGTTGACAATTGGCAGTTTACAGGTGACAGAAAACATATGGAATATGACATACGACATAATACAAATGAGAGATCACTGATGACAGATGATAGTTAAAAAGTGACAATTGACAGTTGACAAATGACAGGTGTGCGTTGACAGTAGACAATTGTCAATTGACAGTTAAGAAATGAAAATCGTTTTCTTTAATGTTTTAATTGCTTTCAAACAACATGGAGTATATTTTGAAAAGTTTCAATTGTCTTTTCTTAATAAATCCCATGTGAAATCAAAACAATTTGGTTTTTGATGGTAATATTTCAGCTATTTCTAAGTAAATTCATTTTCTGGATTCTTGTTTTTTTTTTGTTAGCCATTTCAATGGTTTATAGCATTTTTTAAATTTAAACCTTTTGAAATTGCAATTATGTTAATATTCTTAGTAGACGATTGGCAATTGACAGGTAACAGATGATGGGAGTTGATAGTTGACAGTTTACGGCTAACAAATAAAAGATGGCATATGACTTAATACAGATGAAAGATGACTGATAAGAGATGATAGTTAACAGATGACAATTGACAATTGACATTTTACAGATGTGATTTGACAGTTGATAGTTGGCAGTTGACAGATGACAGATGACAGAAGTAAATTCATTTTCTTTTTAGCCATTTCAATTGTTACAATTAGTTGACAATATTTTTTTCCTTTTAATATTTGAGTATGTGAAGAGTAATTATTATTAAAAGTTTAAAATACCTTTTTCTTCATTAAATATTTGATTTAAATACTATTGGCAGTTGACAGAAGACATATGGGAATTGACAGTTGACAGATGACAATTAACAGCTGACAAATAACAGATGACATATGACATAATATAGATGAAAGATGACTGATTATAGATGATAATTAACAGATGAAAATTGACAGTTGACAGATGATAAATGACAGTTGACACTAGGCAATTGTCAGTTGACAGTTAACAGATGAAAATCGGTTTCTTCAATTTTTTTATGCATTTTTTTTAATTTAGCTATTTTTAGAATTCCTTAACAATATTTTTTTAAAGAATTTGACTAATTTTATAACAAAATTTTCACATTTTTTTTCTCTTTTATTTATTAAAAAAATCAACTGTTTTAAGGACAATTTTCGCTAATTTTGTTTATGTAAAATACCAGCTATTTTAAAATAAATTATTATTTTTTAGTTTTCATTTAGCAAATTTTATTTATAGTTTAGCAAACTTTTAATTATATTTTTATTTTTTTGCTTTCGAAAATTCACAATTTTTTAAATTAGTTTTTTTTCCAATTTTTAAAATTGTTTTAAGCAATTGTTGGATAATTGTGCTTTTTAGAATATCTTAACTGTTTCGAACGTGCTTAAACAAATTGTCAATTGTTTTTTTTCAATTATTTTTATCAATTATTTCATTTTTACTTGTAAAAAAATGTTTCAATTCTTTGTTTTTTTTTGTTAAATTACTAAAATTTTGAAACAAAATATTTTTACTTAATAATCTTTTTCAATAATATTTATTTATCTTAATGTTTCGACCCCCCCTTTCTTAACAAATGTCAATTGTTCTTTTGGTAGAATTTCAACTATTTTAAGAAATTTGTTTTTTTTATTAATTTTTTTGTGTAATAATAAAACTGTTTAAAAGTAGTTGTTTACGCTTTAAAATGTTTTTACGTAATAAATCCCATATGTATTGTATTTTTAAGAAAATTGACAGATGGCAGGTGACATAATACAGATGACAGATTACTGGTGACAGATGACAGATGTCAGTTAACAGATGGCAGTTGGCAGTTGACAGATGGCATATGACAGTTGAAATGTTGACAGTTAAATATTTGATTGTAGAGGCTTTCACTTTGTAATACATATTTTATAACTTTAAATAAAATAAAATAAACTTTTATTTATTATTTTATTTTATTTAAAGAAATGTTGACAGTTATTATATTTTTTTAAAGGTTTTCCATTTTCTTTAGGAAATTGAAATCATTGTTCCCATTCTATTCTATTCGAATTGATTTTTTAATATTCACTTAATTATCAATTAGTTTCGGCTTAATGTAATTATCAAGAATGAGGTACAAATTGTTATTAATATTATTATTTTAATCATACACCTTTTATAAACATAATGTTACACAAAGTCATCAATGAAATAGAAATACATGATATAATGTTTCAACTGTTTTAAGTGAATGAATGTTTTCTATTAGATAAAATATTAAATCATATTTTGTTTAAAACAACTATCAACTGTTTTTTTAAGAAATTTCCAAAGCCTTCAATTATTTTTTACTTTGAAATAAATTAATGTATCATTTGATTAATTCTCCATCTCTAAATGTGTTTGTTAAATTGGTTGTAGATATATTAATGTGGTAATTCATTTAATAAGTATGTTTAGATTTCGAAAAATTTTATTACTCCAATAATACTTAAATACTACCCCAAAGTCAAAATTTTACATCCCGCCAATAAACATTGATTTACATACACTTGAAATAAATACTTACAAGGAATTTTGTGAGTAGATTGTGTTGGCTATTCTCTATTATACTCTAAACTCGTATTGTTGGTCCTTTTCGACGTTTTTGTCACCTTTTGAGAGGCAGCGATTGTTCGCCTATTTTTGGGAAACTGGCGCCGCAATAAAAGTCGCATACAAACGTGTTTATGGGTGTTCGAATAAAAGGCAACTCTCTCGCTCGCTCCCTCTCGCATAGGGGTTCTTTTGGGCACCCGGGGCGCGAAACGGGGCGTTTTTATTGGGCGCATTAACACCGAGGACCGTTTGTTTGGTTTTTACGGTGGGCATTCCGGCTAAATTTGGCGTTGAGGGTGGTGGGCGCTCTCGAGTGGGTACCGTGATTGTGCAAATTGAAACTGAGATGTTGTTTGGTTACAAATAGTGCTGTGATTGTGTTCTTTTTGTTTGTGTTTGATAAATCTGGGATGAAACTTTTAGAAGTGAGTAATAGAGCAAAAATTATTAAAATTTTAGCAAAAATTTTCTTCAAAAGGAAATTACAATTGAATAAAACACGATAACTTTGTATAACTTGAAAACTGTTTTATTGTGATTAGTTTCGATAAATTTAGCTTGTCATTATCAAACATATAGTGTTTACAATTATTTATTATATCAGTTAGACTTTTGTATAATAATTATTGTTTTTATTAAATTTTTGCATGGTTTATATCAAGTGAAAATTTAATTTTATCCTTTTTTTTACCACAAAATAAAAATATGTTTATGTTTATTGAATTGAAGGGTAAAATATGATTATGATAAATGGATTGGAGGGTGGGATAGAGGCCACCCACCCACCCTACGTATATTTTTAAATTTAAGGCAGAATAGTGCTCGTAATTTTCTTCATTAACATCAACGTACTTGATATCGTTTTCCTAAAAAATACAAAAGACGATCTCTACTTGTTGTATACAATTATATGTAGGATGGGTGTTGTCTTCTAATCACCCTCCAATCAATATTACATACATGAGAGTTTTTTTAAATAATATATAATTAGTTAAATTTTACGCTTTTTGCAAAGAAAAACTCTTTTAATAAATCAATTGAAAAATGTAATTCTACAAAAAAAATCTAAATCATTTGAGTCACCAATTTTAAATCTTTTTAATTTCCTTGATTCTACGTGCTTTTCCGATTGAGATGTTACTGACCACAGATATCTTTTTTTACCATCTTTATCGAAGTAATCCATCTTCTTATCGATCATGGTGTCTTCTGTTTTCGCCACACTTCTAGGGTTTAACATCCAATATACAACTCACTTTAAACAGTTTGTTTGCAAATTTTGAATAAGTAATAATGGCTCCACGCTGGGCGCCAGATGTTCTTTATCTAAGTGATCCACGTTCTTATAGATATTGGTGTCTTCTGTTTTCGCCACACTGTTAACCATCCAATGCACAACATATTTGAAGCAGTTTGTTTCGGAATTTTGAATAGTAATAATGGCCCCACGTTGGGCGCCAGATGTCAAATGAAATTCTAGACGCTATAACTTGGTCAGATTCGAAGATTATACAAATGAATCGCAAACACGTTACATTAATAACAATAATTACAGGAAAACGAAACGCTCACCTCGAGCGCAATCACGATTTCAATTAGAATCGCACCGCTAATTTACGGCGCCGCCATAAATCATCTACTCCGATCTACCGGCCGCGGCGGCGAAATTCGAAATAAGAAAGAAAACCAGATGACTCCGGCAGATAAGGGGGCAGTTCAAATATTTTGATGCACTCTCTCCGATTCCGATCATAACATCCGCGCAACTGCACCGGCGAGATGACTCGCCCCGCGGCCTCATCAAACGCATACCCCGACGAATAACAATCGACCCACCCACGTCGAACACCGTGCGTACACTCTGACCCGACCTGTACGATTCAAAGATTTAAGAAATTAAACTTATTAATTGCAAATGTTAAAAATTTTACCTTTCTTTTGTATGGATAATAAAAATACTTGCTGAATAGGCAATAAACAGTTCTTAAGTGATCAATCATTTAATTATCAATGCCTTTAAAAAGTGCAGCTATTATTAGCAATTATAATATGAATAGTGTGTTTAATTTATTATCTTCTTATTTATTTTTCAGACTGAATTTCGATTATGTTCGGCGTGCGGGGAGCCGATCAGCGACAAATTCCTGCTGGAGGTGTCGGGGAGGAATTGGCACGCTAGGTGTTTACGGTGCTGCGTGTGTCAGCTGCAATTGGACCGGCAGCCATCTTGTTTCATAAGGGACAGGGCTGTTTACTGTAAGGCGGATTATGCTAAGTGAGTGAATTTCTTTTACATCATACAAAGTTTTTCTTCAAAAAACTCAGCATCTAAAATGTTTACTTCATGGTAGAAACGCTTTGGTAAAAGAATTCCTTAAATTTGATTATTCATTCAAGAGTTATAATCAAAAATCCATACAAGAATTGAACACAGAATTTCAGATTTTTACCTAATCTAAATAAATATGATGATTGGAACGATTTGAACAAAGATTTTCTTAAATTTGCTTATCCGTTAAAGAGTGAAAATCAAAAATTCAAAAGACAATTGAACGCCTTTTGCTTAATCTGATTGTACTTAATGTTAGGAACGCTTTTGTGCAAGAAATTGAAAATCTGAATTTACTTTAAACTTTTTGGTGAAAGCATTTCTCAAATTGATGATTCGTTCAAGAGCTACAATCAACAGTGATAGTACTAAAGTGAAAAACATAAATGTAGGAGGGGGGGTGGCCCATATTACACCTTCAAAGATTCAGAGGTAATACGCGAAAGTTTTTCTGATCATAAATTTAATCACAAGAAGATTCATATAATATTTGGCCTTTTTTAATATTCTTCATTAGAAAAGGGTCTTGTATAATTTAAAATTGAGGGGTAAAATAGAGGCCACCCACCCACCCTACATATACATGAAAACTTAAACTACAATAGTGCTTCTGAAATTATTAAAGACATCTATACAATTAATGTTTTAGTTTTTGTGAACTAAAACAACATGAGGTGTTGAAGTTTCAATGTATATGTAGGGTGGGTGGGTGGCCTCTATTCCACCCTCGAACCCATACATCGCCGACGAGTGTTTTTCTGAATATAAATTTGATCATAAGCAGATCTACACAGAATTTTTCGTGTAAAGTTCGCCATTTAAATATATTTTATAAGAAAAACATCGTTTATGTTTTAAAATTGAAAGGTGGAATAGTGGCCACCCACCCACCCTACATATACATCGAAACTTAAATTACAATAGTGCTTCTGAAATTATTACGAACATCTATACAATGGAAGTTTTAGTTTTAGCAAACTAAAACAATGTCAGGTGTTGAATTTTCAATGTATATGTAGGGTGGGTGGGTGGCCTCTATCCTACCCTCTAACCCATACATCATAAACGAGTGTTTTTCTGAATATAAATTTGATCATAAGCAAATTCACACAGAATTTTTCATGTAAAGGTGTTTTTTTAAATATATTTTATAAGAAAAGCGTCGTTTATGTTTTAAAACTAGAAGGTGTAATAGTGGCCACCCGCCCACCCTACATATACATTAAAACATAAACTACAATAGTGCTTATGGAATTATTAAAGACATCTATACAATTAATGTTTTAGTTTTTGTGAACTAAAACAGCATGAGGTGTTGAAGTTTCAAGGTATATGTAGGGTGGGTGGGTGGCCTCTATCCCACCCTCCAACCCATACAACATAAACAAGTGTTTTTCTGAATATAAATTTGATCATACGCAAATCCACACAGATTTTTTCATGTAAAGTTTGTCATTTAAATATATTTTGTAAGAATAACGTCGTTTGTGTTTTAAAATTGGTAGGTGGAATAGTGGCCACCCACCCATCCTACATATACATTGAAACTTAAACTACGACAGTGCTTATAAAAATATTAAGAACATCTATACAATTAATGTTTTAGTTTTTGCGAACTAAAACAAAGTCAGGTGTTGAAGTTTTAATGTATATGTAGGGTAGGTGGGCGGCCTCTATCCCACCCTTGAACCCATATATCATAAACGAGTGTTTTCCTGAATATAAATTTGATCATAAGCAGATTTACACAGAATTTTTCATGTAGAGTAGGTTTTTTAAACACATTCTATAAGAAAAACATCGTTTATGTTTTAAAATTGAAAGGTGGAATAGTGGCCACCCACCCACCCTACATATACATTGAAACTTAAACTACAATAGTGCTTATGAAATTATTAAGAACATCTATTCATCTTTTTTGAATTGTATTTGTAAAGCAAGTTTGATAAAGTACTTATAAATAAATAAATAAATAAATAATAAATGTTTTAGTGTTAGCGAACTAACACAAGGTCATGTGTTAAAATTTCAATGTATATGTAGGGTGGGTGGGTGGCCTCTATCCTACCCTCCAACCCATACACCATAAACAAGTGTTTTTATTAATATAAATTTAATCATAAGAATATTTATACTCCATTTTGTATGTAAACTTCAGTTTTTTTTTTAAATATTTTGCATAAGAAAAGCGTTGGTAATGATTTAAAATTAGAGGGTGGGATAGTGGCCACCCACCCACCCTACATATATATTGAAATTCAAACTACTACTGTACTTTTAAATTTATTACCAACATCTTCAAAATCTCTGTTAATGTTTTAGTGAACTAAATCAGTAATAGTGGCAAAAGTACTAAAAGGGTGGGTGGCCACTATCCCACCCTCTAATTTTAAATCATGAACATGCGTTTTGCTTAATATAAATTTGATCATAAGCATATTTATATCAAATTGTTCATGTAAAGTTTGTCATTTAAATATATTTTGTAAGAAAAACGTCGTTTCTGTTTTAAAATTGGTAGGTGGAATAGTGGCCACCCACCCACCCTACGTATACATTGAAATTTATCCAACCATAGTGCTTATAAAATTTGTAACATCTTCCCAATCTCTGTTTATGATTAAGCAAACCAAAATTGTGACAATGGCGAAATTACCAATGTATATGTAGGGTGGGTGGGTGGCCCCTATCCTACCCTCCAATCCAAACACCATAAACAACTGTTTTGCTGAATGTTCATTTGATCATAAGCATAATTATACTGGATTTTGCATATATACTTCATTTCTTTGAATATTTTGCATAATAGAAGCGTTTTTAATAATTTTAAATTTGAGGGTGGAATAGTGGCCACCCACCCACCCTACATATAAAATGACAGATAAAGTAACAACAGTGTTTATAAATTTAGTAACAATATCTATTATTCTGTTATTATCTAGGCGAACTAAAACACAAACAGTGACGAAAGTATCAATGTATATATAGGGTGGGTGGGTGGCCTCTATGCCATCCTCCAATCCATACATCATAAACGAGTGTTTCGTTGAATATAAATTTAATCATGAATAGATTTGTACTTGATTTTTTAGGTAAACTTTATTTACATTTCTTTAAATATTTTTCGTAAGAAAAGCAACGTTTTTAACTTAAAATTGGAGGGTAGAATAGTGGACACCCACCCACAATATATACGCATTGAAACTACAACAGTGCTTAATTATTTGATGATTCGTTTAAGAGTTACAATCACAAATTCAAAAAACAATTAAACACCGAACTTAATATTTTTAAATCATTATGATTGTTGCGACCGTTACTATGTATTTATATGAAAATGTCTATCTAATCCAAATAAATTTCATGTTGGGAACGCTTTGGTGAAAGATTTTCATAAATTTGCTTATCCGTTTAGTTACAATCAAAAATCCAAAAAACGGTGAAGAAATGATATATTTTTCAAATACTATTAATCCAAAAAACAATTGAATGCCAACATTGAAGTTTGTGCATAATCTAAATTTACTTTTTCGTAGAAACACTTTGGTGCAAGAATTTCTCAAATTTGATTATTTGTTCAAGAGTTATAATCAAAAATCCATAAAACAATTGAATTTAAGACTTTTGCTTCTTTCCGTAGGAACGTTTTGGTGCAAGAATTTCTTAAAATTGATGATTCATTAAGGAATTATAATCAAAATTCCAGAAAACAATTGAATACGGAATTTAGGATTTTCACCTAATACAAAGCGATAGAAACGATTTTTTGAAAGAATTTTTAAAATTTGATTAATCGTTTAAGAGTTATAACAGTGCTACGGGGGATGTTTTTCAATAATTGGAAAACGCTCTTGTGGTTTAGATATCAATGTATATATAGGGTGGGTGGGTGGCCACTATCCACCCTCCAATTTTCAAATCATACGCGAGGGTTGAACTAAAATACTTCTAAATATAGAAAATTTCTAGATTTTTTATATTAACGCTTGCATATGATTTAGAGATTGGAGGGTGGTTAGAGGACACCCACCCACCCTACATGTACATTTACATTTCGGTCACTGTTACTAGTATAGTTTCTCGACATTATTTTGCTCATCGCCCACTTTGAGAATAGAAATCAAAGTGGGCGATGAGCAAAATAATGTCGAGAAACTATACTTTAATCCATAGAAAATATGTTTGCAAAGGTGGATGCGCCGTTAAATTTAAATTAAATTTTAAAGAATTGATGTTAAAATCAATCAAATTCTGTAGTGAAACATAAAGGTTTTTTAAAATCCAGTTTGTATAAAGGAAGATATTTACACAATTAAAAACATTCATAAATTTTTTGTATTTAGAAATATTTTAGTTAAACCCTCGCGTATGATTTGGAGATTTGAGGGTGGATAGATGCCACCCACCCACCCTACATTTACATATACAATAAAGTCACTGTCATTAGTTTAGTTTTCTTCATTTATAACAGTGTTACAGTCCGTATTTTTAAGAATTGGAAAACGCTTTATAGCTTAGATTTTAATGTATATGTAGGGTGGGTGGGTGGCCACTAATTATTAAAAAATTTGCTTTAAAAAAAAATACCAAAACTATTTACAAATTTTGTATATGTAGTAATATTCTAGTTAAATCTTCGCATATGTTTTAGAGATTGGAGGGTAGATAGAGGCCACCCACCCACCCTACATATACATTCACATTTCAGTCACTGTCACTGGTTTAGTTTCCTGTAAATTCAAACAGTGTCACTTGGGGTGTTTTTCAAAAGTTGGAAAACGCTCTTGGGGTTTAGATTTCAATGTATATGTAGGGTGGGTGGGTGGCCACTATCCCACCCTCCAATTTCTATAACACGAACGGCAATTTCTCAAAATATTTTTACTGTGCGCCGAGAAGTCTAATATAAGTAGTATTAAAAAAATTGCTTTAAAAAAAGTACCAATTGAAGAAATAAAAAGTGAGTAGTAAATGTATATGTAAAGTAGGTGGGTGGTAATGACATTATCCTTCACATCTTTTAATTTGACTGTTAGGTTTCTAAACTGAGTTTTTTCAATGGCTAACATTAGAACAGTAAAAACCGAATTTTTGTAGCTTAAAATATGTACACTTTAATCACGGTCAATCGTTTATTTCCCTACAAACCACAACTGTTTAACAAGGGATGCTTTTCAAGAATGAAAAACGTTGATTAGATTTAATTGTATATGTAGGGTGGGTGGAAAAATCCATAAAACAATTGAATGCCGAATTTAAGATTTTTACTTAATGTGAATGTACTTGATGCTAAGGTCATTTTTGAGCAAGAATTTCTTAAAATTGATTCACGAGTAATTATTGATTATTCGTTCAAAAGTTACAATCAAAAATTCAAAAAATAATTGAAGGCCGAAATTCAAATTTGTACATAATCTGCATGGACACTATGGTGAAAGAATTTCTTAAAACTGATTATTCATTTAAGAGTTATAATCAAAAATTGAAAAAAAAAACAATGGAATACTGAACTTAAGATTTTTACCTAACCTAAATGAATTTGTTGATAGGAACGCTTTGATGAAAGAATTTCTTAAATCTGATTTTTTGTTCAAGAGTTACAATCAAAAATCCAAAAAACAATTGATGGCCGAAATTCCATTTTGTACATAATCTGAATATACTTAATCATAGAAACACTTTCGTTAAAGAATTTCTTAAAACTAATTATTCATTCAAGAGTTAATATCGAATTTAAGATTTTTGCTTAATTTAAATGTACTTGATGTAACGAACGATTCTGTGCAATCATTTTTTTAAAATTGATTATTCATTCAGGAGTTATAACCAAAAATCCAAAAAGTAATTGAACGTCGAATTTTAGATTTTTGCTTAATCTGAATGTAATTGATGTTAGGAACGCTTTTGTGCAAGAATGTCTTAAAATTTGTACATAATCTGAATATTCTTCATCATAGAAACACTTTGGTGAAAAAATTTCTTAAAACTGATTATTCATTCAAGAGATACAATCAAAAATTCAAAAAACAATTGAACACCGAACCTAATCTAAATTAATTTGATGATAGGAACGCTTTGAAAAAAGAATTTCATAAATTTGCTTGTCCGTTAAAGAGATACAATCCAAAATCTAAAAAACAATTGAAGGCTAAAATTCAAATTTGTACATAATATTGAATGTATTTTATCATAGAACACTTTGGTGCAAGAATTTCTCAAAATTGATTATTTGTTTAAGCGTTATAATCAAAAATCCAAAAAACAATTGAACAACGAACTTAGATTTTTCCCTAATCTAAATGAATTTGATGATAGGAAAGCTTTGGTGAAAGAATTTCTTGAATATGATTATTTGTTCGCGAGTTATAAACAAATATTAAAAAAACAATTGAACATTTTTTTTCTAGATTTTGCCTAATCTGAATATACTTCATGATTTAAACGCTCTACTGAAAGAATTTCTTATATTTGATTATTCGTTCAAGAGTTATAACCGAATTCCATAAAACAATTGAACGCCGAATTCAAGATTTTTGCTTAATCTAAATGTACTTTATGTTACTATTGTTTCTGTGCAAAAACTTTTTAAAATTAATTATTCATTTAGGAGTTATAATCAAAAATCCAATAAACAATTGAACATCGTATTCGAAATGTTTATCTAATTTGAATAAATTCGTTCAAGAATGTTTTTAATTTATTTTTTCATTCAGGAGTTATAATTAAAAATCCAGAAAACAATTAAACACCGAATTTAAGATTTTATTATAATTTGAATATTCTTGATGGTGGGAGCGTTTTGGCGAAAGAAATTCTTAAATTTGATTATTGGTTTACGAGTTATAATCGAAAATATTAAAACAATTGAAAGTCGAATTTTTGAATTTTACTTAATTTTAATGTATCTGGGAATGGGAAGGTTTTGATGAAGGATTTTTTTTTTAATTTTGCCATTGGTTTACTTTAAATTGATGAAATTATTCTGTAAATAACGAATAATAAAAGCGTTTATTTATTTGTGTATTTTCGAGAAACAATTGATGAGCGGATTTTTGATTTTGACACTATCGATTTTTGGAACTCGCACCTGAAAAATTTTTTAAATCTTTTAAGAGTTATCAACTAAAATTTAAATAATGATAGGATTAAATAATGCAGAATCTAATTGTCTGTGAAAATATACATTTCACTGATGTTTCATGATGGATTTGATGGATGGGTGAAATTGAGGAACGAAGAAAACCAACAAATCATCCCGTGAGTGCGATAGGAGGTCCATATTTGGTTTAACCAGATAGAAGTGCTCATTGTGTGCGCACATGTTAAAACTAAAGAATATCGGCGCCCATCAATACCATCACCATTCGGAATCGGCCTTTATCCTATTTTGACATTCGTCATTGTGCCGAACGTCAATTATTACGGCGCATGTAAAAAAAAACGTAGAAAAAAAATGAAGAGAATTTTCGTATATGTGTGTCCGTGTAACCTCTTCACGGAGGTCCGCCGAAGAACAGAATGCGCAAGTCATCCTCTTCTGCGATCCCCCGAACGTACTCGCGGCCTCCTCCGAAGAGATCTGAAGATATCGATACGTCCATTTATTCATCCGTTCGATACACGGAAGATTTATTTAACCATAAATAAACGTCAGTGGATTGTCACTTGAAAAATGGAATATTTTGTAGCACCGCGACGATTAGATTCGGCATCGGGAGATTTATGTGTTTATTCCGTTATGTACGAGGAAATGGGGCAATAAAACGCCCCCGGAAAATGGTAAAATGTTAATGAAACAATTACCGAATCGGCGCGGGCATATTTTACGTCGGAGGAACACGGCTCTAAAGTGCACCAAATTGAAGTTTAATGTTGCGCCAGCTTCCTGAGACAAGAGCGGACAAGGCGGACACGGTGGACAAGGAGGTTCGCGTGTCTGGGGGGCGCGCGCGTCGAGAATAAAAATCACCTGAATTAGGGAATCGGGAGCGCTCATTAACTGATACAAGCACTGATTGCCCGTGGAATGCGAGAGCGTAGGCCATGCGGACGGCGACGGTTACAGGGGGCCCCTCCGAGATCGCCACACAAATCTGCCCCGATGAATATTCAGATGGCTTCTCGGCCGACACGTTTTGTGCATTCGGCCTCCGGTTGTAAAGGGGCCCCAGTGTCTTCTCATAAATCTGGATGATGTGTGCTGCTGGCTCGATTTAAACGAGTGCGAGCTTAATTGCCATCCGCGAGACGACTCTCGATGGCTTTATTGAATTTACGTTAATATTCAAACATTTACCCAAAACTAATTCTATTTTTAAACATTTTTGATAATTTAGAAAATTTACATCAAATTAACTATTTAGTTTTGAGCAGAAGGAATTACTAAGTAAATATTTTAGTTTGATTATTTAGGTAACAAAACTGTTTGATTTTCAAATTGGTTTTATTGTAAACACTGCATATGTTTCGCCACACTGTGGCTTCTTCAGGTGAAGAAAATGTTCTTATGGATTTTCAACACTTAAATGCCTCAACAATCAATCAATTTTAGTTTGATTTATGCGAGTTACGTGAAGATAAACTTAATTAATTAATCAAGTAAATATTTGCTTTAAAAATTCCTTATTATTCTTTCTATTATCAAAATTTTGATAAACTTTTACAAGATAAGGCAATGGATTTTAGTTACAACTCTCATTTATCTTACCTAGGAGTAAATTTCTTCAAACTTTTTCTTACCTTTAAGAAAGAAATTTTAGATATTTATTTGTAGAGTTTAGTTTTCTAAAATTCTGGTGTTGTAAAATTTACCATTTTTATAATTTTATAGTTCTTTACTTCCACAACTTTTAAATACTCTCTTCCACTCTCTATTTTCAATGCTCTGAAAATTTTTTCACTTCAACAGTTCTAGATTTCTAGTTTCTAGAGATTCTATTTCTAAACTTTCCTATTATTATCGTACTAATGTTCTAGAATTATTTATTTCCATAATAATATTATTGGAATAATATTTAAAAATGGTGATGTGGCCATCACAGTACTTTCCCATTATTTTTCTCAAAAACTATGAGATTTACGCAAAAAGACTATTCTTAATAATTTATTCACTGTTGAATTCTCTACAATTATTTGTTATATAAACTTCATGTAACTCCAACATATAATTAGCAATTGGCAAAAAAATGTCTAAGTTTTCAGTTTTTATTTTTTTTTTAGAAAAATATCACCAAAAAACAAAAAAAAACGTCTCTAGTAAACATCCACTTCCGGTCTATGAATGTTTATCAAAAGCTTTTCAGTTCCAGTTTTTAATGATAAAATCTTAAGTTTAAAGTTTCATCTCAATTGGATCATTCGTTTTTGATATACAGCGCCCACCGACACACACACAGACACAATTCTTTTTTTCCAGAAATCAGTGCAATGGACTCAGGGCACCTCAAAACGGATATTTCCGCATAAAAAAATTTTCAAAAAAAATCACGAGCACAATACTTCCCATATATTTCATATAGGGAAACTAAAAATAGCCATTTTAAAATTAAAAAAAAAAACAGTTACTGTTTGGACTCAAGAAACAAAAGAAAATTTGCTTTAAATCATACAAATTAAAGCACATATCATTTGTAAACATTAAAATGTGTTAAACTGTTGAATGTTTTCTAAAAAAACTTTGAAATTTCCCTAAAAAGTGATTGCGTACTACAGTCAAGACTAAAAATATCTTAAACTTTGCCGAAACGACAACAATTGAAAATTGTGTAAGTCAAGAGTTGAAAACTTTCTAATAAAACGGTTTAATATATGATTACAAATAGTTGTTTTGTATTGGAAATTTTCTTAAAAAAAGGGAAAAATTAAAGAAAGAAAAAATACAATTTAAACTTGACTCAAGAATCAATGTCAAAATCTAAATATTAAAAAAAGACTTGTATCAAATTTTCTTAGACAGTTGACAACTGTTAAAAATTTATTTTAAATTTGTTAAAATTTCCTTTAAAATACTTAAAAACTAGCTAAAGGAACAGTCAAAAATTTTCTAAAAAAACAGTATTAATTAGCACTCTCGAGCATTTTGAGCGTTGTTAAGCAGTCTCAAGTATTCACGAACCACTTTGATTATTCTCGAGCGCATCAATATCAAGAATGCCCATTCTCGATCATTCTTGAGCATTCTCGAGCATTATAGAACATTTTTGAATATTCTCGAGCGTTCCCATTTAAATGAATGATCTAGTAAAATTTCCGAGTTATCTTTGGTCTCGCTCATCTGTGATACATTTTGAACATTCTTGAACACTCTAGATTATTCCCAAGCATTTTTAAGCATTCTTGATCATTATAAAGCATTATGTAGTATTTTCGAACATCCTTGGTTAATTTTAAACAGTCTTGAGTGTGTACTCAAAAATACGCTTCCTTGAGCGTTCTCGAGCAGTCAAACAATGGTTTTAAAATTGTAATTTTTCCTTAAAATAGTGGTAAGTTTCAACTGTAGTAACTTGACTTCAATTAAACAATTAAAAATTTGCTTTAAACCGTCACGAATTTAAGCACATATCAATTTCATTTGTAAAAATGTTGTAAAAAACAATTAAAATATTGCAAAAAATCATTGCTAAAAACCGTCAGAATTTAAAATACCTTAAACTTCGCCAAAAATCAATTAAAATAAACAATTAAAAACTTTCTAAAACACAGTTTAACAATTTGATTACAAATTATTTGGAAATTTTCTGAAAAAATAGTGAAAATTTTCAAAAAAAAAGTTTAAATTTGGCTCAAAAATTTGCATAATTAGAAATTAGAAATTTCTTGTTAGAGTTGTAACAAAAAGTTCTTAGTTTGATTTTTGATTTTTGTGAGTTACGTGAAGGTAAACTTGATTAATTAAAAAGCACTAAAAACCTTTCTTCACAATTTTATTTAAATTAACAGATATATATTTCGGACACAAAGTGACCATTATCAATGTTTTAATACTGTATATATCTGTTAATTTAAATAAAATTGTGAAGAAAGGTTTTTAGTGCTTTTTAATTAAAAAAGTTCTTAAACAGTTGAGAACTATGTAAAAACATGTTTTAAATTTGTTGTAAAAAACCTTAAAAAACACAATTGAAAATTTTAAATTAAAATATGTCTTAAAAAAATAATGGAAAGATTTAAACAAAAAAAACAGTTAAACTTGACTCAAAAAACAATTTGCTTTAAACCGTCACAATGTTAGGCACATATAATTTTTTTATGCACATTAAAAATGTGTTAAAAAGTTCGAATATTATTAAAAAAACTACTAAATTTAAAAACGATAAAAAACAATTGATATTTCGTCAAAAAGTAAAAAACAGACAACTAAATAAAATACTAAAAACCTATTGAAATTTTGCAAAATAAACAGTTGAAAAATTTCTAATGAAATAGTTTAATATTTCATTACAAACAATTAATTTTTACACTGAATTGAAAAATTCACTATGTTTTAACCACAAGTGTAAGTGTAAGTATGGATTACCACGTAGTAACGGTCGCAACCATTCTGTTAATTAATTTTTAAATTAAAATTTTCGAAAATAGGAGTGGAAAACTTCAAAAAAATTAAAGTTGATTTAATAAACAATTTAAAATGTAAAAATTTGCTTATTTGGAAATTGGAAAACAAGGGAGTTGTAATAAAATGTTCTTAAACATTTAAGAACTTAGTAAAATAATATTTTAGATTTGTTAAAAAAATCCTAAAAACAAATAAACAAAAAAAAACGTTTAAAAATGGATCCCAAAGATCACAAATCACATATGTATTATAATTTTTTTGAAACCTAACATTTAAAAAAAAAGGTCAAAACTTGACTCAACAAGCCATTGAATTTTTTCAAATTTTTTATTTGCTTATTTGCAAACGAGATAAAATTAGAGTTGTATAAACATTTTCTTTAGACAGTTTACATCTGTGTAAAAAAGTATTTTAAATTTGTTAAAATTTACTTAAAATGCATTATACATTAGAAAAAACAATTTGCTCTATGAAGAGTCAAAAACTCTTTAGAAACAGTTTAATATTTTATTAACATTGAAAAAATTCCTAAAGAATAAGGGAAGTATAAAAAGTAGTTGAAACTTAACTCAAAAAACAATTGAAAATTTACTTAAAACTGTTAAAAATTAGAGCACGTATTAAAGTTTTAGTTAACATTAAAAATATTAGTTTACTAAAAGAAACATTGAATTTAAAAAACTGTTGACATTTTGTGGAAAGTAGGTAGTAATTTATAAAACATTCTACTCAATATATTTGATTACAAACACTTATTTGTCAACATTTGTTGAGAGTAAACTTTAATGAAAGAGTGATTTCAAATAATGGACCAATGAAATGGCCTGCAAGATCACCCGACCTTACACCCCATTGACTATTAACGGGGTATCACTAAAAACAAAGTGTTTAGTTTTGAACCACCAGAAACTCGGGAAATTTTTGAACAAATAGTAATAGATGTGCTATGATTAGTAAATGGAAACTCACTACGTATAGTTTGTAATTCTTATAGAACAAGATATCAAAAGTGTGTGGAACAGAATGGTCTTCGTATTGAACAATTTCTTTAAGTGAATATGACATTTTAGTACTTTTTATTTCTAAAATTTCACTTTCAACTGTCATATTTAAGATTAATTTACGTTTTTATTAATATTTTGCTTGTAACTATTTTTTTCAGGCATGTTATACATCGTTGAAAAGCAATCCAATATAGGCACCATAAGAAAAACAAAAGATAGTGCTAATAAACTGAAAACAAATGCGAATCGGGGTTTCTGTTTACACCAAAAAATTTGTCTTAAAAATGTAAAGGTTTAATAGCGGTCGTGTTAGGCATTATTGAGTTATTGAGGAAAATTAAAATTGGCAAATTTTGTTTTTTTCAAAATATCTTAAAATTGAACAAAGTTAAGGTAAATTTGAAATAGGATTTGTTATGAGCATTGTTTTCTGCAAAACATTTAACCGTTGCTCTATCTCGATAGAAGCATTTGCCTATCAATTGTTTCATAACACTTTCAACTGATATTCAATTGTTTTTAATAATTATAAATCTAGAAAACCACAATAAACAGTTCAATGGCATATCGTACTCATAACCTACTTCAATAAATTATATATGGACCTAGATTCGAGTGATAGGTTAACGTATAGTACATGAGGGTAGGTCAAGAATACGCAAGGTTAATATATATTATTCACTAAAGTAGATCAGAAAATAAAATGATGATGTAGCCAATCATGATGCTTTCCCTAAATTTTTCTCGAAAACTATGAGGTTTACGCAAAAAAGCTATTCTGAACAATTTACTCAAATTTGGATTCTTTACAAAATCTCCCTCTCCCACCCAAGTCTGACCAAAATTACAATTAATTGTTGCATACATTTCATACAAGTCCAATAGTTTATTAGCATAGGCAAAAAAAGGTCAAAATTATTAAGTTAAGAAGTTTATGAAAAACATGTTTTAATAAAACTTGTTCAGTTTTTCATTCTCTTTAACTTTTGTTTGAAAAGTTATGTCTAAATTTATTAAATTTCTTAAATTTCTAAATTTGTTTGAATAAATCTATTAAATTTTGTAATCTTATGTTGATGTACATTCCATAGCTTTTAATTAAAACCCTCGCTTATGTTTTACTGATTGGAGGGTGGGTTAGAGACCGCCCACCCACCCTACATATACATATTAACTTTAATTATTGATCGCCCCCCGGTTTGCAATAACTTTAATTACAAATTTTTAATAAAAGAAAATTGACAAAGTAAAATTTTTGAGTGTGTAAATTAATAAAAATTATTAAGTGGAACGGCTTTAAGTCAGGCTTAGATAAGATTAGTTATAAAAGGTCTCTATACGCACATGATAACTTTTATTATTAATTGTTGGTGGATTCTGTATATTTTTCTTTCCCTATATAGAATATAAATAAAAAATTAAAGGAATAATTTCTGGAAAAATAAATGGTGATCAGGCCATCGTAATACTTTCCATAGATTTTCTCGAAGACTTTTGTTATTATCAAAAAAAAATCCATACAATATTTAATTTTAAAAGGATTAGATAGACATCGTTTGGAACATAACTTTGAATCAACTTTATAAATGCTTCATTTCAATTTCAATTAACTTTACCGATGGTAACTGTTAAAATTTCTATCAATAATTGAATATTAGTATATTGATGTATAGAAATAGAAATGATGTAAATATTTACCTCAAAATCTTTAATCAAAAGTGAACAAGTTGTTAAACTTGATGAATTATTTGAAGCGAAAGGTCCCATATGCCTCAACCATTATTATTATTATCTTAGGTCATCCGAAACATTGAAGAATCCAGCACAGCTCGCACACACACACACACACATATATATATAAACCAATGAACAATGGCCATAAGCATATTGTATCAAGATGACTGGCGTTTCTGCTTTTCCATTTGTCATCCGTGAGTCGAGACAGCAATGACATCTGACCACCTCATCTCGCGCGTATTCCCATCAATCCCATGATAATACCCATTATACACACCCGGCCATTTATCCATAAATCTTTTTTTTATATATATGAAAATACCCATCCATGCCCACCACAAAACAACGCGGACGTGAAAAGAAAACGGCGTGTTTACGTTCACGTCGCAGGACCTCGAATCGTTCTTTATATAAACATTACAGTATTTTCAGAATCAATACCACTTGCCTCCAAATCGTTTTTCCCTTCAACAGACGGCGCGATGAGTTTTAACTTTATCCGTCGAGTGCTGGTTCTCAATGGATTCCTTGCATGATTCTCTAAACTCATTGTTTTCTCTATAAAAAAATTCGACAATAAGTCAAATCATCATAACTATTAGCAGTTTAAAGAACTTCAAATGGACTACAAGCTAATGATAAAAGAAAAAATTGACATTCAAAAAAATCTAGACACCATAAATATTATCCAAGATATTTCTTGAATAATTTTCTTATTTCTTAGTGAAGAAGAGATCTGGACTTGCACTTATAACCTGATTACAAAATAGATCAAAAATCATACAAATAAAATTTTGACAGCAAGTTGAACTCAAACCCATTCCTCCACTAATTCATAAAACTGGAAATTAGTTTCAAAGGTACTTTTTATGCACTAAAATGTTTGTATTTCCCAATTTTGTCACTTTGACAAATGTAACATCTAATAAAAAATAGTCAGCCATATCATTGTTTACTCTTAAAATTCGGGAATAAGTTAAGTCATTCTATCAACTAATAATGTATCAGATTTATTTATATATAAATATATTATAAAACATACATTGTTTACAATTAAATATGTTCTTCCACTCTAACCCTTTCTTTACCATGACGTTGAGGAAGCTAGTATCCTCTTCGACGTACGGAATCCTTTATAGTTACTTTTGTTCCCTTTTTCAAAGAGAATTTTTTGGCCGTTAATGTCGTTTAAGAAAATTTATTCGATTAAATATTATTTTGAGGTTTGTATTAAATACACTTTTCGAATTACGTTCCATAAATTTGGTGTCGAGGTCGTACCGCCGGATTCCCCGTGCGAATAGAACAAACACACTTTCAAATATAATTTGGTAATAGGGAATAAAAGGTGTCTTGTCATGTAATTTTTTTACACCTGCATGACTATTCAGCTGTCAGTGTGTTGATTTCCTAAACGATCCGTTGCCGAGATTTGCTCGGTTCGGTTACTTTTCACCGCCGTTTCAAAATCAATCGGGTCACTTTGTCACTTCAACGTGTTGTTGACCCAATTAACCAATTATTACATTACATTCTTAACATTCTTATTGTAAATTTAATATAGTTTTTCGTACAGAACTGTATTGGTGATGGCTATACATCAAAACCGTTTGTATTGGTTGTAAGCATTTTCAGCTTTCTTCATAATGTTTTCCTCATGTTGACATTAGAATTAGAATTATTATTATTATTATTATTATTATTATTAATATTATTATTATTATTATTATTATTATTATTATTATTATTATTATTATTATTATTATTATTATTATTATTATTATTATTATTATTATTATCTATTTATTTCTCGGCGATTAATCAGCCGGTTACTCATTGCTAAACGGGTTACACCAGGTATAGCAGTTACCTATCGTAAGAATTTCCTTGTAATAGTGCAAGTTTTTAAAAGGATAGCTTTTTGAATGATGGTGTGAAGAAACGGTTCGATATTATTATTATTATTATTATTATTATTATTATTATTATTATTATTATTATTATTATTATTATTATTATTATTATTATTATTATTATTATTATTATTATTATTATTATTATTATTATTATTATTATTATTATTATTATTATTATTATTATTATTATTATTATTATTATTATTATTATTATTATTATTATTATTATTATTATTATTATTATTATTATTACATAGTTTATTAACAATATTGGACACGTTAAGTACATAAAAATAATTAGTTAAGTACCCATTAATCAAATATCTTAATAAATTTTAAGCAGAATGCTAAAGTATAGAGTAAAATAAATAACTACAATTAGACTGTCATTATACTATAGTATAGTTCAATTTTGACATAATCTATACATTTTGACTAAGCTTTTTAAAAAAGTATAAATTGTGAACGAAGAGAAGATTAGAATCGGTCCGTTCATTAATTCATATCTCGATTACCTTAAAATTATTAAATATTCCGAATCCTTATGATCGAAATTTTTGTTCAAAACTGTTTTTTTTTACTATTACTAATGAAGGTTTAAATTAAATTACACTTGGTTAGTTTCACAATTTTTCTATATTTACTCAACTAGTTTCTGCCTTAAAAAGCGAAACTAGTCGAGTAAATATAGAAAAATTGTGAAACAAACCAAGTGTAATTTAATTTAAACCTTCATTAGTAATAGCTCAAAATGTTTTACCAAGTGATAAATGAGAAAGTGATTCAAGAAATATTATGTTTTTTTTTAAATTTGTTTTCTTTTTAGAATAGAATATAAATTTATTCAATAAGTAATTGCGGAGGCTTTCACTTCGTGATACAACAAAGTTAATTGTTTATTTATTTTGAATTTATAAATTTATTCAATATTTAGTGACACAATAACAAAACACACTCTTTTTTTTTAGGATATTATTTTTTTCTTGAAATTTTGCAAATGTTTCGAAATAGTTTATTATTTTTTTCCTAGGGTTTTTAATCGTGTAATTTTTCAAAGATGTTTAAAGTCGTTTTGGAATATTATCAACTGTTTTAAAGAAAGTTTAATAGGGTTTTTTCGTAGAAAGTTTTCAACAGATTTTTAGAAAAGCTTTCGACCATTTTTTCCTTATGAAATATTTTTTCTTGAAAAAATCAATTTCAGCACTGGTAGAAATTCATTTTCTCATAGTTTTTCTAAGGATACTTTAATTGTTCTTTTCTTAGAATTTTACAAATGTTTCAAATGCAAATTTATTATTTTTTTCTTAAGTGTTTAATCATTTTTTTTTCAAGATTTTCAATTTAATAGGGTTTTTGTTTAGAAAGTTTTCAACACAATTTTTATACCATTTTTTCCTTAGTAAATTATTTATTTTGTGTAAAAGTTCAATTTCACCTTCTCATTATTACTTTTAACGTCCAATCCGATTTTTTCAGAAAGTTATCAGTGAATATGTTGGTTTTAATAAGATTTTAATTTAATTTTAAAAAATATCCTTTTTCCCTTGAAAGGTTTTAATTGTTTTTTTTTTATAAATAATTAACTGCTTTTAAATTTTTGGTTAAATTTCAATTATTTTTATTCGGAAATTTTAAACTTATTTCTCTTGTCAAACTTTAATATTAAAAATTGTTTTTATTCCCAAATGTTCAACTATTTTCTTTTGTCAGATTTTAATGTTAATTTTCAACTTTTTTTAATTGCAAATTTTTATCTGCTTTTTCTAATAAAATTTTAATTTTTGTAATTTTGAATTGTTGTTTTTAGCAGCTTTCAATTGTTTTTTTATAAGTATTTAACTGTTTTTTTGACCTCGCTTTTTAATTTTTGGTCAATTTTCAATTTTCATTCGCAAATTTTACTATTTTATCATGTCAAATTTTGATTTTATTTATTTATTTTTTTTTAATCAAGGTTTTATTAACAATATTTAAATTGATTTCTTGATGGCTTGTGGTAAATTTTTTATTATTTATTTTTGTTTTAGAAAATGTGAAGTTGTATTTTTTCAATTGATTTTTTATATACATTTTCAACGGTTTTTCTAGTTTCAAGCAATTTTCAATTATTTCTCTTATCAAATTTTGATTTTCAGAGAGACAAAAATCTTTATTGAAGATAGTATATAATTCTAACAATAACAATAATTTTTATGATTCTTCTTCTTCTTCTTCATGGCTATCGACCATAGGTCTTTCAGCCTTTTGATTTTCATTTTTTGTATAATTTGACGGTTTATTTAGAAAATTTGATTGATTTCTTATTGCTTTTTGGCAAGATTTTAATTCAATTTTTTAGAAAATATTAAATTGTTTTTTTTTTAAATAAATTCTCAACACAATTTTCAATTTTATTTATTTTATTTTTTTGCAAATTTTTAACACGCTTCTGTTTTTACATTAAGTTTTTTGTAAAACTTTATTTCAATCTAGAAATTGTTTTTAATGATTTTTAAATCGATTTCTTATTGGTTTTTGGTAAAATGTTATCTTTTTTACATTTTGAGCAGATTTTTGGTTGGCATGTTTCCAACAAAAATTTTCAACTGCTTTTCCTTTTTTTATGCAATTTCTATTTATTTCTTTTCTAGTTTTTTCTCTTTAAACAATTATTTCTTTCTTCAACTTTACAATGATTTTTATTACTTTCCCTATACACGTAGTATATAGGGGGAGTATTGTTTTCGTGATTTTTTTTTGAAAAATTTTTTTTGCGGAAATATCCGTTTTGGGCCCCTCTGAGTCCATTACACTAATTTCTAGAAAAAAATTTTGTGTGTCTGTGTGTCTGTCGGTGGGCGCTGTATCTCAAAAACGAAAGATCCTATTAAGATGAAACATTAAACTTAAGGTTTTAACGTTAAAAACTGGAACTGAAAAGCTTTTGGTAAATATTCATAGACCGGAAGTGGATGTTTACTCGAGGCGTTTTTTTGTTTTTTGGTAATATTTTTCTAAATATGAAAAATTTAAAAAAACGGTTCTAACAAAAGTTAAAGGGAATAATAAACTCAACAAGTTTTATTTGAACATATTTTTCATAAAATTCTTAACTTTCGAGAAAAAATATAAAAATTGAAAATTTTGATATTTTTTGCCAATTGCTAATAAACTATAAGAGTTAAATAAAATTTATATAACAAATAATTATAGAGAATTTAAAACTAAACAAATTATTAAGAATAACTTTTCTGCGTAAACTTCATAGTTTTCAAGAAAAATATAGGGAAAGTACTATGATGGCCACATCACCATTTTTTAAAGATGTTTTCAAACATTTATTCTTTTGTAAATAAGTTATAAGCATTAAGGATGTTATAAAGAATAAGGAATATAACAATTTTTTCAACTACAAAAATTGTAACTATTTTAAACAAAATTTTCAGCAAGAATGATTAAACTGCAAATAATTTTCTTTTCTCAATGTTTTTTTTTTTCTTATCAACTTCTCATTTTTTTGATCGATTTTTGAATTGATTTCTTGTTGGCTTTTAATAAAGTTTTAATTACAGTTTTTTTTAAATTTTGATTTAACTATTTTAAACAAAATTTTTACTGTTTAAACTTAAATTTTCTTTTCTTTTCAATAACTTAAAATTTTTCTTTTTTTCTTTGAAATTCCATTTCATCGATTTTTTAATAGATTCCTTATTGGCTTTTAATAAATTTTTAATTAAACTATTTTAAGATTGTGAATTGTTTTAGAGTTGTCATGTTTTTGAAAAATTTTATTCCGATTTTTATTTTTTAGAAAATGTTATAAACAATTCAATTCAAAATTGTCTAAAAAAGAATAAATTAAACTATTATCAAGAGCCAATAAGAGCTTTTGGCAAGAGTCTAACTAATTTATTTTTTAGTAAAATTTGAACTGTATTTTATGCAGGTAAAAATTGTTTTTTGTTTATAAATATTTAACTGTTTTCTTTAATTGTAAGAACTGCTTTTCAATATTTATTAAATTTGCAATTGTTTTTGTCTGTAACAAGTTTCAACTGATTGTTCTTGTCTAATTATTTTTTATATATAATTATTATTTTTTTGTTTAGAAAATTATAAATGTTAGCAGAATTCAATTGAATTATAAAATAAATTTTCGTTTTAACTACATTTTTAGATAATTTTCTTTCGGTTTTTTTAATCAAATTTTTATTTTTATTTTTAGAAAATTTGACTTTTTGTTGTTTTTTGATAAATTTTTAATTGCACCTTTTAACTTAGTTATTTTTGGTCAGCATATTTCAATTGTTATATTCTTATAAATTATCAACTGTTTTTATTAACTTTACCTGCTTTTCTTACTTTATATAATTTTCAATTGTATTCATTTGCAAATTGTCAACTGTTTCTTCTCAACAAATTTTAATTCTTATGAAATGTAATTTCGTTTTTTTTAGAAAATTTTCAATAAATTTTGAATTAACTTCCTGTTAGCTTGTGACAAAAAAAATTAATAATTTCTTTCAAATTTAATTATTTTTTGGTTAGCATGTTTCAAGTGCTTTTTTAAATAAATTTTCAACTGTTTTTTAACATTAACTGCTTTTCCCTTTTCATGCAATTTATCGCCGTGCCGATTTAATAATTTTTTTTTTATTTTAGTTTTTGTTACAGGTTTCAATTGTATTTTTCTTAAGAAATTTCATTTTTTTTTTTGAAATTTTCAAAGTGGCCACTCATCTACTCTACATATACATTTAAACTTTTTTAGAAAGTTTTTTATATTTTATACATAAGGGTAATTTCTTATAGTTCCATCCATTCTTTTTTCCTTATCATTTTTTTTTTCTTTGAAAATTTCAATTCATATTTTAGAAAATTTTTGACGACATTTGAATTTAGTTTAGTTTATTGATTTTAAAGTCGTACAACAAAAAAAATATACAAAATAATTGATATTACGTCAGCTTTCTGTAAAATTTTAATTTAGTTTCTGAAAATTTTAAATCGTTTTGTTTTTCTTAGAAGGTTTCAATTGTTTTTTTTAAATAAATATTCAACTTTTTAGCCAATTGGTTTTATTAGTAAATTTTCACCTGTGTTTTTACACTCAAATTTTTATTTTTATTTCTTGTAAAATTCCAATTTAAATTTCAACAATTTTTAAATTGATTTCTTATTGACTTTCTGTAAAATTTTAATGTTTTTTTTTTTGTAAAATTTCATTTCGAATGGTTTTAGAAAACTTTTAACGAATTTTCAATTCTTGATTTCTTGTTTGGTTTTGATCAAGCCAACAGTTTTAACTCAAAAACAAACGATATTATGAAAAACCATTTTTAAACATTTGTAAAATATTTTTCTGAAGAAACCTAAACAATAAAAATTGCTCTAAGGAAAATCAACTCAAAAGAATCTTTGGAACCTTCTGCCAAACAAGACAATTTTCATAATTCGAAAATTTAGCAAAGTAATTTATTTCAAAGTAAAATAAATATAAAAGATTGGAGATAATGCGAAAGAAGATTATTTTCACAATTTTATAAAATCTTCTATTTAAGAAGTTTAAGTTTTTAAAATTGCCTTAAAGGTTAATTGTTACCATTTAATCTGCAACTCTAGAAGAATATGAGGAACTTATATATTAAAACTTTTTATTAGAGTTTTTGCCTCATGTTCTAATTCTTTATAGATCTTTATACATGCTTTCTTCTTTTCTACTTCTAACTGTTTCTTTTCCTGTATGTATTTATTATGGTGTTCTTCCTTCCTTATCATTATACAATGATTTTATTACTCCTTTTTTTAAATTCTTTCTATTATTGTTAATTTTCTATTTCTTGAGAATTATATCTGGGGTACCCCAAGTATTATCAATGGAATAATATAATTTTTCTTTTATAATCTGCGTTACGCACTTCATAAGCTAATCCTTCTTGTGTGTTCTTGTTCATATTCATATTTCTACTATTTTTTTATTAGTCTTTTCACATTTTATGACCTCTCAGAATTAATTTAAAGATATGCAACAGAGCTTAATTGAAAATAGTTTAATTTTCGCGTCGGACCGTTAAATAAATTAACATCGAACAAAATAATTTAATTGCTCCTGAATGAATGGCCAAAACACTGTTTTGCTCTTAAAAAGACACCGTTTTTCCATGCGTAATATTCAAAACGGCAATGGAATAACGGAAGTGTGTACGCATTTAACGCGCACGGAGCGATTAATTAAGGATTCAAATCGCCGCAGGGCGAATGGACGAAACGGACCATTAAAGCGTCCTTATTGAGTGTTAATTATCGGCAATTTTAAATTTAATTATCTCCTCGCGACACGACCATGCGGGCGATCGACGCTTCTCATTCATAACCTTTTTTTAATTACGAAACGGAATGAAAGAAAAATTATTTACTGTTCGAAACCTAACGCAATAATATTTTTATCATTTAAACATATATTGTTTATATTGTTATTACAGTAAATAATTTTATTAAAAAAATTTACTACTTACCGAAACATGAAAGTTTATACCGATGACAGCTAGTGGCGGCCATCTTGTTTTGATTACGATTGTCAAAACTGTCGTTTGTTATTCAAGTCACGTGATTGAGTTGATAAATCGTGTGACTGAATAACAATCGACAGTTTTGACAACAAGATGGCCGCTACTAACAGTCAGCGTTAATTTAATATTTAATTTACACATCAAAATAAGTGTTTATGTTTATTTGTCTTTAGCTTTCTTTCCAAAAAAATACATATGTATTATATTATACAAAAACGTATAAAAATTTTGAATGGATGAAGTCGGGTGGAGTTCATGCAGCTGCGATGAAGCCTAATCAGTTGAAGTTGTTTGTAGTCATTAAATTTAAGCTCCTAGGTGAGATTTATGAATGGTCATATTGATTAGCAAAATTGTTTTTAACAATTTTGAAACTTGACTAATTACAAAGTGTATTTATGTTTTTAAATGTATAATTTATTTGTGAAATAGTAAATCATTTCCTTTTTGTCTTCCTTTCAGAAGTTTCGGCGCCAAGTGTTCTGTTTGTGCGAGGGGCATCTCGTCCAGCGACTGGGTGCGGAAGGCCAGAGACCACGTCTACCACCTGGCGTGTTTCGCGTGCGCCGCCTGCCACCGGCAGCTCTCCACCGGCGAGGAGTTCGCCCTCCACGAAGACCGGGTCCTCTGCAAGGCGCACTACCTAGAAACCTTAGACGGCGGCACCACGTCATCAGACGGTAAGCACCGATCGGCCGACGTTTCGTGCTCTTTTGTTTTTGTTTTTTTTCATACGATTCCTTTGCAGATGGTTGCGACGCAGAAGGTTATCACAAAAATAAAGCAAAACGCGTTCGAACCACATTTACAGAGGAACAATTGCAGGTGCTTCAGGCGAATTTCCAGCTGGACTCGAACCCCGATGGCCAGGATCTTGAGAGAATCGCTCAGATCACCGGCCTGAGCAAGCGGGTTACGCAAGTCTGGTTCCAGAACTCGAGGGCGCGACAAAAGAAGCACATGCACACGGGAAAAGTCAAAACGCAAAGTAAGTTACATAAAAATATCATCAAATTATACAGTATTAGGAAAAAAATATATTATAATCTATATATAGGGTGTTAAAGATGATAAGTAGGTAGGTAATTTAATCTTAAAGATAAGGATGAAAAAAAAACAGCAAAAATTACAACCAGAAATCAATTTCCATTTTTTTTTTTTAAATAAAGGAATTTATGAAAAAAATTTCTTATAAAAGTTTTTGATCGTCTTAATTATTCGTCTAAAAATGTTCGTCAAATTTTTCGTATTTGCATAGAAAACCCCGAAAAATCAAAAAAGGACTTCGAATAAATATTTCTACTGGGTATTGTACTCCAAAAACTTTTCAGATTTTCTAACAAAGTATAAAACCTTAAGTTTAAAGTTTTAGCGCAAATCTGATGCAGTTATTTGAATAAAAAATGGTACCAAACTAACTAATCCAAAAATTATCATAATATTGAGAAAAATAATTGTTTATACTTATAATTGCCAAAATTACAAACTAAAACCAAAAACCATAAAGTTAGAAATTATGGAAAATTAAAAAATATATATATATTTGTAGAACAGATAAAAGTTGCCATTTTTTTAAACAAAATTAAAAAACTCTCCTAAATGTTAATACAATATTTTAAAACGAATTAAATTTAGAATAAATCTTAATAGAAATTAATTTTCATTCTTCTAAATCACTTGAAATCTAGTGAATAACAAAGGAAAACAAAAATAAAACTGGAAAAACATTGGATTTCAATTAACGGATAATTTTTTCAGATATTAAATATAGAACGAAAATAGGAAGGAAAAACATAATAAATAATCAATTTACCTAGTTGATGTATTTGAAAATATTTTAATTAAACACTGTTTGATGTTTTACCGATTGGAGGGTGGGATAGAGGCCACCCACCCACCCTACATATGCTTCTAAACTTCCATCAATACTCTGCTGGGATTTTTTTTGTATCATCATCAACAATTTTGTTCTTATTTTCCTTAAAAATAAAACACTATTTGTGGTTTAAGTAAAGGTGCATATGTAGGGTGGGTGGGTGGCCTCTATCCCACCCTCCAATCAGTAAAACATCGTCCAAACATTTATATAAATTTTATTGACATACCATTTTCTATTTAACTGTTATTACAGAAAACTTCTCCTAAGAATTAAAAAACACTTCCCCCAACATATTTACTCAAACAGTTAAAATTTTACAAAAACAATTGAAGATTGACAAAAAATGCGGTTAAAAATTAAAAACAATTTAAAATCTGTTACAAACGAATTAATTTTTTATTTAAAAAGAAAACAATTAAACCCAATTTGTTTAAAATATCAACAATATAATTTATAAAGATAAAAACGATATAACAAATGAAAATTATATTTAATAATCTTGATAAAAGCATATTCTAAAATTTCCATATTTTAAAACTATCAAACTGATAAACTAAAACCAAAAACAAAACAACAAATGGTGATGTGGCCATCCCTATTATTTTTGATGATGTTTTACGGGTTGGAGGGTGGGATAGAGACCACCCACCCACCTTACATATACATATAAACTTTAATTCCTTATCGTCTTGTGGTTTCCAATAAAATTAATTACAAAACTTTTTGAATGAAAAAGATTTTAAAAAGAAACATTTTTGAGTGTGTAAATTAGTAAAAGTTTGATGCATTATGGGTGGGTGAACTTTATATCTAAATTAAATTAGATTAGCTATAGAAATTTATTTATATTTAAATTTAAATTTTGATTTTCTTTGATTTTTTATTACATAAAGGATTTTATTCTTTCCTGCAGCAAAATCATCAACGATTAGCAATTAAAGTTATCATGTATACGTAGGATGGGTGGATGGCTTTTATCCCACCCTCCAATCAGTAAAACATAATAATTTAGTTAGAGATGGAATTTTGTTTGGAAATTACTAAATATCTTAAAAAAATTCTAATAATTTGGAAGAGAACACAAAAAAGTGTGAAAAATTTTAGGAACCTAGAAGAAACATTGGCAGAGTAATGGCAAAAAAAACCTAATAAATTAAAGAGAAATTACTGCAAAATAAAATAAGAAAACTGGTAAAAACTGTTTCCAATTTATAACAGAAATTGCTAGAAATTTATGAATCAATATATTGCTGGAAACTATCAATCATCTCAAAGAAAATTCTAATAACTTGAAAGTGAACACAAAAAAATTGCCGGAAAAGTCTATGAACCTAAACAAAGAAAGAAAAGAAGTGGCAGAAAAATCCTAATAAATTGAAGAGAAATTTTTTGAAATTTTTAAAATGAAATTTTAGTGGCAAAGTCTAAAAATCTTTAAGGAAATTCTAATTATTAAAAAGAGAACAGAAATCTTAAAAAAAATTGCTGAAGAATAAAAAAACTAATGATTTGAGACAGAACAGAAATTCAGTAATAAAATTGCTTAAAAATTTTAATAATCTTGGATGCAATTGCCTTGCAATTTGAACGAGAAACTGCTGAAAAATTCTAAAAAGTCTGTAAAGAATTGTTCAAAAAATTTATAAAAAATTTATAGAAATATTAAGTAAAAGTGCTGGAAAATACTTGGAAATCTTTAACAATTTGGAAGAGAAGAGATATCCGAAAATTCACTAGAAATCTAAATGAAAATTTAAAATAAAATGGCTTAAAAAATTGCAAGAAATTAAAACAGAATTTTTGAAAAAATCAAGAAATCTCAAGAAAGTTTTTGCAATTTGCAGAAATAATGAGAAAAAAAATGCAGAAAAATTCTAAAAACCTTGGCGAAAAATCTAATCTAATTTGGAAGAGAAGAGAAATTTCTGGAGAACAAAAAATTAAAAATTTCTTTTTGAAGAAACTTCTAGGAATTAGGGATTAAATTTGTGAGAAATATTGAAGAAGAGATAAAAAACGGCTTTAAAATGCTAAATAAATTCTTAGAGTCAGTTTTCGAAATTTGGAAGAGAAATTCTTAAGAAATTCTAAAAATCCAGAATAAACATTGTTAGAAAAACAAATATTATTTCCTAAAAAATTCTATGAATCCAGTAATAATTGTTGAAGAATTCTAGAAATCCAGAAGGAAACTTGTAAACACTGTTTTATGTTTTACTGATTGGAGGGTGGTTTAGAGGCCACCCGCCCACCCTACATATGCATTTCAACTTCAATCAATGAAGTGTTTATGTTTTTTTTTAAATCATCATCACAATATTGTTATTATTATTCCTGAAAATAAAACACTATTATTAATTATAATTTAATTGCATTTGTAGGGTGGGTGGGTGGCCCCTATCTCACCCTCTAATCCGTAAAACATCTTTTAATTTGACATAAATTTGTTTGGATCGACAATTTTCTATTTAAACCTTAATTCAAGAAACTTCTCCTATGAAAATCTATCATTAATGTTAAAATACTCAAAGGATTTAATAATGGTCATGAAATTTCAACTGTTTAAATATGATTTTTTAATTTAAATTTTTTTTTATTTTTAATTTCAATTGATTTAAGAAGTATTAAAATTTTCTTTCTTTATGAATTTATTATTTTTTAATAGCAAATCTTAATTATTTTATCTATTAGATTTCAAACTGTTCAATTAATTCTTTTAAACGTTTCCAACTTTTTTTTAAATTTTAAGTTTCAGCTATTTTCAAGAAAATTTAAGAAATTTTCAACTGCAGTTTTTCACTTTCGAAAGAAATATATTTTATCCTTCAAAATAAAAACAGTAATTTTAAACTTGATTAAGCAAATAAAATTTTACGAAAATAAACAATTGAAATTTGCTACAGAATAAACAACAGTTGAAAGGTTTTAAAAAAAAAAAATCTTAAAAACAGTTGAAACTTTTTCCAAAATTATTTTTTTTGGAAACAATTGAAAACGTTCAAGAATAATTAATTAAACATTGAAACAATTTTTGATTTGCGGTTTTCTACCGTAAACTAATAGAATTAAAAAAAAAAAAAACAAATGACATTTATTGTAGCAAGGAGAAAATTATTAATATTTTTAAAATCCTTCAGTTAATAATATTTAAAAACATTTCTTAACTTCAAAGAGTTAAATTTTACTGAGACAGCAATTTAAATTTAGTTAAAAAAACACAGTTGAAAAATAATTGAAATTAAAAGAAATCTTAAAGGAACAAAAATTTCTTAGAAACAGTGGAAACTTTTATAAAATAAAAACAAATGAATTTTCTGTTGGAAACAAACATTTGAAAACGTTCAAGAGAATTAATTAAACATTGGTAAAAATAATTGAGAATTGCTACAAAAACATCATAGAAATTTACCACGGAAAAAAAATTAACATTTTTAGAATCAATTTTTCAAAACGAAAAACAATAGAAAATTTTCAGTTTCATCAAACATAATTTACACTTAATATTTTACAAAAAGAACAATTAGTCGTTGATTTAGAAAAACAGTTAAGAAAAATAATTATAAAAGTTAAAATTTTTCTAAAAATAAACCAATTTGTTTTTTTCTAGAAACAAACAGGTGAGACAAAGTTTCTCAAAAACAGTTGAAACTTTTCTTAAAGAAAAACAATTGATTTTTTAACAAACAAGTGAGAACGCTTAAAACAATTATTTTAAACATTGGAAAAACCATTGGAAATTTGCTACCGAAAAATAATAGAAAATTGCTAACAAAAAACATCTGATATATTAAAATTTTTCTTAAAAAACAATTGAAATTTTTCAAAAGAACAGTTAGTAGCGTTCAAGACCACAATTACTTAAACAACTGAAATTTTGTATTAAAAAAAACAATTGAATTTCTTCATAAAAAAATGAAATTCTTTATAAAAAAAAACAATTAAAATTTAGTTGAAAACAGGAACAAAATTTTGTAAAAATTAAAACAGAAACTTCCAATTTAATTGGGAAAACATTTTAAGGATTTAACTTTGGAAAAACAATAGAGGTTTGTTATCAAATTTCCTAATAAGACAATTGAGATTCTGTAAAGGAAAGAAAAGGAACAATTGAAATTTTATTTAAAAAACAATTGAAATTCTTCACAAAAACAATTGAAATTCTTCACAAAAAACAATTGAAATACTTCATAAAAAAAAAATTGAAATTTAGTTAGAAAAAAGGAACAAAATTTTGTAAACAACTTTAACAGAAACTTTTCCAAAGATTTTCCAATTTAGTTTGGAAAACATTTGAAAGATTCAACTTTGGAAAAACAATAGAGGTTTGTTATCAAATTTTCTAATAAGACAATTGAGATTCTGTAAAGGAAAGAAAAGGAACAATTGAAATTTTATATAAAAAACAATTGAAATTCTTCATCAAAAAACATATTGAAATTTAGTTAGAAAAAAGGAACAATATTTTGTAAAAAACAGAAATTTTTCCAAAGAAGGAAACAATTTAATTTGGAAAACATTTTAAAGATTTAACTTTGGTTTATTATCAAATTACCTAATAAGACAATTGAGATTTAGTAAAGAAAAGAAGATTAAAACACTTATCTTTAACAATTGAAATTTTACAGGCGAAAGAATTAAAATTTATTTAGGAAAAGAGTTTAAAGCGTGAAAAATATAATTTATAGGGCTGAAAGACCACCGGTCGATAGCCAATGGAGAAAACAAGAAGATAATAAGCACAGTAATTGTCCTACTATCAGATGTCATACTATCTTCCAATAAAGATGTTTATCTCTCTCTCTCTATAATTTATAAGATAGGCAGATGTTTAAAATAAATACTACTATACTATATTTAATCTTCCTAAAATAATTTTAAACTCAAACAGTTGAAATTTTACAAAAATAACAAATGAGACTTACTAAGAACAAAACGTGTTTAAGGAAAACAAACTTAAAATCTCCGAATAATACAGATATCTTAAACAAATCAGTTTTTGTTTTACTTTTATTGTATGTAATGATTAATTTTTTAAATCCAAAGTATGAAAATTATTTTTAACGAATATTTTTGGCAATGCTTAGTGATTCAAATAATTTTTAAAAGCCACATTTAAATAAATGGTTGTTTCTTGATTTCAGTGCACAATACCCGTGACGATAACTCCTTTGGTCGACACATAAACCTCCACTTGACGTATTCCTTCCAGCAACAGGCGAACAACAATAAGTCATCACTTTTTGGTCCTCCAGGTAAGGATTAATATATTTTGAATTTTACTTCAATATTCAATTTTAAAATTAAGATGCAATTTTCTAAATAAATTAATGAAATAGTATAAAATCATTCATAAGAATATAGTAATTTATTTTTTAGCGGTGTATTAATAAAAATCAAAAATAGAAAATACCTATTTGTTAATTATAATGAACGAAATAAAATTCCTTATTTCACTTATTACTTTATGATTATCAGATGTACATTTCGAGTACTATGTACTTAATATCAATTGATTTTGATATTTGTTAAATTAATAAATAGAAAAAACACGAAAGTATTTTCGTAAAATCTACAACAAATGAGTCTTATGAAGACTACAAGAACAAATCACTTTTGAAACAACTACTTCTCTAGCTAATACTTCGACAGACATTGAATAATACAAAAGTAATTTGCGTGTTACAAAATAGCAAGGCTATCAAAGCAACACTAGTTTGAACGTATTTCTTTCTTACAGAATAAGACTCATTTGTTGTAGATTTTACGAAAATACTTTCGTGTTTTTTCTGTTTATTCGTGAATTTTCTACAACGTAAAAGACTTATATATTTTATTTGTTAAATTGTTTATTTATATTTCTAATATATTATTGAACTATTTTGGTTGTAGATTCAATGGATGACTTATCGCAGGAATCGACGATGCACTGTATGCAGGGTGAAGTGTAAATACAAAACAGAGGATTATCAAAAAATAAAAATTATAAAAAAATAAAATGGGGCGGGGGGCCGTGTTGTTTTTATCGAATGTATGGATCGGCGTTCCGATGCATTTACGTGATTTTTAAATGTACTATTCGCTAGTATTATATATATTTTGTTATTTAGTCGTACTTATTTATTGAGTTGATATAAAGAGAAAGAGAGAGAGAGTGTGAGGATTAGCTTGAAAATAATAACACTACGATTATTAGCAGTATATGTTAAACTCAAAGTTAATTATTGTACTGTTTTTTGAATGTATTATAATAATATATGAATTTAATAAAAATATCAAAGTATTTCGTTGTTGTATTGTTGTTTATAACCATATATAGACCGTAAAGAAATTCCCCCATTTATTTCCTTTAAAATCCCCAAAAGATTATTCTTTATAAATTACTTATTTATAATACTCACACACTTTTTTTGAAATTTTAGATTATAATCTTGAAGCAGTTTATCCTCAATCAAATGGATTTCAGTGGCTCATGATTGTTGATTTGTTTCCATTGCATAATATATTTTATCTACGATCGTACAGAAAGTAGACACTTTTTGCATCATTTTTCATTGTAAAAGTGGCTTTTTAAAGCACTAGTGCTTTTTTACGTTTTTATTGCACGGTAATGTCAAACTGTTTTTATTGCACAGAAATGTCAAATTTGACAGATGAATATATTTCGATGAAAAACTTAATTTTTTATTAACTGATACAAATAACTAATAAACTATAAAAAAAGTATATAATACAAACCAAATGGCAGATTTAAGAACTCTGAAGATTCCATTTAATGCAAGTCGAAGCGATTACAATAAAGCGAACATTTTTTCCATTAATAATAATGGCCGCCGACATTTGTGCAACTTGTTTACTGGTTGCTAAGTAACGCTTTCATTAGTGCACTGCGGGTAAAGTATGTTTTCATTAATTGAATTATTAAAATGACATTAAAATATTACTCATAAGAATATATTCTTTGAAATCCTTTACGATCGAAGATAAAATTTTGTAAGGCACACGTGTAAAAAGTTTCTTTATTGCACTCCTGGCTTTAAAAAAACTCGCTCGTTCCTCGCTCGTGTTTTTAAACGCCAGTTCGTGCAATAAAGCATCACTTTTTACACTTGTACCTTAAATAACTATTTTTGTTAAGAGAAGAAGAAATCCATGGTCATAAGGGTGTTAATGGAAGGATAGAGCGACTAAAACCATTCCTCCGCGCTGGTGAAACTAATCCAGGACGAAAAGATCTTCTCTAGTCTACAAAATATAGTTATATTACTTAATAATACTTTCGCTGTTAGATTCTTGATGGAACATAATTACAAGGTGGATTTGTAAATGAAGGTCTTATGGAACAAAATAAGACTTTCATTAACAAATCAACCCCTATATATTTATGTTATGTTTATTAGTCTTTCGCTTCATTTCCAAAAAAATACATATGAATATAAACAAATATATAACAAAACTTACAAAAATTTTGGATGGGTGAAGCTGGGTGGAGTTTATGCAGCTGCGATGTTCTTCCACTCTAACCCTTGTTTTCGTTCATGATGGTGAGGGTGCAAATATCCTCTTGGACATCCGTATTCTTCTTTAAAAACTTGTTGCGCCATCTACAGATTATATTTAGTATTATCGAAAATCGCCTATAAACTGTAAATTAAATTCTGAAAAATAATTCAAATCGTCGATTTAAATATTTCATTCTACTATTAAAACACGTTTAATTAAAATTTATAGTATAGCAGTGGTCAAAATCAATAATCAATATTTGATTTTTTTTTAAATACGTGCAATTAAAAGTTTTGGTGATTTTTATTGGATTCATGAGGCTCTTACTAGGAAAAAAAATAGTGATATAAAAGAATTGCAAAATTATACAATTATTCTTAAGTAATTTAAAAAAATAATGTTTATTGTTTAATAGATCATAAAATATTAAACAAAACTATACAAACAATTTCGGCGGAGTTCACACTAACCTGTAGGTCCTTTCCCCATAACTGTTTAATCATACACGAACTCGGCTGAGGAGACATGTTCAAGCAAATTAATCCTGATTTCTTCTAATAAAGGAAGATGTTAAATATTATCACTTTGATGTTGTCAAATATACATCGGATATGATTGCAATACCTGTAAAATATTGAAAATTTATTCAATATCTGCACTCTTCTGCCATCTATGAATGGAAACAACAACAAATGAAAGGAAAAAAGGAAAGATTTCTGTAATATGTAAACTAACGCCATCTAATAAAGTGCTTAAAGGCCATTTAAAGAAAATTGAAACATACTTTTAAAACAGATTAAAACGCTTATAAGAAATATTTTTTTGTAAAAATAAATACAGAAATAATGAGGTTACTACACTACTATTACTACTAGTTTATTTTTGCAGATGATGTTTATTTTCTTTCACTTACTTTACAAGCTCTATTAAAATTTGAATCATAGAACTTACGATTAATTAAAAAAGTAGTGAAACATAAACAAGTGCATAATTAATAAACCCTTTTATTAATCATAGAACTTGTGAGTGGAGTTCACGACTTCTCGTGTTTTCCACTCGACCTATTATAACTGGTAGCTGATAATTAAGCTACTCTGATTACCGAAGCAAATCTTTTAAACCTTATTTTATATTTTACGCCAAAGTAACATGTAAAGAATTGATGTATTAAATATATCATATACTTGTTTCTCATTAATCACTTGGTGAAACATTATATACCTATATATTGATTTATTAATGTTTCACCACGAGATAAATGAGAAAATTATTCAAGAAATGTAAAATTTATTAATTGAAATGCATCTAAGAAAGAAATTTAGATTAAATACTCTTTATTAAGTACAGTAATAGTGAACAATATACTCTAATGATAAAGAACAAACATTTTGAACGTATTTATAAACTAAGAGAAACTTGAACAAGTTAAACTTTAAGACAAAACACAAAAAATTTAACCGTTTTGACTACAAACTACACAAAAACTAAAAAAAGAAACAACTCAAGTTAGTTCCTAGGCACTATCGACACTAGTTTTGCTCTCGCGCAAACTGGCAGAGCGACGCCTTCTCATTTCCTCCCTGCGCTGCTTAACCTCCTTGTGCCTCTGCGCGAGCAACTTCTTGTGGGCGTTAGCCTTCTCCTTGCGCTCCAGGCAGCGCTTTTTCTTCAAAGCCAGGCGGTGCCTCTTCCTCTGCAACACCTCCGGAGTGATCAGGCGCTGAATTTTCGGAGCCTTGTAGCGCTGCTTCTTACCCTCCTTCGGAGGAAGCGGACGCTTCACCACGTACTGCCTGACGTCATCCTGTTTGGTCAGGTTGAACAGTTTGCGAATTTTGTTGGCACGCTTCGGACCCAGCCTGCGCGGGATCGTCGTGTCCGTCAAACCGGGGATGTCCTTCTCTCCCTTGCGGACGATCACCAGAGAGAGCACGCTGAGATTGGCGTCGACGATACACCCGCGCACCGACTTCCTCCTGCGCTCGCCGTCCCTCCTGGGGCGGAAGCAGGAGTGCCCCTTGCTGAGCAACAGGCGCACCCGTCCGGTCGTTAAGACGCCCTGTTTCATGGGAAAACCCTGCTTGTCGTTGCCACCGGTAATTTTGAAAATGTAGCCCTTCCAATCGTCGCCGAGCGGATCGGCCTGGACCTCAGCGCCCATGCGTTTATCGAAAAATATTCTTACTTTATGATCATCGACAATTTCGAAGAGTTTTTGGCAGCCCGTCGCCGGATATGAAATGTTTAACTTCATCGTGACTGTAAACAAAAGAATTAAATTAATAAATAACTTACAAACTGATTGATTGGTTTAATAATATACTATTTAACCCCTTCCCACACAATTATTTCTAACCGTAGAATCGCGTGACCGCGGGCGCATGTAGGAAATGGTAATTATAATTATAAAACAATGTAATAATAAATAAAACAATGAAATCAAAGAAAACAATGTTGATGCAGAGAGTGTTCCGTTAATGTGGGAAACAGACATTTTGATTATATAAGTGTTTTGCGAAAAATAATGTTTAAAAAATGTAAGATGTTATTTTGATTAGTTTTATCAATTGAAATTATTCAATTTTCATTTGATTGAGTGAGATTGAGCGATATAATTAATTGGACAAAAACTAACGTCCCACAATCATACACACTCAAAAAAATGTATTATTATAACCAGTTAACTTGTGTCGCTCCGTTTTGAAAGTGCGTATTTCTGTGGTCATGAAAATCGCTCGATGACGGATGTGTACATCAACTGGCTAACCGCAAACTTTTGGATATAGATATGTTGTGTCAAATCATCACATTTTGATCCCAAGATTCTGTGGTCCAGTAATTTCCCCACATTAACCCTGTATATACTAGATTTTTAATATTTTCTACTTTCCGGATGGCCCTCGTATTGATAATAAAAAACTCTTTTAAAATAATTGAAAATGTTTTATTGATTGGAGCGTGGAAAAAGTGCCCACCCTATATATGCAATAAAACTTCAATTACAAAATTGCTTTTGTATTGTTTTTCCTTATAATTAAAACAGTGTTTGTAACTAAAGCTTATTGTAATTGTAGGGTGGGTGGGTGTCCTCTAACTCACCCTACAATCAGTTATTTTTTTAGAATGTCTTCAAGAATTTTTCTTTGCAACTTACTTATTTCATAATTAAATGTTTCTTTAAAAGAAATCAGTAAATTTCAAACTGGTTTTTTGATGCTGCTTAAAGTTTTCAAATGTTTTTTTTCAACTCAACGTTCAATTGTTATTTTAGGTGTTGAAGTATTGGTTGTTAAGTTTTTAGAATTTTAAAATGTGTTTTTTTTGTTGCAGAATTTCAACTGTTTTTAAACTAAGTTTAAAGATGTTTTTACCCGTTTGAGTGTTAAAATTAACAAAATTTCAATGAAGGGTTTAATTCTATTCTTGCAACTGTTTTTATATTCTTTATTATTATCTTTGTTTCTCCTGCTAACAAAATTACAAAAAAATATATAATATACATACATTCAATATAAAATAAACAAATAATTTAGGACACAGGAGTTACTGTTTACCAATGTTCTTCCACTCAAACCCACATTCTTCCGTAGACAGGTGGTGGCACACTTTCACCATTTCTGGAGTTCTTTTTAATTATTTTTAAGCAAATATGCTCCATTTTGACCCTTTTGTGTTTCAATTGTTTATACTTCAGTAAAAATTTATATTTAATTTTTTTTAGAAATAATTTAAAAATTTAAACTTAAATTAAAACATTTTGCAATATATTTTTAATTGCTTTGAAAAAAGAGAACAATTCTTTTCTTAGTAACATTTTAGCCACTTATAAACAATATATCTTTTAAAATGTTTCAATTGTTTTCCAGAGAAAATATTCAATTGTTTTTTTTTAATATCTGCTGTTTTTGTTTTTTTGCAAAATTACTTTCTCTTTGAGATGTATTGCACTGTTCTTTTTACAATTTTCAATTGCTGTTCTAATTTTAACCATTGAAATTTAAATTTTGAACTGTGTTTTCTTGAGAAACACTTTATTTGCAAAATTTAAAACAAGGTTTACACTGTTTTTTTTTTCTTAAAATGTTTTCGTTTGGAAAAAGTTTTAATTTTTTTACAGATGTTTTTTAGGTAAAATTTTAACTATTTATAGTCAAATTTTCATAAAAAGTTTTCTTTTCTTTGCAAATATCAATATCAAAAATTGTTTTTAATAGATTTTTAATTGTTTTTAGGTAATTTTTTTAATTATTTTTTGGCAAATGTTTATAGAAAATTTTCAATTCGTTTTTAGCAAATTTAGTGTTCAATTGATTTTAATAGATTTTTCGTTGTTTTTGGGATGAATTTTAGCTACAAATCATGATGTTTAAATGGTGAATTTTCAATGTTTTTTTGCATTTTCTATTTTTATAATCACTGGATTTTCAATTTTTATTTTTTTTTAATAATTTTAATATTTGAAATCAAAAACTGGATAGGTTTATAATTAATCAAAAATAATTAAGAAATTTTACATATTTCAACACTAGAAATTTTTGAAAACTTTGTATTAGTTTTCAAAAATTTCTAGTGTTGAAATATGTAAAATTTCTTAATTATTTTTGATTAATTATAAACCTATCCAGTTTTTGGTATCAAAATATCATTAATTTATGATTTTTTTTAATTACGAAATTTCTGGTTTATATTTTTCAAAAGATTCTGATTATTACATTTTGAAATTTTCAATTTTAAACTTTTAATATTCTATTCAATTTATTAAACATATTTTTTTTAAATTAAAGTTTTTAAATTTTAGAATTTCTAATGTTTAATTTTTTTAAATCCTATTTCAATTTTAAAAATTGTTGGTAAATTGAAAGAAAAAAACAAGTTTTAAAATGTCCAAACTTTCAAAAACCTAGTTTTAAAATAGATGATCTCTAACCAAAGCTAAAAATGAGTAAAATATTTTCTTGAAACAATATTTATTTAAGAAAGTAGTATAACATTTCCTGATAAACAATAATGTATATTTAATAAAATATTCTTTCAGTAAAATAGTTGAGAATGTTTTATTGATTGTAGGGTGGGATAGGTGCCACCCACCCACCCTACATATCCAATAAATTTTTTTATTACAAACACTGTTTTTGTATTTCTTTCTTTTAAATGGAAACAGTGTTTGTAATTTGATTTTTTTGTATATGTAGGGAGGGTGGGTGGCCTGTAACCCACCCTCCAATCAGTATAACATAAGCAACTATTCTACTGAAAGAATAATTTAACAAAGTTTTGAGTTAATATTACATTTGCTACTAACCATTCCCCAATTATTATATGTTGTGAACTAAAAAAACTACAAAAATGTATAAACAAAGAATGTTCTATTATTAAATTTAAATTAAATAACAACGTGTTTATAATTAAATAATTTTTAAGTAAAATAGTTGAGAACGTTTTATTGATTGGAGGGTGGGATAGGTGCCACCATCCCACAATACATATTCAATAAATTTTTTATTACAAACACTGTTTTTGTATTATTTTTAAAATTTAAAAATTCAAACAGTGTTTGTAATTTGCTTTTTTTTATGTAGGGTGGGTGGCCTCTAACCCACCCTTCAATTAGAACAACATACACAACTGTTTTACTGAAAGAATAATTATTTATTTGAGAAAGTTTTAAGTTAGTATTTCATTTGTTGCTAATCACTCTATCATTTTTATGATATTAAAAAAAACTTAAAAAACCTAGAGAAATATTTTAAAGGTAAATGTTTTATCATCAAACTTAAATAATAATGCATTTTTAATAAAATAAAACATTATTTCAGTAAAATAGTTGAGAATGTTTTATTGATTGGAGGGTGAAATAACACACTGAACACTGTTTGTAATTTAAGATTTTCTTTGTATATGTAGGGTGGGTGGATGGCTTCTAACCCACCCTCCAATCAGTTCAACATAAGCAACTGTTCTACTGAACGTATAATTATTTATATAACAAAATGTAATATTTTCTTTAGCTAATAATTACCCTCTAATTATTATGATATAAACTTAAAAAACTACAAAAATATATGAAAGAGAATGTTTTATTGTTAAACTTAAATATTAATGTATTAAAAACTAAGTATTCTTTCAGTAAAACAGTTGGGAATCTTTATCTAATTGGAGGGTGGGATAGGTGCCACCCATCCACCCTACATATGCAAAATTTTAATTACTACACTGTTTGTATTTTTTTTTTAAATTTAAAATTGAAACAGTGTTTGTAATTTGAGTTTCTGTTTATGTAGGGTGTGTGGGTGGCCCCTAACCTACCCTCCAATCAGTACAACATATGCAGCTATTATACTGAAAAAATAATAATCTTTAATTATTATGATATAAATTCAAAATACCATAAAAATATAAGTGAGAGAATGTGTAATCATTAAACTTGAATAAAAATGTATTTGTAATTAAATAATCTCTCAGTAAAATAGTAGAGTAAGTTTACCTGATTGAAAGGTCGGATAGGTGCCACCCACCCACCCTGCATATACAATAAAATCCCAATAACAAACACTTTATTATTTGATAATAAATAATGAGAAAAATAAATCTTCTCCATTAGCGTTTCTGCATTTATGTTTTATAATATAATGTAAAAACTCCAGCTAACAGTTAAAACAACTACTATTTCAATATTTAATTTGCATACTTTATTATTTATTTATGAAGGATTATGTAAGCATATTGGATAAATAAATACTACTACTACTAATGTTTTTATATTAATGTCCTTAAAATTAAAACGGTGTTTGGAAATAAAGGTTTCTGGGTGGGTGGGTGACCTTATAAAATCATTAACATCAACAAACTTTTTCATTTTATTGTTTTTGTCAACTACAACAATTCCAGTAGAAAATGTACCAACATATATGTAGGGTGGGTGGGTGGCCACTAGTCCACCTTCCAATTTATTGATCATACATCAGTGTTTTGTTGAATATTAATTTGATTAAAAGCATAATTATACTAAATTTATCATGCAGACTTTTTCTTTTAGGAAAACAGTCGTTTATAACTTAAAACTGGACAGTGGAATTGTGACCTCCTACCCTGCAACTACATAAATATTGGTACATTCATCGCTATAACAATTTTAGTACCCTAAACAAAAATAAAAATTATGTAGCTGTCGTAAATATTTTTTTAAGCACACTTGAAACTTATATTTCATTGAATATTTAGGGTGGGTGGTTATAATTACACCCTCCAATTTTAAATTATAAGCGACGGTTTTCTTATTAAAGAAATATTAAAAAGAAGTCTGCATGGTAAATTTAGTATAACTTTACTTATAATCAAATTAATATTCATCAAAACACTGATGTATGATCAAAATATATGAGGGTGGAATAGAGGCCACCCACCCACCCTACATATTTTTTGGCTCCTTCATCGCTGTAACTGTTTTAGTTTCATGAAACAAATACCAACTTTGTAAATATTTTTCATAATTGCACAAACCTCTTATAGTAACTTAGATTTCACTGTATATGTAGGGTGGTTGGGTGGCCACTATCCCACCCAAAAGTTTTAAATAATGATGATTTCCTTATAAATATTTAAAACGAAAAGTCTACATGGTCAATCTAATAAAACTTTGCTTATAAACAAAATAATTACATGTTATCGATAAATTGGAGAGTGGAGTAGAGACCACCCACCCACCCTACATATATTTTGGCAACTTCATTACTATAATTGTTGTAGTTTCCTAAAACCAATACAAATTTAGTAACTTAAAACTTGATTAAAACACTAACACTTTCTTCGCAATTTTTTATTTCACTAGATGTACATTTCAGGTACTATGCACCCATTAACAATAGCTTATAACTAACGAAATGTACATCTAGCGAAATAAAAATTAATTGTGAAGAAAGTGTTAGTGTTTTAATCAAGTTTTGATCATGTCTTCAGGTAACTCAACAACAAATTTAGTAGATGTATGTGCATGATTCCATAAACAATACTGTGAGCTTGGATTTTGGGTAAGTGGGTGGCCACTATGCTATCCCACTCTCCATTTAATTTATAACCATTGATTTTCTTATAAAAAATATTAAAAAAGGAAAGTTTACTTACTTAATCTGGTGTAAATCTACTTGAATATAAATTAATTTTTAGCAGAACACTGATTTATAGATTAGAGGGCCACTCATCAACTCAAAAGACTGCAAATATATATGTAAGTGAATATTTTATCATTAAACTTAATTATAATTAAATATTCTTTAAGTAAAATAGTTGAGTATGTTTAACTAATTGAAGGGTGATATAGGTGCCACCCACCTACCCTACATATACAATAAAATTTCAATTACAAACACTGTTTTTGTATTATTTTCTTAAAACTGAAACAGTGTTTGTAATTTGAGTTTTTTATATATGTAGGGTGGGCGGGTGGCCTCTAGCCCACCCTCCAATCAGTACATCATAAGCAACTATTCTACTAAAAGAATAATTATGTATTTAACAAAGTTTTACGTTAGCATTTCATTTTCTACTATCCATACTCTAATTATTATTATACGAACACAAAAAACTATACAATATACAAAAAAATTGAAAGGCTTTGTCAATAAACTTGAATAATAATGTATTTATATTTAAAAATTCTTTCAGTAAAATAGTTGAGTATGTTTAAATAATTGGAGGGTGGGATAGGTGCCACCCACCCACCCTACATATGCAATAAAATTTCAATTAAAAACACTGTTTTTGTATTATTTTCCTTAAAATCGAACAGTGTTTGTAATTTTAGTTTGTTTAGTATATGTAGGGTGGGTGGGTGGCCTCTAACCCACCATCCAATCAGTACAACATAAGCAACTATTCTACTGAAAGAATAATTATTTATTTAAAAAAGTTTTAAGTTAGTATTTCGTTTGCTAATAGCTAATTCTCTAATTATTATAATATGAAGCCAAAAAACTACAAAAATATATAAAAACAAATATTTCATCCATTAATTTAAATATAATAATGTATTTATAATTAAATATTCTTTCAGTAAAATAGTTAAGAATGTTTTAGTAATTGGAGGGTGTGATAGGTGCCACCCACCCAACCTACATATGCAATAAAATTTTAATTACAAACACTGTTTTTGTTATACTTTCCTTAAAATTAAAACAGTGTTTGTAATTAAAGGTTTTTATATACATAGGGTGGGTGGGTAGCTTTTAACCCACCCTCCAAGCAGGGAATCATATACAACTTAACTTAGTTACAGTTTGTGTATTAAACAGTTAGTGTAATTAATTAATTTTTACACTTTAATTTAATTTAAAATTTTTAGGCCACCCAAACAACACGTGCTGGTTTTCTAAAAATAAAAGTTGACAATCGATTCTCAAAAAGTTTTAGGTTAGAAAGTATGAAAGTTGTGTTTGTTTCATAAAGTAAAGTCAATTTACTACTTTAAATATTATTAGTGACATTATTCAAGAAGTTTTTATCAAGCATTGTGTATAAGTATCTAATTAAAGGAAAGTATAGTTAGTTATCTGAAGAACAAGTACATGATTGTGGAGGCTTTCGCTTTGTGATACTTTTTTATAACCTTAAATACACAAGTAAACTTTGTTTTTATTGCACATTTTATTCTTCTCTTTGTGAATATAGTTTCGACAGAAAGTATAAAATAAAATGTGCGATAAAAAAAATGGTTGCGGACATTACTAAGTGTTAATCCATACTTACACTGAATTGAAAGATTCACTATGTTTTAATCATTTTAATATTTTATTGTTATTTTTATTTGTGGTTAAAACATGGTGAATTTTTCAATTCAGTGTAAAATGTGTGATAATGAACAAAGTTTACTTATTTCTGTTGGTATTTCTGTTTACTTGTTTTTAAAAGTTAACTGAAGTACAAGTTTCAATGAATTCTTATTGGAATGTTTGAGTACATGAAAACCTGCATCAATTTTCTATGTTTAAAATAATGATCAAATTAATTTAGCGCTTTTTTCACTTGGTTTATTTCTTACTAGAATGTATTTGGTGACATTGAAATAAAACAACACAGTTGAGAGGGTTTAACATTTATTATTGAACACTACAACACATTTCGCCATATAATAGGCTTCATCGGGCAGCAGTATTCCCTCTCAACTGTTTTGTTTTATTTCAATGAAGTATGGGGTTTTATCAAGTATCCCCCTCATCAATTCAATATAGTATTTCATGACTATTTTCGCTTTAGCTTGTGATTGAAATGTGCATGCAGCAAGAAGTAAACAAAGTGATAAGTGTTGAGCTATTAATAATTTTACATTAGAAGATAAAATTATAATTCTACAACTTTAACTATTGTTTAACCCTTAACTGCACAGTGTTTATATCTATCCTTTCAGATTCAGTTAGGGGAAACATTTTGTAAAATGAGAACGTCATTAAAACCGAAGAGGGTACGTCCTTCTTCTGCTGATGCAAAACATTATTTTTTTCTGTGATTTAGAAGTAAATTCAAAACAAAACAAAAATTTTAAATCAAAATTTAAAAAAATCCTGCAGTTAAGGGTTAAATAGACTCTTTCATAATCAACTTGTTTTCAGTATTATTAATCAGGAATGTACAAAAGAAAAGCTCCATTAAAAAAAAACAATCTTTCAAGATGCGGAGAAGAGAGAACATTTTTACAAATTAAACACAATGTTTACCTTATTTGTATAACCCATAATAACATAAAAATTGTGTTTAATTTGTGATTAACAATGTATATCGAAGTAGAAGCATCCATCGTAAAGAGAACATTTTCAATGTAAAAAACAATAGTTTTGCACTTTTTTCACATTATTAATATATCGGTAAATTTACATTATCAATAGCAAAATTTAGGGATAAATAAGTAAAGTGAAGAAACTATTGTTTTTTAAATTTATATTAACTTTTCGCATACTCAAACAATCAAGTGGAAGAACACCAGAAGTAGTGAACTCTGCCTTCAAGATCTATGCTCCAAATTTTAAAGTAATTTAGTGTATTATTGTATGTATTTTATCTAATTTTTTATTACATCTTGTAAAGTGATAAACTAAACTAACCAACTAGCCATTTTCAATCGAACAATACAGATAGTAAAAGAAAACTCATAAATGTTTGTTTGGGCTATTATCGATTATTAATCTTGATTTCGTTTTTAATGAAAAATTGCATTAAACACCTAACAATTTCAACACTGTGAGTTTACGGTCTCAACTGCTGGAAAAATATAATAACAACAGGTGCGCATTAATTATTTCCTTATCAGCTGAACTTACCACTCATATAAAGTTACACAATGGATTGTCGTGAATAAAAATGCTCCTTGCGTGATGATAAGGAGTTTTCAATAATAGCAATACGTTAATGTTTCAACAACACAAATACTTAAATCTTGGCTTTTAAACAATACTTCAATATAATAATTTTTATATTTGTTATTAAAATATTGTCATCTTCATAATATTTATGTTTAAAAAAGTTAAATATAATTAAACTTACTAATTATTAACTCCGAAAGAACCCAGAAGTATACGTGTGCACAAAACAAATAAAACAAGCGCTAAACAAATGAGGCAAAAGAAGCAAGCAAACATGTGAATGCAGCACCGGGAAGTATAAATACACCGAGTGCAATAAATACATGTGTGCACCCACTGCGTAACATAATTACAGCAGCCGTGCACAATTTATAATTAACCTGCCTACTTGTTACTCATATTAACCCACACGCACACACACACATACGAGCGTTACATATTACATACCTAGTTGGGGAAAATCAAGCAGTCCGATTTACGTGTCAGGGGGGAATAAACAAAATAAACAAACTGCGCGTCGTCGCGCGTTCTCCATTAGGGGGACCGAGAGGGTTAAAAAAAAAAACAAACCGGTCAAACGGCGAATTGCGCGCAATTACGGTCGGTGCGAGATTGTCGCGTATCGATTTTACCAACGGCGTTTAGGACCGGCGGCGGGGGTTCGTTTTTCGCACTCACCTTACTCTATGGATCCTGTTTTGAAGCGAAAACGGGCCCTCTTGTCCTTTGCTGCATTAAGAAAATAGCCGCCAGATTCGCGGCCTTGGAAATACTTCAGCATTTTTCAGCTAGACGGACGAGCGCAAGCGCCGACAGAAACTGTGCACGGGTTGGCTGCTCGTGTTCTGTTTTTTCGCGCCTCCTATGAGCCGACAATAGAATTTTACAACGGTCACTAGATTACGCAATGAATATTTGGTTGCATAACTAATATTAATATAATTAATTAAATTATGATTACTAAATAACCACAACCCAAAACGTCATTTGTAATAAATATAATAAAACTATAATTAGCTGATTAATGCTGAGTTGTCTAGGTAATGAAATTATTTCTATATTAAAGTAATTATACAGATAATTATTAAATGTTATCCATTTATGCCATTTATATTATTACTGGAGATTATTTAAGCCTTTTAAAACCTTTACCTTGTGATTTTAAAATAGAAAGCATTTAATTACCCCGTTAACAACCACCGATTATACTTTTATTACAGGAATTATTATTTTTGCATACATAATCACTAAAACTATATTTTTGCCATTTATATAATATTGTCAGTATAAATTAAACACCTGTATTTTATTTTAGCGATTATTTTCAATAAATCTTAAGATTCAACTGCATAATTAAATACTTGCATTTAATATTATTTATCTGCAATGTCTATGCATATTAGGTTGCCTATATAAAATATATTTAAAATTATTATATTAGATTTTAACCGTTAATATAATTAATAGTATTACCAAGAATAATTTCAACACATTTATTTTCTTCTACTGATAGTTTTCAATTAAAACCTACACTTCTAGAGCAAATAATAACTTTAATTTTAATTTAATTCAAGTATTTATATTATTGATTTTTGCGGCTTCTACTTCGTTATACATGTTGAGTATAAATAATAAACACTTTGTAACTTTGTTTGTATAACACAATTTTTATATTGTGTTATACAAACAAAGTTACAAAGTGTTTATCAAGTATTTATGTATGTTTTCTTTTGTATTGATAAAATAATACAATTTTTAAGCAGATAAACAATATGTATCTCCCAAATAAACACTTATTATTCAGCCTTAAAATACACACATAATTTAACCTAATAAATTAAATCACTTTTATTTTTAATATAAATTGAATTATATAGATACTAAATTTTTTAAGATATAAAAATACACGAAAAATTTAACTTCAAACACACTGTAACGTATTTGAAGTTAATTTTTGTATGTATTTTTATGTTATTTAGTTAGCCAATGAATTAAATACTGTTTCTGATTTTGATTTAATTTAAATTTGAATTTCCCACCTATTACCCGCCATCTTCACCCAACTCATAAACTCAAAAGTGTTGCCAACTGTTTTCATTTATCAGCTGATTTGTTTGCGTTTGTAAACAAAACATTTGGACACTCATTAAATTTACCACCGGGATCCAAGTTACCTTTTCATAATAAACAAACGTTGTTTACAACAATGGTTTACCTGCATTTTCCGGCGAATTTTACTGAAGAGGAACTCATGCTCCAGAATAAGTATCAAAAGCTGAAAAAGAAAGTAAGTAACTTACTAATTAACATTATCGATTATCAATTTATCCTTTTAATAATTGTAACTAATATTGGTTACTGTCCACTAATGTAAATAATGTAGGTAAGGAAGTTCTCCGTTTGTTTCATTAACAATTGTAAATAATGTAGTTGTTTGTTAGCGTCCGTTAATATGAGTAACGTTTACTGATGTTTTTATATAAAACTATCATTAATACATTAATTTTATTTCCGAGATCATTGAATTATAGTTTCCCTGTCAACAACATCCATGCAATGCTTTCGTACTATTTTGGATCTCACCAACGACGCACATTTGAAAACGGTGAAATGGAGATTTATAACTCGCAGTATCCGTATTCAGTGCAACACAATAATTGATACTTTGATATAAATTTTTTCAAATTATTTACTCTTACTTCAGCATAGCTTGTGCTTCGGTTTTTTTTTTTATGGTGATTATAAAACCAAACCATATGTTTAAAAATTATATATTATTGCATTAAAACCATTAAAGTCCAACTGGTTTTAATACATCATTCTGCATGCTATTAAAATCAAGTTTTTTTATGTAAAACAATAAGCAGATTAGGGTTTAATCAATAAGTTGACGCATTTAAATATTGTTTAATCTATGGACACAATTACTACAAATTTATTTTAAGTATGTTTGTTTCTTTTTGAATAACTGATGTATTCTGCTAAATTTATTTTGTTTCCTCGATTTCCATTAGCATCATAAATCTTAAAGTCGGTAGAATGTATAGAATATTAATATTATCTACTTTGCTAAAGCAATTGATTTTCTTTTAATATTTAATTTACATAACTGTAACTTATTTTATCTCTGTTAGTTCATATAAAATCTGAATTATTATTTAGCACTAATAAAAGATTGCATTTATAGCACTGTACAAGCTTATTTAAAGTGGTGAGATCTGTTCTTCCATTACACCTGATTTATCTGTAAACTTTACATCTTCATTGCAACTGCAACCTCTTGAAATTTTTCAATCACCTTTTCTGGTTTATGAGAAGAGGTTTTCTCTACACTGTAGATGAAACCTCTAAGTTCACAAACTGATGCTGTAGAGTCTATAGCATCAGTTTGTGAACTTAGCGTCTCCTGTTGTACAATTATGATTTAATTAATGAAGATTTATACTGACAGGGCCAATTACTTCTATTCCTATATTATTAATTGTTCTTTCATTTCGTACCTTGAGAAATATTCTAATTGGACTCTACTTTATTATTTATTTTGCTATTAATGTTTAGATTTCTACCATCAAATGATTTATTAGGTGTGACCGCTAGATTGTAATTTTAAATACTTTCAGAAAAAAGCTTTGCAAGCTCTTAAAGCGCCAAAACCGGAACCGGAAAAGCCGATTATACCGAAACGTCCGGCGGAGGCGCGCGACGCACGCGAAGTGGCGAAGAAATTGTTAAAGTCCGGCGCCATACCCGCCATCCAGAAGCAGCAGAAACAGCCGGAGCAGGGCTTTAAACGTCCCAGGGGTTTGGAGAGGAAGCTGATCTCAGACAAGACCGTCAGCGGTTACCAGCCGTTCTCGGCCGTCCAGTCCGACGAGGGGCCCGACAATCCAGAAAACAAACCGCCGAGAATTAAAAATTTGTACGACACATTCGCCACGGCTAGGGATCGCGAAGAAAGGGGACTTACTGAGAAACCCAAGGAGAAATTGGAAAAACCCAGGCAGGGGAATACGATTTATGTATCTGGGTATAAAATTACTGAAGAGTTCTTGAAGAAGCATTTCAGCACGATTGGAAATATCGTTAATATTTCGATGGAGATTGAGAAAAAGTAAGTAAATATTTGATTGTTGGTAAGTTGGCCTCCGAATTCAATTATTAATTCATTGATATTTATACAAATCAAATCAATTCATATGAAGTACCTTTCGGACTCTAATAATAAGTAAATAGCTACAATTTAATAGTTCTGTTGCCTATTACACCATAAATCTTAATTTAATTTAAACATAAATATGCAACCAAATATACACGTAAAAAATTAACGATCCAAACCTACAGCAGATATTTTTTTCTTTCATTTATCTTTTTTTGATTGCTAATTTTCAACTGAATGTTTTTTTTTTTAGTCGAGGATTTGTTACATTCGATAAGGTCGAAAGTTCAGAACGTGCCATTTCAGAGGTAGGTCTTTTACCACTAACATTTTACACAGCTCATTCACCATACCATATGTTGGCATTGTTGATAGATGGATGGTAGCATGGTGTCTGGAATTCAGCTTAAGGTAACCCTGGCGAGACGCCAACCGCAAATCGAACCGATAAACGACGCCACATCGTCCTCCACTTGGTCGACACTAGCCGCCAGTCACTCGCAGAAAGGCAACCACAGGGACAAACGCGACTTGGTCATATACGACGACATCTTCGAATAAAACCCATAATTGTATAACGTAATTTTATTCTGCCTTACATGCGTATATAAAGACTTAAATATTAAGTAACGTACCTTTAAAAATGGTTAAATGACTAGATTCGACAGGTAAAATGAGCAAATGAACAACGCGGTTATATCAAAGGTCCTTGGGCGGGTTGAAGTACTCCCAGTGGTGGTGGTGCACCGGTTTGTTGTCCCAGCCCAGGAGTATTAAACACGCAATTAAAACTAACAATATAACAACAACAACATTCACATCCTGCTTCCCGTCGGCGTTGCCCAACACTTTGTTCGTGATGTGTTGTATCAGTCTCTTGAGGGACCTGTCAGCAGCATTCACACAAGCCCTGGTTAGCTGGCCGGTTAGTTGGGGTATCGAGGGTTCCGGTGTCCGCTGCCTCCTACGCGAGGCTGGCAGGACTTCATCACTACTGGAGAGGGACTGGACTGGCGCTTTGTGGTGACGACGTCTACGTGGTATCATAGGAATGTCATCATCTATATCGAAGTCTTTGAACGCCGGCGGCGAGCGGAGGGCGTAGAAACTGGCCGGCGGCTGAGAGGGTACGTAATCGGGATCGGTGACCGGTCTAGGTGGTCGGGGTGGGGGCGTTTCCTCGGATTCTTCCCTCCTTTCCACTTCCTGTAAAGGCGTCTTTGTTTCAGCAATAGGTTCAGTTCTTTCAATTTCATCTATTGGTTTTATTTCAGCTTCAATTTCTTCGCTTTCCGCTTTTAATTCTTCAGGAGGTGGCTGTAAATGTAAATCTAAATCACTAATTTCGGGTTGAATGAGATCGGTTTCTGGTACGGAAATCGGTGGAGATGGTTCGGTTACTGCTGTTTTCGACCTGGGCGGCCTCCGGGGAGGTTCTAAAACAAGTTCTATTTCGGTTTCTACGCTTTCTAAACACTCTAATCGTTCTTCAATCGGAGTTTTTTTTTGGCCAGATTCTGGCGTTTCAGAAGTCGATGTTAACGCCACCTCCGCCTCAGCGGCGTGGATTATATCATCAATTTCCGTTGCCAGTGATTCTCGAATTTCCTTGATTTGGACTTCCGGCTCCTCCATTTCAGATTTTTGCATAATTTCCTCGACCTTTTTTAACGTTTCCTCGAACTTCTCCTCCTCGAGCTTTAATTGTGACGCAATGTCCTCGTATTCTTGAACGATTTTCATTTCCGGATCCATTTCCTCCTCATACGGCATTGAGCTTGATACCTCACTAGTAGTTACAGGTAAGATTTGTTCTTCTATTACGTCTGGTTGATCTCTAAACTTTACTTCTTCTTTTATGGCCATTTTAGAAACCGAAGGTTCTTCAACTGCAGTTACTTGGAATTTTTCAACTACTTTCTCTGGTTTATGAGCAACCGATTCCTCGACAGCATCAGTTTGTGAACTTTGCGTCTCTTGTTGTACAACTGGCATAACTTTTTCGGGTTGTTTTTGCAACTCTTGTTCGTGAGCAGGCGCTTGCATTCGAGGAATGACTTGTTCTGCTTGCTCTTGCAATTTCTCAACCAGCTGCTGGAAGAAACTAGCGGGTAACTCTATTCCGCTTACAACCAAATTACCAGAATTAGAATTAATTTCCCCCGTGCTAATGCTAGAGCTGTCAATTTCGCTCACTTTGATTTTATTCGCATGCAACTCATTCACCGCCAACCTATCCACGTCCAAATCCGTCACCTGCAACTTGTGCGTCTTCATCAACTCCATCTCAATAGTAGAGTCCATCTGCATAGGTATGTGCTTTTCGATGATTCTTTCAATCACCTGAGGTTGCGGTGGAGGATCTTTCAGCTTCTTAAAATCTTCAGGTATTTCCGTTGTTTCGTCCTCATGATCGACTTCACGGCGCACCGTCACAATCCTCTCAGTGGATTTTTCGAATGTTTGAATCGGAGTGTCTTCTATCACTTGATCACGTGTATACGGCTGCACCAGTAAAGTACCATGCGTGATCGTTTCTTGGTGTTCAAATTCAGTGACTGGCTTCTTGTGTTTACTGGGTGTGATTACTCGATCGTCTTTTTCTTGTACCAGTTCTTCGCATTCAAAGCCTTCAGGTAAAGGTTCGGTTTGAACTGAAACTTCCGCTTCTTCAAATTCGGATATTGGGTAATCAGGGGAGGTCATTATATTTCTTTCTTGGGAGATATCGCGTAAAGCTACGCGGCTACTTGCCCTGCTGGAATCGCGTGTTTTCCGCGGAGGTCTCGGAGGAGCTGGTAAAGGGCGGTCTTTCATTTTCTGTATCACCTCTCCGGATTGTAAGTTTTTTGCTTGATCATCTTCGATCTCAATATAAGGACTAACGTTTACATTCTCTTTCTCTTCATCAGTCAAATTAGGCACCGAGTGTTTCCTTGGTGGTCTGCTGGGTCCCAAGGTGCTATAATTCCGTAACGGTCGTTGAGGGGTGTCGTTTAGTGGTCGCGGTACAGTATGGAACCTCTCTTCGGATTTATTTATCGACCTCTTTCGTCTCGGCACTTTGGGATCCCGTCGGGATTTATCTATAACGCTATAGCCGACGTATTCTAAACTCATAGATGCGGATGGGTCGATCTCTAGTGACGCCAGGGATTCCGTTCTTTTGGAAACTACGTCATCATCGTATTGGGAATGTGAGCGTGTACGGGAACGTGTCCGAACGGGACGTCGCGGCGGTTCGTCCGGTGTGGGTATCTGGTACTCATGAGGTAGGCTGAAATCCAGCTGAAAAATATGTTGATTAAAATATATATTTCGAATTATACATGTCTGCCTAAGATAGATTCATCATGAGAAAAGCAACTGAAAATGTACTCAGAAATCTAACCATGAGTTTAGGTGTATTACTGGAAGACCACTCGTTAATACTGTGCTGTAAATGTTTATATACATAATTTGTATTTTAAAACAAAAATTTATAATAACTTCAAAAAATATTTATTTTGATGTAAAAGTATTCTCATTATTAAAATCCCAAAATTTGCCATATTATTACTTAATTTTAATTTTAGAATGTCCAAATACGGTCTTGGTATCAATATTTTGATTACAACTGAAGAAATTAACTTCTTTCTAAGCGTCTTATTGTCAAAATCATTCCATAATTACCTACTAAACGTGTTTATATTAAATAGTTTCTTTTAAAATGATTTAAAATTAAAATAGAACGTAATTAGATGCAATTAGAACAAAGCCTTGGATTCATGTCTAGTCGTATTTCGCATCGCCTTGACACGAACCCAAGAATAACTTACATTTTGATCAGAAATCTCCTTGTAACCGTTAAGTTCCGCCGTAATAGAATCATGTTCGGAAATGTTCAAGCTCTTCAAACTCCTGTGCCTCCTCGGCGGGGCCAAGGGTACGTCATCAAAGTTCGGATGGAATAGGGACTCTTGGTAAGGATCAGACACGACGATACCCGGCTGCTCCTTACCCTGCATCCGTTCGTTCTCATACATCTTATAGTCGAGGTAATCATTACCGCTCAAAATATTCTCGTCAGAAATTTCATAACTTAATGGTGTGGCGTTGCCCGATATCTCATAGCTCGGACCACCCTCGTAGTCCTGGGAATCCGACGAGTACTGCTTCCTCGACCTCCTTTTAGGCCTAACTATATTCTCATCGGAAACCATTTGCGATGACGGCGTCGCTTCCCCGCTCATACCCGGATCGTAATCTTGAGAATCCAAAGAGTAGTCCTTCCTGGATCTCCGCATCGGTTTCGGTAGTATATCCTCCTGATCGTAACTCCGACCACCCTGTGAATCCAACGAGTGATCCTTTCTCGATCTGCGTCTAGGTCTTTCCGGTTCCTGATACGATCTTGAATCTTCTACATCTGCCTCCTGCTTTCTATACAATCTAGCATCTTCTACATCCATCTCTGGTTTTTGGTACGATTTCATATCTTCTATATCCATCTCTGATTTTTGATACGCATCCAACTCCGCTTCTCGAGCTTCCGCTTGTTGATGGGCCAATTCCATTTCTTGTTCGTAACTGATGGCCTCTTGTGAAACGTGCGGTGTCTTTTTATGTTTCGGTTTTTTAAGACCGCGTCGTTTGGGAACTTCGGGTAGGGAGGGATCTGAGTTGCCAGGTTCTTGCGCGTGATAGGGTTCGTCATCAGGGGATTTTCCAAACGACTTTTTGATTTCTGATGTGAGGATCTCGCGTACTTGAATGTCATCCCGGGATATTCCTTTTTGCCGGATAATGAATTCATCCTCGTTAATTTCCTCGACGACACCGGGGCGAGGGATGTTATCGTAGCTGGATGCGTGTATGTTTTGTTCGATCTGTTGTCTTAGTGTGGATGGATCTGTCGTGATTTTTTCGGGTTCGTAATCAGTGGCGATGTTCTCGCGGAAGACGCCATGGCTCCATCGGTCGTTGAGCTTGGCGTTTAAAGAGGACGCGCGGTGGATCTCCTGGTTTTCCTTCATGTATTCAGCTTCTTCGTCATATTGGGAATTACTCGCTACCATCATATCAGCCTCCTTCTCTACCTTCGAACGCAGGTCTAAACTCTCATTGTCCATCGAATTTTCAGAGTGTAAGGGAATCCGTACTGAACCTTGAGCATCCGAGCGTTCGCTAGCCTTCGACATAAGGGAACCTTGCGCGACGTCCGCGACCGGCGTTTCCGTGAATTTACCCTTCTTCCAGCGATTTCCAAACAGGAAACTAGGGCGAAGAGTCGATGGCTCGGAAATCGGGGAGATGTCGGTACCCGTGCGCGGTGTATTACACTCCGCATCCGGTTCCTTCTTCTTCCTGCGGAACATTCGCGGATACGTGGCGAAGTCGAATATTTTCTTTCTGGAGTCCCCGAGGGTGGACTCAGTCGTGCTGGATTGAGGTCGGTGCTGTCGGCTCGCGGTGCCCCTCTTCGGCAGCGTGAAGGTCGGCATATGGATATTCTTCATTTTCTCTGGCATCTTTGGCTTTTCCATTTTAGGCATTTTCGGCATTTTGGGCATCTTTGGCTTCGACATTTTTGGCATCGTGGGCATTTTTGGTTTATTAAATTTCGGCATGTGGGGTTTCTTGAATTTCGGCGCTGCGGGCATACTGATTTTGGGACGTTTTATAGACTTAACGCGCGTTTGTATTTTACCGGCCTCCTTACTAGCCTTATTTGAGAGGATACTGGCCTGTCTTTGAAGTCTAGTCGCCGAATTTCTGATGGCATCATGGATTTTCTTTCCGTGACCTTCTGGTACTTCTTTATCTTTCTCTTCAGTTTCTACCTCTTTCAGGACGGATGCAAGGGGTATGAAAACGGCATCACCACCAGGTTGAGTGGTGGTGATTCCTTTGCTGAGCAACTCAAAATCAGCCGCTTTAGCAGCTAAATACTCAATATCACTATCCGTCACCGGTGTGGACGGCTTCTTTTCGTCGGGGGTCGATATTGCGGTGGAGGTGTTGCTAAAGTCCAAATTTTCAGGTGGTGGATTGACCGGCTCGTATTCATGATCGCTGGAAAAAAAGATAAGGGTTAAATTATGAATGTTTAAATGTTTAAAGATAGCGCGAATAGTTGCCAAATTCGAGCACTATTAATAGTACGTTCCTGGGACCGCTTTGAGGGATTGCAAATTTTGAATAAAAAGTACGTACCGAAGAGAGCTGGCCACGTTACTAGCCCTACTCGTTGGACGGCTATTGATCAATCGAGCGGTGCGCTCCGGCAACAAGGAGTCGCACTGGAAAAACTGACACGCGCACCTGACCTCCAAGGACATACCCGAGGAACCCGTGGAGTCATCCCTAGTCACGTTAGGGCGTCGCGCTTTCCGCGAAGTGCCCTCGGAAACAGAACGCCCATGGACTTCGTTCACGGTCGCGGATTGCCTTTGATAGCGCGAGTTCGGAATGGCGGGTCGCGACGGCTCCATCACTCAACTATTAATACTATTAAATCATATAACGCGCGTTGAATGACCAACGGGTAATTCCAAAACAAGCACTTTTACATTTTTGTTTATTTTCCGCGCCCAAGCGCCTCGCTCGAATATCTATTGCCCACTAGTTAAAATTAGTTATATCTATTGTTAGCAACACTGACCCGAGAGCCGCCGATCAACGGACGAATGTTATTTTTACGCATTTAACATTGAAGCCGTCATTTGACGTTTTGCCAACTTACTTTGCTTTCGACCATTTGTTGTAATCTTCCTCTAGCGATGTCGCCTTAATCAGTTTCTCGTCCAAATAAGTTTTTTCTTCGTCCACCGACATCGACTGTGTCTGTTCAAGCGGTTTCTTCTCATCACCGACAACCTCTGTGGTTACCTGTACGTCTTCGTATACTCCGTCGCTTTCGTCTTTCGATCGGCGTTTGAACGACACTTTTTTCTTCAAGAGCGGCGATTCGGATTTTATGCTCGATTTAATCTCCTGCTTTTCCTTCTCGTGAACTTCATCGGTGATGATTTGCGCGATCACTGCTTCCGTTTTTAAGCCATCTTCTTCATCAACGACCATCTTCACTTTTTGTTCTTCTAGTTTGTCATCGTCGGTCTTTTGTGTTTCCATTACTTTTTCTTCTTTAGACTTCTCCTTCTTCACCAACTTTTTCTTTTTCAACTTGGGTTTTTCAGCCACAACTTTAGGTTTTTCCTCTTCTTTAGGTGGCACCTCCATAATTTCGACTTTAGGTTCTACGCCTACAATTTCCTCACCTTGAGATTTCACCACGATCACTTCCTCTTCTTTAGGCTTATCCATTTCCTCTACTTTAACTTTGTCTTCAACTTCCACCTTTTTCTCTTCTGTAGCTTCTTTAACTTTGTCTTGAACTTCCACCTTTTTCTCTTCTGTAGCTACTTTAATTTCATCCTGAACTTCCACCTTTTTCTCTTCTGTAGCTTCTTTTACTTCGTCTTGAATTTCCACCTTTTTCTCGTCTGTAGCTTTGCCCTTTAATTTCTTAACCTTTTTGAACTTTGGTTTTGTATCTTTTTCTTCCTGTGCGTTTGATTTATCATCTTTAATTGCGGCCTCTGTTTTTTTATTTGCTTCATCTTCTACATCGTCGATTACAGCAGCCTCTTTTTTCAAGACCTTCCTCTTACTCTCCGGAGTGTATTTATCGACCACATCCCTAGCCATCGTTTTTAATTCATCCATCTTATCGTCTAAAGGTTTAATATCTGTCGTTGGAGTTTCGGGAATGGGTGTGGCCAGAATTTCATCCTCTGACGGTCCTGTTAGGATAATTAATTGTACGCCTTTGGGTTTTTCAGCTGCGTTATCTTCGGCCTTTTCCTCCTCCTTAATCGGGCTGGGTCGTTTCTTTTCGTCGCCGGGTTCTTCGAATTCGAGGTGTGAAAACTCATCGGTTTGTCCGGGTGGTGGTTTCAACGGGATGTGTATGTAAAGGGGGCCTTGTACTTTCTTTTCATTCTCCTTCTTTGGTTTGATTTCTTCAACAACGTCTTCCTTCTTCGTCTTTTTATTGAGTTTACTGTCTGACCGCGATAGGGAAAATTTGGGTAGTTTAATCTTATCTTTAGCCTCCTTAAGCCGTTTCATAAAACCTATTTTTGATAAGCTGTATTTAGAAACTCTACTGTAGCTACTTTCGATGGAGTGCTTTCTTTTACGGCCCGGTTCTTCTGATTTTGCGCGTTTACTACTGCCTGGTTCTACTTGGATCGTTTCCGTTTTAACTTCGGTAATTTCTTGCGTTTTGGGGTCGATTATCGGATCGTTATCCAAGTACTGGCTTATGCTTACGTTTGTGGAATCCGGTGAGTCCGGTAATAATTCATCTTTTGTGGATTCCATCGTTTCGTCTTCGCCCTTGATTTCCGAAGATATCATCAAGTTTGCTTCTTTTTCAGCCTCTGAACGTAAGTCGAGGTTTTCGTTGTCCATCGATTCGTCTGAATGCAGGGGAATTCTGAACGAACTCTGCGTGCTTCTGGACTTTATGCTTTCCATGTCGAATTCGTCTTGTTCAAGGTCTTCAAAAGGGTCTTTGTAAAGGTATGTCCAGGGGTATCCTCCGCGCCGCCTTGCCCTTTTCACGTCCTCCCACTTGTATGTTTTGATTGGAATGGGAGGAACTTCTTTCACTACAAAATAAAAATATATATATTTTTAATCGACTGTAATTTAGGTTAGTAATGTCTTTAAAATAAGGATTTAATCTGTAAATTTCCGGACGTGATTAACATTGTTTACGCTGTACAGGTGTTGTTAGTTGTACCATTATCGACTTATCATGATTATTTATAAACATTCCGGCAGATTTCTAAGTAATAAAACCTGACCCTGGCGTGGTTGAGACGTTACAAAACATGATGGGACGAACTCACTGCGGTAATCTATTCTGGGGAAAATCGTTTTAATCAAAATTCAGGAAATTTGCCAGTCAGTTCCCACGCAAACGATCAGTTCTTAAATCGACCACGACTTTTCTCGCACTTAGAAAAATATGTTTAATACATTAAATAAGCTAAAAGTAAATGGCAACGTTTTATTTCGGAAACTTTAAACTTCACTGATAAACAGACGATATTATTATTGGCGCATTAACGCGACAAGTTTATTAATAAAAATAAAAATACACAAATCACGCGGCGGAAAGACCACGTGGTCGATAACCAATTGCCATTACTGCTATTAATAAGTCACAGGCATTAATAATCGGAATGGATCGCAAAATTTAATCAACCTAGTTAGAAAAATATTTATATATATAACAATTGAATCAATTTGAAAGGTGAGCAATTAAAAAAACATTAACAAGTGTTTTGTTTTGTTATTTCTTTTGAAATAAGGTCAATCACAAGCACATTTTCGCCTCGAAATAGATGGAAAAGGTCACGTTCGGTTTTATTCGCAACCGGTGTGTGTAAGCCGCCTTCGCCATTCGAATGTTCTGGTGCCAAAAGCATTTTTTCGTTTAAAACGCGCGCATCCGCCATTACTGACGCGCCCGCCGCCGCCGCCGACCGGAAATGGAATTGTGCAACAGCTTTTAAGATCAATGGAGGAAAAAATGTGCAACCGAAAATATCGCTCGACGGTCACACACTATAAATTCCGGTGTTGTAACAACGAGAATTTAAATGAAAATCTTATGTTTTTAAAGGTTATATGAAAACATTTAATGTTCATTGTTGAATGCTATTCATATCCATTTTGGAAATGTATTTTTGTACATCTATTGGTCATTAGGATGAGTGGTAGAATATTTTAAAGAGAAAAAGTAATAATTGTCCATAGATGATTTAAGTTATTTTTTTGTAACTTTTTCTAAAAAGAATATTTAAAAATTATTGGAAACAAAAAACAATTGACAATCGTCAAAAACGTTGAGACTAGCAGAAAAAAATATTTGAAACATTATACAACATAAACTATTAACGATTGAGAAAAAATGGACAAAAAACAACCGATATTATGAGAAAGAACTGTGTGACAAAAAAACATTTGAAAAATTTAATAACTGCCAAAAGCGTACAAATTAACAGAAAAAAAATATTTGAAAGTTTGCACAAAAGAAACAATTGACTATTGACAAATTGAATATTACCAGAAAAAAAAAATTGGAAAAAAATCATTTGAAAGACAAACAAAACAATTGGCAATTTTAAAAAAATAACGAAAAAATTAGCAGAGAATAAATTGAAACGTTGCAGAAAGAAGAGAAACAATTGAAAATTGAGAAAGTTGACAAAAACCATCAATAATTTTTTTATTTATTTATTTATTACATCTTTGCGCTCTTTTCTAACTAAATATTACAAAAATTATATTACAAAATAAGAAGAGAAAAAAACATTTGGAAATTTTCATATTTAAAATGCAGAAATTGTTTCCTTTTTGACGTTTTTCATATTTTGTACAACATCTGTATAATATTTTGAAAATAAATGTAGTACTATATTATTTTTATATTATTATTATTATTATCAAATAAAAATTGGCAATTGTAAGAAACGTTAAGATTAGCAGAAAAATACTTGAAACTGGACAAAAACAAAAGAAACAATTGACAAAAAAACAATTAACATTATCATAAAGAAATTTGTGAAAGAAAAACATTTGAAAATTATAGCAAGATAATGGCAGTTGTCAGTAATGTAGAGATTAACTGAAGAAAAAACAATAAAAGCATTGTACAAAAGAAAAAGCTGACAATTTAAAAAATTGACAAAAACAAGTGATATCAAATAGGAATTTGTGAAAAAAAACATTTGAAATTTATTGAAGAAAAAACAAGTGACAATTGTCAGTGGAAGTTAGTAAAACTTTACATAAAAGAAACAATTGTTAAGAGACAAAAGTTCCCAAAAAACAATTGATATTATCAAAAAATTGTTGTGAAAAAATAAATAAACATTGTTTTTTCGATATGATTTTTTTTGGCAATTTTTCTCTTGCAAATAAAAGTATTGACAATTATCAAAAACGTAGAGATTAGGACATTTGAAACTTTTGAGAAACAATTGTTAATAGACAAAAAACAATTGATATTTTCAAAACAAATGTGAAAAAAAAACAATTGAAAATTCATGAAAAAGAAAACAGTTGCCAATTGGCAATAAACGTGGAAATAAAGTAAAAACATTTAAAACTTTGTAAAAATGAGCAATTGATAATTAACAGAAAAAAACCAATTGATATCAAAAATAAACTTGCAGAAAAAAACATTCGAAAATTTTTGCAAAAAAAAACAATTATCAAGAACGTAAAGATATGAGGAATGAATATTCACAAATTTTAAAAAAAGAAATAATTTAAAAAAATATGATATAAAAAATTATGAGAAAAACATTTGAAAATTCTTAGGAAAAAAAAAGAATTGACAATTGTCATAAAATATAGATTATCAAAAAAACATTTAAAACAATTCGCTGTACAAACAATTGATAAAAATTGACAAGAAAATAATTCATATATTCAAAAACAAATTTGTGAAAAAAATTTGAAAAATCTAGAAAAAAAAAGAATTAATTGTTGAAAACGTAAAGGTTAGGAGACAGGACATTTAAAATTTTGGACAAAAGAAATAATCGATAATTTAGAAAAGTTGACAATAAACAATTGACATTATCAAAATGAAATTTGTAAAAAAAAATCAATTCTTGAAGAAAAAAATTGACAATTTGACAAATTTGAAAATGTAATGATTAGTAGAAAAAAACAATTAAAACTTTGCACAAAAGAATTAATTAACAAGTGAAAATAGTTCAAAAACTAACAATTCACATTATAAAAAATTGAAATTGAAAATTCTTCAAAACAGATGACAATTGTAAAAAAATAGAAATAAGCTGGGAAATATAATGAAACTGCACAAAAAAGATCTATTGATAATTGACATAAGGATAACAAAAAATGAATATTATCAAAAATAATGTGAAAAAAAAACAATTGGCAATAATCAATAAAGTGGAGTTTAATGGAAAAAAAGTAAGAAGCTCATTTACAGACACACAAATACACAAATAACACGGCGGAAGGACCACGTGGTCGATAGCCAAACACTACTAATAGGAAAAAAAAAACATTTGAAACTTTGCACAAAAGATTTAATTGGCAATTGAAGGAAGTTGACAAAAACAATTGATATTATAAAAAAATGTAACACAAACAACTGTGAAAAACATTTGAAACGTTGACCTTTTGATCTATTGTTTTTTTAACGGAAAACAAAACATTCGAAACAATTTGCTATTGAGATAAATTGACAAAAAACAATAGATAATACAATTGCCAATTGTAAAAAACGTAAAGATTCGCGTTTTTTTGTCAATTGTTTTCTTTTTTTTAACTCTTTTCACAACATGTTTTTTGATGATATCAATTGTTTTTTGTCAATTTTGTTTAACAATTGTTTTTTTGTCAAATAGTTTTACCACTAATTTCTACATTTTTGATAATTATTTCTTTTAAATTTTTTTGCTAGCATTTTTTTTGTCAATTGTTTTGTTTGTGCAAGCAAAATTTCAATTGTTTTTTGTCAATTTTGTCAATTTCCACGTTTTTGACAATTGTTTCTTTTAAATTTTTTTGCTAGCATTTTTTGTCAATTGTTTTGTTCGTGCAAGCAAAATTTCAAATGTTTTTTGCTAACAACTGATATCATCAAAAAACATGTTCTGAAAAGATTTAAAAAAAGAAAACAATTGACAAAAAAACGCGAAGATAAGGAAAAAAAAGGCATTTCAGATTTGTCCTTGTACAAAAGGAACAATTTATAACTGACAAAAAACAATTGATATTAAAAAGAAAGAAACACACATTATATTCTTAAAAAATAAAAACCATTTAGAAATTTGCATAAAGAACATTAGAAACATTTAAGAAAAGAAACATTTGACTGACAATTGGGAAACATTTTACAAAAAAAAGAATTGATATAAAAAAAGAAATTTGTAAACAATACATTTGAAAATTCATTTTGACAACTGTCAAAAACGTAGAAATTAGCGGTAAAAAAAACATTAGAAACTTCAAACAAAAAAAAAACGATTGATTATTAAGAAAAAACTAGCCAAAAATAATTGATATAATCAAAAGGAAATTAAAAAAAAAAACATTTGCAAATTCTTGTGAAAAAAAAAACAATTGAATATTGTCAAGGACGCAGGGATTAGGGATTAGAGGAAAATTAAAACATTCGAAACATTGCACTAAAGAAACAATTGACAATTGGTAGAAATGGTCAAAAAATCATATATGTATTCAAAAAGAAATTTGTGAAAAAAAACATTCTTGAAATAAAATTGACAATTGTAAAAATCGTAGAGATTAACAGAGAAAAATCATTTGAAACTTTGTATAAAAAACATTAATTAACAATTGAATTTGTAAACAATTTGACATCTGTCAAAAACCAAGAGATTAGCAGAAAAAATATTAGAAACTTTAAACAAAAGAAAGAGTAAGAGAAATGAATAATTGATATGATAAAAAATTATATGAAAAAATTAATTTACGACTTCTTGAAAAAAAGAAAACAATTGACAATTGTCAAAAACGTAGGGTTTATGGATTAGAAAAAAAACATTTGAAACATTGCACTAAAATGAAAAATTGGCAAAAAAAATGGTGAAACAAACATTTAAACATTGCACTAAAATGAAAAATTGGCAAAAAATGGTGAAACAAACATTTAAAAGTTCTTGAAAAAATGTCAATTTATTCAATTTTTATCTATCATAAAAAATATACAATTGCAAAAAACGTAGAGATTAAAATCATTTGAAACTTTGTACAAAAAAGATTAATTAACAACTCACAAAAGTTGACATAATAAAAAATATTTTGATAAAAAGTATTCGAAAATTATTGAAAAAAACTGTGAAAACGTAGAGAATAACAGAAAAAAAAAACATTTGGAACCTTTTTTTGTCAATTGTTTATTTTAAGAAAGCAATATATTATAATCTTTATATAAAAAAACAATTTGCTATTGAAAAAATGACAAAAACTAATAAATAATATCGAAAAAGAAATCTAAAAATCGGAAATTCTTAAAAGAAAGAAGAATTGGCAATTATCAAACACGTAGAGGTTAACAAAAAACTAAAACATTGCACTAAAGATACAATTGACAAATGATGTATTTAATACATTAAAAAAAAAAATCTACAACGAACTAAAGGATTTTAATACATTTTATTATTGATGTATTTATTAAGAAAACATTTAAAAATTCTTATAAAAAAATGAGAATTGTAAAAACCTTAAAGATTATCAGAAAAAAACATTTTAAACTTTGCACCAATTGCAATCAATTGACGTTTGACAATAGGTGGCAAGCAAATTGATATAATAAAAAGGATGTTGGAAAAAATCCAATGAAAAGTCTTGAGAGAATAGAAAAAAAACGCAGAAAAAACATTTTGAATTTTGGACAAAAAAAATGAACAATTTAAAATTGAAAAATTGCGAAAAAAATCTTTGAATATTATTGAAAGAATGACTACTGTGAAAAAAACATAGAGATTGGCAGACAAAAAAATTGATTCTCGACCTTTTTCATCAATTGCTTTTTTAAATATTTAAAATTACACATTGGATATTGATAATTGATATTATCAAAAAGAAATTTGTGAATTTATAATTATATTTAAAAAAAACAATCGGTAACTGTCAAAAACGATTTTTTTTTAAACAAAAGTATCAGTTGATAATTGACAAGATTAGAAACGAATGACGTTAAACAATGAGAATCAACAGGTTAATTTGATTATCAAAAAGGAATTTGTTTTTATTTTAATAATACCAAAAAAGTTTAGACCAAAAAATCAAGACCAAACTTCAGGAGTTCATACATGAAATTCAATAAACCCTTAGTTAGTAAACAGTATAGAATTTAGAAAAGGAAGAATACCAGGTAATTTTGATAATTTCAATAACAAACGATTAAGAATGGAAAGAATTACAGTTCTTACTTTCAATCATTAACGTGATAAAAAAATCAAGACCAAATCTTGAGGTTTTATACAAAAAATTAATTAGTAGGCATCCCAAAAATTGAATAGAAGAATTTTAACCTTCAATCATTAAACATTAAAAAAATCATCAAAAATAGAGCACTTTTTTTTAAATTAAAGATACACTATTGTAAAAATAAGAGTTCTATCATTATTATATTAGCCAAATAGTGAGACGAGGATTAATTGCGTTATAAAATATTGATTTGTATCAATACCCGACCTCTCCCTCCCTCTCTCTTATTCTCTCTTTTTTAATGATTATTACGTGAAGGGTATTATACTTCCTAAAACTAGATGGACAAAATATTATCTTGTTGTAGGTGTTAAATATTATACCAAAACGTACATTAAGGTTATGCAAATAACATTCAATTTAAAATTGGACGCACGGATAAATCACATCGTGCTGTTAGGCGTTAAAAATAAAGGAAACTTACAGCGTTTGTACTTGAAGCGGTTTACACATGCTAAAGCCATAATGCGGGTAGGAAGCGCGCAAACTGAAAAAAACAGGTGAGAGCAATGCGAAGCGTTATCTCATACTACTCGTTTGCATCATCGCAATTCATTATTTGTGCAGCGATTACATTACCGTTTTGTTTGCGATTACTTCCATTTATTTATTTTTTCGTTAGAGGGAGACGCGCGTGCGAATTTAATCAACAACTCGAGAAGTAAAAATCGAGCGATCGTAGGCGGCGCGTCTCGACTCGACTATTTCGGATTTTTTCGAAAATAAAAAAAATAAAATAAAAGTTGAGAAATTCGTCACTGACCCATTTAACCCGGCTGCCAAAACGGCTGCAGGCGCGAACGGATTTTTCACACTGGCTCACGCATCGCTATTGTTATATATTTAGCGGGTTTGGGTATTTGCGGAAATGAGCGGCCAATCTTTTGGACTAACCTTTGGTATCCGGAGAAGATTCAACACCGTCCATCCCGGCATGCACCGCGAGTCCAACTCGTAATATCCATGTTTATTCACAAATTGCGCCCTCGGTTTGATCGTGTGCGTGTGTGTGTTGGTGTGTGTGTGTGTAAAGGTGTTTTTTTGGATATTTTTAATCGTTATGCACACGCGTGAAACCTCTCTCGGCAACTAGTCAGTGCTGCTCTGGCAACGCAATGGGACAGACTCTTGGTTATTTTGGGGCGGCTATTTTTGAAACGTAATGACGTTTCGCGAATTGGTCTTGTTCCGCTGTCCCTTGTCCATTCCTAAGTATTTTCAACTCTGCAAATCAAAACCAATCATTAAAAATCACTATTCACACACTATTTTTAAATACAAACGAGCTAAGAATTTTTTTTTTTAGAAAAACATTTCAAAATTTAAACAATTGGTATTTTCAGCAAAAATTAAGATCTCAATTAAGAAAAACGATAGAAAATCCTAACAGATTTAATTGACTTTAAAAATTTTTAGCAAAATAAATATGTAAAAGAAAATTGCTTCAAAAAAAAGCAGTATATCATTTTCCAATAACAGAAAAAAAAAATTCCAAAAATTCTTTCAACCAACACATCCTTCCCTTTACTGCTCGCGCAGAACTTCTAACTTAATTCCAAAATATAAAACCCCTTCATTTACAACATTCGAATTCATCGCTTCACATCATCCATCACCTTCTTCATCAGTGACAAACTGACGAGACACATCAACAATGACAAATCCGGGCTGAAAGACCGCTGGTCAATAACACACACACTAACACTCATATCACTAGCATTTCAAGCGAGTGGATTTAATGCAGACATAATTCGAGAAATCCAACGCCAACTTCGTCATCGGTTTTTATTGAACGCTCATCATAAGACAAGTTACAAAAGCGTACTGGCAATATCACCGAGATGAGATCTGTTAGGATATAATGTTTCTAACTGTAAAATTGCACTTATCTATTAATCATTCATAATTTTTTAATATCAAGTATACTAATTTTCAATATTTCGATATTTTGAAAAATTGTCGAAGAATTTCTATTAATTTATAACGTTGTAAACTTTCATTCACCTTAAGTAGCAAAAAAGATGAGAAACAATTGTTGTAAAAATAAATACAGTTATTTATAACCATCATAACCTTATTAAACAAAATAATTTATAACTATTATCAGTTGATTTTTCCAAGAACATCTTTAAAAAATTTATTACATTCTTTTAATTATATAGCTATATCTTACACACGTCCATCCCAATAAACTGTATTATATCATGTTGTTACTCTGTCTTAACACAATAATCTATATATCAACATACCAAAGTGTTTTGTGCACTAACCTAGCGTACTCTTGACCTACCTCAATAAATTATTTATTATCCCAGCGTACTCTTGACCTACCCTAACAAACTATATATTAACCTTGAAGGCTGTTGACCTGCTACTAAAAAGGATATTTTGACCTAGCGTACTCTTGACCTACCACAACCAAATCTGTATTGACTCAGCGAACTTTTGACCTACCTCAATAAATTATGCATTAACCTAGTGCGATTTTGACCTTCGTCATAAAATCATTAAAACGTTTAAACTCTTTCTAGAACTGACTTTACTAAAAAAAAATTAAAATTTTAGCAAATAGAAACAACTGAAATTTTTCAAGGAAAATTGTTGAAAATTTGGATGATTAAAAGTAAATGATTACAATATTCCGAATTTTATCGCAAAAATAAAACAATTGAAAATTTCTAACTGTCGCAACCTTCACCCTCATCAAAGCTCTGACATTGGGAAATTTCTTCTCCGTTAAGGAAATCAAACAAAAGACTACAAAAGAAAAAAGAAACAATTAATCAAAAAAATGAGAAACAATTTGAACATTTGTCAAGGAAATGAATAATTTAAAAATAGTAGGAAGTTTACTTAGAAAATAAAAAGAACAGTAGATATTATTTTTTTAATAGATAAAATTTTGTAAAAGCATTCTTGAAAAACAATTGAAAACTTTCTACAAAAAGAAATTAGCCTAAAATTGAAATTATACAATAAAGAAACAAATGAGGTTTACAAAACAAAAATTGAAAACTGAGAAAAACAAATCAGATTAAAATTACATTAACAACACTAAAACACTAAAATACACAACAGTTGACTAATTATAAACTAAATTAAAACTGATTTTAAGAAATATACTTTTCAATTCTACAAAAAAAAACATTTGTATAAGTAATTAAATTTTTTATAGAAAAGTTAAAAATTCACAAAATAAAACAAATAAGATTTATTAAGAAAACGAAATAATTGAGAATAAAAAACAGACTAAAACACTTGAAGTATTACAAAAAATGATTTACAATAATTGAATACGATTTTTTTTCTAAATTAAACAATTTTAATTTATTATGTAAAAACAATTGAACTTTTCAAAAAAACGATCGAAATCTTGAAACAAACAGAACTATTCTGACAAAAACATTTAAAATTTCTTAAGAATTTCTTCAAACGGAGAAACAATTGATTGAAAAAATAATTAATAATTTTTTGAAAAAGTTTTCAATTGTTTTTATCAGTGTTTCTGCAAAATTTAATTAATTATTTTTTTATTAATTCTGAATGCTTTAAGAACTATTCATTATAAAAACATTTTTTTAAATTATTTCTTTAGGGTTCTGTTCCTTCTTAAGAAAATTTTAAACCTTTTTTATATAATTTGTTTTCTTCGCATATATCGACTGTTTTTTTTAAATAAATTGTTTCTTTCTAGATACGAAAAAACAAGTGAAATTTTTAAAAAGTTAAGAAAATGTAAATTTGTTAAGAACAGTTGAATATTTTTGAAATCACTTTTAAACAAATAATTAGCTTATATATCAGTTAAAATTTTATAAAAAAATCAAATTAAATTTAGTAAGAGAAAACAATTGAGAAATAAACATTGAGATTCTTTTAGACATGGTGAAAAATATACTAAAATGCACTCACTTAATAGTTGAAATTTTAACAAGAAAAACAATTGAATCTGACTAAGAAAAAAAAAAACAGTTGAAACATTTAAAATCAGTAGAATTAGGATGAAAACCTACGGTCAATAGCTAGGAAGAAGACGAAAAATATTAAAAATTATTGTCATTGTTATAATTACATATATACTATCTTCAAAATTGGTGTTTCTCTCTCTTCTCTCTCTCTCATTGGAACAAAAAATTAAAAATAAATGTCAATTCAAAATTTCAACAATTTTAACAATAAAAAGAAACCAGCTGTATATTTTCATGTTGTAACTCTGATCTACCACAATATCTACATATTGCATTAGCGAAATGTATTATGCTCTAACCTAGCGTACTCTTGACCTACCTCAATACATTGTTTATTATCCTAGCGTATCCTACCCTAACAAACTATGAATTAACCTTGAAGGTCGTCGACCTGCTACTATAAACGTTATATTGAACTAGCGTACTCTTGACCTACCACAATGAAAACTGTATTAACCTAGCGAACCCTTGACCTACATTAATATACTATATATTAACCCAGTCCAATATCGACTTTCGCCAAAAATTCATTATTACGTATCACCTAGAAATGACATTTTAATTAAAATTTAAACAATTAAAATATTAACAAAATGAAACAACTGAGGTTTTCCAAAAATGATGGTTGAAATTTTGAAATTGAAAAGATAAAATGTGCTTTGAAATATTCGAAATTTTATTTCAAAAATAAAACAATTGAATATTTCTTTTAAAATAAAGAAACAAGGTCTGAATGATAATGGGTCGATAGCCAATGAAGAAGGGAAGCAGCATAATAATTGGTTCGTCGTATTATTATTGTAATACTATGTTCAATAAAAATGTTAATCTCTCTTTAAAACAATTGATTAAAAAAAGCATTCGGTATACAAGAAAACGAATTATTTACAGAAAAGTAAAAATTAATTTTGAAGAATAATTCTTAAAATACTTTGAAGAAGAATAGTTCTTAAAAAACAGGACATTCCTAATTCATTAAAAAATAATAAATGAAATTTCGATAGAAAATATCGATTTAAAACAAATGAAAACTTTAAGCAAAAATATTTACAATTTTACAAATAAAAATAAATAAAATCGATTGATTAAGAAAAATCAAATAATTTTCTTGATAATATTAATTTAGTACCAATTTTACTACAAAAGAAAATTAAAAAACAGTTGCAAAACATTCAACTCTATCGCCTAAACAGTTTAAAAATTATAAAAAAACAATCATTGGAATTATTTAAAGAAATACATATCAAACAAAAATATCAGAAAATCATAGGTAGATTTGTTAAAAAGATGTTGAAGAAATGCTAAAAATATACATAGTTAGGATTAAAAAAACAATTGAAAATTTATTAAAATATCTTTAAAAGAATTTTACAAAAATATATAATTGAAAGTTTTCCCTAGAATAAATAACTTGTCAATCGAATTTTAGGAAAACAAATTTTTATATTTATTAGAAAAACTTATAAAGATGAATTTTACTAAGAAATAACGCTTGTAATCTTAAAATAAAAAGTTTAAATTTACTAAAAATAGTTGAAATTTTACCAATAAAAAGGAACAATTGAAAATTTCCTTGGAAAACAGTTCAAAATTTTTTAAAAAGAAACAATTTATACAAATACAGTTAAATTTGCAAAAAAAAATAATTAAAAATAGATGAAATTTTTTCAAAGAAAAGACAGTTAAAAAATTAAAAACGGATAAAACTTTACTAAAGAGATAATTGAATAAATGCGAAAAAAACACTGGAAAATTGAAATGGTTAGGATCTTATAAAAGCAGAACAATTTAAAATTTGTAAAAATTGCTTTCAATGATTTGGAATTTTACAAAGGAACGTCTAAGAACAGTTGGAAGCTTTTGCAAAAAAATTAAGATAAACGTCATAACAGTTAAAATTTAAAAATAAATGTTAGTAATAAAAATTTAAATTCTAAATTCTTTAAAATCTAAGAGAAAACTGCAAACCAAATTAAATTTGCTAAACAAATAGTTATTTCAATTTTTTCCAATATAAAGAAACAATTGGAAATTTCTTCAAAAGGAACAGTAGAAAATGTCTCCAAACGATACAATTGATTAAGAAAAGAGTTGAAATTTCTAAAAAAGCAAATTAAGAATTTCTCAAAGAAGAAACAGTTGAAATAATTAAAAAAAACAGTTGAAGTTTGTCAAAATCATACTTAAAATATGATACGGTTGCAGACAAACTAGCGATTGCGTTAGTTCAGGTCGGCAATTAGATGGGTGACCAGTACCATTCGCCATTGGGATAGAATGGTGCTTTATAGTGACACGGGCGATTCTTTAAAGTAATAAGTCCATTTACACACACAAATGCACAAATAAGATGGCGGAAGGACCACGTGGTCGATAGCCAAACACTACTACTAACTACTATGAATTATCACATAATAACAGTCACCATAATCCTGATGATGGTTAAATTACAAATATTTGAAGTAAATTTTATCATTACTCAGTTTTATTTTTAAAGTTTTTACTCCGTTTTTAGAACTAATTTTCAATTGTTTTTTATTTTGTAACATTCAAAATATTTTCAAGCAGATTTGAATTTGTTTTCTTCTTTTTTAAAAAAAATCGAATATTTTTTTAAGAAAATATTTCTTTGTGCGAATTTCCAAATATTTTTTTAGAAAATGCGTAACTGTTTAAATATATTTTTAGTTATTTAATTATATTTAGAAAACTTAATTTGTTTTTCTTTAGAATAACTGTAAAAACAGTAATTTTAAAATATATTTTAGATTTTTTACAACTATTTTTTTTTTGTAGAAATACAGTTTGTTATATTTTCAATTGTTTTTTTTTGTAAAATTCCAAAATATTAAAAATATTAAAGTTTAAAATGTATTTTTTGAATATTTAAGACTGCATGAACTTGTTTTTTTTTGTAGAAATTTAAAAATTTGTTAATATTTTAATAAATTTTTAATTGTTTTTTTTAATATTTCAAAATTTTAGAAAACTAATTTTTTCTTTCTCGGAAAAGATGTTTTTGATTTTTGATTTTAAAACGATTTTTAAGGTATTAAAGTGTTTTTTTATACGTTTCTAGAAGCTAAAAAAAATCTTTAAGAGTTAAATAGATCTTCAATTGTTTTTATTGTCAAATTTCAAAATTTAGGAAAATTCAATTGCTTTTTTTTTTCTTTGAAAAAACTGTTTTTAAAAATATATGAAATATTTTTGAGAAAGTCTAAAAAATTCTTAAATATTTAAATAGTTTCTCAGTTGTTTTTTATTATGTAAAATCCCAAAATTTTGGAAAATTAATTGAATATTATGATAGATTTTCAATTATTTCATTTTTTCTCTGTTATAAAATTTTATAGAACTTTATTTGTGTTTTTTTTGTCTTTAAAAATTGTTCTACATACATTTTTTTAAATGAGGTTTTTCTTATAAATTTTTGAAGAACTTTAAAATTATGCTTCGAAAATTCTTAAATATTTTGATAGAATATCAACTATTTTTTAATTTCAAAATTTTTAGAAAACCTCAGTTGTTCTTTTCTTTGGAAAACTGTATTTACATAATTTTTGAAATATTTTTTAGAAAGTGTTTATAAACCATTTTTAAAAATGTTTAATTGTTTTTTTTGTAAAATTTTAACTTTTGAAGAAATTTCAATTGTGTTTTCTCTTTGGTAATTAGTTTTGAAATGTCTTTTTAGCATGTATTTTTAGGAAATTCTTTAATATTTTAATATTAATTTTAAATTCCACCATTTAAGAAAACTTTACCTGTTTTTTTTTTCTTTAAAAATAATGTTTTTACACTAATTTAAAAAGGTTTTTTACACTTGTTTTTTGTAGAAGTTAAAAAAAGTGTTCTTAAAAAATTAATTCTTATTTTAATAGATTATCAATTGTTTTTTTTTTCTTTTGGTAAAATTCCAAAAGTTTGGGAAACTTCAATTGTTTATTATTCCTTATTAGAAAAACTATTCTTACATAAAGTTTAAATGGTTTATTTAGAAGGTTTTCAACTGTTTTTCTTACGTAAATTAGGACGATAAATGACATTCGCTTTGTCGGTCACTAATAATAAAAACCATGTATGTTAACAACAAAGTGAATTTCATTTATCGTCCTAATTTTCAAAAATATATCATAAAGTAATGCCTTCAAGCACCAACTATGTTTTTCTTACGCAAGTTTTTTTGTAGAAATTTAAAAAAGTGTTTTTTAAAACATTCATAAATATAATAGATTTTCAATTGTTTTTTTTTTGTATAATTCCTAGTCGGAATTTTGCAACGGCAAATTTAAAATTGAGGAACTTGAGATTATCAAATAAAATACATACGAAACAAGAAAAAACAGAAAATAGCACTTTACAAAAAACGATTCAATATTTGTCTAAGAAAAGTTGAAAACTTGTCGATCGAATTTTGCAAAAAAAAAAAAAATATTAGGAAACTTTAACATTTGTAAACATCATAATAGTTGGAATTATTAAACATACTTTGAGGAATTGAACAGAAGATAAAAATAACAATTTGCTACATATACTTGGATTTTTATCAAAAAAACTTGAAATTCTCAAGAAGAAACAATTGAAAAACAGTTAAATTATCAAAAAATACGAAATAGTTTGAAAAAAAAGAAACTTAATATTATAAAAAGAAACAATTGAAATTTTCAAAAGCTTACATACATTTTTTTATTGGATCTTTTTAGGGTAAACGTTTTTGTTTATTGTGCTACTGTTGTTTTTGAAACAACGCAATTACAAAGAGCTTAAGAATTTCCTTAAAATTTTACCAAAGAAAAAAATGTAAAGATAATAGCTTTATTGTTGATACTTGAGGCTTCTATTTCGTTATACATTTTGAA